>CM053756.1:5931097-5961097 GCA_028658305.1 Pachyuromys duprasi
GCGGAGAAACCAGCCGTTACTGACCAGGAAGCTTCCTCCTTGCTGACTGGCTCTCCAAGTAGCACTACGCCGGCTGTTGGGGCAAGGGTCATCAACAGTCTTACCCAGCTGTGAACCCTGTGAACTACAGTCACAATGGAGTGGCCCATGTGTGTGATAGCATGAAAATCTGGAGAGTAACCAATCACATTCTGATTGGATTGAAGCCTACCCCATAGGGTGAAACAGGAACCCAGAACTGTAACTGAGAAGCCTGATTAAGGAGCGCCCAGGCCCTGCTGCTGTTTTGCCAGATGGCCACGGCATGGAATCCTTCTCAACTCAAACCTCTCCACCTGGAGATTAGCGCAGCGATCAAGACCTCCTCGGAGACATTTCTTTGTGTGGTGGGTGGCAGTTAACACAGAAACTCACAACTGGTCCAAGTGTAGAGGATGGAGTGCCAGTCAAGTGTTCTGCTGCAGTTGGGATATCGTGGTTGCCTACACAAGGCCCGCACAGTTCCCAAGCTAGTCAGTATCCCAGCATGGAGTGGGGGGTCAGGGCTCATAAGTCCCCACCCTTACTGAAGGCTATGGACAGGTGATGCCTCCAGGGGAGGGACGGGCAGTTTCCAGTTGAAAGGCATGGCTGCTGGGAGCTTGCCAGCCCTGTGAACAGCTCCACACAGGCAGAACTAATTGGACCAGGTAAGGTTTGGGGGGTCTATGTTTGTTTGTTTTTTAAAGAGATACAAAATGGGACTGTTGGTGATATGGAAGTTGGATCTGGGGGAAGCTAGGGTGAATATGGTCAAAGTGTATGAAAATCTCAAAGAATCAATAAAATATTTTACAAAAAAAAATTCCCAGAGACATCAAATTACTGCTTAGGTCCGATAAAAGGGACCGGGTTACAACCAGTTAGGGTAGAGAGCGATAAAAATCACTAGTTTTATTTTATTGAAAACATACTTAGTGTGTGTGACACAGTGCAGCACTGTTGAGCAGTGATTAAGCACCTGCTGGCTGGATCTGAACTCGTGGCCCTGATGACTGAGGTTCTGTATGGAGCTTCACTCCATCCCACTGTACGGAAATTGCCCATCAGTTGGTTTAAAACAATTATGAAGTCATTCCACCATTTGGGAGCGGATCCATGCTTTCTTGAGCCAGGGAGTACATGTGCTGCATGAGCCACATTCTGGTCTCTCAGAAGCAATTCCAACTATACAGATGGGCAGTTTGAGCTCCAAGTGAAGGTGCAACATGTGACAACTGGTCTCCAATTCCTGCTCTAAGGAGAACACTGCGCGCTGCAAAGGTATGCCACCTAAGTGTTCCGTGTTCCTGCAGCAAACCTGAGGAGAACACTGCGCGCTGCAAAGGTATGCCACCTAAGTGTTCCGTGTTCCCGCAGCAAACCTGAAGGTACCCATTCCTGCTCTCAGGAGGAATACCCTTCACGAAGACACACGCGTCCAGGCTGTGGGATGATACCAGTGAGCTGACGGAGGAGGCCTGAGTGAAGAGAGAACAAAGACACAAAGAACCAATGTATTCCCTCCCTTACGCCGGGAACAGATGCAGTCAAGCGGCCTCACTAGAGTCGGAACCATCCTGTTTGGACTTTTGACCTTGGAAGGTCTGAGCTAAGCAGCTCTCCTGGTCTTGCTGCTGCTGTTGCTGTTGTCTGTTGTTGGTTTTCTCAGTACCCGGCTTGGGTATGTCCCTCTAGCAACAGAAAACTGGCAAAGATATCTAATTGTGATCTCAAGGATGGAACTATGTTTATCCTTTTTGTGTGTGTGTTATAACTAATAACACTTTACACCTGGCTAATACCTCAAGATAGACTGCTCTAAGTCAGTCTCTTTGAGTCCTCCCCTTTCCACCACTGTCTACCCCAGAGCCCAGCAAAGCTCTTGACTTTTAAATAACACATTTGGAGGGCTCTCTCAGCTTTGAAATCAAAGGAAGTTTATTCAAATGTAATCAGAACTCACATTTGCTCTCTTTCTCCTAGCAACTCAGTTTAATTGTTAAGACTTTTGATGAATTTCTCTACATCCCATGTGTTGTCCAGTGACACCTGCAAAACACCTGAACCCACTCGGTGAGTTCAGAGGTTGACTGCATTGGCTGAACCAAGACCAGAACTGATCTTACCACTGTCTGGTGTGAACAGACCACACTGCAGCTAGAACTAGAACTAAGCACTGAGCCCAGGACAGGAGACCAAGATGTTGACATGAATATAGGGCTAGTCCCTAGCCAGAGGGACTTACTCTTAGCGAGGACGGAAAGCCTGAGCGGCCATCAGATCTTCAAATGTGTGAACTAAGAGCAGAGGAGAGGGATGTGTGTGTGGTGGGGATAGTTCTTAAGACACTGTGGCTCTTGGAGTAATGGGAGGAGGGGCAATTTGAATCAGAGGAGAAGCAAAATGGATGCTTTGAGAGTCTGGGGTACCTTGGTACAGAGCCTTGTCACCTACTTTTTTGAATTTCCTCATCTTCACCGCAGTGAGACTTTAAATCCCACAGAAGATGCCTAAGAAAGCCGGGGGCCCAACTCAAGCGATGATAAGACATTCAGGGCACCGAACAGGCAGGAGGTGCCTTGGCAACAGCTTCGGAAGGCCTGTTCCAGCCACCTCCCCTGAGCTAAGCTCAATTCTAGGCAGAGGAAGAATTCAGAGAGCCCCTCCTGCTGCCAACAGAAACAGCTACACACAGGCACCAGCATCTAAATTACACCGGAGACTAGAAACAAAGAGGCACGCTGCCAGCCTGAGTGATGGGCCACCAGATCAGAGTCTAATTAAAGACCACACATGTCTGCCAAGACAAGGGCTGCCTCCTTTTCCTCCTTAAACATAGCAACCTGATGTATGCTCAAGTAAATAAAATGTAATTTTAAAATGCAGAGCCTTAGCTCATTTTCCTCTACTTCTGCCAACACCAAAAGAGAACATTTCAAAGACGGTCAACCAATTTTTTGCAGCTTTTATCTTTTTTCAAGTTCATTGCATTTCTGTTTATTTATTATATGTGCATGTGAGCATACACATATGCATGAAGGTCAGAGGGCAGCTCTTGATAACTGGCTCTCTCCTTCCACCATGTGGGTCCCAGGGATTGAACGCGGGCCCTCAGACTTGGCAGCGACCCTCTGCCTGCTGAGCCGTCTCGCTGGCTCCAGGGCAGCTTTTTTCTTTAGTACCATTTTACCCAAAGTACCAGACACAGACAAAATATATCCCGCAATGCACAACTGCTTTCTGCTACAGCCCTGGGCTGGGTCAGTAACTAAGATCTGACTGAGAGCACCAACGTGCAACACAGGCTCAGCCGGAAGAGCTGTTCAGGGCTGAGTCCTGACAGCTGCCTAGAGATGAAAGATGGCCCTTACTGTCCCTTCCTGCTCTCCTGGAAAGAGAAACTCGAGGCTGTTGGGACCTTGGGTGACGTGTGTAAAAGCAGACTACAGTTAAAAACAACCCACGCTGAGAGCGGTTGTCCTTACCAGTGTGATGCTCTGGCTTGAAGGAGGGCCTCACAGTTCTGGGCATGGCTTGCAGCCCACGTGATCATACCACCCCTAGGATTCCGGGATCTACCAACCTAAAGAGCCTGGCAATGTCAGGCCATTGATGACGGTCCCATGCCTGAGCTAGCTGTATCCATGTCAAACTTACTCCATCTTAATGACGGATAGTGACAGATGCCCAGTGACAACTTTTCCTCTGATCTAACTTTATGAATCCATATTCATAACTTCAGTTTCTTTTTTATGATAAAACATGATCAGAAGAGAAAATAGAAATGAAGCCAGCTCCAACCCCTAACATCATAAGTCTTCCTGAGGAGATCCCAAACCTCTACCTTGGCTTCAACAGCTTTGAGAACCTGAGGGGCAGCCCAGAGGATCAGGCACACAGCAGCGGAAGCTCCTTGTAAACATGCTCAGGCCCTGCCCACATGCCTGACAGTCCCGCCCTGCGGGGGAGGGGGAGAGGGAGGAGAGGAGGGAGAGGAGGGAGAGGAGGGAAAGATGAGGGGGAGGGGAAAGGGGCGCATCAGTGTGGCAACTCTTTACATCGAGGCGGCCATGTTCTTCTGGATTATTTCAGGGTCTAGACCCAGTGTCTACAGGAAATACCCATTTAGAATTCTAAGAAAGAAAAAAAGGGCAATTGCCATTAACTGAAAGCTTGTTTACACTGAATATTTTACGTGTGTATCATGTGCTTTAAGACTTCCAAACCTCACAAAGCAGATGGAATTATTCCCATTCTACAAATGAAAAGGCATAAAGCTTTAGTAACACGTTAACATTTCATAATTTGTGGCAAAACCAAGATTTGAATCCAGATCTGATACTGAAGTTGATTCATTTTCCAATAGACACTGTCTCCTGGGACCAAACACAGAATCACACAAAGATAAAAGCATGGGATGCTCGCTTATTGCTCCTGCAATTCCCTCCCTAGCTTTCTGCTGGGGTAATATAGTCCTCCCACCTCATTAGTGCTGCATGGTCACGTGACTGACTCTGGCCAGTGAGGTGTTAGCAGATAGATCTTGAGCGCCTTCAGTGTGCCAAATGATTGGCCTTGGTTTCTAAGCAATTCCCTACAACAACAACAAAAAAATCCACCTTGAGGGGCACTAGTTAAATGAGGAGAAGTCTGTTTTAAATTCATGAGGCCACAGCTGACCTGAAGCCACGTGACTTCAAAGGAAAACAAGAATAAGAAAGATGACCAATAACTGATGAGCCCAGCAGGTGGTATAGACTGGTAATTCCAGGTACCTGGGAGGCTGAGGCAGAAGGGCTCAAGGGCAGCCTGGGTTAAAGAATGGTTTTAAGGTCAGCCTGGGCAACTTAGAGATCTTCTCTCGAAAACGTTTTGTTTTGTTTTGTTTAAGTAGAGAGAGGCGTGAGGACATAGCTCGGTGCAAGGCCCTGGCCTGGCATGTGAGGCTCCACAGCCATTCCCCACTACCTCGAAGTGCTACTGCAACTACTGCTGCTAATACTATCACTGACACTAATCAAAATAATGGCTGGGGCTTCCCAGAGTCAGTGAGGAAGGTAAACTGAGACTCGCAAGGAACCCCGAGTACAAGGAATCCATCATTAGGGGAAGAGAGAGGAGTCAGCTCTTAAAAAGAAATGGCTTCGGAATGTAAAGACAGAAAAATTAAATAAAAATAAACAAGGAGAACCTGGGCGGCCTTCCACTGCCTCCAGTCGCTGTGGCGATTAAAAGCCACTTGGTGGAAAGGAGAGGGCCGGACTGTGCTGGGAGGGACAGGATCTTCCTCCAGACCAACACGGAGAGCCAGACAGTATAGACAAACAGATGATCCCAGGGCATCATGGGAGAGCAGGTGTGCCTCTTCTTGGGAGTCCCAGGGAAAGAACATTGTATAGTACTGGACCACAGACTAAAAGACAGTACATAATTACTCTTGAAGGCGGGTGGGGCTGAGCACCACTTCCATGTCTGAGCTGCATCTGCACCATTCCTCAGAACAATTCCTGACTCAGTAGGTAACTCTAAACTCAGTCCCCTTCTTGTTCTCTGTTTTCAAGTTCTTTCTAGACAAAAATATGGGTCATAGACTCTCAGAGAATAATGTAAGGAAAACAGAAAATGCAAGGAACTGTTAAATAAATGTGTAGCTCACCTTCTGTGCCTGGGATAATACAGCTCAGGAAGTGGAGATTCCCCCACTTTTGGTTTTAGAGGTTTCTGCTTGGTGTTCTTGCTGTGGATCTGGGGAGAGGCTGACACCACAGTGAAAACAAGTCAAGCCAGCTCACCTCATGGCTATAGGCAGAGTGACCAAGAGGAAGGGATGAGAGCAAGGCTCCCTTCATAGGCACGGCTCTGATGAGCTACTTCCTTCAGCCAGGCCCCACGTCCCTGTGTTTCCATCTCCTCCCATTAATTTCATCAAGCCAGCATCCATCAGGGGATTTGTGCATTTGAGGAGTCAGAGCCAAAAGGATCAAACCACTTCGTGTGTACACTGAGGTCAAGACTTTAAAATGTGAGCCTCGTGAAGGGACATTTTATCTAAAACCCAACAATGAGCATCCTAGGCTACTCATTTGTCCATGCAAAACACCCAAGAAGGGTCCATCACTTGAGAAGTTCAGTCCAAGGAGAACAAACAGAAAGTCCTCCAAAGAACAAACACACCTATAAGAAGTCAAATAAGCAAAGAATAAATGGTTTTAAGTGAGCAATATGTTTGCTTGCCCTTGCAATGAGGCAAAAAACAAGGCAAAATTCCTCTGGGCCTACAACCTTTTGTTTATCCTGGAGAGAAAGCTGAAATAAGGAATCATCCCCAAACACAAGGCCTAAAACTTCATAATCGTTCACAAACAATTCATTTAGATATGACATTATGACAGCTTGTACACCCTGTGGCATGAAATATAAATTCCCAAGTATACATCTGCTTAACAAATTCACAATTACTTTTCTGTTGCTGTGGTAAAACACCATGAGCAGGGCAACAAAGAGTTTATTGGGGCTTACAGTTTCAGAGGGAGAACAGACCCTCTTGGCAGGAAATCATGACAGCAGGCACAGCTGAGCATTCACATTTCATGCCACAATCAGGAAGCAGAGAGAGCAAACTAGGCCTGACATACAACACTGAAAGCCAAAAGCCCGCCCCCAGGGGCTTGCTTCCTCCATTAAAACTGTACTCCTAAACCTACCAAACAGCGCTACCAAGTGGAGACCAACTATCTAAACATCTGAGCCTGTGGGGGACATTCCCGGTCAAACCATTGTAAGTATCAACATAAAGATTAGGTGAAATCAGATTTAATGACAACATATTTAGCTATCCAAAGTCCTCTGGAAAATCTAGGGAATGTTTTCATGGTCTGGCATTTGTAATGGTTACAAATGCCACGTGGCTGTTATAAGTGTTTAGATGCTTTACCACCACAACAAGCAAATCTGCAATAATAAACTGCTGCGATGCTCACTCTTTTGTCTGCCTTTTGAAACTGTAGCATCAGACCTCACCACATCTGTACTAATAAACTGGAGGAAAGGGAAGCAAAAGAAGAGAAGGAAACATGTCTGGTGAGAATCCCCAAAAGCTTAGGACGTCAATGGAAACTGAGAACATAAGCTTAGGTTGAACAAAGCAACACAGAAACCAGGATTACCTGTGTCCTAGAAGATTCAATCTGGAAACACAGCAAGCTCAAATTCACCTGCGGAGCACCAAGCCCATTCCCACCTCTCAGACGAATGTACAAGATAGGGAAGAAAATTAATGTCAGAAGTCACACACAAGGAGCCTTGGACCAGAAAGGGAAGGAACCATGAGGCAGACTAGGAGGCTCAGGAGCAAGCCCATCAGAGATGAGGCTCTATTTACTACAAAGGATGATGTATGCATTCAGAGTGAAAGAGACTGAAGAGTGGTTTGAAAACTAATAGTGTGTATCTAGGAAAAAGTTCACCCATCCCATCCCATCATACTTCAAAATGAATCTAGCTAGTCCAAAAACTCTTCTCTCTCTCCCTCACTCCCCACCCACACATAAACACTTCAGTAAAGAAACACAATCACAAAGGATCTAGGAAATACAAGATTTGTAGACAGCATTGCTATGTAAATTTAAATTTTTCATATGAGAAACAGCCATACGAAAGATGACTGTAAATAACCCACAGGTCATACACTTGACAAAAAGGTAATTTATGAAAGAATTGATAAATACAAAATGTGATATTTACTAATACCTGACATTAAGCTTTTCATTAAATAAGTTCTAATTGGAACAGTAAGTTACCATTTTGATGCTAGTTGAAATAGGTGTTTGTCACATAATACTGGTGTGAATTATATTATCTTAAAACATTTTTTGAAAAATTCAAATGAAAGGCTATCCTTTGGTCCAGTATTTCATTTTGATCAGGGTTTTCATTGCTGGAAATCTGTTCTTTTAAATACCAACAATGTAGGAGGAAATGCATCATAATATATATCATATCTCTAATTGAAAAACATTTAAAAATACTGAAATGTCTAACAGGCAAGGATTGACAAAACTATACCACACAACTTTTAAGAGTCCTACATATATAAATGTCTATAGTATAAAACACATGCTGTATGCTAAACTGAGAAAATACTTGCCGTAATATCAACTAGAAAATGAATATACAGTAATGTGATGCTTATGTTCTGATTGCTTTTTAAATATACAGAAGGAAGACTAAAGGGAAAGACCCCCAAAGCATTTAACAGTGAGAGCCTCTGTTGCAAGAAGAGCCTTTCTTCTCTTCCTGTCTTCTCTAGCATCTGCACTGACTGTCACAGTGTCTACAGTAACTGGGAAGCACCAGGACAGCCTATGCTCTGAGCTCCACCAGCTACACACACTCAACAAGTTACTTCAAAAAGCCTGTTTGCTCCTGAGGGGATAAAAGACATTGAAGTCACTCTGTCCCCTCTCACACATGACTGGTACGACTTTTAAAGGAGATCCTCATGAAATATGTTTGGGAACACTTACTTAAGGGTACACTGAAGGAGCATAATTATAATGGGAGCCACAAACACAGCAGGGGGCAGGGAGAGAGAGAGAGAGAGAGAGAGAGAGAGAGAGAGAGAGAGAGAGAGAGAGAGAGAACAGGCTCTAAGCAGTCACAGGAGGGTTAGTGTGTCAGTAATTTCAAGACAGGATGTAACCCCCTGAAATCCATGAGCCTCCCACATTCTTGGGCTGGCTCCTACTGGATTAAATGCTTTCTTTGCTGCACAGAAGCATTTCAATGTCCTGAGGCCCCGTTTGTCAGTTGTTGACTTTATTTCCTGATCTTCTGGAGACAGTCCTTAACCTATTTTGTATCCTGAAGCATTTCCCCCCCGCTTTTTCCTCCAGTGAAGCCAGTGCTTTGAGCCTTCCACTAAGGCCTTTGATCATCTGGAACTGGGTGGCATGCAGGGTGAGGGGTGGGCTCTACAGGAACGCTCCTACAGGTCCAGTTTCTCTGGCACCTTTTGTTGAGGAGTCTGCCTTCCTTCCTCTGGATGCTTCCAGCATCTTTGTCAAAACGTGCAGCGGTAGCTGAACAGGTTGCACCCAGTGCTCTTTCCCCTCCGCTGATCTGCAGGTCTGTTTTGCAGCAGCGCCGCACTCTTTTTGCTTCTGTGACACTTTAGTAGAGCTTGAAATCAGATATGGGACCTCTAATATAATTGTTTCTTTCTCAGGACTGCTTTGTCTACCTGGGATCTTTTACGCTTGTATATAAATGTTCAGAATTTTCCCCTTAGCTTTGTAAAAAATAAATGGAGTTGGAATTTTGATTATTATTGTGTTGGATCTGTAGAGATTCAGGCTGTGGTGATTTGAACAGGAATGGCCCCCATAGACTCATGCGTTTGAACGCTTGGCCCATAATGAGAGGCACTATTAGGAAGTGTGGCCTTGTTGGAGGAAGTGTGTCACAGTGGAGGTGGGCTTTAAGGTCTCATATGCTCAAGCTAGGGCTAGTGTGGCTTACAGTCCCTTCTGCTGCCTAAGAATCAAGATGCAGAACTCTCAGCGACCCCAGCACCATGTCTGCTTGCATGCTGCCATGTTCCCACCATGATAATGGACTAAACCTCTGAAACTGTCAGCCAGGCCCAATTAAATGTTTTCCAGTATAGAGTTGCCATGGTCATGGCGTCTCTTCACAGCAACAGAAATCCTAACTAAGACACACTTAATGGTTGCTAAGAGAAGGAAAATCAGTCTTCTCCAGAGATGAGCTTCCTGATATATTATCCATCCCAAGCAGTCAGCCCTAAATAAATACACATATGAGCAGCAGGTTTATATGTGTGTGTGTGTATGTGTGTGTATGTGTATGTGTGTGTATGTGTGTAACAGTAATATTTAAAGATGGGGTAGGGAAATGGGAGAAGAAAGGGTGGAACTGATGTAAATATAGTTCTCATAGATGAAACTGAAAGAAAATTTAAACACCCAGGACTAAACCTAGCCAAGGAGGCAAAAGACTGTTCTTAGTAAGGGTTACCATTGCTGTGATGAAACACCATGACCAAAGCAGCTTGGGGAGGAAAGGGTTTATTTGGCTTATGTTTTCAAATCACTGTTCATCATCAAAGGAAGTCAAGATGGGAACTCAAACAGGGCCAGAACCTAGGGGCAGGAGCTGATGCAGGAGCCATGGAGGGTGGCGATTTTGTGTATAGCCCAACCTTACGGAGGCATTTTCTTAACTGAGTTTCCTTCCTCTCACATGACCTTAACTATCCAGCACAGACATATACTATATAAACTTCCAGACATGGAAGCTATAAAGATCTCTTGTGCTCATGGACTGACAAAATTAATATTACGAAAAGGCTATAGTACCAATAACCATCTGTAGAGTCAGTGTAATCCTCATCCTAATTCAAATGAGACTAATATCTAAAGTATAAAAAGAATACTAAAATTCAAATACCAAAAACAAATAATTCAATCAATAAACATACAGATGAACTGAACAGACAGTTCTCAAAGGAAGAAATACACGTGGCAAATAAATACTCTTACATGAACTCGGCATCCTTTAACACGAGGAAATGTGAAGTAAACCCGATCTGAGATTTCAACTCTGGTGAGGAAGAGGGGAAAGAGGAACCCGCACTGCTAGTAGGTGCAAATTGGCCCAGCTACTGTACAAGCAGGAGTGGAGGCTCCTCAGAGAACTGAAACAGGATTAGCCCATGACCCAAGTATGCCACGCCTAAGTACATAACTGAAGCGTTCCAAGTCAGCACAGCTCAGCGACGCTTGAAAATCCGTGTTCACTGCTGTACTAGTCACAGTATCTACAAAGTGGAACCAGCCTAGATGCGCGTTAGAACTCAAAGAGCTAAGCCGATGTGGTTTGTGTACAATCATTGAGTTGTTCTGTCCCTGTAGGGACTTTCCACCCAGCCACACCAACGGCCGTTTCTGACCACCTCGGGCTTGCAACCTGTGGGCTGAGAATGTTCCCACTCTCTTCAGAGAATCGCCTTATTTGTACATCTTGGGATGGCTTATCCCACTCAAAAGGAAAGAAAACAATCATGACTTTTCAAAACAATAAACACAACTGGAGACCATTATAAAAAAAATAAGCTGAATTCAGAATGAGAAGTACTGCGGGTATTTAAATATACTGTGTGCGTGTGTGAGTGAGTGTGTGTGTGTGTAGGACATGAAAACAGAAAAGGGACCCATGAAAGGAAGAGGAGGAGGAGAGTAAAAGAGAAAGAACAGAAGTCATGTGACATGAGAGCAAGAGTGGGGGCTATCTGGAGGAAAGGAGACCAAGGGTAGGGGGAGTGAGGGATCACGGAACACAAATAAGAACAAAGTACAATCCCACATATGTGTGAAAACGACATAATGAAATCCATTACCTGTGTGCTAACTTTAAACAAAGGAAAACTGGGCAATGGAAAGCTAGAACTAATCATTCAATGTAACAAAAGAGGCAGGGAGAGGAGCAAAAGAAAGGTCTTAAGAAGAAGTACACCTGAGGGTAAGGGTAAGAGCAGCACACCCAACTAAAAGCCAGAGACTTAAAATAAGAAGTGCAATCAAAATTACATAGATGGAAGAGGACTAAACATCCATACGTTGATTTTTAAAATATCAGAGCCAATAGAAAACATAAGAGTTAAAGGAAAAAAAAATAAACAAAACAAGGTTTATGAAAAAGGAAACCCAACCCACAAAAGCAAGACACTGGGGCAGCTTCTCTCTGCACACCCTGACATGGGGGCCTGCCCAGGTGAGGGCGCGGTCAGCACAGGCGGACAGTCCTCTGCTTCATCCCGTGAAGCTGCTGCTGAGCCTAGAGGTCCCGACAGCGCTGCAGGTTTTCTGTCCTTTGCACACTAATGTCCTTCTCTGACCTCCCCGGGCTTGCAGCCTGTGAGTGAGGAAGCCCGCTCTCTCACAAAATCCCCTCGTTTGCTCATCTTGGGGTAGCTTATCCTGAAGTGGCAATTAGACACCTAAGCACTGCCGACTATCTTAGAGTGACCAAGACTCAAAAACGGGTTCCCCCACAATGGCTGGGAGGCGCTTCCAGCAGGCGAGAAGGGAGCTGGGTGCTTATTTTGGATACTCTGCATCTATTTTGAATTTTTAAATACTGTATTTTAACATTCTAAGATTAATAAGCACACGAAAAGATACCAAATATCACTGAGTATCAAGGAAATGCATATCAAAGCCACACTGAGATACTATCTCACACCCATTAGGATAACTATTATAGAAGATGTAGAAAGGAAGAAATGTTCTCAAGGACACAGGTCAATTGTACCCTGTTGGCAGGAATCTATAACACTGCCAATGCTGTGGAAATCAATATGGAGGCTCCTCAGAAAATAGAAATAAAATTACCACATATGATTCAGGAGTGAAAAGCAGGGTGTCAAAAATATATTTGCAAACCCAAGCTCATGGCAGCATAATTTACAATAGCCAAAAGATAAAAGCAACCCACATGTCCATTGCGGGTAGAGAGATAAGCAAACTCACACACACACACACACACACACACACACACACACACACCTACTACTGCTATTATTCCTTCAATTAAAATTAAAACTACTTTGAAATTCCATCCTACCCCAGCATGCAGGAAGTCTTATGTCAGCTTGACACCAGTTAAAGCCATCTGAGAGGAGGCATTAAGAAAATGCCCCCGTAAGATGGGGTTATACACAGGCCTATAGGGCATTTTCTTCATTAGTGGTTGACAGGGGAGGGTCCAGCCCATGGGTGGGGCCATCCCTAGGCTGGTGGTCCTGGGTTCTACAAGCAAGCAGGCTGAGCAAGACATGGGGAGAAGCCAGTGAGCAGCACCCTCCGTGGCCTCTGCATCAGCCCCTGCCTCCAGGTTCCTGCCTTCACTGCTCTTGATGAGAGACTGTCATATGAACTGTGGGTGAAATAAACCCTTTCCTCCCCAAGTTGCTTTTGGTCATGGTGTTTCATCACAGCAATGGCAACACTAAACCCCCTAGTCAGAATGACTACCATCCAGAAAGCAAACAAGCAAATGATGTCAAGGGTGTGGAGAAACAGAAAGCGTATTTACTCCTGGCGGGAGGGTGAACTGGCGTAGCCACTACGGAGGTCTGCATGGAGTTTCCTAAAAATAGGCCCAATGTATAACTCAGGCATATCAGTCCTGGAATATACCCCTAAGACTCTAATTCAGCATAGCACAGAAATACTTGCGCATCTGCGTTCACTGCTGCTCTCTTCATGATAGCTAAGAAATGCCCATGGACAGATGAATGTGTGAACATCTGACACATATACATGATGACATTTTATTCAGCCAAAAAGAATAGCGAAATCTTGACATTTGCAGGAAAATGGAGGAACGGCTGGAGCTGGGAATTACAGCGCTAAGTGAAGCCCCCCGGACTTGTGTTGTCTCCTTATGAAGATCCCGGGGTTTTCAGGGACTATAATGGGTGTATATGTGTATATAGGAATCATGAGAAAGAGAAGCTAGTCAGAAGAGGGAGGAGAACAGAGGCTAGTCATGGGAAAGTAGGATCAACAAAAATAACAAATGTAAAAATGCTATAATTAAATTATTTTTAATGACAATTAAACATTAACTTAGGACTGAATTCAAGTCCCCAACACCCACATAAAAGTCTTGCGTGGGCAAGAAGGCCTGTAACCCACGCACTGAGAAGTTGGAGACAGGAACGATTTGGGGGCTTACTGGTCAGCCTGCCTAACAAAAACAGCAAGTTCCATGTTCAGTGGAAGACCCTGTCTCAAGGGAAGAAAGCAGACAGGGTTAGAGCAAGACACTGTGGCGTAGAACACTGTGTGTCCGTATGCAGAGACGAGTAAACAGCACACACACAAACACAATCGTGAATTAATTTACACACACCATTGTGTGCACGCCTGAGTAAGCCAGGTGTTAGTGTTAGATGTTTTCCTCAGCCTCTCTGCATCTTATTTTTTGGGACCCGGAGCTGGCTGATGGGCTAGAGTGGCAAGCCAGCAAGCTCCAGGGACCCTCCTGTCTCCACAACTGGCCAGCTCAGCTTCTTACACAGGTGTTGGGGGCTGAAGCTGGCTCTTCACACATGTGCAGCGAGCGCTTTACCAACTAAGATCTTCCTCTGTGTCCAAAAAAATAACTTTCTACAAAGTCATAAGAAAAAAAATTGTTCTTTTAAAGGAGAGAAATCGCATTATTCTAAGTGAAAATTAAAAAAAAAAGTCACGCACAGAACACACACTGTACAACAGGCAAATTAAAAAAAGACAGACTAGAGAATGGTAGTTGTCAGGGGCTGCAGGAGGAGGGCGGGTGCTGGGTTTAAATGTAAGTCCAAACCTCGTGTGGTGAGACCTCACCCTCAGATGAGACAGTACTGGAGGTAAGAGCTTTGGGGGAAAGATCACAGCACGAGGGCTCCTCCCCTGTGAACGGACCAGCGCTCCTACAAGGGGAGGGCGGTGGCTTCACAAGAAGAGACACTTGCCATCACGCCTGACGACTGAAACCTGGCACCCAAGGCCCACCTGGGGGAAGGAGAAAACCCACTCCTGCGAGTTGTCCTTTGACCTCCAAATGCACATTGTGGCACAGGTACACATACACACACAAATGCAATAAAAACACTTTTTAAAGAAAGCAGACTGAAGGGGGCTCTGTTTGCTGTTTCATGCCATTCCATCTCTTTGGCCATGTGAGGATACAAGACACGTTCCTCTGGAGGACATAGCAATGGGGTACCATCTTGGAAGCAAAGAAGTTCAAAAGACACTGGATCTACTGGCACCTTGATCTTAGGTTGCTCAACCTCCAGGACTATAGGAAATTAATTTCTATTCTTTATGAATACCCAGGCTCTGATATTTTGTTATAGCAACACAAACAGAATAAGACATGAGGAAGTCACTGTTTCATAGGTACAGAGTTTCACCTGAAAAGACAGATAGGTTTCAGGAGCTGAGTGGCAGTGACAGATGCACAGAGCGACTATTCCTCATAAAGCTGAACTGGACACTGGCTGTATTTGCAGTGTGTGGGTGAGAGAGAGAAATCAAAATATACATGCATATATATTAAAATTTAAAAACTACTCTTTATCTTGGCTGCAGAGTAGTTTTTGTCTTATTTTTGGTTTGTTTCCATACTGGAGTAGAAGAAGGAGAAGGGCCAGACTTTGAAAACTGATTATGTAGAATCCAAAGTCAGTAACACTGGAACGTTCTCTCAATGGCAGGTGACTCCTCTAAGTCGTGCTTGTTTTCCACACAACGAAGATGAAACATCTCCTAAGGGGTCAGACTCCACCCCACCTCCTGGAGGCCTGGGAGACCCTTAAATTTCTTGTAATGGTTGGTGTGGTGAGGGGACATAGCACAAGAGAGTTAAAGAACTGGCCCCTGGAGCCCGGGTGGAACTGGAAACCACACATTTTCTAAACCAAAATCATCTGCCAAAAATTTGTGGGCAGTTTTGGAATGGAAGACTTTGAGATGATGGTATTTCTGGGGCATTGTGATAGACAGACAAGATGGAGTATTTAGGACCTGACCCCTCCCTCCCAAGCTTGGACTTCTACTGAAATGAAGGCATGCTGAATATTTCATTCTGAGGAAACATTTTTATCTGTACTTTAAGTCGCCTGTTTCCGGGGCTAAGAAGATGGTAGCTGTGGAAATTCTAGTTATGTGGGCAGATGTTTCCTCCGACACCTGGATGTCAAGCGCTATAGCTGTGGGTGACTCCCCAGTGCAAAAGAACTGCACGTGGGGCTGAGAGGCCAACGGGACCCCTGCCCCTGTGAGGGAGGGAGCGGCAGGATTGTGGGGAGGGTCTGGTACTGGTTGCTGTGGGTTTGGTGGGAAAGCAAACCTCTCCCTGGCTTGCCTTTCACTCTCTTCTCCGGGAGGACACAGTGTAGACGCCGTTTCTCCACGCCAGCTATGAGCTCTCAGATCTCTCAGCTTTGGGAACCATGAGCCAAATACATCCCCGTCTGCTATAAATTATTCAGGTATTCGGGCAGAGCAGCGGCAAACAGACTAGGACTCCAGGGAATGCACGGGTCAAAACCAAGGCCCACGTGTAACAGCTGACAAGTCTTGGGGGGCTGGTGACAGCTAATGTTCTCGACCCACTAATTCAGTCTCTGTTGTTGTGACAAACACCAAGCCCCACAGCAGTTTGTGGCGGGGGGGGGGGGGCTTTAGCGGGGACAGCCCATTGTGAAGGGGCGTCAGGGGAAGGACTCCAGCAGGCACTGAAGCAGACACCACTTACTGCCCTGCACCCTGTGGCTCGCGCGGCCTGTTCCCTTACACCATGTGCTCAGGAACAGCCTTGTCCACAATAAGCTGGGCCCTCCCACACCAATCATTTTTTAAAAAAAAGCTCTACAGACTTGCCTACAGGCCAGTATGGTGGGAGCAATACCCCTACTGGTGTTCCATCTTCCCAGATGACTCGCTGGTGTCCAGTGGACAAAACCAACCAACAAAACTGACCAGTACAATAGCACCAATCATGTTCTCAGGTATCTGGACATGTCAGTTACTAGAGAGATAGGTGTGCTACACTCCCTGCTACGCTCTCTGGGACACGAACAATTCGAATATGCAAAGTGTGTGTCCGGTACGGTCTCTCTGACCTGGTACCCTGCCAGTATCTCCATCTCACACCCAACTGATGATGCGAATGCCCTTCTCCTACGAGCCTTTGCAACACTGTTAAGCAAAACAAGGACTTCTTCCCTATACCCAAAGAGTTGCCCTTGCCTTGTATTAAAACTATTTAATAACTGCCTGCGCAGAAGAGTGGAGACAGGGCCTGGCTCTCTTAGACTTCTGAGTTATTTTTCTGTTGTGGCAAAACACCACCACAGATGGGCCTACGAGTCCGGCACCATCTCGGTGGGGAAGCCGGCTGTAGGCATGCTTGGAGACGGAGCAGCAAGCCCAGAGCTCACACCTCAAACTGTGAGCAGAAAGAGTGAACTGGGGGTGGTGAGGGGTGGGCTTTAAAACTTCAAAGCTCTCCCCAAGAGTGACATGCTTCAAAGCAAGGCCCCACCTCCTAAGCCCCTCCAGTGTCACTGGCTGGGGCCAAGTATCTATTCCCCATCACATTCAAACCACCACAGTTTCTCAACAGTTTGGGGGCCATGCTGTGCAGTGTCACGAAAAAGCAGACAGGGCCTTCCTTCCCTGTCTTTACTCAATGGTGTTTCTTTCCGCTGTCTAGCATTTTGCCATTTCATCAGCCCCAAAGGAACTCCCCACTCTTGGCTTTCTGAGTTCACTTCCATTATTGGCTTTCTGGAACACAACTCCCTTCCTCCCTGATTCTGTGACTACATTCCTGAATGCAAAATGAGGTTCCCTCAGCCTCCATAAAAGTCTCTGTTTAGCCTTGACCCACACAAGGGCAGGCTCACCTTTCAAGCAGTGCTTCCATCACAAGAAACACAGGCCAGCTCTCCTGAGAACTGCAGGGGACGACCCCCCACCCCACCCCACCCCACGCAGCCTCCCAGCTAACCTGGGCAGCAAGGTGGCTCTGCTGAGCTGAGACCTAATCCCGGCAACAGCATGGCCAGGGCCACATCTCTAGAACGTTCCCACATCACCAAGTATACATCACTTAGGCTGTTTCTGTGAGTGACACGTTTAAAACAGTTTCTAGACAGAGTAGTTAACTACGAAATTCTATCAGGTCTACTCTAGATTAATACAAAAGATAGGCATGCCCCCTACTTTGCCCTTTATTTCTGAACTGTATTGCAGACTGTTTGAAATGACTACGATTATGAGCGACACTGTTCCTTCAGGATTCCGGGTACCTGGAGGGAGTCTCCCTTTCAGTTTCCTTGAATTACAAGTCACTGGGTTGTCAACATCTTCTGTGGAAATTGAAGAGAATTCTAGACAGTTTGTTCTCTCAGCAAAGGCGTGGAATCTGAAACAGGAAAGGTGTTCTGTGTCAGGCATGTACCTATCGATTCTCTCAATTTGCTGTCTTTGGAGCTCCAGATCTTGATTGGTCTTTTTTTTCCTCTTGGGACTGGGTCTTGCTAGCTTGCTCCATTAGTCCCAGAATTCTGGCCTCAAGCAATCCTCCTGCCTCTATCTCCCCAGTAGCTGGGGCTACAGGTGCACAGGACTACATACAACGTCAAACCTCTGAACTTCAACCACATTCCCTGTCTTGTCAACTCCCACAAGCAAAAAGCTGGGAGAGGAGATGGCTCAGGTGGTCTTATGTTTGTCACATGGCTCAGCATGGGAATCTAAGTTCGGAAGCCAATGCCCACATTAAAGCCAGGGGTGGCAGATACATCGGTGATACCAGCCAGACAGATCCCTGGAGCTTGCCGGCCACCCAGCCTGCCTGGACTGATGAGCTTCAGGTTCAGTGAGAGGTCCTGTCTCAGGAAATAAGGTGACTGGAATGAAGACCCAGCATGGACCATGGCCTCCACAGACATCTGCACACACACATGCACACACATTAAGAATGGTTTGGGCTTTTCAGTAGTGGTGTGGCTCCTCATTATAGTAATTAGTTCAACCAAATGCTTGAACCTTGGTCCTAGGAAAATGACAGTTTGTACTATTTTGTCTCTAAGTCTCTACCACACCCAACACTGTTCTGATGGCCCAGGCATAGTGAGGGACCCCACTAGCAGCTATTAGCATTGACTGGCTCAGTGCTGATTGCTGTGGATACAGACAGCCTTGACTAATTTGCTCACTGCTGAGTGGCCTCAGTCAACTGTAAGTCAGCAAACACATACTTCCCCGGGTTTTGAGCTTAAGAGCTAATGAAAAGAATTCCTGTGTGGGCAAGTTTTGGGGCCCCGCCAGCTCAAAGTGTGGTCCAAAGAATCATCAGCAGTGTCGCCTGGGAGCTGGTGAGAGCATCTATGATCCCAGGTTCCGGCCTGGACCTGCTGAGTCAGAATGTGACTTTAACAAGATCCCCAGGGGATTCATGTGCACGTTAAAGCTTGCAGCTGCTGGTGTGGGGCAAGGTGATGGGTGACTGTCTTTATTTCTCTTTCTTTTCCCCCATTTCTGTGCAGCTAGAGTTGGAACACAGGCCCTCGCGCACACTAGTCAGGCACCCTGAGCTACATCCCTCAGCCCCTAAACTCCTGAGGCCCCTTGTCTGTAACCCAGAGAGGCAGTGATGAGACATTTGCTTTTGACAGGCAAAGGAGGTCTCAGGTGATGCTTGTCGATGCTCATTCAACTCAGGGAAACCCTGCCTTTCACTTGAGGGAGACGGGTGAGTGAACACATAGTGGGAGAGCCTCGGGGCCTCCTGGGTTGTGGAAAGCCTGTCATTTTCCTAAAGAGTCTCAGGTAAGATTAGCACCGTGCTTGGTGGCAATGGACAGGACAGCCGCCTTCCTGTGGCCTGTTCTGTGCCTGCCTCCTGTGGACACCTTCCAGGGCAGAAATGGCCAGCTCCTTCCCTTTCCTGACAGGGCAAGGGAGGTGTATTGGGGGGGGGGGGCGGAGGGAGCAGGTAAGGTCTGTCCCAGCAGGCCCTGAACCCTGAGTGCCAAAGCCTTGGGTGTCTGGAACTTCCCACCCTCTTATCTCTTCTCCGGATTAGGAAAGAGAACAGGGTAGAGGTTTCCTCCAATGGAATGAAACACCATTAAGAAAGACTCTTTGCAAAGCACTATCACACCACAGTACCCACACTAGTGCTTCCACACAAGCACAGCCCTGGACCCTGCGGTGGGGGAAGTCAGTCCAGCTGGAGAGCGCAAGGCCTAGGCAGCCTGCAAGCTAAGACCAACAAAGACATGCTGCTTCCAGTTGGCAGCCCAGATGGAGCACAAAGTAACAGCAGAGGGTGTGGCATGTCTGAGCCCATGCTACCCGCAGAAGCACCAAGGATAGGCTCAATGGTGAGGGGCCAGGGCACGCAGAAGATGGCTTTGTCTCCGTCTGACCATTTTATGCAAACCCACCACCCTGCAATAGATGAGCTAGAATTCAGTAATCAAATCATCGCTGCCTGCGTCAAGCTAGAGAGGGAACCCTGTCATTCTCCCTAGAGAAAGCAGACGAGGAGCCCCCTTTTACGTATTTAGGGATACTCGGGATCCCATAGTCAAAGCCTTGTGCCTGGTGACTTCTAAATGTTTGAAGAGATTCTAGGGTGGTGAGCTCAGGCACCCACAGGACTTGCCACACATGAAGATCCTGACCCTCTTCAGACATGGGAAATCACGATTCCGGGGGCTGTGGGCAAGGAACTGCATCTCCAACCAGCTCTATCAGGCAAACTGGTGGGTAAAAATGTGTTTTTCCAGCTTGCTTTGGGGTAAATAAAAGCCAAGTCCAGGCCTCAATATCACTAACAATTTCCTCTCAAAAACCCCATATGTTTTAAAAAAAAAAAAGTCTGGCTATTGTGAACAATTTCAGTGTGCTCTGGGATGCAGAGGGCTCTCCATTATCCCTGGGGCGATAATGGCTGTGGGTGTGAAAGCCTAGTTCTTGTTGTCTCTGGGCATTAGCTGACTGGAGGGCAATATCTCCAGTCTTCAAGACTCCAAGACACCAGAACAGCAGGACCAGATTGATGTACAATAAAGAAAAGAGCACACAGACAGCAGAGACTGTACACAGGGACATGCCGGATAAGCGTCTAGACTGTAAAGCGCCTCCCTCCCTCAGGCCCTCTCCAGCCCATCTCAGCCTACCTGCTGATGGTCTGGGCACTCAGATCTTTTAGGAAAGCTACGGTTTTTTCTCCTCTGGCGTTGAAGGACACCGTACAGACTGGATATGGGATCTCCGGAGCCCTCCGGGAAAGAAGTTCCTGGGACTCCTCGGGAATATCTCCCACCACAAAGTAGTAAATGGCTTGGATCTGCAAGACAGAGGCACCGAAGGCAATGGCTTATCACCCCCACCCACCACCACCACCACAGCCTTTTACTAGACTACTCAGCAACACGTTTTCTAATTGCTGTGAGAAGTAAAGGACAGAAGGAATTTATGCTCCGTGTTCTGTAATGGACAGCGGGCAGCAAAGCCAGCGGGCGAGTTGTTCGAGGGGGTTTCTTGACAGTGGCCACAGTTCTAGGGTGCTGCACAAAGAAGAATACAGTTGGCAGATTTGGAGAGTAGCTGCCTCTGGGCCCACAGGCACATCGACGGGAGAGGAAAGGTTGTGTTCAAGTCAAAAAACAAAGGAAGTTTTGGCCCAGCCAGCCATTGCGGGCAGGGAGAGAGAGCGTGTTATCCACGTCCCCTTGGGGGGGGGGGGAGAATTCTTACCACACCACACATTATACACACACAAACACATCATACATACTACACACATACACCTCCACCATCACAGAGACACACTCACGCACACCACACAGATACACACACACAACTGCACCACACAAACACACGGTTCACATACACCTTTTATGTTAGTGTACATTCACTGTACAAAGTACTAGACTTCTTTATGTTGTTTCCATACATCTGCCTGGGGAATCTGATGGCCTGGACTCCCTCTGTTACCCTCTCTTATCTGCCCTTCTTATTCCTCGTCCTCATCTCATTGTAGATTGAATGGGAAAGGGTCCCCCACTGGCTCGTTTTGTTTTTAGCACTCAGGTCCCCACCTGGGGACACAGTTTTGAAAAGTTCTAGAACCATTAAGAGATAGGGCCTTGCTGGGGGAAGAAGGTCACTAGAAACAGGCTTTGCGGTGTCAGAGTTCAGTTCTACCCCCTGCCCGCTCTCTGTCTCCTGGCTGCCATAGAGCACGTCCATACCTCTGCCACCATGCCTTCCCCGAAGTGATGGACTGGCTCTGTAGACTAGGCTGGCCTCAAACTCCCAGAGATCTGCCTGCCTCTGCCTCCTGAGTGCTGGGACTAAAGGCATGTGCCACCACCGCCCGGCTTCAGTGTCCCTTCTTAAACTGTGATCCAACATAAAGCCTTCTTTGGTTGCGCATTCTGCCCCAGCGATAAGAAAAGTGATGGGCACACCTCTTCCACGTCCACCTGCCCCAGTTAATCTGTGAGAGAAAGCATGCAAGACTAATCTTGATGGAACTCACTCCCTTTACTACAGCGACACATCCATCTTAAGCTAAGGATTCTGGGAGATACCTACTTCACCAAAAGTGTGTTCTTGGTGTAATCCAGGGATATGTAAAGCCCACCAAAGGAGGCCAAAGACATCCTCATTGGTACTGCCCTTGCTCTTCCCAGGCTTTTGCCTCTTCTGGCACGAATACATCCTATGAATCCAGGCAAGTGACCTATCTTTGGTTTCTTCACGTGTCAAAAATGAGACAGTGCAATTTACCCTTCGTGGCTTGGTTTTAAGGGGGGAGGGGTCTATGCTGAGAAGCATATGTGTATGTTACAGAAATCTCTCGAAGTATAAATCAAAGCGAGCCAGGAATATACACCATCTGAACCTGTCCCTCAAGATCGCCTTAACTGATCACTTCCACAGGGAGCTGTGTAAGGGCCTCAGTAACTGTACTGTGTGGGTGAGAAATGGGCATCACCCTCTCCTTAGGGCCTGTTTTAGAGTTTCTACTGTGGTGATGAATCACCATGACCAAAAGTAAGCTGGGGAGGAAAGGGTTTATTTGGCTCACACTTCCACATCACTGTTCACGACAGGAACTGGAAAAGGGCAGGAACCTGGAGGCAGGAGCTGATGCAGAGGCCATGGAGGGGGCTGCTCACTGGCTCACCCAGCCTGCTTTCTTACAGAACCCAGGACCACCAGCCCAGGGATGGCCACACCCACAATGGGCTGGGCCCTCTCCCATCCATCACTAATCAAGAAAATGCCTTACAGCTGGATCCTACAGAGGCATTTTCTCAACTGAGGCTTCCTCCTTTCAGATAACTCTAGCTAGTGTCAGGTTGACATAGGACTTGTCAACACAGAGCCTGTGACTTATTTCTGCTTTAATCTCAACTCCTTATGAGCTGAAGCTAGTTGAGAAATATCTCCCCCTTAACTTTAAACCTGGGGTAGGGGGAGGGTTGAGTCATGGTGAGGAGCCTATGCCCGCAGCAGAAAGAGCACACTTGGTGTCCAAGGCAGCAGGCAGAAAAAGGGGTAGGTAGAAAGGGCCCCGGCTGGGAGTTACATGGCCACAGTGAGAGCCCAGACAGGATGACTTCAGCCACCACCTCCTCCAACAAATGGCCACAGACAAGCCCCACCCCCTCCCATACCTCTTCCTTGACAGTCTGTCAACATTAGCTCCCAGATCTTCAACCACTAGGAAGTGAAGCCTGATGAATGTTGTAAATCTCTTCCCACCAGCCACCCAGGAGGCAGAAAAAAAAAATCCAAGAAAGAGCATTCCATAGAGCGTTAAGTTGACTGAGCTGTTTTTTTCTGACAAATACATTCCAGGTCATCCCTCTTCCTGGTGTTACATAGGCTTTGTGCCAGGGGTACAAACGCGGCTCCTGATTTCTTGCATAGTTACTCACAAACATTTCCAGTTAAATCTGTGCCCAAATTTAACACAGGAGTATCTTCTTGCAGGCATCTAAAAGGACACATGGCCCAAGACCAGTCTATCCTGCCACACACAGCATACTGAGTTTACTCTCATTAGACACAGAGTGTGCCATTTCGTAAAGCACAGGACACATGTGTTTGCTAAAATCTTCCCTGAGATCACCCACAGGTAGAGGCTCTTGGTGAAGGGCTTCTGTGGTCTGCACGTGCTTTAGATTTGCTCGAGGCCACAGATGGAATGTGGTGGCCAGTCCCTGCAGGCACCTTTCTTGGTCCTTCTTCTAAAGGACCCTCCCCCTGCCTGGCGCCCACTGAGTTGTTTGTATTTTCTAAGGTAGGAAAGAACCCAGGTGAAAAAAAGGAAGAAAGCCAGGTCATCTGGAGATTAGAATCTTAACAGATGGACAGAGTCAGCAGTGATCAACATAAAGAGCATGCTTCTGTGTATGCTCACACACACGGAAAGAGAGAGAGAGAGAGAGAAAGAGAGAGAGAGAGAGAGATGCACACACATCCAAAGCCTAGGAAACATTCCATTTTGGATGCTTATTAAGTAAGATCCAGACACTTGGAATTTTGCAGATGTCAAAACAGACTTAAAGAGCCAAAGAACAAAGTGGTTTGTATTTGGTTCTTCTTTAATGGAAAACACGTGTTCAGCTGGCTTTTCGAGAAAAAAACAAATGTGTTCCTGATTTCAAACCATCACCTTAGTGCTGATAAACATGGGCTGGTGGCCAATGGTGGTGTGCCAGCATACACATATACACATACACACACATACATATATGCTTATTTTGTAAAGAAAGGACTCCTGGATGCAGCTACATAAAGAGACTAAAACCTATGGAGACTCCCGTCTTGCAGAATAGAGGAAGCAACTATTCAGCATCTATATTTCAAAGGCAAGCAGACCTCCCCCTCTGGAGGAGTTGCGACTGGCTGGCTAAGGAATCCCTCCCATGCAGAGAAATCCCTTGCCACTGAATCACTCTCTTAAGGAGTCCCATCAGAGTCACTCAGAGACACATATCCTACGGCTGAAGGAGACCGAGGGGTCAGAGCTGGTCACATGACAGCCACTGTAAGAGTAGAGACGAATGCATGTGTGCTGTCTGCTTGTGCTCAGCTTGATCTCTCTACTCTTACATGGTTCAGGGTCCTCTGCCTAGGCAATGGTGCTGGTCCCATATCAACTAAGACAACCCGCTCCCAGACACGCCCATGAGCCCAATGCAGTGTAGCCAATTCCTCATTGAGAATCTCTTCTCAGGTGGCTCCATGTTGTGTCAAGTTGACAATTAAAGCTGACATTACTCAAGGTTCATCAGCTTGGCTACACCTAACCTATCCATTTATGAAGAGAAGGAACTGGGAAAGGGTCAGACCATGGGTGTTGAGGAAAAACTAGTTCCTTGCTCTCAGAGTTCTTTGAGGAGTGTCCCAACCGCTCTCTCTCTTTCTGTTTCCTATAGATGGGGATTCAATTCTCTAATCAGCAGAAAGGCAAGAATAGTACTAACTTGTTACAGATGTATGGCCTAGCCACACTCCTGTGCATTTTCTTCAAACTAGCTCCATATGGTTCTACCCTGAGGCCTTACTAGCCCCACAAGGAAGCCTGTGTAGGCTCACAGGCCCGGTACAGGGGTCCCCATTTTGGTTGCTCCAACTCTGCCATCACCAAAGCCCTCACTGAAGCCTGGAACCTACTTCTAGACCAGTGGGCTCGGGAGTGAACGAGACTGTGCTTTGCGGACTGTGCTGGTTGGTTTTGTCAATTGTCCCAGTGGAGGATCACCTGGGAAGAACCGCTCAATGAAGAACTGTCCAGGTCAGGTTGGCTGGGGTTGGGGGGAGCTTTCTGTGGAAGATTGTGCTGACTGCACTGACCGATACAGGAAGACCCAGCTGAAAGGCAGCAGAACCATTCCCCAGCTTTGGGTCCTAGACTATATAAAAGAGAAGATGAGCTGAAAATCAGTGTAGATGCATTAGCGCTTATTCTCTCTCTCTCTCCCTGCCCTTGAGAGAAGTTCAATGTGACCAGCTCCCTCAAGCTCTTCCCGCTGTGGCATCCCTGCTGTGATGGCAGGAACACAGAACCATGAGCGAAAATTAGCCATTTCTCCCCCAAATTGCTTTTGGCTGGGGAATGTTATCACAGCAACTGACAAGAGGAGTCTAAGGAAGGCGCCCTCAGTGACAGTGTTAGAGTGTCCAGGTGAAGCAACTGGGAGGAGGCCAGATTAGCATGTGAAGACACAGGAGTGTAGACAGTCAAGCTTGAAGCCACATTGGTGCCCTGGGGCAGCTGTGGATACACACTTACAGCTTTGTCCTTCCCCGCCTCCAGCAGGGCGTCCAGACAGCTACACTCCCTCACGAACACTGGCATAAAAATCATTTTCTCAACCCAGCTGATGGCAGCAGCGACGGATTGTTCAGTCACAGCCACGGAGCGCTTCTGCCATTTCACTGGCTCTTCAGAAACCCTGAAAGGGACCACATGCAGCTGTCACCATGTGGAACGCCACTGCGGAACTGTCAGCCTTCAGTGTCCACCGAAAGTCACCTCAGTGAGAAAAGCCGGGCACGGTGGCGCTCGCCTGTAACCCCAGCACTCGTGGAGGCAGAGGCAGGTGGATCTCTGTGAGTTCAAAGCCAGCCTGGTCTACAAAGTGAGTCCAGGCCAGCCAAGGCTACACAGGAGATACCCTAGATACCCTGTCTCAAAAAAAAAAAAGGGAAACCAAACTGCCAGTCCTCGGAGAGTTACCGTGAAAATGTGTGTACAGGTTCGGACACCCCAGCCCTGTCCTGCTCAGGAAAGCGAGCTGGGTATAATGTGTGGATGCAAAGCGCAGTGACCTCCCACAGGCAGAGTGGCCATGAGACACGACTGGGCGGCCACAGGAGCAAACAAAATGGTGCAGGCGCTAGCTGGTGCTTTGGAAATACTCAGCAGGGGGGAGGGGCTGAGGAGAGGCCAGTCAGTAACATGCCTGCTGTGTAAGAAAGAGGGCCCAAGTTGGGATCTTCAGCACCCACATAAGAAGGCTGGTCCCTCAGCATTCCCCGCAATCCCAAAATGGGGAGGCGGAGACCAGAGGATCCCTTGGGCCTGCTGGCCATCCAGTCTAGCCAATCAGGGAGCTCCGGGTTCCACGAGAGACCGTCTCGAAGGGGGAAAAATAAAGTGGAGAGCGGTGAGGAAGACAGCTCCACATGTGTCCGCATGCGTATGCACGGGATTGTGCACACGTCCACACACAAATACGAGGAGAAAGTATTATCAGAAACAGGCAAGTCACGTGAAACTATTTTCTACCGACATCAGATTTGTAATAACTTACCATGTTATGGTTTAACAAATTGGTAGCAACTAGTTTAAACTGTGTTCTTGGTGGCATTGCTTTCATTGGCCTTGCAGAATCCTACCGGCTATCCTCCCTGGCTCAAAAATAGTGCTGTGTTCAGTTCGGCAGAACGTGTTTTCAATTCCTGAGAACATTTGTTTAAACCATTCATTTTAGAGATGACTGAAGGGTGCCCTCGCCTTAAAAAAGAATTGAATTTGAATTTAGTGTGTCTATCAGGTCAGCGAAATTGGCTTGGCTGTTGCCAACGCTCCATCGCCAGGGGAGGCCTGGCTCGTACTTGTGCCCCCGTGGTGGGGCTTCTCTGGGTAGAGAGATCTGAGCGAGTGGCACATCTGCTGTAGTAAACGGTCCAAGAAAGCAAGGGCTCTGCGCACATCAAAACTCAATTCCTTCAATAACATATCTGCATCAAAGGTCAAGCTCTGAGCCAGACCACTGCCCACAAAGACGTCCCCCCTTCAGATAAAAGTGCATTTTTCAATTGAGAAAAATGCGGTGAGGGAAGCGTCCCTCCAACTACTTATCCAGCTGCTCCTCGTCAAGGCAGTGTGGCCACTGTCGTGGCTGAGAAGTTAGCACCGAAACCCACATTCCTGTGCCTCTAAGAATCCATAAATAATCAACCATAGAACTCTAAACTACGTGAAATTCTAGAAAGGCAACCACCTGTTGTTCTGATTAGAGGGGTTTAAACTCATAGGAGAGGTCAATGTGTTTCACAAATTTAGTCTGGAAAAAAAAAGCGGCAAAAGTTGTCTTTAATCTTGTTATCCAATATAAAATGAGACTCACACCTTCAATACAAACACACACACACACAGAGATAATATGAAGATGTAATTCATAGTCTCCTATTTTGACCTGTCAGTGGATTGAAGAAGAGGAGTCTAAATCTCTCTTCATGTGAAATCTAAAGTACCCCAAAAGAAGTAGATAAAAGCTCCCTGAGATGAATAATAAACTCATCGTGGGTTTCTGCTGAAATGGCGTTATCTATGGAATTGCGATAAAACTCCTCCCTTGCCATCATCAGGCGTGACTGTGTTAGCCCTGCGAGTCGGGATGAAGCCGCACGGACAAATGTTGCCACTGGAAACTCACCATATGATGTTGAACTGGGAGATGAGAACCACCTGCTCCTGCAGGACCATTGTCAGGGCTTCCCGGCACAGGTTAAGCTCTTCCTCCAGGGCGCCGCTGAGATCTAGCACTATGGTGATGCTCTCTTCCAAGATGACGCCAAAAATCTGCCGGCTCCCGCTGGTGAGCCAGTCCATCCGCTCTTTGTAGCTCTCCACAGCATCGGTTAGATAATCCACTAACCGGCAGATGACATCTGACTTCGCTGTCAGCTGAACAGAAACAAGAGTGAAGAAATTAAAGACAGTGAGGCAGCAGCAGAATGGGCAGTTGGCGTGGCTGGAGTTGGCTCGGGGGCTGGTCTGCAATCCCAGAGGTCCTGAGCTCAATTCCTGGCGACCACACGGTGGCTCACAACCATCTATAATGTAGCCTGATACCCTCTTCTGGTGTACAGGTGTACATGCAGATAGAGCACTCATGTACATAAAATATAAAAATCTTTACAAAAAAAAAAAAAAGGAAAAAGAAAGCCCTAAGAATTTGTTAAAAGGATCCTGTGGGTGGCCTTCAAAGCCCACAGGACCAGGAAGGAGATTTCAGCCTCTGAGGAAGATAGTGTGACCTCTTCAAACTGTAACACTCAAAAGAAAAGTTTCCGGGTTGTATCTTATACTGTATAGAATACCAGCAAACAGCCAGGACACCTTTAAGAAAATGAGAGAAGAGAGAAAGCCAGCCACGCCAGGTTTGTTTGTTTGTTTGTTTTTTTAATCTCACTGAAAAGTTTTCCTACATAAGACTACACTGCGAAGTATTTCTGCAAACATCTCCAACTCCTTACAAGGACAGCAGCTCTGTGGTAACTCTCCCTCATGACCAGAACTGTTTTTGCTCTGCCGTCTCTCCTACACCAACCTGGGTCACCAGTTACTCACAGCTGGTGTAATGATACCTTCGGTCATGGGAATGGCTCCCGAAAGCTAACAGAGACTTGCAGGCAACTTCTTTTTATAGACACATCGTTCAAGCACACCTGGCACAATCTGCAAGGCCTTTTGGGGTGCAAAGAGATAGGCAACAGACTAGGAGAACAGAAGAGTTGATTCCTGTGGATCTGGTAAACTCACCCCATCTGCAACCCCATCTACACAGCTCTTGAGCTTATTCCTCAAGGGACAGCACCGTTACTTTGCCGCATCTTGGTGCCCGGGCTTGAACCCGGGACCTTGCGCATGCGCAACAAGTACTCTTCCACCGAGCCACGCCCCCGGCCGAATATCGCAGCTTCTGTTAGGACCCAACCAGCTTCCGGTACCCTGGGTACCAAACTGTGAAGTGCAGCTGTTTCTTGCAAGGTGGGGGCGGTAGTGGTTTTAGTAGTGCAGCTGCGGGGTTGCAGCTTTGCTTGTCACCCATGCTTGGTATAAAGGGCTTTTCTTCCCCGTGATGCAGTTGCCTCATGCCCCTTTGAGTAACCCCCTTAACTTCCTGGTTCACTAAACAAGACTTGGACGGAACCCTTTCTGTGGTCCATCACCGGTGCTCTACCTGGGGTTAAACAGGTATTTGTTCCCATCCGCCTAGGAAGAGTCGCGGCACAGAAAGATGGCAGGGGACGTGGCGCTGGGTTTACGTGCGCAAAGGCATCTTTTCTACGACTCTGTAGTGGTTTCAATGTGGAGCAGTTAAAAACCGCTCCAATGCACTCAACTCCGCGGTGTAGTTTTAAATGATTAAATACCGTCAGCCTTCCCTACCGACAGGGTCAACATTTTCAGATTCAACGAACAGAGGGTGGAAAATATTTAAAAACGAACTGCATGGATGCTGAGTATGAATGGGCTTTTTTATTGTTAGTATTCCCTATACAATATGATGTAAGGAGTATTCGCACCACACTTGTATTGGGTATCATAAATCATCTAGAGATAGCTTAA
>CM053756.1:5966097-5996475 GCA_028658305.1 Pachyuromys duprasi
ACTAGCAATGCTCTTGACCTAAACAGTACACATATTCTTGAACAGCTGTGGGACACTCATTCTTTTTGTATGGGGAACATTCATCAAGATAGATGGTAAGACACAGGTCAAGGGTCAGCACATTTCCAAAGCCTAAAAGTCCACAGGTGATATTCAATAGTGTTAAACTGGAAAATAAACCCAAATAAGACATCTTTATCTGGAAAGTAAATAACACAATTCTGCAAAACAAATGTATCTAAGAGAAGAACCACATGCAGGATAGTTTTTAACTCAATAAATGGTGCAAACATTGCTAAGGATGGTGAGTTCAAGGCCAGCTGAGCCACAGAGCAAATTCCAGTTTAGCCTGGGCTCTATAGCAAGGCCTTTTCAAGAAATGAAAACAAGACGAAACAAAACAAAAAAATATTTATAAAGATGAATGAGAATTTTGCGTATCAGAAATAAACGGTGATAGCAATGTGGAGTTGTCGAGCAGCAGCAGGCCATTATAGACCACTGCCAGCAATGGTTTAACATACTGGGAAATCATAGGCACGCTCCTCATCCATAAGTGTGTAGATAGCACCCAGCCACATGGGCTCCTGAGGGAATATACGACAGGCAGAGAGCACTGGGGAGCAAAGCCTGCCATTCAGGGGGTTCCGGATCGGCCCTGTAGCAGCTACAAGATCTACATGGAAAATAACTACCACAAGAGACTAGACGCCTGACCGGTGAGGACTTCAGATTCAAAACCCCGCCTTGCTGGCCACCGAACAAGCATTTGTTCTGTAGATGGATTCAGAACTACCTTAGCGGTGCCTGCAGGACATGCTGGACAGGGCTGGAGAAGGTACTTCCTGGCTCCCATGCTGCCACTGGCCCCACACTGCAGTAATGCCTCTAGTCACTGCAGCATCCCGAAAGTAGAAGTGAAAATACTCTCACACGTTTTTCACCATGCCTGGGGCTGGTGAGTGGGGGTCACCGACAGATCAGAACCAACCCTCTAGCCGCTGCATCAGGGCCAACGACATCACGCATCAGGAGACCAGGATCACAGCCAACCCTGACAGCCAGAGTTGGAGCCCAGAACCCACAAGGGAAAAGGAGAAAGCTAACTCCCACAAGTTGCCCTTTGACCTCCAGACATTCACATTTACACACTCAAATGGGTGTACGTATACACGATTGATCGATCAATCGATAGATAGATAGATAGATAGATAGATAGATAGATAGATAGATAGATAGATAGATAGATACAGACAGACAGACAGACAGACAGACAGACAGACAGACAGATAGGACTTTTGTTTGTTTGGTTGTTTGGTTGGCTGGCTGTTTGGTTGGTTTTTCAAGACAGGGTTTCTCTGTTTGATAGAGCCCTGGCTGTCCTGAGCCGGCCTCAGACTCACAAAGATCTGCCAGTACTTGGGAAGCAGAGGCAGGTGGACCTCTGTGAGTTCAAGGCCAGCCTTATTTACATAGGGAGGTCCAGACCAGCCAGGGCTACACCCTGTCTCAAAAGAAAAAACTGGCAGTGAGGACCCACATGAAGAAAGGAGAAAACTGATCCCTACAGGTTTCTTCTGACTGCCCACCCCTCAGCTAAATGAATAAAATGTAATAAAAATATCTTTGGTTTGGAGGCTTTTTTGGGTTTTTGTTTTGTTTGAGACAGGGCCTCACTATGTAACCCGTGCTGGCCTGGAACTCTCTATGTAGACCAGGCTGGGCTTGAGCTCAGGGAGATCTGCCTGCCTCTGCCTCCCGAGTACAGGGATTAAAGGCGTGCACCACCTAGATTTAGGAGCGTGCTCTAGGAAGACACCATGTGGAAGTCTTATCCCCGTGCACACTTACACACACACACACACACACACAATGAAGAAGCATTGGGTAATTACAGTTGTATCTCTATATGATGCTGGGATACTGGGGCGGCGCATGCGCAATCATTTCCCCCCAGCAAACAAGCACGCGCGGAGGCCAGTGGTTTCCGGGACTGGGGAGGCTCCCTGTGTGTACTGTACCTTCACTCTGCGGGAATCCAATCTGTGCTAGGATCTGCTTCAGGGTCAGCTTATTTTTGCTCTTGAGCCCATACAGTTGCAGCCATCTCTCAGATGAAATGAGACTCTGCTCAGCCATGCCTGCCCTGCTCTTGTTCGGCCTCTCTTGTCTCTACTGCTGTTGCTCCGAGGTGACGCAGGAGGGCGATCCCGATTTCTTCATCTGTAAATCAGGGGACCGCCTGCAAGGAAAATTGTCAAGCTCGTGGCTCCTGAAACACAGCCGGGCAGGGATCTCACATCAGTGTCAAACTGACTTACTGTAGACTACAGAAGACTGGCGACTCAGAATGTCATTTGCCCATTAAAATTACAGTATAGATGCAGGCTGCCGAGTGGGGTCCATTAGTTACTCATCTACATATGTGTGCTGTGAGACATCTAAAAATATCAAGCCCTGATGGGTGTACAGTGGAAGATGTGCAATTTTGCCTTTTCTACAGCGTTTCGGTTTTTGCATTATTCGGACATTTCTAAAATGGAATTTCCTTTCATAATTGGAAAAATACAGGAGTCTTCCAGTTTCGGAAAATAGGCACTGTCCCCCAGAAGCCAGCACTGCACACCCACATGCTAAGCATATTCACACAGAATGTTGTGAACCCAGCAGGGATAAAGAAGGTTAAAACCCCCGAGGAGGACATGACTGGGAGGTGGTCAGCTCAGTCCGGCCGGAACTCAAGGATCTACCTTCCGAATGCCCTGTTTTCTGTGGCTTCGCTCTGAGATTGGACTTCATCATTCTGGCTGGTGGAACCAGCTGTCCTGGGACCAACTGGACTCAAAGCAATATGGGGCGTATTGAACTCACATCAACCAGTCTCCAGACAGCCAATGTGCACAGGATGGAGGGACTGATTAAACTGTGACACAATCTCGGCCTGCTGGCCGCAGCCGGGCAGGGCCTGGGACTGGGAGCAAGCGTGGCCTCCTAAGTTCACCAGCTGTATCAATAACGGGGTGGCAGTGAGGAGGCTCTAATCACTGTGTGTCCAGCGTTTGGGGTTAAAATCGTTTCCTAGGACTACAAAGCCTTCGAAGTAATAAATGGGTGCCCCTTTCCAATCTCTAAGGCTTGATTTCTAGGGACTGGAGAGGCACTCCACAGTTAGGAATGATTGCTACACAACATGAGAATGGGGGTTCAAATCCTAACACCCTCGTGACAAGCCCAGGGTGGCCCCCGCACATCCTCACACATGCTCACAGACATACACACAAACATGAACACACACATGCACGCATGCTCACATATGAAAATAAACATTTTTTAAAATATAAATGAAAATGAAACTCAGTTCTTCAAAGTCTGAGTGTTATGACATGTCAGGCACAAAAATCAGGTGGCCCCAATCCAGGGATACTTTGAGAAAAGAAGTTAGTGCCATGACACGTACAGTGTAGTGTGCATTCTTATAAGACCTTACCAGTAGAGAGATGGCTCAGTGGTTAAGAAAATGCTCTGCTCTTCAAGAGGACCTGAGTTCGGTTCCCAGCACCCACACTGGATAGCTCACAACAGCCTTTAACTTCAGCTCTAAGGGAATCTGATGCCCTCTTCTGGCCTCGAAGAGAACTGCATTCATATGTATGACGCACCTGTCTACATGTAATTTAAGATTTTATTTAAAGTTAAAAAAATAAAAATAAATCCAAAACAACCTTGCAGGATAGATATGATTCTTACTCTCATTTTACTGATGGTGAAATCAAGAGCGGGAGTGCTAGCAGACTGGCTCACAATCCTACAGCTGGTCAGAGGGCTAAGGACCTGGCGCAGGCCCTTCAGCCCTGGTGTCTGCTTTCCGTGACTTCTATTATGGTAGGAACAAAGCCCTGTGGCAGCTTCCATTTGTCAAGCAGCCTTCCGGCTGAGCCCTCAGTGTCCCACAGACTACCCGTGGACACAGCAGCTGCACAGTGTTAACACCTGCCTTGTAGCTGAGGACTCAGAGGCCTGGAAACTTTAAAGAGCCTTCTCACAGGTTCCGTGGTAGCCCGTGAGCAACAGGCACAGGGTCCTTAGCCACTTCCTGGCCACTCTGTTACCATTGGAGCAAAGCGCATCCTACAAAGACTCCCTATCCCTAGTCCAGGCAGAGTGCTAGCCTTGATTCCAGGCCCAGCAGCCACGTCGTTAAAGATAACAATGGTGTGTTGAGGCTTCTGTGAGTCTGAACTGTCCATCAGGGGTCACTTCCAAAGTAAAAAGCAAACAAAATCCTACTCTAGGAACTGACTCCGCCCCTCTGAAATAACACACCTCCATGACACCCCTACCAGAGGCTGCTGCCAAGAACAGGTGTGCCAAAGTTTGTGTTGTTTGTGTGTGAGCACTTGATATTTTGAAAAGAGCTCAGGTAAAAATAAAGCACCTAAAAGCTGTTATCTTGCTGTTTGTTTCATGGTACACTTTTACTCCAAGCACTGTGTGTGTGTGTGCGCGCGCATATGGAGACCAGAGCCCAAGGTTGGTGTCTTCATAAATCACTCTACACCTTACTGTTTGAGAGAGGGTCTCTCCCTAGGCCTGGAGCTCACCATTTGGCTTAAACCAGCTAGCCATGGAATGACAGGAGCCACCTGTTTCTGCGTCCCAAGGCTGGGACTGTGGATGTTGCCACCATACCTGGCTTTTTACAGAGGGGCTGAGGATTGGAACTCGGATGCTTAGGCCCCAACAGCAGGTACTCTGCCAGCGGAGCCACCTCCCCAGCCCCTCCAAGAATGTCGCTAAGCCCCAATGTCCAATTCCACGGGGCTGTGAGGTTTAGAGTATGTCAGAGAGCACAGGCACTGGGGCTCACCGATAGGCCTGAACCTGCTTTTGGAGATCTGTGCACAAAAACAGCGGCGCCAGAGCCTGCCTCGGTTATCTTTACAGCAACAAGAGGAGCTAAGAAGCGTGACCTGACTATTTTATTAAATCCACCCAATCTTCCTCTTCCCGGAAACATGCACGCACACCTCCTCCGCTTGAAGGGAGTGCTTTTATACAAACTGCCTTATAATAAGATTTTCCAACTTTAAAGGCTGGAAAGAAGAGCCCTGCCTTTGGTTTGTAAGCCAGAGTGAAATATTCTTTAATTTGCTTGAGTTTTCGTTAAATGCAAAAGGACACTTGCTTGGGTCCTTTACAACCTGAGTTCTTTAACTTTGTTACAATGTACATTCCAGCCCCTTTGGGGCTCCAATGACCTTTTTCTAAAGTTAATTTAAATTTTTTTTTTTTACTGGCTCTCTCAGATCTGAGAGTCTGTGTGAGTCATCCTGACTCAGATCTTTGCCCTGGGGTTTTATAGCCTGAGGACACCTAGAACGAAAGGGGCTGGAAGTTGAGCCAGACAGTATGAGGGGAACAAAAGAAGAGAAAGTATCTCCCAGCAGAAGGGGTGAAGGGCTGTGTCAGAGCCAGGGAGCCTGTAGGGGCAAGGGCTTAACCAGTGCCCTCCAACAGGCCCCTCCTCTCCTCTGTGTGCGGAAACTGCTTCCTGTGGAGACTTAACCTTCAGCACCTGTGACAAAAGTGTCTTCCTTCTCTAAATTTCTAAGGCTGCCCTGAGCAACCCTACCTTAAAAAAAATGTGTTTGTGTGTCTGTATGTCTGTCTTTTTGCTGCATGTGTGCAGGTGCCCTTGGAAAGCCTGGGGTCCTCTGGAGGAACAGCAACGCTTCTAACATAGAGCCATCTCTCCAGCCCCCAAAGCCTACTTTCTGCTTTGAGGCTTCATCCCTGTGGCCTTGGACACAGGTCTGTCCTCTCTGGACTAAACGGAAGTCTGACGGCTACAGGAACAGACTGCATGGATGTCGCCAGCACATTACTGTGTAACACGCACTACAGATAGTATTGAGATGAATTAATTCACTCACGGCAACTGAGAAAATCCTGATTGTCTTCAGACAAGGTCCTAGAAAAGTTATGATCAAGAAATAGCTGTCCTTTTATACACAGACACAGTTTTCTGGGTGAGTCCATGCTGTCTATTTGTATGGTGGCTGAGGAGTTTCCTCCGGGACGGAGAAGCCCAGAAGTCTGAGAGAAGGCATCCTGGAGAGCACCGCTGTGCAGTGTGAGATAATTTGTTATTGGTGGCAGGGTTTTTTGTTTTGTTTTGGATTCTGGTATTTTGAGGCAGAGTCCGCTGCACAGTGCGGGCCACCCCTGAACTTGTGGCATCGTCCTGCTGCAGATCCCCCAGTGCCGGGTTTACAGACCTATACTGCCACCCTGGGTAGCCTCAGCTTTAAAACTTGGAATTGTCCAATGAGCCAGAGAACACAGAGTTCAGAGAACACGGAAAGGATTTCCTGAGTATAGAGAGGAAAAGAAAACCCGAGCTGAGGCCATAGACAGGCAAAGCTCCTGGGAAAACAGAAAGTTTAAGATGTCAAGATCCAGAATCCCAACACTTAGGAGACTGAGATAGGAGGGCGGTGAGCTTGAAGCCAGCCTGAGCCAAAACACACACGCGCACACACACTCACTCACACACACACACTCACACACACCTGCAGGGGGGCGGGGGCAGAGTTTGCACAAATCCAAAGCCTAACCAAAAGAACTAAGCATCCTTCTGTGTCTGCTGCTGGTCTTCTGCCCATAGTGAGAAACCAGGAGAGATTCCCCATGGCTGCCCATGCCCTTGACAAGAGTTTGACTTGGACTCCATTAACCTCGGTAAACTTATGACCAATACCTCTAAACTTTCTTTAACTTTGCTAGTTTCTTTAAAAAAAAGAAAAGAAACCCATGCAGTGGGTGAAGTGGTATGCTGTGGGAGTTCTGAAGTCAGACTCTCCTGGGAAGAAAGGAAGCTTGGCTGCTGTCCCCGGGTGCATCCTGCTGCAATTCTTCACAGCCCCCTATCTTTCTGTCCTTAAAAGGCAATGCTAGGCTAAGATCATCGCCTCTGATAAATGAGTTAAGGAGCTTGAAATGGTCTGTCCCGCTGTTGAGAGAACCGGACCAAGAACTGAAACTCTGAGAGTTTGTTAGGGGAGGGTAGGTCATCGCTGAGAAGAAAAAAAGAAATGCTCTCAAGAGGAAGGAAGGGACAGCTACATGAAGTCAAATGTCCATATCAGAAAGATAAAGTGATATGAACACCCCGTTAGAATTGAACCACAGGCAAGCAGAGGCTTTTCCCAGAGTGAAAGTTGCATACAGCTTTCGCTCAAGAAGATCCATGGCTTTGGGTTTGGGTTGTCAGCTTTGAGCAGCACCTCTTAGGGATAAATTTCTAGTATAGTAATCAGTGTGCTGCTACAGCCTCTACTTAGCCCTTTGCCTGTGGGTGAACAAGCATGGGAGAGCTGAGTTTGTGCGGCGAGTGAGGGTGCGGAAAACTCTCCACGTAAGAGCGACCTTGACTCGGAAACCCAGTTATCAAGCAAGTGCCGCCTGGCCGCTGCAGAAGGGAGGTCCAGCTCGGAAATTGCAAACTTGTTTTTTGTTTTGTTTTGTTTTTCCCTACACAACCGGTTGGAAACCTGAAAGGTTCTGGCCTGGAAGCACGGTGTCCCACACTTACTCGGTGATCTGTCAGATGCAAGGCCAGGAGGCTCGCGTTCAGCAGCGACCCTCCCACCCTCCGGGGCCTGGCTGACCAGAGCGGGTGGGCGCGGCCAGCATCCCACGGCTAGACGAGGCTGTGGCTTCCCTGGCGCTGGCGCCTTCCCTGGCGCTGGCGAAGGGTCCCCGCCCCGGAGCACAGGGTTGCAGGAGTCCTGTCTCTGTTGACAACCGCATCGCCGCGGTTGCTAGGACACCGCCAATCATGGCGTGGCTTTGGGATCCGGCCCCACCCACCGCCGCACCCCGCAGAGGCTGTAAAGACGAGCTGAGGGCTGCTAAGGCGCAGGGTGCTGGTGTTGCGGAACCAACAAGGATGGTCAGGGGCCCCAGAAAGGAGACAGGGCTTAAGGCTCGTCCTCTGGGCCTGACCCTGGGAAAGTTGACAGTGGCGAATATTAAGAATTAGATTAACAAACAAATCCTCAGATGGGCGGAAGCCAGGGAGGAGACTGCCAGCTGAGGGAAGTCTGAACTCTCACTTTCCTTTAGGAAGGTCACCCTAGCCTGTTTGTTTTGATTTCTCCTCCGGCGTTATAAAGAGATCTTCTCCTCGTTGCAGAGTTGAGGGAAAGAAACGCGGAGTTCGAGCAGTGTGTTACAGGTGCTGAGCTGGAAAGGGCGGTCAGTTGGGGCAGTCACAGTTTTGCCAGATTGCAACTGTTGACGCAAGAGCTGCCAGGATCAGAAAGATTGTGAATGAAAATTCCTGAGTGGGGGAGGGGGAGCTGTGTCTGCAGAAACTGACTGATTGGAATTTCGGTTCTACGGAGGGGTTGGAATGTTGCAGGTCTAGTTGCTATTACCGTATGGTGGGCTAGTTTTAGCCCTCCAGGACAGCCGTTCCTTGCCCACCTCTGTGGCCAAACTGAGGTGACTAACAGATTAAAAAAAATCGTTCAGAATCTATTAACTTAGCAGACAAATGGCCTCCACTAACCCAAAGGCTAAGAAGATCATATTGCATCTTGAGCCCCATAGAAAAGCTTTCCTGTCTCACTGTACCTATCTCTCTGATGTACAAGTCATTTTCATTTGGCCTTGAGTTGTGGCTTTCTTGTTCTGTAAAACTATAAGAACTTCATGAAACTGCTTCCACACCGGAACATGGAATCCAGAGCAAACAAAATCTGTGCTGCAGGATTTAAAATGGTTCCAGAATAAACTATCTCTTGTTCCCTTTAAGATGAGAGCTGTGGTTCTTGCATATCTACAGGTAATATTCCTGTAGGCATTGTCTTCTACACTCTACTTAATGCTTATTTAGTTTTGCCTTACAACCCTACAAATGTTTCAAAACACATACCCATGACTCTTCAAACACTGGCACCAAAAAATGTGCTTATGAAAAAAATTTTTGTGGGTCTAATGAGCTTATGGTATTCAAGAGAGTTGGGCTCCCTGTGCCCCTCCTGATATTCTAGGGGTCCCGGATGGAAACTGTGAGGGAGATGCTCAGTGTCAGGGGCTGAGTTGGGACAGGGGCTCTTCAGCAGCCTAGGGCCTCACTCTCCCGTTCTTGGTGGGGGAGGTGGTCCAGGGCTTCTTACTCCTTGTAGGCCATATAGACCATGAGGTCCACCACCCTGTTGCTGTAGCCAAATTCATTGTCATACCAGGAAACGAGCATTACAAAGTTGTCATTGAGAGCAATGCCAGCCCCAGCATCAAAGGTGGAACTGTGGGAGTCACTGTTGAAGTCCCAGGAGACAAACTGGTCCTCAGTGTAGCCCAGGATGCCCTTTAGTGGGCCCTCAGATGCCTGCTTCACCACCTTCTTGATGTCATCATACTGGGCAGCTTTCTGTAGTCAGCATGTCAGTTCTATGACAGACACGTTGGGGGTAGAAACACAGAAGGCCATGCCAGTGAGCTTCCTGTTCAGCTCTGGGGTGACCTTGCCCACAGCCTTGGCAGCACCAGTGGATGCAAGGATGATGTTCTGGGCAGCCCCACAGCCATCACGATACAGCTTTCCAGAGGTGACAACCACAGTGATGGCATGGACTGTGGTCATGAGTCCTTCCACGATGCCAAAGTTGTCGTGGATGACCTTGGCCAGGGGGCAAAGCAGTTGTTGGTACAGGAAGCACTGCTGACAATCTCGAGTGAGTTGTCAGACTTCTCATGCTTCACACCCATCACAAACATGGGGGCATCGGTGGAAAGGACAGAGTGGATAACCCTTTAGCTCCACCTTCAAGTGGGCCCCTGCCTTCTTCATGGCGGTGAAGACACCAGTAGATCCACAGCATACTCGGCACCGTAATAGAAGATCCCACAAGGAAACAGTGCTTAGTGTTTGGGTATTAAATTATGTTTTAGATTGTAAAACTCAAGAGGTGGTGAGATCATTTGTTGGGTTTCTGTAGACATACATGCGTGCTTGTTTATGTATTTGTGTGTGTGTGTGTGTACAGCTTGTGGAAATTGGCTCTCTTCTCCCATATGGTTTTCAGGGAGGCTAGGTGAGGGTGTTGGACTGATGTTCAAAGACACCTTGATGGCCCCATTTCCTGTTTTTTGAGTCAAAGATATGACCCTGTCTCAGAAAAACAAAACAAAACAAAAAGAAAAGTTAACTAACATTAGAAATAACTCTGTCTTCAACAGAAAAATCTACTGTATCCTCCGGGGTTCATTTTCTTTTCCTCATTGTTTTGTTGCCTTGGTGATTTCGGGAAAAAAAAAAAAAGGATTGAAAGGTTTGATTCTTGATCACGAGTCATTCTGTAGAGCTATAAAACTGCATACCTTTGGCTACACAAATAACAGATTCTATTCACACCACCAAAACCAAAATGTCAAAGCCAAACAACTTACACCAGCCGCATTTGCCAAAGCCACAATCGTCCTGCTGACCACACCCTGCCAAACCAATATTCCTGGGTCTGGCAGGTGGCAAAGAGCCGCAGCCCAGAGAATTCTCCCTGTGTTCTCGCCAAGCACTCCCACTTCACCTCCGCACCATGCTCTCTCCCCTTCCTAGGACACTCCACAGTCCCTGTGGTAGACTGCGGCCTCTTAGACTTACAGGACTATGTCACACATTCTAATGAAAAAAAAAGTTAGGGATTACTTAAACTGTAGACAGCCAAAGGTGTACAAGTTCAAGGTCATTTTGAAGTACTTTACTGCCTTGCAAACTGGCTTGCTACAGGTGGGTTGTGTCACTTTTATTTACTGAGTGATTTGGGACAGGCTATTCCTTCAACAGTGACATGCCATTGCTCTGAACTTCGTCCTATTTATCTTGAACTCACATTTTGGCAAATAACTGGTAGCCTGACATCAACCAGCAACCAACCTCTGTCATAATATCCCTACCCTGAAATAACGCAGCATCTAACCTGCCGAGTTTACCACCAAAGCCTTGATTACGCTTTCAGATAGATCAGCCTTTTTACCTACTGCCCCCAGTCATCCAAGAGAGAGCAACCCTGAGAGGTCTCCACCTCTGAAGAAAGATGGCTTTACTCAGGTCACCCCTTAACATGGATTGGCACACCTTGGGAATAACAACCTGTTGGGTCCTGCAGGGAAACCTTCTCCTGGAAGCCCCTGTCCTGGTGACTGGGCTCCACCTGCCCAGTCCCAGAGTATGACTTGCCAGTCCCAAACTCTTGGCAACCGCCATCTGACTATGACCACCCTTCCATTGTTATTTGACCTTTGAGCTGTTTACTTTTCACGTTGAATGACTTTCCTTTTTCTTTAAAGAAGTCTGCCCCTGACAGTGCTTGGACTTGTAGATCTTATCAGAATCCTTGGCAGGAAGGGGAGACTGAGAAATAAAATGAAGGGAGAAAACTCAATTTTCCAGGCCTAGAAAATATTAATTTGAGGGAATTATGTGTATGTGTAAGGAAGGCTCTGAATTAAAACAGAAACATTAGCTCTAAAAAGGAAGTGAGCTTTGGAGACACACAGCAGCTACATCAAGGAGCATTCCCTGCTGAATCTTTCCTAGAACTCTTGGTGAAGGTGCTTTGATCATCAGAGATGGCCTTGAGAGAGACAGCAAAGGTGCAGGAAAGTGTAGCCCAGACATTTCTGAAAATGCCTGCTTCTCCACTTAAGAGGAGAGTCCGTTCCCAATAAACCCTCTGTCATAAGTTGGAAATACATTTCACCTACCAAACAAACCAGGAAACATGGTCTGCACAGCTCACCGATGGTTACTGGATTCCTTTTAGCTTGGTGGGGCAGGCGGTGAGCCGCAGCTCACACTGTCTGTTGCTGTGCCTAAAGGAAAGCCCAGGAAAAGGCCCAAATTCCCAGCCCTAAGTGCAGTCCCTGCCAGATGCACTTGACTTTTGCTATACAGGAAAGTTGAAAACTCACCCGTCAAGCCATCATGAATTTGGGAATACCTGCACTGTGGTGTTGCGTTCAGTGTTCGCTGTCTGGGAAGAGAATGGGTCCCTGGCTCTAGCCAGCTCCTCTCTCAAGTAGATTCACAAGCACACACCATTTGTCCTTGAGGGTTACAATGTTCCCTTATATTTGAAGGAATTAGCGTCATGAATGGTAGCTCTAATCCGTTACCTCACTTAATACTGAAAACATTTCCATGGGCAGAGGAACACAGAATAAACTGAAACACAGGAATAAGCATGTTCTTCCTTTTGATCGTTTTTCTTTTGAGACAGGATCTCAGGCTAGCCTTGGCTACACAATCTACATTAAAATAGCCTGAGATTCAAAATCCTCCCACCTCAGTTCCAGAGGGCTGGCTACATTGCAGTCTTAAATGACCTGAAGCAATTCTGTTTCCTGTTACTTATTATTTAACACCTTCAGAATGCTCTACTACTTTTAAACACATCTAGAGTGACATGGCCACGTCACATTACAGCAGCAGACTAAGAACTGCACAACAGTATCTTCTATAAACACAAAGCTTCCACAGGCTTGGAGATTTAAAAGCATTCTTCTGAATATACCCCAATGCAAAAACCTGGCAAAGATCATTACTAGTGATGAGATTTTTATTACATGGACATAATATTTGTGACTGGCCTGAATCTTGTTTGGCTTGGTCATCTACTTCCTGTGGTCATTGAGAGAAGCACACACACCATGGATGATGGCAAGGGACAATACGGCCCTTTCTTAGCTTAGGAATTTCTAACCCTAGGGCAAGGTGCCCTGGTGACCCCAAGAGGGCACAGGACATGGACAAAAGGTTACAGCCTCTCTGACGTCCATGCTCAAGGCCTCCTGTATGTCCCTTCCTGGGCTGGAACACTTCAGCTCCTGTGTGAGCAGGATTGCTGAGAAGAAAGCCTGCTCCACCCTGATCTGGGTTTGATTAGATTATCACTGGTAATAGGAGAAGGATGTTTAGGCTGAGTGGAAAGAAGCCTATTTACATATTTGTTCTTCTAGAATGTTCCCCCACCTCCAGCTAGCGTTGTGACTTGTTCCCTTAGCAGTCAGGCCTAGGTGAGAGTCACACACACACGCACACACACACACACGCACACGCACACGCACACGCACGCCGGAATGTTCTGTCTACATGCTCTGCTCAGCTTTCCTTCACACCACATCATCTGTAGCCTTGATGATGTTGCTTATTATCCACCTCTCTGCTCTAGAACATGAGCCACTGAGCAGCTGAGATCTTTGCTGTGCAATTTCAGGGCCTGGAACAATCAAATGAATAAAACATAAGGAGCCTAAATCCAGTCTGTATGTGTGTGTGTGTGTATGTGTGTATGTATGTGTGTGTGTTGTTCATGTGAGATGTGCTTGTCTCTATATTCATGTGGAAGCCATTGGTTGACATTTTCCTTAATGGCTCTCTGTCGTAAGGTTACCACTGCTGTCGTGAAACACCACAACCAAAGCAACTTGGAGAGAAAAAGGTTTATTTGGCTTATGCTTCCACCATTCATCATCCAAGTCAGGACAGGAACTCAAGCAGGGCAGGAACCTGGAGGCAGGAGCTGATGCTGAGGCCATGGAGAAGTGCATACGCTCCCAGGACCACCAGCTCAGGGATGGGCCCACCCACAATGGGTTGAGCTCTCTCCAACAATCACCCATTAAAAATATGCCCTACAGGCTTGCCTACAGCCCAGTATTATGGAGGCATTTTCTCAGTTGAGGCTTCTTCCTTGCAGTGTCTCTAGCCTGTGTCAAGTTGACGTAAAACTGGCCAGCACAGCTCCCCACTTTGTTTTTTTGTGTGACAGGTCTCTTCTGAGCCAGGAGCTCACCACTTCAATCACCAGCATGTCCCTGGCTTCTTCCTGCCTCTGCCTCCCGAGCACTGTGAGTACAGACAAAGGTTCCCATGCCCGGCTCTATATGAGGTTGCTGGGAGTCGGAATTCAAATCCACACGCTTTCTTGGCAAGCCCTTTACCAGGGTGGCCGTCTCTCCATCCCAGCTGCCTTCATTTTAAAGGATGTTTTAGCAGGGTGATCATCTCAGGCTCGTCCATAAGCTTTGGGGAGACACTGTCTATAGAAAGCCCAGCAGAGGCTGTGGAGAGAAAATGGTACTTAGATCAGGGATAACTGGGATCACAGATTGCTGTAAGAAGTCAATCCAGAAACAGAAACTGCATCAAACACAGTGTGTTCAAATCAAAGGTTTTCTTCTTTTTTTTTTCGCCCTATGCCTGCTCTAGCTCCCGCACAATGAGACGGAAACCTGGTATATTTGTTAATAAGCTTTAAAGCAACATAACTGGGCAGATGTTGATCTGTTCTAACCTGTCTATGCTAGTCCAGCTACTTCCCAGCCTGTGCCCTGTGACCCATCCTCTAGTCTCTCCCTGGCCGCTCCTGTTCCATCCTTGTCCTCACAGCATCTCCTCATGGGCGGCTTCTTCTCTCTCCCTCTCTCTCTACCTGGGACACCCCACCCTCACCCCACAACTGGGAACAGAAGCCCCGCCTACTGTCTCCTCTGGCCAGTCATTGGCTAGCTAGCTTTTTATTAACCAATCAGAGATAATGGGGAAGCATTCTTTATACAACATTGAAACAGGAAATTCTCAATAGCAATGATGACACCAGAATCTGTTAGCATTTAGCTCTCACTGCCAGTTCAGCAACTAACAACCTAATATACCTTAATACAATGTGAGTGACGGCCACCTCTCCATCGGTGGGTGTAAGTTCATGTCCACAGAAAGCCCCGAAATTCTATTCCTCTAAGTCAGCAGTTCTCAACCCGTGGGTCACTGTCACCTGTCGGCCGCTACCCCTTCGATGGTCACATATCAGATATTTACCTTACGAGTAGCAAAATCACAGTTACGAAGTCGCAACGGAATAATTTTACGATTGGGGTCACCACAACATGAGGAAGTGTATTGCGGGGCTGCAGCGTGAGGAGGTTGAGCGCCTCCGTTCTAAGTGAGCTGACAACCTGGGCTCCTTCATCTCTGGCTCTCCCATCTCTCAGTGACTTTCAGGTTCTTGTATCCATCCAGGAGAAGGAGGCAGGAAGCTGGAGAACAACAGGTGGGAAGGGTTCCTGTTCATCGGCAGACTTAACGGAGACATTTGTCACTTACAGTCAACGCCACTGGCTGCGTTCTCCCCGCCACGGAGGCTGAAGTCTAGCTGTGGGCCAGGGAAGAAGACACGTGCGACTACGCAGAAGGTTTCTTCCACAGGCTCCCTCAGCTCTCCTCCTCCGGCATACTCCCAGCCTGACTGAGTATTTTAAACAGAGTGACCTCAACCCAACCAGCTGAGTCTATTGATAGCAAGTCAACAATGTGCAGACAATGATCTAGTCAAGGGGGCTGCATGTTGCCATATCAAATGTGGCTACTTACAAATCCATTCAGGCTGGCTAGACTGTTATGTGTTTGTGTAACTTATATTAGGGAAATGTTAAAAGAGAAAAAAGTTCTTGTCTGTAAAAGTTTGTGTGGATGAGTTGGAAACATCAGATGGTTGTGAGCCACTATCTTCCATATTTTCTCTTACTATAACAGAATACCTGAGTCTGAACAATTTATAATGGAAAGAGGTTTACTTAGATCTTAGGTCTGGAGGCAGGAAGGCTCAAGATCAGGTGGTCTCATGCATATCTTAAGACGATGAAGGTGAAAAGAGGTTATGAAAAAGAAGCGAAAGCTGAGAAAACTTCTCTTATGATAGTTCAGCCCTGTGAGCATTAGAACTCAGGATAAAGGCTTTAAGCTATTTATGAAATAGCATCTCCATCTTCTAAGCACCACTACAACCCCCCTTCCTATATTGCTGCACTAGAGACCTAAGCTTAGCATGAGTGTGGGGACAGGGTTACAAATCCTGTTCCAACTACAGTCACTAGAGAGCACTTCTATTGCATTGGAAGTACTTGAGATCACACACACACACACACACACACACACACCTGTGTAGGGAATAAGGAGCTATGAAATTCCAAAACTGTCAGAATTCAGATTTCTCACAAGTATTTAAATGTTGTTACTCCCACCTGATAGCATGTGAAACCAGAATCCATGTTGTCTGAGTGTTTTGAAGCAAAGAAGAAACTTGAACATTGAATGCATTTATTTGTTTGCTTGCTTGTCTGTGGGCATTGCCACAGTACATGTACAGAGATCAGAGGACAGCTTTTGAGGATTGGTTCTTGCCCTCCACCCTGTTACAGCCCCTTCACCGAGAACTCCAGGCGAGCTGGAGCACTTCCAGATTAGTCTCCTGTATCCACCCCCCCGGCTCCTATTGGAGTGTTAGGATTGGGAACGTGCTCTACCGGAGGCATAAAGTTATTGTGTAATTCAAATGCTGACTTTTGTACCCCATATCTGGTTGCAATACTTTTTCTGAGAATCTCCTGTCTCAGTGTTGTGTAGACACTGCTCCCCAGTTTTCCCCTGATATGCCAATATAGCAGCTTACAGCCAATCACTGAGCAGGGGAGAATAGGGCTGGACATCCTGCCAGCCAGGGAGGAAGAGTTAGAAGAGGAAGCAGGGGATTCAGCTATGGGTAGATGTCCAGGAGGTATCACCAGAGAGAGCTCAAGGAGGAAGCTACAAAGCACTTCTGGGATGCACACTGGGAGGAAGCCAAATTAGCTTAGAGGGCTAAGAATAGAGTTAAAACTGCTCAGTTCTTGTGCTGTGAAGATTGTTAAAATAATAGAGTCCCAATTATTTATGTGAGATCTGGGTTAAGAGAGAAACTGAGAAACAGTTTTATAAAAGTAACTGCAACACTCTGCTGTATCAGAATTGGTTTGTTTTTGTTTTCCCGTGGGCTCCACAGTGGTACTCAGGTCATGTGTCAGGTCATGTGTCAGGTCATCTGTCAGGTCATGTGTCAGGTCATGTGGCAGACATTTCAACCACTGAGCCATCTCCCCAGCCCTGCGAATAATTTAAAAAATAAATTTCCTGACCCCGACAAAAGGTAAGTTTTAGAAAAAGGGAAAAGCATGTTCTCATTAAGATACAAAAGTGAAGACACTCAGAAGATTTTATTAAACGCTTCACATGAAAGAGGCAGACAAATGTTAGAATCCTTTGAAAGAGGAGTGAAAACAACAAAACACAGAGTAATTCGAATGCACCCAGTCCTCTGTGCTGGCTCCTACCTGACTAGAACAGCCTGGGAAGGAAGAAAAGCCAAATAGAGCCAGATCCGCAGACAGAACGCTGCTGGGATCGGGTGCTCTGCTCTCTCTGCCAGAGAAGCCTCAGCTTTCAGAAGCTCGGTGTGTTTGTCATATGGAGTTAGACAAGGAGGTGCGTTATTGTATAGAGATAAAACAAGGAGGCAGGATCATTATGCAGAGCTGAACAAGGAGCTAGGCTAAACTACTTCCTGTAGCAGCTGTCTTTGTAGCAGAGCATTCTTCCTGCTGTGAATATCAGGGTATAGAAAGCTATGGAGGGCATTTTCCGCACACGCTATTGACATCTAAACTTGGACCAGAGGTCTGAGGCTCTGCAGTCTTTGGCATGGCTGGCTCATGTGGCTGGCTCATGTCAACAGCAAACATTCACTCAGGACTCCTAACATGAGCTGAGAGTGTGAATGGACGCAGACTGGATTTCCACAAAGAAGCAGCCAGCCAGTCTCTAAGAGGAGGCTTCTTAAACATTTTCGCCTGAGGACCCCTTTTCAACCAAGCAACTTCTACACAGCTCCTGAGGAATACAAGTATATAAAATAGGCATACAAATCCAACATTTACCTATATAAATCATAGAGATCTTTCTAAATCTTCATTTTATATATACACACACACACACACACACACATATAATTATAGCATTTATTAAAGCAAAGGCAAACATGCATACTAATGAGATAGGGGTGTTAAGTTTCACATGAATCTTCACTGAACATTTAAAACTACAGGACATCTTTTTGTTGGCTTGTTTGTTTGGCTGGTTGGGTGGGTGGTTTAGTTTGATCTGATATTTTTGAGACAGGGGCCCGGGAAGCCTCAGATAATCAGGGCTGGCCTTGAACTCCTGACCACCTGTAAAAGTAACTTTCATTCACCTGATTCAGTTGTTGTCTTAGAGGCTTACTGCCTCTTTCTACTGGGCCGTACAGGCATTGCCAAGTGGAATGTGGATTTAAAAACAAAGTACATGAAGTTGGGATCGGAAATAGAACAGGGGATTGGAGGGAAGGGATTGGATTAAAACATATTATATGCACATATGAAATTCTCAAACAGTAAAACATCTTAAGTAAAATTTAAAGAGAAGAATGTGCTTGTGGTTTCTTATCTGCACTTAAGCTGTTTCTGGAAGGAAACGCAGGTGACCGAAGTGCCAGTTGCCTCCAGGGACAGGAAATCAGTGTTGAGGAATACAGAGAGAAAGCAGAATTTCAACTAAACATTGTTTCCTTCCGAATGCCAGGCCAGTGTGAGATTCAGCTGAACTAAAAAGCTTGAAATTTAATCATTCCACGGTATTAGTTGAAAGTTATCTTCATCATCGTTAATCAAGTCCAAGTTTTCTTTGCTTGGAATCTCAGCTGGTTCCTTAAGAGTTCTGTCTGACCCACTCTAACAAGCGACACATGGTGACCAAAGTCAGACATGGCTGCTGTGTAGGTAGAGCCCTGAGTGTCATGGCTCTAGGGGCTACAGCTGACAATGCAGCTGCCAGCTACTGGTCTTATCTGTTATACAAACTACCTGCCTTCCACCTCTCTCCTCTAGACAGAAAGAAGAGAGGGTAAAGGAAATCCATTGGTTAATTGACCAGATGAAATTATTGATCTTAGAGGTAGTAACTGGCTTCATTACATGTCTTCCATGTGTGTGGCTCCTCCAGAAGTCTCAATTTCTATGTGTTCTCTCTGAGGCCCCAAATCGGCCTGCCCTTCGGGCAAGGTGGAGTGGTAGAGAACACCTCACAATCTCTACCCTACTGAGACAGCTCAGCTTTCCTGTAACACCCAGCCTCCGGGTCTCACGCTTTGATACACTTCACTGGCTTATGGGTTCGCTGTGGCTGTGCTTTTCTGTTTCCACACAGATTCTCAACTTCCTGAAAAAAGGACCATGACCTTCACCGTTCTCCCTACTAAACCAACCACAAAATACTCATTATTAGTTATTTGACCTACAAGAGAAATTACAAGTGCACACACAGCCTTCCCAGGGCATCACTCTCTGCCTCAAGTTCCTCTTATTCTCCACCAGGGAAATTCCTCTTCCTCAGCAAGGCCAAAGATAACATCACTGACTTGATAAAATTTTCCTTTCATCTCTAGAGTGCCACATCTCTAGGACTAAATGGATCACTGTGAATGTCCAATAAAAAAAGACATTCATGAACACATAGGTGCATGCACACCCATCCACACACACACACACACCCATGCATTCATAGCACCCATGCGTGTACCACAAATAAAACCCACAGCCAGGTGCATCGTAATAATAATAAAAAAAAACATTGAAAGGCAAAGACAAAACTCTTCAGAACAGCACAGACACCTAACTTGCCACACAGGAAAGACCCTCAGAGAGCTGGTAGGCCAGCAGGCAGGAAGTGTTGAAAGAAATGAAGTGTCGATCAACATGTTAGTGCTTATGTCCAAGAAAATACATGCTGTTTGCTATTCTTCTCTGAAAACTAAGGCAAAATTAAGACATTTTCAGATAATGAAATAAGATGTAAGACAATTCATCTCTGTGTAGGAAAGTTAGGTTTCCTTAAGTGGATAAAAATGAGCTAACGTGAACATGCAGAACACTGGGCTCCTGTGAGGAGGACCATCAGCTTGTAAAGACAGTGTGCAGACCCTAGCGGTGGCTCAGAGGCTGAAAGCTCTTGCTGCTCTTGCAAGGGACCAGACTTTGGTTTCCAGTGTCCCCACTGGTGGGCTCACAACCACCCATAACTACAGCACCAGGGTTTACAGAGCCCTCCCTGGCCTTCTTGGGCACTGTGTTCACATGTGCGCACACCCATACAGACACACACACACATAAAAATAAGTCAATGTAAATGTGCAGAGGTGCAATATAAACAAATCAAAGAATTTGAGGGATGCACACACATGGATAATAAACACGAAGAACTCACAAGTGGGAAAATACTCTGGTAACCAAAAATGAAAATGAGATGGCATGCGTGGAGGGATGTGGTGTCACACCCGTGTGATTCCAGCACTCAGGAGGCAGAGGCAGGCGGAGCTCTGTGAGTTCGAGGCCAGCCTGGTCTACAAAGCTAGTCTAGGACAGCCAAGGCTGCACAGAAAAACCCTGTCTCAAACAAATGAACAAAAACAAGATGGCATGCTTAGGGGATGTAATCAAGGCAGTACCAGGAGGGAATGTTTTTCTTGCTGCAGATGACTATACTTTAAAAGATGCACCTAAAATTAATGATCTACTTTTCCATCTTACAATGCTGAGAAAAAATAGCAAACTAAACAACAAAATAAATAATAGAATTAGAAAAGAAAATTATGACAGACAGCAGAAACAATTGAGGAGGCTTTACTTAACATGGGTAAGCTTTTATTATCTAGACTGGCCAGGGAGAGAGGGAAAGGAAAATAAGGAGACAAAGAGCAGAAATGATTACCTACATGACAGAAGCAAAATTATGGGGAAATGCTTTGAATAAGTGTAACATGATGTATTAGCTAAGTGTGATGATCACACCCAGAAATATGCACACAACTGAAACTGACTCAAGAAGAAAGAGAAAAACTGAGCAGACCTATACAACTAAAGATGTTAACTGACCAAGAAACAAATCTCAGAGCAAACTGCTTTTATTAAATTGAACCTAATGTCTAAACAATTAAAACCACCATGTGTGGCCGTACATGACTATAATCCCAGCACTGAGAAGAAGGATACGTTCCAGGCTGACCTGGAATTCATGCTCAGACCCTGTCTTTAGAAAGAGAGATAGCTCAGTGCTTGAGAACACTTTCCTCTCCCAGAGGAACTGAGTTCAGTTCCCAGCACCCGTGTCAGGCACAGCACAAGTGACTGAAGCTATATCCAGGGGATCTACTGGACTCTGCCAGCATGCACAAACCTGTAAACACACACACACAGACACGCACACACGCACACACACACAGATGAGACACAAATCTCAAAATTTTATGAAGAGAGAGCACTCACTTCATAGCTCATTCTCTAAGATCAAGAATCACCTTGATGTCTAATCTAATATTGTTTATTTTGATAGTCTGACTAGCCTGCTTACCCTGGGATGCCCTTCCCCACCTCCTCCCAGCTGCTGGGCTCTCGAGCAGGCTACTATGCCTGCCTGGATTGTTATGTAGGTGCTGGAGAATCAAACTTTGGTCCTCATGAGTGCCCTTGAGCCATCTCCCCAGTGACAATCGGGTAGTGTCTTCGAATGCTCTGGTGTGTTTTCAGAACTCCATGTAAGTCTGTTGGGAGCAGGGTCAGCCTCGGGGTCCATTTAAGATAAGAACAGAAGGGCCAGCACTCGATGGCAGGAAGAGTTCCTAGATTCTGGGAATAGAGACAGACATTGAAGCGTGATAAAAATGAGGACTTAAGAGCAAGGGGATCATGTGCCTGTAAACTCAAGGAACTGAACAGCCTCAACTTCATTGATTCCTGATCCTCCACCGTCCCTTGCTAAGCCAGAAGGTCAGCATGTGGGTTGTGGCACCTGCCATTAGTCCCACCAGGCAGGAGGCAGAGACAGGTAGATCTCTGTGAATCCACAACTAGCTGGAATCTACATAGTGTGTTCTAGGACAGTCAGGACAACACAGTGAGACCCGGTTGGGGTGGGCGATGGGTAAAAGAGCTATGAATACTTCTACCTGACAGGTCAAAGGATTTTTTTTAAAGCATATCTGATTTGCTACCCAAATATATGATGACATGATTTACCTTCTTGGGTAATGAAGGCTATAGTATTGATATAGTATTGACAGAGAAGAGAATCCCAACTAAGACCAAATTCTGGCCACTCCTGGATGGATGTCCTGAAGACTCCTGGGGAGACATGCGTGCTTCTGAGCACACGCTATGTCCCCCTGTGAGTGAGTTCATCCTTGGGAGGAGCAACAGAGAAGCAGGCACCGGCGCAGCTTGGCTAACGGCTTCAGTCTCCACCCAGCCTGCCCTAAAGTCACGTCAGGGAAAGACAAGGCTATGAGTGAGAACAGAAGAACAGTGTCACTGGCAGCATTGGAGGGATGGGGCATGGAAGCAGCCTTAACCAAGTGTGACGTGGAAAGGGAGGGAGGCATTCTGTTTTCCCTGAGCCAAGCTGACCTCAGGGCCTGACAATTGTGCATCTATTTTTGGTGTCTCTGGATGTGGGTGGAAGTGATATACTTCCTTCAACCCCATAACCTCACAACCTGATGCTGTAACAATCAGTGCTCTCCTCAGACCAGAGTCTGGCCCTTGGTCAAGCCTGATTAGGAATGAGGCCCCCAAAGTCACACAGCCAGGTCCATGACCTCAACGGGGTTCTGACCCACTAACTTAACGAAGGCCCAGATATAGCAGATTCATTCTTGGCAGCTACAGAAACAGAGTACTACAAACTGGCTTTTAAAGGAAAAATGTTTTACATACTTTTCTTTATTTTCTCTCTCTCTCTCTCTCTCTCTCTCTCTCTCTCTCTCTCTCTCTCTCTCTCTCTCTCTCTCTCTCTGTGTGTGTGTGTGTGTGTGTGTGTGTGTGCCCTTTCACATGTCACAGCACACCCTTGGAAGGCAGAGGACAATTTGCCGGAGTCAGTTCTCTTCTCCTACCAAGTGGGTCCTGGGGAATCAAAGTTAGATCGGCTGAGCCATCTCACCAGCCTCTTGGTTATGCCGAAGCCTGAGATTAGGCCCAGGGCTGTATGCATGCTCAGAGGTATTTTACCTGAAGCTCCAGCTCTGGGCAGGTACTCACATATTCATGACTTACAACAGAAGTCCCTTCTCCCTGATTTGGAGGCTGGAAGCCTTCTGTGCCTCTCCTTAGCTTTTAGCCATTAGCAGGAACACTCCACACCCCTTGACAGTGTCTGTATCTCCCCGGTCGCTGCCTCCACTCACCTGTGCCAGCCTCCCCACGTGTCTCTTCCCCACGTCTCACAGGGCAGCAGGTACTGGATTGCTCAGTCATGCCTATGAAGAAGACCGTGTTTGTAGCATCTGTCTGCTCTAGGGTGGCCTCATCTGCAGGATCCACATTCTCAGCCGCAGGAGTTAATGCTGTGACATCTTTTAGAGGCTACAACTCAAAAGCCCATGAAACTCCCACGGGATCCGAATCCCAGAACGAGAAAGCATTGCACCCTTGGGTCACCCGAGTCTTTTTTTTTCCTTCATTTCTGGTGGATTCTAGTATAATTACGTCACTTCCTCCACCCCTTTTCTCCCTCCAAACCCTCTTATGCACCCCACCCCGCTTTTTCAAATTAGGGTCCTCTTTTGCTTTTAAAAATTTTTATACAATATATTTTGATTGTTTTTAACTCACCTCCGGTCTTTCTTCCATGGTCCTCCCCACCTCGCTACCCACCCAACTTTATCTTCTTTTTTTCCCTTTTAAAACAAAACAGAAACAAAAAGCAAACATAGAGGGAAAAAACCCACAAAAATGGAAGTCAAAATAATCAAGCAGAAGACTGACAAAAAAAAAATGCCTAAACAAAGAAAAATGAGACAAAAAGTCTACAAAAATACCATTGAGTTGTTTTTGTGTTGGGCATGGGCCTGCCCTGAAATGTGGTTAATATGCCCAATGAGACTCCATTGGAGAAAAATAATTTCCCTCTGTTGGCAGGTGTCAATTGCAAATGGCTTCTTAGAGGTGGGAGCCCGTGTCCCATCTCAGTGCTGGGACCCCATCCGTCTTGAGCCTGTGTAGACGCTGTGTGTGCTGCCAGTGAGGACAGGGCCTGTGTAGACGCTGTGTAGATGCTGTGTAGACGCTGTGTGTGCTGCCAGTGAGGACAGGGCCTGTGTAGACACTGTGTAGATGCTGTGTAGAGGCTGTGTAGACGCTGTGTGTGCTGCCAGTGAAGACAGGGCCTGTGTAGACACTGTGTAGACGCTGTGTAGACGCTGTGTGTGCTGCCAGTGAAGACAGGGCCTGTGTAGACACTGTGTAGACGCTGTGTAGACGCTGTGTGTGCTGCCAGTGAGGACAGGGCCTGTGTAGACACTGTGTACACACTGTGTTGATGCTGTGTAGATGCTGTGTAGATGCTGTGTAGACACTGTGTGTGCTCCATGGTGAGTTCACACGGGCATCGATCCGGTTGTGTTGGGAAGACAGTTTCCTTGGCGGCACCCACCACTCCTGACTCTTTCTGCCTTCTCTTCCACACAGACCCCTGACCCCCAAGGGTGAGGTTTGATGACGACAGCCCGCTTAGGGCTAAGTAGGTACAACTTAATGTGAACACTGCTGACCACACCTGTGAGAACTATTTTGGGGCATTCCTTCTGACAGCTACCGATCTAGGGCAAGGTTCCTTAAAGTCTGCACCATGGACTCTCTTATCATTCCAGAATTCCCGGAAAGAAGCTGTGCCTGCAAAGGCTGGCTGGCTGATTAGGACACCAGTGATTGTGGGGGAGGTTGGAATGTTGCAGGTCCAGAGCCTAATTACAGTTTCTCTCGGCCATCATCAGCCCACTAAGTAGCCATTCTTTGCTCACCTCTGTATCTACCTCAACACCTTGTGACAAATACAGCCCTTTTGGAATGCAGAAACCCTAGTTTCTACCAATCAAAGGGCTAGGAGTGCTGCCAGCATCCCAGGCCTGTGCCAGAGCCCTCCTACCCTGCTCATCCCGCCTCGCGTGCCTCATGTGCCTCGTGTGCCCGCCATTGTAACTGAAAAGCATCTTGACTTATGGCTTTATTTGTTCTGTTATGATAATCAGCTCATTAAATTGCTGCCTCATTGGAATGTGGAATTTGAGGAGACCTGAATCTGTGTCCTCAGGCAATGGTCACTCAAATTTCCCTTCAGAATAAACTATCTCTTATCACTTTTAAGACGAGAGCTGTGTTTTGTGTTGACAGCTTATGCTTTAAAACTGATAAAATGAAGCACATGGAAATGCAAGGGAGCCAATTATATTGAAATGTAATTCTCAAAATATTTTTATTTTCAAATATTTACTTTTATTAACATTTTAAATTTATGTGTATGTCTGTGTGTGCATGCATGCTTATGTGAACATATGTGCTCATGGAGGCCAGGGGAGCACATCTCCTGGAGATGAGGTTAGAAATGGTTATGAGTCACCTGATGTAGGTGTTGGGAACCAAACTCTGGTCATCTGGAAGAACAGCAGAGAAGTGTTCTCAGCTGCTGAGCTGTTTCTGTAGGGCCCTAAAAAAAAATTTAAGCCAATTTATGATAGCAATATATATATATATATATATATATACTTCTTTAATACTTTAAAGAATAAAATCTAACACACAGCGTAACAATTTAAAGTAAGAATGAATGTAAACGACATCTGGAGACATCTGCAGCAAACAGGCCATCAATGATGACCCCTAAGTCGGCTGCCACCATCACTCCCATCTGCAATGGGCTGATCACTTTTCTAGTGGAAGGAAATGCCATTTCTCAGCTTGAGGGAAGTTAAAAGTAATCAATTTCAAAATTACAAAATGTTTGAAGTTTACAGAAGAAATTACATAATTTTTTCCTCTAAATTGATGGACCTCTTGATTCTGTCCTTAGACACTTAGAAAGTCTACCTTCCAGAAACTTCCATCCCTAAAAGTTAGAGTGTATTCTTCTTTAAATGCTTTAATATATTGTTATTATTAATATTAGTGTGCATGTGTGTGTGTGACTATTGGTGCATGTGTGCCAAAACACCCACGGGTGATCAGAGAAGAACTTTTGGGAGTCCATTCCCTCCTTCCACCTTCTGGGTCCCAAGGATAGAAGTCGGGAACTCTGGCTTGCAGGCTATTGTCTTTACCCACTGGCCCATCCCATCAGCTTGAGGGAATGGATTCCTAATTAAGGAACTGATGGCCCTGGGGGATGGGTCAGGAGTTTATTTCATGATGTTGCCCATATTGAATCACCTTAAAGTGGACCCTAAGTCCCCCACCTCTTTCTCTCTCTCTCTCTCTTGGGATCCCAGGGCCATATGTGTATACTGAAGGACACTACGATGAAAGTGTGGCAGTCTCTGACAGACAGCAGGTTAATCTTCAGGAAGCAGGGTGGAAAGGGGCCTAAGAAATAACTAAATAATATGGATTATGGACAGACCAGAAGACAGGTCCAGGGCCATAACCAAAGACCTTGAACTATAGAGATGACCAATGTCATTTGATGACCCATTTGGTGGACTTGTGAGCCCTTGAAGGGTGCACATGAACAACCCAGACATGACCTTCGAGCATGTTTGCCCAGTCCCTTGTGTGCCGAGTGGCAATAGAACATAAGTTCCAAGCTTGAACATATCAGTAATTGCAATGCTGCTTTTATTTCACTATCTGCTCAGAGTTACAAAAGCACGAGCCTAAATTTTAGAATTCATCATTGCAGTCCACTATCGATCCTTCTGCCTTCACCTCCATAGGTTAGCAGGCATCCAACATGGATGGATCCACTTTAAAAGCACAGAAGACCTTCCTGCAGAGAACCATTGTGGAGCCTACCGCACAGGCTGTCCATGTGGCTAATAACTGTGGGGGATCATCCTCCTCTGCCCTTGCTCGATGTAATGGCACAGTGCGTAGGGCTGAGCTTCAACCTCACCTCTGAACGCCTTTGCTTGTACTCCGCTCATGTCTGATCTACAGACGGCACACACCATGAGGCTGTGGGCACAGCCGTATTTAATGGAAACAGTGAAAGTCATAAAGCCAGCACAGCTGCTTGACGAAGCTCCAGCAAGCTGAGCTGAGTGACGCAATCACTGTGGTGCAGTCTTCTGCTCTTTTGGCCTTGATCTCTATGTATCACATGCTTGAGGGTCTTTACAACTTGGGGATATTATCTTGATGGAAATTTTCTTATGAATCATTACACCTCCTCCCAGGAATACCACTTCTAACCTTCTCCTGACCATACAACCACTCCTGATTTTAGGGAGATGCCCTTATCTAGGCCTACTTGAAGGTCTTCCTTACGCCCTGGAGGTTGTGACTCAAATAATTATGCCAGAGACCTCCTTATGAGGCTCAGACTCAAAGATACTCTTGGCACATTTGCCCCTGGATGATCTTTACTCAGGAACAAGATAATCAGAAAAAGTAAACTTAAAAAGGTAAACAATAGTCGGTGGGCTAGAGAAGTTGGCAGCAGATCAAATTAAAAGCCTGTTTCTTACTATTGATGGACAAAGAATGCTGTGAATAAATGATAAAAGAATAAAATATTAAAATCCCCCTTTCTTAGGAAAAGTGAGCTCATAGGAGACCACTATGGTATCATAAAACTGAAAAATTAAAAAAAAATGCCAAGATTAGATATACAAATGAATTCTACAAATACATAAAATATAAACATAGTATTATGATTGGAACATGATAATCTGTCCAGGATGGCTTGGAGAGTTTTTCTTTCTGTCTAGTCCCTTTGAAACCACAAGAGCTACCAGCCTGAGAACAAGCTGTCAAGCTTTAGCAAACATGCCCTTGAAACTGCAATATTGTTTAAAAGCTGGGTTGTGTGGTTGGTGAGGGAAAATGATTGTGAAAGATAACTCTGCTCTGTCATGGTTTATCAATAATGACTAAACTTAGGACCAAATGGATGTTAAAACACATATCAGGGACACCAACGATATGATATGTGTCTTGGAACAACATGCATCTATCCCTGCCTACTAAATTCTGTATAAAGAAAGAAATCCAGATTGCCAGTCAGCCAGGATGTAAAACTCCTCCCAATCCCTGTGCCTGACTCATTCCTTCCTTGCCCTTCTTGCATCCACCCTCTTCAGGCCCTGTCATCTCCTGGGGCTGGACCCCGGCTTCATGAAAGGAAAACCACAGCTCCCAGAAAAGGCTTTGCCATCCATCCATGCAATGTAAACAACCTGCCTTCCTGGATCGCAATTCTGCATGGCTGTGCCTTGGAAAGCGGCCCGGGCTAGACTTGCAAGTCACAGTCTGGCTATGGATTAGTCTCCTGACCTTGGAAAAGTCCTTAAATCTTCAGGGTCTTCTCTATTACATCTCTGAAAATATTTTCTTTTTCCAGTTCAAAAGTGGTTCTACAACAGCACAATGCTAAGAAAAGTCCTCCTGTATACTCTAGCATTGGTTTTAGTTAACTTTAATCAAAACACGGCTTAAATATGTAATCCTAAAAGTATTCCCTTCTGCAGATAATTTTAGGGTCTTGAAACAAGCAAAATAAAAAATATAATAAAAATTTATCTGACACAAGTTTCGTTTATGTGCATTTGTCTGTCCATGTGAGAATATGCAAATGTGTGCCCTTGCACAGAGGCAAAAGGAGGGCATTGGGTGACCTCTTTCATTCTCCACCTATTCCTTTGAAGTACAGTCTCTCCCTGAACCTGGAGCGCCTGGTTTTTTTTCTTTTTTCAGCTTGGCTAGAAGCCAACACACCCCAGTGATCCTCCTGTCTCTGCTTTTGGCAGATCAGGGCTTATCCACATGTACAGGATGCCCAGCCTCTTACCTGGGTGCTGGGATCCGGACTCCAGACGTCAGAGTTGCAGTGTGAGCACTTTAACCCCCGACCTTTCTCTCCAATCCCTGTTTTATCATAGCTTAATTACGTCTATTCATTAATGATCAACGTTATTAATTCAGTGTGATAGTACTGGCTTGCTGGTCTTGAATCGCTGCTCACACTAGACGGTAATGTGACAGAAATTGCCTCTGTCACATGTTCCCGTGACACCCTCACCCTTTCCTCCTTTTGAGCAGTTTGGGGAATTTTCTCACCATGATTTCCTCTCACCCTCACTCAGGAAGGGTGCTGTGTCGAAGCAGCCTTTGCTCTTTGTTCCCTAACCTGTAATTATTAAAGTAAAATTATGTGACATCAATTGATGCTGCACCTGATGGCTGGACCAATACAAGCATCTTCCAAACGATTCCAGAAGTATTTCCACTAATGCTTATGTTAGGTGATCATTGAAATAAAAGCACACAAGTTTAAAGTTTTCTCCAAAGTGCCAGGTGGTGGTGGTGCATGCCTTTAATCTCAGCACTTGGGAGACAGAGGCAGGTGGAGTTCTGAGTTCGAGGCCAGCCTCGAACTCTGGTCTACAGAGTGAGTTCCAGGACAGCCAAGGCTACACAGAGAAAACTTGTCTCAAAAAAAAATTTTTTTTTCTCCTAAATTCATCTCTCTCTGGGCAGGTATGCCCAGGTGTCAGTCTGAGGATTGCTCTTGCTGGTTGATAGTAGGTTTGATATGCCACCTCCAAAGAGGAATAACACACCTCTAAGATGTTTGTTTCTCTCTCCTTGTGTTTTGGGGGAGAATATGGAATTCAGGAATTACTGTGCTGGCAGACATGGTAGTGTGTAGCTGTAATCCCAGTCCTGAGAAGGTTGAGGCAGGAGGATCCTAAGTTGGGGGAGTACCTGGGCTATACATCAAGACTGCAGGGTGAGGGAGGACCCACCTCCGATACACTTCAGACTATCATCAGAACCAAGATGACTTATCCAAGATCTCTGCTTCCCATCAGGAAGTAGGTTGATAATGTCCAAGGCCAAAAGGCATATTACTACAGAGGAAAACAGCCCTGGGCCTGCGGCGTGCCATCTACTGGGGCTCTTTGATACTTGCCTTTAAAGACAAGCATACAAAGTCTTGGGATCTGCTGTGGTACCTTCGTTCCCAGCCTGGCCTCAAGTTCAACAACCTCCTGCCTGTGCTTCCAGGGTGCTGGGGTTACAGGCCTGAGCTGTCACGCCAGGCCTTTCCTCTGCTTCCTTTCTTCCCGATGACTATCATTATTTGGCTCTTTTAGTTTTCTAGTTAGATTTATCTGTAACTTTATGTTAATATAGACACTTGCATGAATTTTAATTTATTAAACATTTATTGCAATCTTAAATATTTTCTCTGTGTTTATTTAAAAACCACACCAAAAAGCATTACTATTTTTGCTTTCATCATCAAACATGACGTAAGATCAAGAGGGAGGATCTATTCAGCAATTAAAAAGGAGGAAATCATGAAATTCGCAGGCAAATGGTGGGACCTGGAAACGATCATACTGAGTGAGGTATCCCAAAAGCAGAAAGAAACATATGGTATATACTCACTTATATAAACCTATAGGATAGGAA
>CM053756.1:5996975-6085089 GCA_028658305.1 Pachyuromys duprasi
AGTTGCCATTTCTTTACTGGAATCTTAGTTGATTTCATTTGCTTCAAGCATATCTATAACTGCTCATTAAGGTTTCTTTTATTGTGGATGCCTTAAAGTCTTCATCAGATGACGTAAGCGACTGTCATCTTAGGGCTAGAATTTATCCATCGTTTTAAAATTCAGTTTGTGAGATTTCAGGCTCTTGTTAGAGTGGGTGATTTTTCTTTTATTGACTCATATATCTTGAGCACTACTATATGAGACTGTGGATTGCACTTAAGTTTTATTTTAGTTACTTCTTTTGCTATTGTTCTGTAAGGAAGACAGCAAGCTGCTTCCTCATTATTGCCAGGTAGAGGGAGAGGCTCAGGTCCTCCACATGGCCCTTTGACCCTGAGGGATGAGGGGTCTTCTCATCAGCAGGTGCAGGCAGACATGCTGGGTCCTGGGCGGCTGTGCCTCATTAACAATTAAGGACAGGAGTGTATTGTCACAGAACCTGCACAGGTGACCTTATTACCAAACTTGTCCCTAAAGCAAGGGCACACAGCCTTAACTTGCATCCACTGAGGAGAAGGGCCTCAGCAGCAAGCTTCAATTTGGGGAAGATCACCAGGAAAGAAAATGTCTAACATATGTTCAGAAGCTCTAGCAGGGGACTTCCGAGAGGCGGAACAGGTCTACTGAGTCTGTTTGCAACCCTGGGAATGAAGCCCAGAGCTCCATGTACAGGAGTACTTAATGACTCAGCTTCCCCTGCATGTCTGAACCTTTGGTGTTTCTAGATCTCTAGCTTCTGCCTTTCTCTGGAATATGTGAACAATGCCAAATATGTGTGGGTATGTATGATATAAATATATATAAATGTGTATACACACATTCCATATGCTATGTAGGAATAGATTCCATGTGTGTGGTGCTTACCACAATGTCATTCTTCAAGTCCTGAAGTCCCTAGTCGGCCTGCCTTCCCCTCCTCCACCTTTCAGAACCCTCTGTTTGTTTGATGAATAATTCTTGGTATTAATAAAATATTAATTTAAATGCATAATCAGTACTTCCTCTCTGGGCTGGATGTCCCAGATATGAACCAAATTCCCCAGCCTCAGATTCACCCAAGTGAATACAAATGTTCAGCAGAAACAAAACCTCACGTCTGTATTGAACAGGTAAGTGCTGGACAGAGTCAGCACAAGCTCTTTTCAAGCCTCTACGTCCTGTTGGGTGCTTTCAGTCATGTAGACATGGCGTAACGTCTGTCAGAAGAGTGGGTTATATGCAAAAACTGTGCGGTTTTATACAACATGAGCAATGTAAATTTTGGTGTCCATGTTTCACTTCCTTCTGTTTGACTGTCACATGACATATCTGCAAAGCAGCTGCTTACGTGCCCATCCTGTCAATGAAGGGAACTGGATGCATGGAGGACTTCGAGCTCCAGTTATGTCGGAAAGACACCACCAGGTCAGCTTTTTTCAGAGCCTTGAACTTCCTGCCCCACTCCCGGCCCTAGGGGTTCTTGCACATAGGGTAACACGCTCGGTCGGGGGCTGGTGCATCGACTCAGCATCTTCACTTTCACAAAGTTTGGAGTTGATAATTTTTAATTAAAGTATATATTTTTTCAAATCCGTGCTCTTTAAGCAGAGTCTGATGGAACAGCAGAGATGCTTCAAGGCCTTGGCACTTTGGCTCTCACGTAGCCCACCCACTTCCTGCTGCCTCCCCTTGACTGCCCTGGGTACCCATGTCCACTCCCCCCAACTTCAGTAGCTACTGCTGCCTTCTGTTCCCGCCAGGGCACATTTCCTTCCTTTAGAGACACAAAGACTCGCATTTTGCTCTTGCCTTGACCCAACACATAAGCCACACCAAGGAAATGCTCACAAGCCACAGAAGAGAGTTGGCTGGCTAGACACAGCCTCAGCGTTGTACAATGTTAAAGGCTTCTCTTTAGTATTGGAAGGACACCACGGGGACATCCACCCCTCACACTGCCTCAAAGCCCCTCCAGTTCCATGGCTCCCTCAGAACTGGGCATGCCAGCTGAGAACCCTTTAGAGGGTTCTTAAAAGATCTGGCTGTGGTGGAGCAGGCTCCTCACACACTCTTGGACTGCTGTAGTCCGTGGCCAATCCATCATGGCTTCTTGTTGTTCAGCAGCATCCCAGGCAGGGACCGTAAAAGGTGCGTTGTGAGTTCTGGCCTTATGTAAAAGCATGAAGGAGCCAGCACACCTGTCGCCCAGCAGTTGGGAGGGAGGGGGGAGCTGCACTGAGAATCCAGGGCCAGCCTGGGCTGCATAGGGAGAGTGTCTCAGGAGCAAACAAAAAGCATGAAGGTGCTCACTCAGGTTGCCCTCCACTTTGCTGTCAGTCTCCAGCTCTGAGACCTGAAGAGGAGAGAGCCTCAGTTTATCCCTTATTTGGGGACACTCGGCAGCTTCTTCAGATGAAACGCTCCCTACCCACAGTGGGACTAATGTTTGCTCCATGTCTGTGATGATCCGCGTTTGTTCTCTCTGCTGCTACCAGGAGATTCAGCCCTGTTCTTGTCATGGTTCCCAGCGACAGCTGACTAGCAGGACAGGCTCCTCCTGGGCCCACATCCAGGCAGCAGGGCAAAACCTACAGACTTGAGAAGGAAAGCAGGGGGCCGGGGCCAGGGCAGAGGGGGTAGGGGCCCCTACTACCCTGTGACCTGCTGAGCTTAGGGCCTCAAGGGAGCAGCAAGCAAACTCAACGGCAGCCACAGGCTCCCATGTGCCCATCCATGCAGGGATGTACAGAACATGCCCACGTCTGTGAGGAGTTAAAAGCACATGTGGTCTTGTCCTGTTACTTGTTTTCTCCTACATCCAATGTCCATCCAATTTGACTTTCTAAGTGAGGACAAGACCCTACCACAGAGGGCCTCGGAAAGACTTTACCTAGCAGGGTAGCAAAGCAAATATTAAGAAACAACCAACCCTTTGGCAGAGTGCAGGGAATCATATGAAAGAAGGGGGAGTTAGTATGACCTGGAGAGGACAGGAGCTCCACAAGGACCAAATATATCAGGGCACAGGGGTCTTTTATGAGACTGTCTCTCCAACCAAGGACCAAGTATGGTTATAACCTAGAACCCCTGCTTAAATGTAGCAAATAGTAGCTCAATACCCAAGTGGGTACACTAGTAAGGAGAACAGGGACTATTTTGGACATGAACTCAAAGGCTGGGTCTTCGACCTCCCCACCCCCGAGGGAAGATCAGCCTTGCCAGGCCACAGAAGAGGACATTGCAGCCATTCCTGAAGAGACCTGACAAGCTAGAGTTAGATGGAAGGGGAGGAGGTCCTCCCCTATCAGTGGACTTGGAAAGGTACAGGGAGGAGATGAGGGAGGGAAGGATGGGATAAGGAGGGAATGCAGGAGGGGGCTACGGCTGGGATACAAAGTATATAACCTGTGATTAATATAAAATAAAAATGTTAAAATTAAAAAAAATAAAAGGTTACCATGGTTTAAAAAAAAAAAAGCACATGTGGAAAGTCTCCCTGGGGGCTTCCCTTCGGGGTTATGACTACAGCTGCACCCGAAGACGACCAAGCTACAGAACATAGGTTCTTGCCCAGGGCTGCCAAATGAGCTAGCTTAGACTATCCGAGTCCTTGCCTAACCCACTGGGGATTGACTGTGGAAGGACGCAGGGCTGGAGGGGTCCCTCAGGCATAAAACAAATACATGTGTTTAACTAACTACAATATCTTTAAGGTGAAAAAACAAAAAATACATAGATGTTTATTCCTACTTTCTTGAGACTCCTGGTCCATCCAGATTTTAACTCCAGAGCACATTCTCATTCTTGCTTGTAAATCAATTTTATTGGAGCATAATTTGCATATAACTAAGTGCACAGTCTGATGTGTTTGACAGATACAGTCTGCTGTGTAACCACTGTCACAGTCACAACAGAGGACATTTCCATCACCCTAAAAAGTCCCTTTCTCCCCTTGCCGACAGCCCTCTCCCCGATCCTGGCCCCAAACCACAACTGGCCTGCTTTCTGTCGCTGCACTCTGGTTTGGACTTGACTGAAATTTCATGTAAATATACCCTTTTGTGCCTGCCTTCCTTCACACTGCAGAAGTTTTTTGAGACCCTTTCTGTAACCCTCTTTAAAATGAAATAAGACAAAAAAAAAAAAAATGTGTCAATGGCTGCCTGTCCCATGCAAGGAAGCCAACGCTATTTCAAGAACAAATTTCCCAAACTAGGAGGCAGCTTTCCTTTGCCAGTCTGAGGCTCCTGGCTGGAAACTTTTCTTAATAATAAGTTTAGAAAACCATCCAAACTAGGTCTGTAGAATGAGTAAGCTTTGACACTGATAAATTATTAATAATTTCACTTTGAATTTAGTACCCTCATTAAATTGAAAGGACAAGGGAGAAAAAGGCAAGCTTAGGTTGGAGGGAAAGAAACACACTAAGACAAGCTGTTTAAAGGAGAAAACATGTTGAAAGATGATATGTGGTCAGTTTTCAGAGCAGGTTGGTCCTTAAGAGAGCAGAGTATGGGCCAGGGAGCTGGCTCCATGGGTAAAGAACTTCTCAGACATGCCTGAGGCGAGTTCAGATCCCCATCACCCACAGCAACGCTAGGTGGGCATTGCAGCCAGCCTGCTAGGGAGGCAGACATGGGGCTCCCTGGAGCAAGCTGGCCCGCCAGAAGCTCTGGGTTCCGGTTAGAAGCCCTTCTCAACACATCCGGTGGAAAGCACTTGAGAACACTCTGCAGGCTCAGAATTTTTAACAAACCTACTTTACTTAGGGTCTTCAAACACTTCTACCTTTCTACCCCCAACACTGGGTAGGAGGGAAGGAAGGTTAGTGGGGACAGGGGGCGGAGCTCTCTTTGCTACTTCCCACTGGGTAGAGTTGTAGGATTCTTTTGGGGGCAATACCAATACCACTCGTCCAGAAATCCAGAAGTCCAGCAAACGCAGCAGCAGGACCGACCAGCAGCAGCCCTCCTCCAAGCAGCTGAGCCTTCTTCCTCTGGGATGTCATATTTACACCCCTCAAAGTCCTCAGGATTCAACTAATTCTACCTGGCAAAGACCATGCTCTGCGCGAGACATTTAACAGGTGTGGACAAACTAAAACCCCCAACTTGGAATTTTAACAAAAACATGTTTACATCCCATAAACCAAATCACCCACAACAAGACTCCCAGCATCAACCTCCACATGTTTGCATACATTTGTCCAGATCTCTCTCTCTCACACACTCAGACACACCAAAAAACAACTGAAGGTAATATATTTCATCTTAAGGCATGAAGTCAAAGCTCAAGTAATTTCTAGTGGTCAACTCTGAACACACATGTGTATACAGGCAATGCTAACTGGACTCAGTAGGTGTGAGGTATATACATATATGCATAAATATAATTATAGCATAAAAAGATCATGCATTTGAAAAGGAGTAGGGGCAAGGAAGGAATTAGAAGGAAAGAGAGGAGTGGAAATGATGTAAAGACCATGTATGAAGTTCTAAAACAATAAACAAAATAGGTTTTTAAGGAAAGATTGGGTGAGTTTCAAAATGTTTTTTAAGTAATTTATTTATTTTTATATTAATCACAGTTATATACTTTGTATCTCAGCTGTATCCCCCTCCTTCCTTCCCTCCCACTCTCCCCAGCCCTCCCTCATCTTCTCCCTGCCCCCCTCCAAGTCCACTGATAGGGGAGGACCTCCTCCCCTTCCATCTGACCCTAGCTTATCATGTCTCTTCAGGGCTGGCTGCAATGTCCTCTTCTGGGATCTAGTTAGGCTGCTCCTCCCTCGGGAGTTGGGGGGAGGGAGGGCGGTCAACAAGCCAGCCATTGAGTTCATGACAGAAATAGTCCCTGTTCCCCTTACTAGGTTACCCAGTTGGGTACTGAGCTACCATGGGCCATCAAAATGTTTATAAAGCCTAGGTGCAGCGACTTCCACGGCCAGCTACATCACCACGTGACAGCACCTGCCTTTAGTCACCCTGAAGGTGCAGAGCGATGTTTTAAAATGAATCAACTACCGGAAGAAAAGTGGGTGTTAGACAGCAGAGGAGGCATGTGCAGAGGGAAAGTGAGGCTTAGGGACCACTACTAAAGGCAAACAGCATGCCCCAAGTGGCTGGAGCCCTGGAGGAAGGACAAGGTGGTGACAGCATGGGGAAGAGCCCTGTGGGCTAGGCACATGGCTGCCATCGTTGCTCTCAGTGGAGAAACAATAATGTTTGGTTGATCATCTCCTGAGGCCAGTGTTTCTCCGCACTCTCCATCCACAGAAGCTTCCAAGACTGTGCTTATGGAAGTGAGAATGTGCTTATGGAAGGCTGTTCCTATAAGTACTGCATACAAAAACACCTGAAATGCCCCAGGCTTCCCTTTTCCTGACTATCTCAACTAGTGGTCATTTTTCAAGTATTTCCTGATCCCGACAGAGAAGAGTATTCGGGAATCGAAGCACACAGTCCTCTTTGCTCTTCGCATGCTCACGTACCATCTTCCCTGTCACTGTTTCATCGCTGTTTGGCTCACTTTGAGGTGTTTGCCTGTTCCCCATTGCTGTAACGAATACCCGAGGCTAGCTAACTTTGTAAAGAAGAGAGGCTCACTTAGCTACAGTTCTGGAGACTGAAGGGCAGGGCACCTGTGCCAGCTGGGCTCTGGGAGGACCTTATGGTACATCAAGTCACCGTGGCAGGTGCATTCTTGAGAAGGGAGATCGTATTTCCAAACATGACTCCACAGGGACTTCGCTCCCTGGCCTCTTCTGAGCTGACATCGTCCCCAGTTGACCTTAGGGCTGGTCACTAGGGCTAGACTCTTACAGATGTCACCAAGCTCTTAGCATCACCACACTGTGGACCAAGCTTGCAACATATGAACCCTCAGGGAACAGACAACACGTTAGTACCAGGTCATTGCACTCTCTTCTCACCGTCTGGGATCATCCAGTTCTCATCAACAGCTGGGCGACATTGTTTCACGGTCCCCTGAGTTTATGCAGGGACCTCAGATGTAAAGCACCCTTACTCAGTCTAGAGCCTGCTCTATGCCCTTTGCTAGTGCCCAGTTGAACTGTGTCCTCCAAAAATGATTGGTTGGTTTCTGACTCCTTCTGCTGTGACTTGATTTGGACCTAATTAGCGAACGGGGATTTGTCATGGATTAGTGTGTCCACCTAATCTATCATGGCCGATAGCCCTATGAGAAGATGGCCCGTGGCACAGACTTCCTAGGTAAAGGATCCTAAAACCATCTGTGAAGAGGCCTGCAGGGTGAAGAGTTGAAGCCTGCTGCCAACAGCTGTGGGGGAGGACTACCTTGAAAGGGAATCCTCTCTGACGTTCCCAGGGGAGGGAAAAATTGTGCCTGTGTGAGAGAGTCCAGGCTGTTGACTTGCTGTAGAGAGCTATAATGTCGCAGGTCCAGCGCCGAGTTATCTCGGGTTATTAGACGCCCTGATAGCTGTTCACTGCCTCCTCCATCAACAACAACAACGACAACTGTTAAGTCTCAAACCCAGCACAAATGGCTGAGGTGTCTACTTAACACACCAAAGCCGGGTTTCCCCAGCGTCCCTCAGTCCCTACCCTTTACAGGGACGGCTGGCATACCCCACCCTCTACCCCCAAAAGCTGCAGCTGCCTTTCTCCTAGAGGCTCTTCCCGATATAATCCAGACATTTTGGTTGCCCCCCCCTTTTAACTTTTTTCTTCTTGGCTGCTGTACCCGGTTCCCCTCTCTCCCCCTCCCTTCCCCTCTTTGCTCTTCCCACATGGCTCAGGGTCATGTCCCCTCTGCACTCTCCCAGATGTCTCTGCCTGTGGTTATGTCTCCCTTTTATCTACAACAGACCTTCTCCTCCGCCACACCTAGAAGAAGTCATGTCGTTCCTTTTATTTCTTTATTTTCACTTAAAAATAAAATTATTTTTATTGAAAAACAAATTATGCAATACATTTTGATCATGCTTTGCCCTCTCAGAGCCTCCCCTCTTTCTACCCACCCAACTTCATGTTTTCTCTCTCCTAAAAGAAAGAAAAAAAGACCAAAAAACATACGAAAACACACACACACACACACACACAAATCAAAACAAAATAGCCAAAGACCTATAAAGCAAAAAAAAAAAAAAAAAACATGTCAAAACAAAAGCAAAATGAAACAGAGTCCTCAAAAATGCTGTTGAGTTCATCTTGTGTGGGCCAACTATTCCTCAAAGTGAAACGATGTTGGGAGCAGGTGACTATAAGAGGCACTGGGTGCTGACTTCCTTCCTACGTGGGCTAGTTGCTGTCTGATTCCTGCTATAGTTTGACTTCCCAAAGGGTGCCAATAAAGGAGACTTAAAGGACAATGTTCTTGCGGAATGAGCTAGGTCTCTGGAGAATGTCGCTGCTCTCTTGGGACTTGATCAGTCACAGTGGAAGTGGCTTGTCACCGAGTGATGTTGCCTTGCTCTCCTTGCCCTCTTTCGTGGTCTTTTGCCATCTGCTCTTGCTCACAGGCATCTTTCTCTTCTATACATGGTGCTCGGCCCTCTGGCATGAGCCTCCTCTATGTCATGGCACGCTAGCCAGTGTGGTTGTGACACAGCCAAAGGCCGAACAGAGGCTGACTAATATTGGAGCTTTAACCTCTGCAGCTGTGAGCCCAGTAAACTTCTTTATTTTGTAAAAATGGGTCCAGTCTCTGGTGTTTTGTTGTAATAACACATAGAAGGAAAGAAAGAAGTCCCTCCGTTTATTTTAAAGTGTCAGTGTTAGCTCACAGGCCAGCCCATTAGCCGGCCTTCATGGTCCTTGCCTACCACCACCGCCAGGTGTGCCAGGTGTGTTCACAGATAAAAAGGACCCACCTGCCTCTCAGTTTCTCTTGGTCTCTCTCTGTCTCTGTTCTTGTGTGTTTGTGTGTGTGTGCGCTCCAGCTTCCCTTTGTCCCCATGTTTTCTCTCTCTGTCTATCTCTGCCCCCACAGCTCTGTCCCCATCTGTCTGTCTACCTGTCTACATGTCCAATCATCCGCCTCCACCTCTCCTCTGGGAGGCCATAATCCGTCTCCTTTGCCCCTCCCCCAAATAAACTTTCTTGTATCAGATATGTTGCGTAGTCTAATCACGTATTATAACAGTCAGCCCTTGCAAACATCGGTTCTTGTCTTGGTTTCTTTCCCAGTTGCCGTGACAAGATGCCCCAACAGGAGTGATTTAGAGGAGGAAGGTTTTTTTGGCTCACAAATCCAGATTACAGTCTGTCACAACAGGGAAGTCAAAGCAACTAACTGAATCCAAGTGGAGAGGAGAGAGAGGGGGAGAGAGAATGACTTTGTGAGTTCTTACTCTCAATTAGTCCTCTCCTTTCTCTTCAGTCTAAGGCTCAGCCCAGGAAACAGTTCAGGGTAGGTCTTTCATAACTCAGTTAACTCAAGAAAATTCCCCACAGACATGACTATAAAACGAGTAATCTAGACGGTCCCTCACTGTGACCCGTTTCTCAGGAGACTCTAGAGTGTGCAAGGTGACACGTAAACCTATCTACTCCACAGTGGTTCACGAGGCTGCAGCAGTCCAGCCGACATGGCGCTGTAGTGTTTTTCTACGTTTTGCTTTGTAGAAGGATATGAAATGTATGGCTGTTTTTAGCCACCAGGCAGAGGAACACACTGTTGAGCTGTCACTGCCTACACATATGCGAGCCTGGCCATCCACGGAGTCAGTGTCTGAATAATTCAACTTTCACTGGGTTGTTTGCATTGGTAGAACCAGAAAAGACTGAATCTAAATCTGCATTCAGTTCCCTAATTAGGACTTAAAATGACCCTCAAGAGACCAGAACCGAAAGTGTAACTCCCGGGGTGTGCAAAGCATTTCTGGGCACTTCTGGTTTTAAAAGTGCAATTTGAAGAGGGCAATTTCCCTTTTATCTGAGAAATCACCCCAAAGCAAGAAAGGGAGTGAGAACAGGAACACGACTCTCTCTTCAAAGAAATGAAGAGTTATCTGTAACCCTGAACCAAAACAGGAGGAAGGGCTTCCATGGGTGGAACTGTCAAGGCCTGGAGGATAAAGAGAAGGTAGCCCTGCTAGAGACAAAGAAAGCTGAATTCCTCACAGCAACGACACACCCTGAGTTGTAAAACCAAGGAGCCTTTTGGGAAGAACAGAAGAGCTAGCAGGTTCAAGATTTCCTAGACTGTGAAATTGGAATCTTGATAGGAAAGGCAGGGCTGAGAGAGAAAGAGATTGGGCAGAGACACAGTCAATCTACATAGTGAGGGAAGGCAGGATGCTGGGAAGCCAGCCTGGGCTATGTGAACCCTGTCTCCACAAAAAGAAGGAGCTGGGGAGATGACTCAGAGGCCCCAGGTTCTGTCCCTGAGAGACCAAAGAATTAAAAATTAGGGTTTTTTTGGGTTATTGGATTAAAGTTTAAAGCATGAGCCTGAACAAAGGCCAGACAGGTGGAGACATGTCCAGCCACCTGCAGGGAGGAACCAGCCTTACTGCATTCTTTCCTGCCCACTAGAGATACAGTTGCTAGGAAACCAGCCCAGATTGCCCCTCTCCCCCTGGACAGCCAAACAAGGGAAGCCAGACCTTTAATGGTGTGGGGGCCTTCCTACAGCCAATCAGTTTAAAATGCAACATCCCCTTTTGTGTTTCAACTAACAGACGCTTGCCAGGCAGGATTTTCCCTGCTTTGGGCACAATGAGAATGACTGGGACCTTTAAATCAACCATCTACCCTGAGCTTGGGGCTCTACCCTCAACTGCTGTGTCAGTGAGGGTGTGAGCCCAAGCTCTAGCTTGTAATAAAAAGATCCTCATGTGTTTTGCAATGGACTCGACTCCTGGCGGTCTTTTGGGGTCTCACGAATCAGGCACAACATCCCCAGCACCCACATGGCAGCCGGGTCACAACCACGTGTCACTCTGGTTTCAACGGATCCTTGCCCTCTTTGGGCCCTCGGTCACTGTACACACATATATGGTGCACAGGTGCATGAGGTCACAACTCCCATAATCGTAAAATAAAAATAAATAGCTTTAAAAGAAAAGAGGAGGAAGCAAAGCATTATCCATTTATCAGCCCTGACCCCACTTAGCAAGTTCTACTGCACGGGAGAGGACAGCTTCTCCCCCCCCCCCCCAGCACTAAAGGAGGAAAGGGGATTTATTCACCCATGGTAAGGCATCCTAAGAAAAGGCCAAGACGTCAGGACTTCTCTCAGCATGATTGTCCCAGGTGGAGGACTCTCGCACGAAAGAGCTGAGGGAGAGGAGGCTGGTTTTGTCGGGGGAGAGAAGGAACTGACGTCATTTCACACAAGTTCCTCTACTGGTGAAGGGCACTCACTCCTAGCGCAGACACAGATACACAAGTGCCTTTCTGTCTTTTTGCACAGGGTTAAGTCTCCTTGGCATTGCTGCAATAGGCTGTGCTAGTGAGACCTGATAGCAATCAGGTGGAGTAGGTGTGTTGCTCAGGGGCCTCTTAGAGAGAGAGGCTGTGCACAGTTGCTTGCTGTCTGAGGGGGCGGTCGGGGTCCATGTCTGTGTGGGTGCTACCGGGGTTCTAGGGAAGCTGCCTGATGAGCACTTGAGCGCAGAGAGTGAGACCAGGAAGCCGAATGTTTACCTTCAGGTCATTCCAAATCGCAGTTCTGGAACCTTCCTTAGGGATGCTGTTGGTGCTGGTGGCTTCCTCTAGGTTCCTCCTATCTGCCGTCATTAAAGTTATTGAATGATTCCTAGGGCCTCATGCAGGCGGCACCCTGACACTGTCATTGCCACACTGGGCCCCGGAACTCACAGCCTATCCCCATAATGCTCCTACTTAAGCCACCAAACCATGATAGAGGATTAGCATTTATTTAATTTGGCTTATGCTTCGTTTTATTCCTAAAAGACCCGAGGAAGACTGTGGAGAGGCTGAAGAGCCTCGGGACATCTTCGGCCTTTCTAAGCCTTCACACACTTGTATTGGGAAGGAAGAGCCCCGCCTCTTGTGACATCTGGGACTCAGAGCACCAGAAACCGCAGCAGCCGGCACTGGACAAGTTTGTCTGCCTGGATGTTGTTGTTGGAGACAGAGTCTCTACTACATGGCCGGGACTCACCTGGAACTCAGCATCCTCCTGCCTCAGCCTGCTGAGTGATCACTGATGCAAGCCCTATGCCCAGTGCAGGCAGACCTTTTTGAGTGAAAATAATAATAATGATACTGCTAATAGAAAGAGGAGAAAGTTTATTGTAGCCAGAGTCAGACATCTGGGAGAACCCAGACTGGTCGTGACCCTGAGCCATGTGGGGGGAGGGGGAGGAGAAGGGAGAGAGGGGAACCAAATACAGCAGCCAGGAGGCCAAAGTACAAAAGGGGTCGATAATCAAAATGTCTTGATTATATAGGAAAGGGAAGTTTGGGTCCTCCTGGGGAGGAGAAGGGAGAGAGGGGAACCAAATACAGCAGCCAGGAGGCCAAAGTACAAAAGGGGTCGATAATCAAAATGTCTTGATTATATAGGAAAGGGAAGTTTGGGTCCTCCTGGGCTGGAGAGTTCAGGGGAGGAACCAGGTATGTAACCCAGAGGAAAGCTGTAACAGAAAAGAGGTGCTGAAGGATGTTGGGAGAACATGGCAGCCAGGTCTGCGTTGATATGTTAAATAGGCACCTCAGTCCTTTGTCCTGGTTTGGGACTTAACAATTTTCAGGACGGCATCCAATCAAGCAATTGCCCGAACATGGAGGCAAAGTGAGGAAGCAGCACCGCACTGCACCGCACAGCAGGGCCCTTCCAGTTCTGTAAGAACATAGCAGCAACCCCCAAACCCAGCACCCAGGTATAGGTGAATCATCCCCCCAGCACCTCAGACTGTGACCTTCACTGAACATGCTCTCTCAGATACTCTCAATTTACAATAGGCACATTGGCTGGGCCCTAACCAGATACATGGTATCCATATAAAAAGAGGAAATATGCACACAGGGGTAGTAATACAAAGAAGGAAGAGGGGACCATGTGAAGATGGTCCAAGAAACACATTCCACTCTCCACCACAGCTAAGAAGTCCAGGGAGATGTACCCACACCTTGATTTTGGACTCTCAGCCTCAAGTACGTTGAGGGGATAGATGACAGTTGTTCCCAACCACCTCGCCTGTGGCACTTCGTTACCACAGCCCTGGGAACTGATGCTGATGGAAAAGTTCTCAGGACAGTTAAAACGGGTGAAGCATATTTGAACAATCCTAAAAAGAACAGGAAGACAACAAAACAATTACAAGTTGGCTAGAGAGCTAGCAAACGTGCGTGGTTCTGAGCACTGCCCCCAACAAAGTGATAGGATGCCATTTACAGAAAACAGAAGTGTGGTACTGTGACAATATCATCGGTTAATTGGTTACAGAGTCGCCAGCAATTAATGGAAGTCCAGCTGAGGTAGGTAAGCTGAATATGTGGTTGGCTGGTTAGTTGGTTGGTGAGTGGGTGGATGGATGGGTTAGTTGCTGAAAAAAATGAAATAAAAGGACATGACTACTCCTGAAGTATGGAGATTTTCGTTGTAGATATAAGGGAGAACGCAGGCAAAGGGAAGAGTTCAGGCTGAAATGGCAGACTAAATCTGGACCATGAGAGGGGAGAGGCAGAGGGAGAGCAAGAGAGGCCCCTAGCCAAGAGCCAAGACCAAGAGACTGGTGTGGCCAACATGGGGATCAGGCTGTGGGAAGGACACAGAAGCCTAGTCCTAGGGGAGGGAGAGAGTTAGGGTAGGAGAGCAGAGTGAGACGTGCTGGGAGAGCTGGCCAGTGTCCAGTTTCCAGAGTTCTTAAAAAAAAAATGTTGATTCTGAAATGCCTGCCACTTTCTCGGGCTCTGGAAAGAGTTCTGCCCACCGGACTTGGCCATTTTTTGCTGACATGGCATAACTTTTATTGATTTGGAAGTGTTGTTTCTTCTCTCGGCACTTTCTGGCAGCCCAAAGAAACGGATACGCTACATTTCATTTTCATTCCATTTCCTGTATTGTTGCCCCTGAGACTTGCTCTTTAATTCACAGATCATTTCAGAGTCTTTTTTTAATCCCAGTGTTTAGAGTTTCCTGTTGGTTTTCTGTTTTTCATTGCTATCCCAATACTTCAGGAACTTATTTCGTGTGATTTTAAATCTTTAAAATGTCTTGAGGTTTGTATTTCTTTTTCTCAGGATATGATGGAAATGAACGTGACTGTCTCGTAGACATTTAAAAAGAGTATGCAAGCTGGGCGTGGTGGAAATGCTAGAACTTGAAAAGGTAAGGATTGCCATAAATTCAAGGTCAATTTGGGCTATGTAACACCCTGTCTCAAAGTCAAAGAACAAAAGAGGAGGAAGAGGAAGTAAAGGAGGAGGAGGAGAAGAGGACAGGAAAAGGAGGAGAAACAGCAGCATTGCTCTGCTGCTGGGGGCGGGGGGTCTTCTAAATAGAACTTAAGATTTTGCTGGATGGTGGGGCTGTTCAGAGATTCTGTGTCAGAAACAGCGGGGAGATGGCTCAGCAGGAGGGCTTTCTGTGCAAGCACGAGGGCCTAAGTGCTGGGGACCAGGCTCTGGCCCTGTGCTAGAGCAATGAGCGCTTAGCTTCCTCAGCTGGGCTGTCTCCTGCCCTGCCCTGCCCCTTGAAGCATTTTTATGATGGCTGATTTAAAGCCCTTGCTAGGTAATTCCAACCTCTGATTCATCTCAGCATTGGAATCTGTTTATTGTGATTTGAGTTAAATGAGTGATTTCCGGTTGTATACTGAACAGTTTGGATTATTACCTTTTGACTGCAAATCCTGTCCACTCCTCCTTTTTTTTTTTTTTTTTGGCATTAGACTCATTCATTTTAGGTGCAGGCAGAAATAGGGGTGCCGACTCACCTCCCTCCTGGCCCTGCCGACAGCAGTTGAACAGTGACTCACACTGCCTATGAATGCCTGTTAGAAGAGTGAAAGTTCAGGAAGTCCCAGTTTAGGCTTCCTGCTGTCTACAAACAGCACAAACTTCAATCCCTGATAACCAAGAAGGTGAGAGTCACACCGACCCCGCCTACGTGTCATAAAGCAAGAACAGGTGGATCCACTGACCAGCTTCAAAGCAAGGGAACTGGTAAACAGTGGAGACAGGATTGCTCAGCGTCCTGCTGGCCTGGGCGAGAAAGTAAGACTCACTGCAGAAGGGCTGACTTCCGGGCGGGGCTCCCTGCAGGGGCAGACTTCCTGTGGGCTCATTCCTTCAGAGGCTCCCTGCGCCTTCATAATTGTATGCAGAGCTTCATGGTTGTGGGAGGGGGGACGTGGGGGGCATGGAGGTGTTCCATCTCGACCAGAAACAAGACCGCTGATTGGTTTATATGAAGCTCTAGAACAGTGTGGGGAAGACATAATGTTAAGTAAAAAGACAGAAGCCGGGATGGCGCTTCGCAGGCTGAGAGCATTGTCAGTTCAAGGCCAGCCTAGAGAGCCTGAAACCCTGTTTCATCGTGGAAGAAAAGAGGAGAGGGAGAAAGAGGGAGGGGAGAAAAGGAGGGAGGGGGAGAAAGAGAACCTCAACAGTGCTTATTTAATGAGGCAAAACAAGACACTCGGAGTAAGGTGTGTGATCGAATGCCCTTCCTCTTATTTTTCCACTGATCCCAGTTCTGTGCCCTGAAAATCTCAGAGTAAATACAACCTGAGAGGTTCAAAAACTTGGAGTTAATTCCTGGGACTGGAGCAAAGTCACCAGATCACAGTCCTTTCAGAGCAGGGGGCCAGCAGCAGCCCCCCACCCAGATTAACCTCAGGATGTGACTAGGTGTTAACTCCTCCTCCCCCTTGCTACAGCCTAACCTGCAGCCTAACCTAACAGGGCAGTACCTTGCCCGGGGTGGGGGTGGGGGTCAGGTGTCCCCCAGGTAGCCAGACCTGATCATTTGCAGTTTTGGCACCTGAAAACAAACCAATCATTTTAAAGGGCAGCTCCCCTAGAGACCCTTTCACCCAATCCTGTAATGCCAAGACTTGCACTTCCCTGCTTCCGTTTTTTGCCCTCTTAAAAACCCTGTTCCCCCAGAGTTGGGGGTCGTTTGCCTCTTTGTTCTTGTAAAGGGCAGCCACCCAGCTCGAGTTTGTAATAAAGGCCCTCTTGTGTTTTGCATCGGACTCAAAGCCTGTTGGTCATTTGGGGACCTGAGATCTGGGTATTTCCCTAACCACCACCCCAGACTTGATAAAACATTCAAAGAAATCTAAATTCATTTTGAGGAAGGACACATGAGTCTCACCTCAGATCCCTTCTTGTGTCTTGTGAATCTATCATCTCCATCTCAGGAGCATCTTTCTCGAAAGAAGTGGAAGAAGATTAAGAGTCAGGCTGTGGCTCTGGTTCATCTCCCCTGGCGAACTCCCCTGTGCTAGAGAAACCTGTCCCCTCAGATCGCTTACTACCTCAGCTGCCATTATCACGTCTCCACCCCCAACAGAGTCTGCCACTTAGGCTTCTGCTCCAGTCTCCCTGACAGCTGCTATAGAACATCCAACCTACTAGAGCCTGGTGAATGGATGGACAAAAGTATCAGACAAGTGTTGAGTGAATGGATGGAAGGACAAATTGATTTGCTAATGTCCTCAACCAATGCTCTACTTTGTAAATCCTATCTATCCACTTCCTTACACTAAGCCTTAAGGTTTCCCATAAATGTTCAGAGTCCGGTTCTCACTGAGATTTAATGAAGGGTTGCTATGGGTTTGTGAGACCTCTAGCATACACAGGATTGCACACACTTTTACAGACTCCCACCCAGACCCCCTCTACTGTGAGGTCCCATGGTTCTGAGGTCCTGCTCTGTGAACACAAACACAGCAGGCTTTCCTCTCCACACACGGTTTCCATTCTCCCGAGCAAACGTGTGTATCACAAAACTTTCAAACCATGAAGACTGTCTTCAGCTCCACTGTATTTGTACAAGAAGGAGATGCTGTTGTATCATATAAAACTGGAAATTTTTTTCTAGAATATTTAATGGCACTCTGTAATAGCATTGGCACATTTTCTTTTATAAAAAGATTTTACTTTGTCTTATTTATGTGTCTGGGTGTGTGTTTCTGAACATATGAGTGCAGATAACCACAGAGGCCAAAAGAGGGGCAGATTCTTGGGAAATACGATTACAGGAAATTGTGAGCCTCCCAGTATGAGTGCTGGTAACTGAACTCAGGTCGTTTGGAAGAGAAGCAGACCCTCGTAATTGATAAGCCACCTTTTCGGGCCCCATCTGTTCTTTCTTTTAGATAGTCTTCTACTTGGACTTTTTGTTTTGTTTCGCTTTGTTATTTTGGGCATTTTTGAGAAAGGGTTTCTCTGTGTAGCCTTGGCTGTCCTGGCCTTGATTTGTAGACCAGGCTAGCCTCGAAATCACAGAGATCTGCTTACCTCTAATTCCTCAAATGCTGGGATTACAGGCGTGTACCTCTATGCCTGGCTTCTACTTGGACTTTATTTGAAAGTGTCCTGTTGAAAGAGCCCAGGACACTTCACCTAGAAAGTTTGCCTGAATTAGACAAGGTCACTGATCCCCACCCCTTACAGGAAGTAACCCACAAGTGGTTTTTTTATTGATAATTTTTGTTTATAAGATTTAATAAAATATTCAGATTTTTTTCCCTCTAACATGTTGGCAATTTGGGGTGCTCTCTTAAAATGTTTCTTACTCAGAACTACCTTAAAAACTAAAATTAAATACATTTTTCTATTATTTATACTGTTTGTTTAGTATAATTTAGAGCCTACTAAATTTGAAGCACTATCCTAGGCCCCTGGGCTATAGTAGTGAAAACAGAATTGTGAGGCCCAGTAATGTGGCTCAGCCTGTAAAGGTGCTTGCCACCAAGCCTGACAACGTAAGTTCGATCCTCAGGCCCAAGGTGGTGAGAGACAACTAACTCCTGTAAGATACCCTGCTATCACCCTACACCTACAGATGCGTGCACACACACACACACACACAGACATGCACCTGACCTGTACTACACACACACAAACAAAATAATAATTAAAAAAAAACAAAACAGCACAGAATTCCCTGCTCTTGCCTAAAAATAGAACTCAGTGGTAGCAGCTTACTCATCATTCTCAAAGCCCTGGGTTCGATCCTCAGCAATTCAATTTTTTTTTTTCCAGTTTTAATAGAGTTTACTTTGAGTTGGAGGAAGATGGCAAGATTACAATGTACCAGTACCAGTCTTCAGTCACCAGGCGGTGACTGAGGCTGTGGACAAAAAGAACAGTGTAAGGAGCTGACTTAATGAGCTCTGCTGGAAGATGAGCAAATCAAGAGGGAGAGAGTGTCACAGCTCTGTGAAACATGCTCAGGACAGAAGGACCTTGACAGACGTGCATAGAAGGAGAAAAGAGCTGTGCAGGCCTCAAGTCGATCCTTCAAGGAGTAAGGGGAAAATCAGCAGAAGGGTTCTAGCAGAAGCATGGTATGAGCTAACTTATACTTTTCAGGGTCACCTTAGTTTCCAGGTGAAAAATAGACTGAAGGCATCATGAAGTTGAGAGGCCAGGTGCTGCAGGAGAGAAGACTCTGGGAGGCCCAGACAAGTCCCTGAGGTAATTTTAACATTGCCCTTATTTTTTTAAGAAGATGGGACTCCTTGGGAAAGCTTTAAGCAAATGAGCGACATGACTGTTACATTACAAATATAATATTGTATTTTATATATTGTATATATATGTAACATATTAGTGTTTATTTTCACTCATACACATTTTACAGTGTATTATAGGTTTATAAACATTGTTAGGACTATGTATATACGTACTTATTTTGCTTTTGTACTTTAACATTTCTTTGCGTGGTGATTGAGCGCCTGTTTAGCAGTCACAAGGCCCTGAGTTCAATCCCCAGTGTTGTCAAAATTTTCAAATTTATGCTGAGCAGTGGTGGCACACGCCTTTAATCCCAGCACTCGGGAGGCAGAGTCAGGCTGATCTCTATAACTTGAAGGCAGCCTGGTCTACAGAGTAAGTTCCAGAACAGCCATAGCTACACAAAGAAATTTGTCTCAAAAAAATAAAACATTCTTTTCAAATTTACATACATCATATAAACAATAAAATAAGCATATGTATTCCTCTGTTATAATTATTTATTTTTATTTTACATGCATTGGTGTTTTGTCTGCAGGTATGTCTGTGTGAAGGTGTCAGATCTTGGAGTTACGGACTGTTGTGAGCTGTCATATGGGTGCTGGGAAATGAACCCTGGTCCTCTGGAAAAGCAGTCGGTGCTCTTAACCACTGAACCATCTCTCCAGCCCCTCATGTATTCCTATGTACAAAAGAAAAGAGAAGGGTGTTTTGGGGTCCTTGGTATATATATATATATAGAAGGAAGGAAGTGACCAGATTCTGCGTGTATTTGGCAGCCAGATGGGACAATAGAGGGTATATGGCGTACGAGGACAATTTATCCAGCACAGCATCAGCTGGGAGACTCGGGCTGAGGAAGCTAGAATGCGCATTACGTTGCCACCTGCTAAAATGGGAAGGCTGGGGAAATGATGGGTTTGAAACAAACCTTTGGGGGACATTTTATAAGAACTGCTAAGTTTAAGAGACCAATGATACAGGCGGAGCTGTGCGTGGCTGCAATCCCAGTACTCAGGAATCTGAGGCAGGAGGATCACCAGGTTTTCTGTTTGTTCTTATTGTCTTACAGGCTGGGGAGTGAAGCCTACACCGTATGCATGTGCTCCACCACTGAGTTATGGCTCCAGCCCAGAATCTCCAGTTTGAGACCAACCTGGGCTACAGAAACAAACAAACAAAAACAAAACCCCCAAACCTTGCATGGAGAGTTCTCAAAGTATATCTTGCATGTTGCTCATGTCACATGCCTTTTGAAAGTATTCTATTGAACTTTTATTTCTGATGAAATAAATGACGATGATGATTGTGGTAGACATAATTTCACAAGATTCCTCCCTCTGTGGCTGGCATAAAACTGGGGAAGAGACAGGATGAAATCTTTGTAAGCACTAACTGACACATGGCACAAGAATCACAGTTGCCCAAGTTGGTCTGGGAAAAGTCTCCTAGCTGCAGAAAAGCAGGGTCAACGCAGAACGTAATGTCCAGTTGAGAAGGGGCGGGGGGCAAAAAGAATAATATTGTGTAGCTTCAGGTGTGCTGTCTGTGAGGGGACTCAGCAGGGGGAGAAATCCATGTGGGAGTTTGCATGACAGGCGTCTGTTGTTGAGGGACGGTCTGTCTGTGTGTGAGGCAGGACCAATGCTTGACGGACAGAGTCACAGCAGTGCTGAGATGGTGGGTGATGACAGACGTCAGTCCATATCAGACACCAGCAAACGCTGCTTCACCTAATCAGTATCACTCGCCTCCAGCAGACACACTGGACCTGCACCCAAAAAGGCCCTAGATCAGGATCTTCCAAAACCACAATTTCTCCCATGTGTGTGTCTAAGTGTGTGACATGCTCATGCGTGCAATGCACATGTGTGTGTGTGTTTGTGTGCATGGGTGCATGCACATGTATTGACCAGAGCTTGACATCAGATGTTGCCTGCAATTGCTCTCCACCTCACCATTTTCTTTGTCTTTGAAGCAGGGTCTCTCGCTGGCCTTAGAGCATACCAGCTAGATTGGCTGACCAACAAGTCGTGGGGAGGGTCCTGTTCTTGCCTCTGCAGCGCTGTGACTACAGGTACAAGTCATCACAACTGGCTTTCTTTTGTTTTGTTGTTGTTTTGTTTTTTGGAGACAGGGTTTCTTTGCGTAGCCCTGGCTTTCCTGGAACTCACTCTGCAGACCAGGCCAACTTTGAACTCAGAGATCTGCCTGCCTCTGCCTCCCAAGTGCTGGGATTAAAGGCCACCACACTTGGCACAGCTGGGTTTTTTATGTGAATGTTGGGGATCAAACTGGGGCTCCTGTGTTTGTGTGTCAAGCACTTCCCCGCCTTAGCTATCTCCCCACCCTCTCCAAGCCTGTCTCCAGGAAACTCCAAGCCAGGGTCCATCAGGGATAAGGGGTCTTGGGGCTACGATTTGCTGAGTTACAAGGTTTTTCAGAAACAGCTTGAGCTTTCCACATTGGGACTAATGAATTGAAAAGTAAGTCTACCTGAAATCATGATGATTGGCCACTAATTCATCGTCACAGTATCTCAATAATTCCTCCCAGGAAAATCTAACAGACATTCTCTAAAGTACAGGATAACACTACCCAGTGAGCAACAACAAAAGGGTACACAGGCAAAGAAACCAGACAGCAGGTTCCACTAACAAGCACATGAAAATGAACCAGGTTTTAGAATCAGCAACAAATTTGAAGGCAGGATGTCACATGTCCTCTAGAAGAGTCAAAGTACAATGTGGTCATTGGCAACTCAACAAGGAGAGAATCTCAATAGAGAAATCAGCACTTTGAAAAATGCAAATTCCTGAGACAGAAAGCATCCTACTCCAGAGGTGTTTCTTCATTTTGTTTAAGGGTTCTGCAGGCAAATAAATTGGAAACTGTGTTTTAAAGGGTGTGTTCAGGTTGTTTGCTGTGTTATTTCTCAGAACCCTTAAGGTGTTTAAATGTGTTGTGGGTCTCCGGAAGGGATCATAAGATGCAATACATCCACTCATTGGCGACAGAACTCAGCTCGAGAGAGATCTGTAGTCTGCAGGAGACACCTGAGGATTGACCCTGGCATTTTCTCTTCACTGTGCTCATTCCCTGACCTGCTGTGGGCTCACTATACCCACACCTGGGAACATTTTCGTCTGCTCTATCAAGTGCTCCTTACACTTTCTCAGTCATCTCATTAATTACTCATCTATCAAAGCTTATCTTAATAGTCCCTTTTGGGACTAGGTAGATGGCTTGGTTGGAATGTGCCTGCCATCAGGCAAGCATGAGAACCTTAGTTGGGCTTTTACCTTAGTAAAAGCCAGAATGGGTGGTACGAATGTAACTCCAGCCCTAGAAGGGTAAGGTAGGGCAGAGTAGAGGAGGGGAGGGGAGGGAAGGAGAGGGGAGGTAAAGAGGGCAGACAGGGATATCTCTGAAGCTCAGTAGACTGTCAGACCGTCCCAACTGATGAGACTTAGATTCAGGAAGCAAGCAACCCCATCTCAAAAAATAAGATAGTAATCTGAAAAGACACTCAACCTTGACTTCTGACCTCCACACATACAGGCACACACAAAATACTAGCAAGTATGTACATCACACACATGCAACACAACACACACAAAAATAATCAAAAATAGTATTCTTTTGAAAGCTTTCCCCAACTTCCCCTCCTAGAACTGGCCAGAGCTCTGTAGAAGTGCCAGCTGCCTCACGATTGCCTGCTGTACTATAATTACGTGTTTACATGGCTCTCCATCTTGTGACCTCCTTCCAGGACTGATACCTCCTTGAGGGCCCCGAATGGGCTGAGTCATCTAGATTTCCTCAGCCACAGCACGAGGCCAGGGGTTAGAGGCATCGCAGGCATTTGTGGCGTGAAAAACACCTTACTCCAAAAGGCAACAGCCAATGAGAAAGCAACCAACATGATGACACATGTTCCAGTTTTCAGTGGCACGAAGGTGAGTCACCATAGTCCTCAGAAGTATGGTGTGTTGGATATTGAAGCAGATTCTGAGACTCATAGTCAATCTTTGGGCAGAGTGCAGGGAATCTTATGAAAGAAGGGGGAGATAGTAAGATCTGGAGAGGACAGGAGCTCCACAAGGAGAGCAACAGATCCAAAAAATCTGGGCCCAGGGGTCCTTTCTGAGACTGATACTCCAACCAAGGACCAGCATGGAGATAACCTAGAACCCCTTCACAGATGTAGCTCATGGCAGCTCAGTGTCTAAGTGGGTCCCTAGTAAGGGGAACAGCAGCTTTCTCTGATATGAACTCAGTGGCTGGCTCTTTGATCACCTTCTCCTGAGGGGGGAGCAGCTTTACCAGGCCACAGAGGAAGCCAGCCTTGATGAGACCTGATAGACTAGGATCAGATAGAAGGGAAAGAGAACCTCCCCTATTAGTGGACTTGGGGAGGGGCATGAGTAGAGAAGAGGGAGGGAGGGTATGATTGGGAGGGGACGAGGGAGGGGGGCTACAGTTGGGATATAAAGTGAATAAATTGTAATTAATAAAAAAATATATAAAAAAAGAAGTATGGTGTGATGTGGTGACTAAGAACCCAAGCCCTGGGACCAGACTGCCATGTCAATACTTTATCTCTTGCCATCTTTAAAGCTTAGGGTGATTATCTACCCAACCTTAGCCTCAGAATCCTCGTGTGGCAAGCGAAGGCAGCATTACCCTTTACTTCCTAGTATATGTGAGGAGTAAATGAGGTGACTGGGGGAGCAGAGTTATACAGCCTTTGTGTGCAAAGCCTTTGGTGAGGAGTGACCGTCCGTATCCTTACCTCTTCCTGCTTCTAATCTGCCTGCCACCACCTTCCCCCTGAAGCATCAGTTTATCTCCCCTTTATTTTCCTTCTCTACCTAGACCCCCAATAGCAACTCCTGCTCCCTAAGAACTCCTTACCCACCCCTGCATGCCAGCATGGTCTAGCCTGTGCTTAGCCTGCATGGCCAGGCTAGATCTGAGTCTTGATACACTCTTAGTCTCTCTGTTTCCTTCTCCAGTGTTTGTCTGGTCCACGTGATGAGGTATTTGGCTCTGTTCCCCATTGTTGTGTGTATGCAACTTTAGAATGACTATGGCCTTACTCAGAAGAGCCCTCCATACCTTCCATTTCCTTCTGTGACTACTTCCTAGACTCAAGGCTCAGGGGAGAGCCATTGTGGGATTAGCTCTGGGTGCAATAGAACATTAGAACAAGCCTTTTGAGGTCATGAGGATTGTGCAGCAACAGTCACACGTTCGTCCTCAGTAGCCGAGTGGTTGTTTGTGTTAGAGACAGTCAACAGTTAAGATCCCCGAGCCTCCTAACTCATCAGGGTAATGAGCTATAAGTTTGGGTGGTTCTGGGGGGATGGGCTGCATCCCACATCCTCTCAGATGGTGAGCATACAGAGTTCTTTCCTTACACTCTGGGATACGCAGGGAGGAAAGAAACGGTGTTCCGTCATCTGGAAAGAGCATCAGAGGGTGAAAAGATAGAGTTTTTTTTTTTTAAGTTACATTTTATTAACTCTGTATCCAAGATGGAGTTCTTAAAGATCCTCAACTGAGACACAAAGCACAAATATGGCTGAAGGGTTAGAAAAACCTTAACATCTGACCTTGGTCTAGAAGATCTTATGAAAAGGCTTTTGATCAGATCCCCTTCTATAAAACCTTGTTGTTGTTTGGTTTTGTTTGTTTCCTGGCTGTCCTAGAACTCACTCTATAGACCAGGCTGTCCTTGAACTCAGAAATCTGCCAGCCTTTGCCTCCTAAGTGCTGGGATTAAAGGCGTTTGCCACCACCGCCAGGCACAAAACCCTGTTGACAAGTGTTTTAGACCAGTGCTTTCTCCTTCCTATCCCTCACTCTAGTCTACGATAGAAAAACCAGCCTACAACCATTGCTTCAACCAGGGCTTTAAAATGATATGAATTAAATCCTTAAGTGTGAGGTCTGGTTGTCATGGAGGATGATGTTTTCTAGGCCCTATATTCAGTGTGGACTGTGGCTGTTATCTTGCAATATATTCCTACAGGAGTAAAGGCTACTGCACAGGTCTGCAGGAGGTGGCAAGGAGACAGGCCCAGGAGATGCAGCAGATGGTGGGGTATGGACCCAGAACTGATGATGGTGAAACAGCCCACGAGAGCAGAAATGTTCTCAGAGAAAAGGAGTGATAGAACTCAGGTAGGAAGAGAACCTGGACAGAAAATAGTTAGAACTTTGGGAAATGAAACATATAATCATTAACATTTTAAAAATTCAAGCTGGCAGGCTAATATACCCCTTTAATCCCAGCACTTGGGGGGCAGAGGGAGCCACGCATCTGGGAGTTTGAGGCCGGCCTGGTCTACATAATAAGTTCCAGGCTAGCCAGGGCTACATAGTGAAACATAAGGTAAGCCCAATGACTCTCAAGAGAACTAGTGTTTAGAGGATGGATCTGAAGGAATCATACCAAAACAGAGAGAGAGAAAGGGAAAGAGAGAGATACACAAACACACATGCAGAGACAGAGAGAGAACAGAATTTACGAAAATTAAAGCAGTGTGATGTGACTGAATGACAGGATCTGGTTATACGTCTTCAGAGGAGAGGATGGAGAGAATGGAGAAAGGCAATGTACTAAAAGAACACGACAGAGAATTTACAGAATCAAAAGACGAATACCCAGACTGAGCCGACACACTGAGTTATGACTAAGATAAGGAAAAATAAGTTCAATTAGAGTTGTGTCAAAGTGAAACTGAGGCAGGTTCAGTGCAAAGACAAAATCGTGGGTTATTCTTAAGAAAAAGAACTAAAACAGGTTTCGGAGAAGCTTTGTTTTAGCTCCTCTGGTGGCCCGGTCATCTTCAGCTTCCGGCCAAGGAGAGGGACAAGAACTGATATGAGGCCAGCACTGTCCAAGGGAAGGGGAGAAATCTGGATCATGCAATTGTTTAGGCTGGGAACGGACTCTACCTGAAAGCTCCCAGACTTCATAGACCTGAGTCTATCAATTTACAAAATGCATCTTTTTAAAAATTTATTATTGTTACTGTGCATGTACTACACACACAAACACGTGCACTTGTATATGCACACACAGACATGCACATGCACTAACTTAGCACTGTTCACAGTACTAGACAGAGTGTTCCACCCTCTTTGGGGTCTTTGGACTGTGTGCCCGAGTGCTTCCAATCCCTCGGTCCTCTTCTCTAGCCGCACCTCTCTGCCTGGAACACCTTTCCTCGCCCTCTGAAGGACAGTCCCTGCTGTTTTTGGCGGTAGATCAGAGTCCACCTGCATGCAGGCTTTTCTGCATCACCACCTTCCAACACAATCTAAACTGAGCCCCTACCAGTCTTCGGCAACGCCTGCTTTTTCTACCCCGCCACCACCAGGGTTTGTGGCTTTGCATGCCCACTGGAAAGCGAGCTCTGCGAGACAATGGCGAGATTGTCCCTGCTCACCAGGTCTAGAGCAGTGCTTGAATGCCTTCAGCACTTTGTGAATGTTAACTGTGTGAATGGATAACCATGTCAGATTTCCCAGAGCTCATGGGATGGGGTTTAAGTGAGCAACTAATTGGTCTTCAGTAGGGTGAAGGTTGCACATGAGCTTGCCCTGGGAAGCAGGATTGTTTCTGAGATGGAGTCTGGCTATGTTACCCAGAATGCTTTGAATTTCTCCTGTTTAGGCCCTGAGCAGCAATGCCTAGGTGTGTGCCCCTGCTCAGGCCAAAGAACAGTCTCTGAATTATCTGGAAGGTGACCTCAATGACGGAGGTGTATGCTATATCACAAGGCCTCTTTCCTGCCCGTGCTCCGAGGGAACTAAGGCCAGTATGCTCTAACTGTGTTCCAAGGGCCCTTCGAATCTGGTCCTGTCAGTCTGAGCTATTTATGACAGGGTTGGGGTTTTCTGCTCTCTTAACCTTCTTCTAACCACTGGTGCCTCCACCCACGTCATAGACCTGGTCCTCCTCATGGAAAGGGTGGGAGGGTACCTTCTCTGTAAGAACTGTATTCTGCTGAAGCGTAAACATGACCTTTGAGAACTACCTACCTCAACACTGAAGGGGTGATTCCAGCAGGAACTGGGAATCTCTTCAGGGTTTTCAGTTGCAGAATAATCTGGGGAAGAGTGCCGAGCATTGGGTTCAGTGATGTGTCATAAGTGTCTTCATCGAAAGAAACCTTCCTCTGGTTTCAGACCCAGAGTTTGATGCAGTGTATTTGACCACTTCAGCCACTTCTCTAGGTTGAGAGCTCAGACAATGTGCTTTTTTTTGAGCTTCAGTTTCTTCATGAACAAAAAGCATATGACAGAGCTGCTGGAGTTTAGTTATGGTCAAGTGCACACACATGTACAGACCTCACGGGGTCCCTCCAGACTGAGTCTTTGTGTGGGGGCCATCCTTACGAACTTAAGGAGACTCTGAAGACGGTGCTGAGGTACACTGACGTTTACTGCTCCAGGGTTTCCCCTTCACATTTAATATTATAGTAATACCTCAAATTTGTTTGTTACAAAAACCTTGACAAGTAATATTGCGAAATCTTCCTTGACAAGATTCTGGATTTATCTATTCAAAAGAAACTTTAGATGAATTTTTTGTTTATAGTAAAAGAATTCTGGGTACTAATGCTGTGTTAACCCATATGCTTCTCATATATTCACTGTTGAAGTTGACTTACATTTAATGAATTATATTTAACTTGATGAATTGTATTTATTATACAATTCGGTAGTTGGTGCAGGAGGAAACTACCATGAATGGCAGGGTGTCTTACTGAGAGAACGTTCCCATGGCATTCATGATGAGAAAGCGAAGTGTAGGCGTCTGTAAGCCAAACTACTCCATTGCATTACCAAACCATCAGTCCGAAGAACTAGATGAAAGGTCTTACATTAGGCCTGAGAATCAAGAACTGAAACATACCATGGAATTGAGAACAGAAATTACAGGCACAGCTAAAAAGCAGAACATGGCTTGGGGGGGTTGCCTCATGACTGAAGCCAATAGGTGAGTGAGAAAGAGGTGACAGATAAGGAGTAGAACGCTGGCTTAGAACACTGACTTGTGTCTCCAGCCTGTACGAGGCAGAAAAAAGGCATTGTCTCAGCCATCTTTGGATAAACAAAACACCAAAGTGAGGTATAGAAAGCACGCACATTTTCTTTACATGCCCAAGTTTGTGGAGTGGAAAGTGGCCTACCACACGGAGTTGCTGATGATGGTTACCTGTAGCTGATGGCCACATTCTTCGGGGAAGCCGTTACATCTCCTATATGTGGGAAGATCTCTGGCATATCCTTGCTTCCTGTTGGAGATGCCACCTCCGTGCACATCTCCAAGTATAGACCGCCTTTCCTCCCTCCCTTACCCATTCTCCTTTGTTTCATTCATTTGTTCTACCAACACCACACACCAGACATCACCTTAGGTAACAGAAGCATAGCAGGGACCAGACTCCTGCCTTCTCTCCTAAAGACTGTGTTCTGAGGGAGGAAGAGAGCAGTCAACCAACAAGCACATAGCGTGTCGAGGGATGGCAAGCATTTTGAAGATAAAAACAGTTGGGGGAAGTGATGAAGAGATGTAGGAAAATGGTACTATTTCAGAGAGGCTTTGATGAAAGCTTCACTTTGAGCAGACAGCTCTATGAACTTTCAAAAATGCTTTATAGACATGATAGCTTTAGAGAATCTGCCAACTGCTAAATCAGGTGATCTCAAAAAGACAGGTGAATGCTATCGAAGTATACATCTTGACGGATGAAGGAGGGAAAAAAAAAAGCAGGGGGGAAAAAAGAGAAGAAAAGAGAGTCTGGGGATGAAGAAAAAAGATGGCTCAGTTAGTAAAGTGCTTGCCATGCAAGCACGAGGACCTGAGTTCAAATCCCCAGCATCCACAGAAAACCTGGACATTGTGGTGTATTACAGCACTGGGGAAACAGAGCGGGGGGGGGGGGGGAGAGGGCTTGCTAAGCAACAAACAGTGTTTCAAAACACAGAGAGCAATGGACACAGCTGCTGCTGACCTGCGGCTTTCACATACCTGTATACACACATGCACACAAACCTCTCTCTCACACCCATACACACACACACACAGTAGAATTGAACTGTTATTGACAACAATGATTCTGTTACATATGTAATATATTTAGCAAAAGATAAAATTATGACCAAGCCTAGATATCAAAGCTGTCCAATTGGTGTTTCTAAAATACAATTGGCCTTCTGTATCTAAGGGCCTAAATGTCAGGATTCAATGCTCCGTGGACTGAAACTATTAAGAAAACAACTGGGAAATGTACTGAGCACGAACAGACTTTTTTTCTTGCTGTTATGCCCTGAAACACACACTGTAGTGATTATTTACATATCATTTACATATGCTACCTAAAAAATGTTTCACAGTTATGGCAGTATGCACATAGGTGCAAATCCTCGTCATTTTATGTAAGGGACTAGAACATCTTTGAAGTGCATTATCGGTGGCCAGGTCCTGGAACCAATCCCTGTGGATACGGACAGATGACCGCAGTGTGTCTTCTTGTACTTTACTGACTGAAAAGGGTGAGGTTCTGGAATTCTCTGTCCCATCCCCACAATGAAGTTCCACAGGAAATAGATGGTAGCCTGTAGAATGCTTCCTCTTGACTGCAGGTGAAAACAGTTCTGTGGAGACGGTGAGACATGGGAAGCAGGCAGAGCCAGACCACACAGCTCAGTCGGGCCAGGATGAGAGCTAAGCCAAAACTGGAGAGAACTCTGCCAGGAGAGAAAACAGCTAACCTCCAAGGGCCACACACCTGCTTGTTCCATGCTTGTGACCCCCTCCTGTTTGTTTTGAGACTGCATAGCCAAGGCCCACAATCCCCTGTCTCAGATTCCTGAGCTCTGGAGTTATAAAATTATGGAAATAATAAAATCCCAGAGACAGAGAATGGAATTCAAATGACAGGAGTTAAAACAGAAGAGCATCGTGGGTAGTCTTTATGGTGATGAGACAGGTTAATATGTTGACTGTGGTAGTGGTTACATGAACATGTGTGTGACAAATCACACAGAACTAATAAAGAAGAATAAAGAGAAGAATAAAGTAGGAACTGGAGAGATGTCTCAGCAGGTAAAAGCGCTTGGGCCAGGGTTCAGATCTTTGGCACCTCCATAAATGCTTGGTGAGTGCAGTACTGAGCTGGTAGAGACTGTGGGGGAGGGGTGGTTCCCAGAGCAAGCTGGCTGGCTAGACTAGTCATATCAGTGAGGTCTGGTTTCAAAGAGAGGCCCAGCTTCAAGGAACAGGTGGAGAACAACAAGGAAGATGTCATGTACACACCTGTACACAAATGTGCACTTACATGCATGCAGACTCACAGACATGTAAACAAAAGTATGTATTAAGACTACGAATAGTGGCTCACACCTTTAATGCCAGCACCCAGGAGGCAGAGGCAGGTGGATCTCTGTGAGTCTGAGGCCACATAAAGAGTCTTTCATAAGAGTCTAAATAACGAGTTTTAGGATAGCCAGGGCTGTGTAGAGAAACTCTATCTCAAAAAACAAAATGAAACAAAACAGTGAATTAAGATTTATGATGAGAAGGCTCCACAGACAGGCCTGGTATTGATTTCCTGGTTTTGCTAGCACACTACAATTGTGCAAGATGTTACCATCATTAGAGTCAGGAGGGGGCATTAGGAGAAAGTAGCCAGGACTTCTCTGTTTTAGCCTCTTACAGATGTAAGCAAATACATAATTATTTCACATAAAAATTAAATAAGGATAATAGTAAAAGCCCTTTAGCAAGATCTGTGGACCAAGGGCTTAACTAAATGGTACAATATTGATATTTTCTATTTTACTGTGATGTTGTGCTTCTTTCCTTAGTGAACAAGGAGAAACATAACATTTAAAATCATTCTATAGTTATTTACTTCAATCCTTACTTTCTTATAATGTAGCCCTCACAGAACATCTTGGTTTTTTTTATTCCGACTTTTTAAATAAGGTCTCTTTAGTATAGCTCAAGCCTGAAAGTCACTATGTAGCCCAAACAGGCCTCCAATCATGGCAATCCTCCTGCCTCAGCCTCCCCCAAGTGCTAGAATGACTGGCACCAGCCCCAGTTCATTTAAAAGTGAAAACAGCTCATTAAAACCGTCCTTATTAAAATACCACCTTCTGTAGACAGAAAAGCTTGACCATGACTCTCCCCTTCTGATGTCTCTGAAGACAGAATGGTGAATGCCAGGCTTTTGGGTTGCATTTAGGACCTTATTCTGAGAGAGTGCATAGGAAAAGTGAGTTCCCTTTGTCTCGCCGCTCACTGTTTTTTGTGGAATTTTACGCACTATGCTCTGAAAGGTCCGTTCTTGTTTTTCACATTGATTTGATTTTGACGATCTCTGCAAACTATAATCATAGCCTGACATGGAAGGCCCGTCCCTCCTGAAGGTGTTTCAGGGAGGTTCCCACCCAGCTCCTTGATGCCCTCTGGCTACTGGCTGGCAGCCTTCATGCCTCGCTGGCTGTGGGCTGGAGATGAGCCTATCTATAGCCATTCTTCTGTGTCTTCTACACATGGAGAAGGAAGACTGGGGGATGGAGCAAGGAAGAAAAGGAAGGAGGAAAGGAGGTGACACAGAGATTTTGAACTCTAACGCTGAAGTAAAATCATCCCTTTAGCTATTTTCCATTCCGTAAAAATGTTGTCAGGTTTAGCTCCTGCTCAGGGGCTGTGCATGAAGGTGTCTGTTGACCCAGCACTCTGGAGGCCAAGGCAGGAACATTCACAGTTAGTGTGGTGGTTTGAATAAGAATGGCTTCCACAGGTTCATGTATTTGAATGTTTAGTCCCCATGAAGGGTCACTATTTGAAAGGATTAAAAGGATTAGAAGGTGTGGCCTTGTTAAGGAAGTATGTCACTGGGGGTGGGCTTTGAGGGCTCTCTCTCTCCTCTCTCTCTCTTTATGAATCAGGATGCAGCTCTTAGTTACTGACCCAGTACCATGCCACCATGCTCCCTGCCATGATGATAACGAACTAAACCTCTGAAACTTTAAGCAATCCCCAATTAAATGCTTTCTTTCATAAGAGCTGCCTTGGTCATGGTGTCTCTTCACAGCAATAGACCTAATACAATTAGGAACTAAAGACACACACACATATATACATATATTTTTTCTCTGTGTAGCCTTGGCAGTCCTGGACTTGCTTTATAGACCAGGCTGGCCTCAACCTCACAGTGATGCTCCTGCTTCTGTTGTTGATTATTCATATTTATTATTGATTTATCTTTTAGTTAAACAGTGGTTATTCCTTAACCAGCTGTATACCCAAATCACCACACAGAGCCTAGGATTTATTTAATTAACCTATTGCCCAATGCTGGGCAATAAACGTCCAAGCCTACATAGTTTCCTCTCATTCAGATTTCACACATTATACTTGCTTTTAGTCATGTCTTGGGTCCGGTTCATCTCTCCTCATGGTTCCAAGTCCTCTCCTGCCAATCTCTCCTCTCTGACTCCTCCCACTTGATTCTTTCTCCTCCCCTCAGAACCAAGATGTTCCACCCTATTCCCTCCATTGCACAGCATTGGCTGGTTGTTTTTATTGACAATACAGAGTACAAATGCTGGCATGTTTACACAAACTTGAGACAGGTGATGCTTAGAATAAATATCACAATGCAATGTCTGGATTGAAACCAGATAGTGGGGGAGAGAAATCAGCGTCTGAACAAGGGTAAATTGTGTACGTTCCACAAGAACATTGCATCAACATTTCCCCGTTAAGTCCAGTTAGAGGCTCCGTTTGTAATTGTCTTATAACAGCAGTTCCAGCAGATCCAACACTCTCTTCTGCCCTCCTCGGGGGAAACAGCTATATTTAAAATAAACTTTTAAAAAAAGGCACACAGCCAAGGAAGGAACTTCTGTATATATACTTGCTTGAACTGAGTGCTATGATTTGTAAGTGTCTCCTAAAAATCCTGGGTTACACAGTTAACACCTAGATGGGGCCTTTGTGAGAGTGTTAGGGTTAGATGAGATGGTGAGGTTAGGATTCTCACAACCAGCTCACTGGCTTTCCTAACAGGAAGAGTTTGCCTTCGGCTTCCGGTGGATGCTCCTCTGCTGTGTTACCGTACAGCAGGAAGAGCCCGTAAGATGCTGGCAGCCTGCCATGTTGGATTTCCCAGCCTGTAGAGCTATGAGAATAGGCTTTTGCTTGTGAATTACTTTGTCCCAAGTATTCTGTTATAGCGACAGAGGGCAAACTAAGACAGCAAGCGACAGTCCTCAGGAGGGTGGGCACACAGGAGCCTGGGAATATCTGCAGGAGGGATTTTAGATAGAAGTTCTGACACCACTCAGACTCAATTTTCAGTGTCCATACCTCTTAACAAGAAATCCCAAAGGTCTCACTAAACTAGCTTGGATAGCAATTCCTAGGCAATCCAGTAAGGCGGGGGTGGGGTTGGGGAAATGGCACCAAGAAAAAGTGTTTGTGTCTATATGCAGGGTAGCAGGGCTCTCAGAAGGAGGACGCCCTCTATGCCAGATGAGCCCAGGGACTGGCCGAGCAAGCATTTCTATGAGGAACGGGTACGTGGTGGCTTGATCCAGGGTTATCAGGCTCAGAGGAGCTCTGCGTTGAAGACTTAGAACCTTTCAGAACAGTCCTGCTGAGCTGTCAGGTCACATCCCAGGTCACACTCACGCGTCTGAATACCGTGCAGACATCCTAAGTCTTTCTACACACAGTGCAAAGGAACCTGGGAATCCTGCTGGGGTCACAGGGTAAGCAGGGGAGAGGAGCTGCGGCAGAGCTGGACCTGGGCCATAGGAGCTACATGAGCAATCTTGCCCTGGGGAGACTCCGGCCCCTTTGTTGGTGCTGCCAGGTTAGGCAAGAGCTGCCAGCTTCTGATTCTTGGCAAGCGCAGGGATTCCTTGGGTGAGCATTTCCCAGGGCTCGGTGGTCTTTCAGGTTGGCCCCTCGGCTACCGACAATGGTCCAAGGTCCCTTGCTTTGCATTGGCAGGGAGAGTAAGCCTGAGGAGGACAGAGGTAAGGCGGCCGAGGGCATATTGGGGGATCTGCGCGTGTGTGTCACACTGTGGAAACCTCCAGCTCATCTGCAAATGGAGACGCTAGCCTAAGGAACCAAGCTCTGCGCACTGCTCGCCGAGCTTTGATCGCTGACTCACAGCCGATTGTTGCTCATTTGTAGCCCTACTCACTACTTCTACCTTATGGGTTATTTAAAAATGAATCTCATTATGTCATTTCAGTAATAGCTGTTGCAGTACGTATTTCTGAATGGAACAGTAAAAACCCATGATAGCTAGCCGTAGTGGTGCATGCTTGTGATCCCAGACTTCAGAAGCAGAGGCAGGAGGATTATGAGTTTGAGGCCAGCCTGGCCTACACAGTGAATCCAAATTACCTTGCCATACATAGCTAGATCTCGTCTCAAAAACAAATGACGGAGTCCAGTCAGGCTAAGCAGGTATGGTGGGATGTGCTTACAGTCTGCATACTCACAAGGTCAGGAAGACAATGAGTTCAAGGCTGGGCTGAGATTCATAGCAAAGCCCATCTTTTAAAAAATGGGTTCAATATTCAAATATTCTTCTACTGCTTTTATTAACATGTCAACTCCAAAATTAAAAACAAAACACTTAGTCGGGTGGGTGGTGGCACACACCTATAATCCCAGCACTCAGGGAGGCAGAGACAGGTGGCTCTCTGTGAGTTCGACGCCATCCTGGTCACCAAGAGTTCAGAACAGCCAGGACCTCCTTAAAAAGAAATATTTTCTCAAAAAACTCCCTAAACCAAAGAAACCAAAACCAACAATAACAAAAAAAAAAACAAACAAAAAAATTGACTTCCCTACAACTGCTTTTAAAAGCATTTCTAGGTGTTAGAGAGATTGCTAAGTGGTTAAGAGCATGCACTCTTCTTGCAGAGGACCCAAGTTTGGCTCCTAAGTACCTATGCCAGACAGGTCTCAACCAAAGGAACCCAGTACTCTCTTCTGGTCTCCATGGCAGCACTTCTTGTCAGAAATCTCAACTGAGGGCAGAACACACTCCAGATCCCTTCCTTCCCTCCACTGTGGTGACCTAGGCTATTCATCAGTCAAGACCCTGAATAAATGTATATTAGGAGAGGGAAACATTGACATTTAACACAGCAATACTCCGCTCCTGGTACCAATTTCTGTCTTAGTTTGCTTTCTATTGTTATGATAAAACTGACCAAAAACAACTTGCAGGGAAAGGAATTTTTTATTTTATTTTTTTATTTTTATTTTTTGGCTTACAGGTTATAGTCCATCATTGAGGGAAGCCAAGCCAAGAACTCGGAGGCAAGAACTGAAGCGGAGCCCATGAAGGCATGATGCTTTTCTCCCCCTGGCTTGTTTCTTTTATATAATCTAGCCCACCTGCCCAGGGGCTGCACCTCCCGTAGTAGGCTGAGCTCTAGCCTAGCAACTATTAATCAAGAAAATGCCCTAGAGAATTTCCCACCGTACATCCTGATGGAGGCAATTCTTCAATTGATGTTCCTTCTTCCTGGGTAAGTCTAGTTTATGTCAAGTTGACAAGAACTGATGAGCAAAATCAGCCTACCATGACTCAGATGAAGTACTTAGGCTCTAGTTGGTGATTTCAGAAACATCCAAGTTATAGCTAAGTGCATTTTAGTAAAAACCCTATTGAGGAGTCCTTTAATTCCCCTTGGGTTTTGCTTATTTGTTTGTTTTTAATGACTCATTTATTTAATATGAATTGGTATTTTGCTTGTATGTCTGTGTAAGTGTGTCACATCCTCTAAGACTGGAGTTACACACAGTTTTGAGCTGCCATGTGAGTTCTGGGAATTGAACCTGGGTCTTCCTGGGTCTTCTGGAAGAGCAGCCAGTGCTCTTAATCACTGAGCCATCTCTCCAACCCCTCATTCACTTCTGATGATATTCCCCAATTGATCTTTGCTGTCATATCTGTAGAGCAGAAGAATTTTAATTATTTTACTTTTAATAATTATAAAAATGCTTTGCCAAATAAAACCCTGTGGACGCATAAAGCTTTCAGTTAAATAGGCCTGAAGAAGAAACAAAAGCGATGACCCTGGCCCAGGAGTCATGTCTCCTCTCTGCCAGTATCTTACATGAGTCCTAGAATTTCTGGGCCTTGCTTCCTTCTTTGGCAATAATCATTGTTCTAAGGTTGACACTAGTGAGCACTGTTTGTATCTGTATCCCCTTGGAACTCAGTCTGTTCCATCTTTACAAGTAACCTAGTCACTTTTTAAAAAGTTATCATCACTATTGAAAGTGGGCAAGTGTGGAGGCTGAAACTGACAGAGGCTGAAGAGTGTTCATAGACGGCCCGGAGGGAGAGGGAGGCTAGCAGCGCCAGCCTCAACTACATGTGGAAAGCCAGTTCACACCATTCGCTTTCCTCCACTGCTGAGGATTGAAGTCAGTGTGTAAGGTGTATTCCTTAGACTAGAATCCCATGGGGCTTTTGGTTAATCCTGATATTTATGGTTATTCAGAATTAAAATCATAATGTCCAAACTAGCATTTTCTCCCACAGAGAAAGCAGTTCCTGTATGTCCAATTGTATCTTCCATAGCGTGTCAGAGCGTACCTTATGGACATCAGAGACTGTCGCATTTCCTTACTGTGTTCTATTTAAGGGATTCAAAGCCCCAAACCTTTCTACTAGCTGATGAGAACTAGAGTTAATAATGAGTCCCATGTTGAAGCCTGTGAAGGAAATAGTTTCTGAGTGTTCCCACTCAGAAAAATGATAAAATGTGAGATAATGCAGGTGTCCACTAGCTTTGTGAAGCCATTCCACAATGTACACATTGTTAGAAAGGATCTTGCCGTACATGATAAACATGTATACATTTCATTTATTAATTTAAAATTATTAGTTATGAGACCTTTTGTCACTTTCTAATCAAGCTGTAAAAAAAAGTTAACAAAATATTCCCCGTAAGATCTTGCATAGATCATTTGTTGACATTTTTCCTGTTAAGAATATTTGTTTGTTTGATTTGGGGGGGGGAGGGCTGGAAACTCACTATGTAGACTGGAATGGCCTTGAACTTGTAGCCATCCTCCTGCCTCTGCTTCCCCAGGGCCCTGCCCCCCTCCCTGGCTTCACATTGTTAATGACTTGTAGTCACTGTGTTGGTTCCTTTTCTCTGGCATTATTTCTGAATTATGTGTTTATTGGTGAAGGTGCATTGATTGTGGTCACTGATGAGACCTTAGTCATATGGCTTTGTAAACTGGAAAGGAGTTTAGCTTCATTGAGGAAGATATGAAGAAAAAGATCTTTGGCTAGGAGCCCAGCACAGTGGCTCCTGCCTATAATCCCAGCATTTGGGAGGCTGACACAGGACTCTCATGAGTTTGAGGCTATCCCAGGCTTCTAAGCAAGACTGTCTCAAACAACAAAAACAAGAAAGAGCATTGTTATTTAGGAGGGATCACCATTACCATGGGGAGCACCCTGTCAATGCAGAGGATTTTTACGTATTTGTCCTATCTTGAGCACTTCTGGGTAATTTACATAGTTGAACAGGCTCGAAGCTTAGGCTTTAGAAATTGGGATTTTTCTCTTGTTTAAAAGAATAAACACCAACGGAAGCCTACCAAGGGGAAAAGTCTGCTCCCTCTGTGCCTTTTCCTTCGGTCCTGGTTGCTGCTGTTACTGTGGGACACTAATCAGCTCACAAGGTCTTGGCTTAGTCTGAGCAGACTGCTCTGTAGACTGAAGATCAGAGACAGTACGCTGCCTGGCTTCTCATCTGCTCAGTCACCGTGGGCTTTCCTCATACCACAGAACGCATGAATGAGACAACTGGAAACAGAGGGGGGTGGGGGAGTCAGTGGTGCATTGGTGAGGAAGTGAAGGTGTTTCAGGAAGAAGGAGAGCCTAGGAAGGCCGCCATGGAGCAGCCAGCATGGCAGTGGGCAGAGAGAGACACGGAGATACACAAAGCCTGGAGAAGGGCAGTAGGAACAGCTGACAAGGACATGGTGAACCAGAATGTGCCGAGCTGGGGGAGCTTTGGCTTTGACCCTGAGATGGGGTCTCTGCAGCATTGTTAAGTATAAAGCAAAGGCCACCCAAACTACCCATATACTAAAAATCAAAGCTGAGTTCAAGACGCTTGCTGGGGAAAGCAGTTTGTGAGCTGGGAAAAGTCAAGGTTTCCTTTAGTGCTAGAAAGAGGATAGGGGTGTGTGTGTGTGTCCCTGGATTAAAAAGCTGCATTCTGGGTAGGGCTGAATATCGTGGACCAGTCCCTTCCTTCTCAGGACAGGAACAGGTCTGCAGTTTGGTCAAGGGAGGACTGCGAGTGGGGCCACTCAGAGCTCCCCCCCTTTGTCAGCTCCAGTTGGTCAGAACCAGGTGTGACAGCACCACATTCCATTTTGGTGTTGCACAGGCTGAGGCTCGAAGTGGAAAAGTTTCCTTCTCCAGGGGGGGGAGTGGAGATCTATTCTGCTGCAGCAGAAATCCAGGGAGATGACAGGACCCTTGTCAGAGCACAGGAGCAGAGGAGGCCGCAGAGGTCTGGGAAAGAGTGGAGACCGACGCCTAAGGTTTTCACACTGAACACCTTGATGGCTGGAGTTACCCTGAAGATAGGAACAGTAGTGGGTGGGGCAGGGTTAGGGAAGGAAGATGAGAGGTCACTAGAGTTTAAGATGATTGGGAGACTCATGTGTGGAAAGAGCAGAGACGGAAGACAGGCCAGTATATAAAGTTGCACCTGGAGAGGTGGATAGTGTTGAGTGGCAGGGAACCAAGGGTATCCCTTGGGGAGCCAGGGATCCCAACAGCATCTTCCTTCCTGCTTCCATTTTACTGTGTGTGTGTGTGTATACAAGAATAATATAAATATACACATCACACCACACATATGTTCACATGACCATATACTATATACAACAAGAATGAGACAAGTGCAAACAAGGGGTAACTCAGTGGCGTGTTGGTGCTTCAGGGGAGGGAGAAAGGAGGAAGCAGGCCCTGAGGTAGCCAGCAGGGCAGTGACCAGAGATCCTGAGCTACACCCAGCCTACAGAAGTGCAGTGGGGATAGTCATCAAAGGCCAGAGTGAGCCAGATGTCTTAGAGCTGTGGGAGCCATCACGAGTGCTTTGGCTTTGACCCTGAGGTAGGGGTTTTCCCTGTGGCCTCCTCAAATATTCTCTGTATTAATACTGGGATGTAACTTGATCAGTGCTTTTGTTTGTTTCTTGTTTTAAGTCTCACTGTTTAATGTAGTATTTTTTGAAAGTTAGATACTCATTAGTAATTAGTGACTTAGAGCCAGATATTATTTCATAAATTTTACATATATATTTTATTCTTATTTAAAATACAAACACACCTATAACTTGGACCAGAGAGAGAGAGAGTGTGTTCAGCAGGATAGGCAGCTCATCTGCAGCCTATTCAATGACCTTATTTCTATCCCTGACCTGTCATGGTAGGCATGAACTGAACCCAAAGGTGTCTTCTGACCTCCACATGTGCACCAGAGTACATATAACCCCCTCCCCCAAATAAATAGGTAAAGTGAAAATGCAATTAAAAAACTGAAAAATGTTACTCTTGGGGCTGGTGAAACGGCTCCTCGGGTAAAGGCACTTGCTACCAAGACTGATGACCCAAGTTCAATTCCCAGGCCCCCTACGGTGGTAGGAGAGAACAAACATTCGCAAGTTGTCCCCTCACCTTCACACACGTGCTGTAGCGTGTGTGCGCATACACATACACACACACACACACACGCAGTAAATAAATGCAGTTAAAAAGAAAATCTGTAACTACTGACCTGTACAGACTATAGACATTGGCGTGATTTCTTGTAATATTTTCAGACGTGCATTGGTCAAGTTCATCCATTTTCTCTGCTTCCTCCCATCTCTTCCCAGCCCTAACAGTCTTTTCTATTAACATACTTTGTGCAACTTTTTAACTTCTATGGAGTCCATAATACCCATTTTACAGATAAGTAGACAGAAGCCAGAAAAACTGAGTAACTTTCACAGCATCAGTAGAGTTGATAAGTGGCATCCCTTAGCACGATGCCTCATTAATCTGCATAGAGAGCAAAAATGAACAACAACAAAAATAGTGGCCTGTGCCAATATATAATAAATTCACCCAGAGAATTAAAATACTGATGACAGACTTCAACCTGTTTAGAACCTCGCAGACCTGGGGTGTAGCCGGATAATTTATAGTGGCTGAAGGCTCCCGGCTGTGCCTGATGCTGTGGATGGGCACCAGTAGCTCAAGGGTTTTCCCTGATTTTCACCAGCTGATAGCCTCCGCCTGCAATGCCTGCATCTTGCCACTGTCCAAAAGGTTATCAAGCTGCTCAGCAAGTCATCTGCACTGACTACTGTAGTACGTTCCTAGTGATGTGATGGTGCCAAAGGCCTGCAGGCCCTGGGAGGGCTTGAGTAGGTGAGTGCTAATAGAACCATTTTGGCAGAGGCAAAGATAATCTAAAGAGACACTTGCGCCCCTCCCTTTGGCAATCAGACTATTCAAACAATGGACCCCAAGGAATTGGAATTTCCCCAGGAATCTCCTGCTGGGGGAAGTGAAAGGCTGAGGCCCTCAGGAGGAACCTGTCTCCTAGGAAGAGATTTGCCACAATTCTGACAGCTTCTCAGATAACTTTTTGAGTAGACTGTAGACAGTCCTGAGTAGGGCCAGCCCTTGATCAAGACAGCTTAGGTATGAATACCTTTTGCCCTCTATTCACATTTAAACCTGTGTTGCACTGCTAACATGGGCACTGGGGAGACTTTCCTCCTCCCAATGTGGCCACACTGAATACATCACCTTTCTCTGCTTTTCACTTACTCTGCTTCTTTAGTTGGTGATATTGAGGACAGGCAGGGCTCAGACTACCTTGCCTTGTTGGGGTTGCCTGGGGCCAAAGCTGTCAAGAGTCAGGTAAAAACTTGTTAAGTACTGCAAGGACCCATTTAAGAACAGGAACACAGCTCAGCAATACACAGTTGGGTGTAAAAGTCTTGGAAGGCAGCTGTGTAAGAAAGAAAACCCACTGCAGAGTCGGTGGGTTCACGAAAAACTGACCTCCCTGTTGAACATGTCTTGTGCAAGCTCCAAAGACAGACATGTGCACCTTGTTTCCCACTGGGCTTTTGACCCTGGGACTAATATGGGATGTGGTTGATGCCTGCTTTAGAGAACTTAAGCTTTTCAAGGTTGGAGGGACTTGGCCTAGACTCTGGCAGAGGAGGAAAGGGCTATTCCATTACCCTGAGGCTAAACTATGACCCAGCAAAGCACCTACATGTCCTTGGGCTTAATCTCTTCGGTTGTCAAAACTTTCCACAAACCTCTTGCCTTAGGCACATATCGAAGACCAATTTAGAGGTAATTATTACTATTTCATTACATCAAAAGGAAAATTCAAGCCCCAGAATTGGAAAAAAAAGAAATTAACTCAAACTTAGTGTTAGTATTCAGAAAAATAAATTTGTTTCTTAAAAAATCACTGGCACAGCCAGGGATGTTTAGTGCAAGGCTCTAATCCCAGCATTCTAGGGACTTTTAAGGAACTCAGTGAGTTCCAGTCCAGCCTGGACTACACAGTGAGTTCTACATCAATTTAGGCTACAGAAGAAGGCTCAGCCTCAGGGACGGGGATCAAACCAAAACCGCTCAGGGGTAAAGTCACCTTCAAAATATATTATTAATTTACATGCTTGCTCCACAAACAGGACAACGGCAGAGGGGAGCACTCCGAATTCCTTAAGAGACTTTCTGCAATCCTACTTTATTTTTTTCAGCTTATTCTAAGACATACAGTAGGCAAATGTGGCCTTTTAAATAGATCAGCTAACTCAACCAAAAGCTGAGATAAGGAAAGAGACTCTGGGGCTAAGCCCTGGGGGAAGTGAGCAAACCAGAAAACTGTGACAACATCCTTCCCCTTCCCAAAAGGGCTTAGATTAAGTCTTGTAGAGAGCACACACCCACCACACACACCCTAAGACCTTTAACATGGGAAACATGTGATGGCTTCTTACAGAGGACTAAGACACACAGCGTTTGATCTGGGTCTTTGAAAGGAGTATGTACACAGAAACATCTTCATCATTCCAAGACAGAGAAAGGGCCACTAACGTGGCTTCTAACGAGTCACGCCCCGCCACCCTCACCTCCCCTACACTAATGCTTTCTGCACATACGTTAAGTTTCCAAAACAAGCAGGCAAACAAATAACATAAAACGGGCTTCCAGTGGCCAAGAGGTACGAGGATCCCATTAAGACCCTCCCGGGTACGATGCTTTGGAAGACGCAAACGCAAACAGAGTGGGTAACCATTCTCTAGGAAGCACTGCCAGGACCTGAATCAGATCCTGAACACTCCCCACGTCGAAGCCACCGAGGAGCAGAGGTGCGACCCAGAGGAGTCACTGGCACGGATCGTCGGGGCTTGGAGTCCGGATGCGCACTCAGCCCTCTGGAAGGCTCCGACATTGCAGTACAACAGACCTAGCTTCGTCCCCGGCGTCGGAGGTGCGGCCGGGCCCCGCCCACGCACCAATGCGGCTGCGCAGCGTGGCCACCCCCGTCTCCCACGTGATTGCCGTCACTGCCTCCGTGAAGCTGGGGCCGCCATCTTAAGTCCTGGCCGGTCCGGGCACATCTCCCTTTTCCTCCCGGGCCGGGCAGCGGTGACAGGGTGCGGTTGGCGGCCCCGGCCCGTCCGGTTGGAGAAGCCCGTGGGAATCTGAGGACGGGACGAGGAGGTCGGAACTCAAGGACTCCGCGGCGGACACGCAGGACGGCGGGCCGCCCAGGTGCTGGCGCGGAGGGGGCGGGACCGTGCGCCCCGCCCCGCCCCTCAGAGGCCAGCGCCGGGGCCCCGCGGCCCTTGCCCGTTTCCAGTATGGCCGCCCGCCGTGCCTGACCCGCGGCCTCTCCGTTCTGGCTCTCCGTAGGCGATGCCGATGCCGAGGCTGTGACTGACACTCTCGCTCCCACGCACGCACCGACCCAGACCCACGCCGGCAGCCTGAGCCCTGGGCCCACAACCGCTCTCTCCTCCGGCACCGCGGCCACAGCCCGGACCACGGCTCCCGCGCCGCAGCCGTCGCCTCGCGGAGAAGGGTCGCGCCGGCCCTCGAGCTCGGCGGCCCCCGGCCGGCCAGGATGGGGAAGCGGGCGGGAGGAGGAGGAGCAGCCGCCGCCGCCTCCGCGTCCTCCGGGGCCGGGCTGGAGCCCGCGGCCGGCCGCGGCGGGGGTCCTCGGAGCGCGGCCGCCGGCCTCCTGGGAGCGCTGCACCTGGTGATGACCCTCGTGGTGGCCGCGGCGCGGGCCGAGAAGGAAGGTGGGTGGTCGGCGGCGGGCGGCGGGCGGCGGGCGGGAGGGAGGCCCGCGGCGGGCGCCGGCGCCGAGTTGCTGGGTCGAGCCCGGTCCCGGCTCGGCGGCAGGCAGCTCGCCGAGGCGGCCGCGCGCCGGGGCTCTGCTGCCCCGGGATTCCTGCCCCTCGCCGTCCCCTCGCCATCCCCTCATCTCCTGTCAGTGCCATTTCAAAACTTCCTGAGTTCTGGCCTGCGCCTGCCGCCGGGGCCGCTACGCGACGAGGCACCCCGCCTTTCAGGCTTCTTGGTGGCCCCTGCTAGGTAAATCGCGGGACGCCTGCCTCGGTCCCCCTTTGTCGGGTTTGAAATTGGGTATGCAGACCGAGCGCACTTTAAAATGCGGTGGTTAAAAACAAAAATAAAAAGAAAGCGAAAAATAGCGAGGCTGGTGAAAAGGCTTCAAAACAAAGCTTCTGAAATTTACGTTTCTTTGAAGAGGCTCTTGTTTCTTTAGTTTTCTTTTTCGCTATCGTCCCTTTGCGGTATTGAGGGTTGTTTGCTTCGTTATTAGCCCTAAATAGAATCTCATTTGCCTCTAGTAAGCTACTGGAAGCCGGTTTACATTTCTGGTGTAAGATTCTGTGCTTCTCTTTGATGTGTGAATCCTTAGAAACAAATGTCAAGTTCTCAGCTTGCAAACCTTTCACCTGTAATTCACAGTTGAAGGCTCACTCTGATCAAACAAACAAACAAACAGACCCTGATATCGTTAGGTTGTAAAACTGGTACTTTGACAGGGTCAGAAATTACTTTGTAATCATGAAGACCGGACTACCTGTTTCTGAACATAAGCCCGAGGGAATGTGAGCAGTTAGAGTCGTCATGAATTAAATCACTCACAGTGAATGCTGCTTTTATTTTAGACTAAGAAAACTAGTTAGCCTATCTTTCATTACACACAGAGGAACTCTACAGGAAAATAATTTCGTGCCTTATGACTTTGAAGTTGTTTTCCTGAGTGTTTATAAAGCCACTTGGTTTTTACTGTCATTGACTGGCAGCTGCAAAGGTTAACCAAATTAGCGTTAAAGTGCAACTATTTGTCAGTTTATTATTTATTTTCCTTAGAAACATTACATTCCCTCATTTAATTCTATAAACTGCCTCAGTCTGGTCAGCGTAGGAACACTAATCAGAATAGCAAGGATTTGGCAGAGGCAAGATTATTTTAAGCATAAAAATGCAGTTTTTAAGTGGTCAGGCCTTAGATTGTCATATTATTTATGATCCCCTGTTAAATATAGTTTTGTTTTGGGTGGCCATGGTAGCCAGCATTTGGACATGTGTGTTGAGTAAACCCTTTAGAGTTTGACAATTTGGTGGGCATGTCTGCTTGTGCTTCACTGAGACTGGGGGGCACTTGCTTTGCTTTTCTGTTGATTGCCTTGCCTTGTAGGCACTGAGTCTTTGAATACATGCCTGTTCTCATGGACTGTTGGACAGAGAACTAAAGAAGTGATGTAGTCTTAAGTTTGCCTTATCCTCCTAATGCTGCCTGTTTTTCCAACTGACATTTAAGCGCTAATTTTTGGGCTACAGTTAAGTAATTAAATTTCTTGTTGGAGGACATCAGTCTAAAATTATATATTTGCGTATTCTTCATTTGCGTAATTTACAAGTGTCCATGCACCTCTCTAATGTGCATAAGTCTGTATAAGGGCTAAGCCTGTAGAATAGCTGCCAAAGTATTAAGTATGAAAAGAGGTGATTCAGTCAGCCACTGGGCCTGGCTGAATCAGATCCTTTTTGACTGTGCTGTATCTGGGGGAACAATTTGTATGGACAAAATAGTTATTTAAGATATTAAGAGTAATTATATTAATATAGATCATAGGTCTTGGGCCTTCATACATAGGTCTGGTTTAAATCAAATGTTCTGAACGATCTCCCAATAAATGTTCTACTCTCTAAACATGCTTCTGGATCAAATTCCAGTCATGTTTTAATTTTGAATAAGTAGGGGAAATGGAATTGATTTTCTCCCAGGATTGTGACACAGTGTCTTTGGCGTCTACATTTGCCCCAGAAGAGTGCTGTTGAGTTGTTTTGTTTCCCAGCAAGTTTGGTCATACTTGTAAAGAGAGCTAAGTTTACTTTATCTGTTTATTCCCTGAGGACCTCTGTGTCAAGTAGAGTGAAATTTCCAAGAAGGGATTTACCAGCAAATGTAGTGGTGGTTCTTTGGGTATTTTGTATGTTTGTATATCTTTTCTGCATTGCAGTAGACTTTCACTAGAAAACTGAGACAGAGTAAAAGTCACTGTCTCCTCAAGAAAAGCTGCAGGCAAAGCTGGATTGCCTCATGCAGCTCTTCATGTTTGAACTAGATGATCATTTTCTTGACAGAACATGAGCCGTTCCTTGTCTTAACATCATTACATCTCAGGACTCCTATCTTAACACACATCTTAACTGATCTGTGACGTGTGTTATCTCTGGTCCAGAGGAAAGGGACCTTTGACACCATTTTGATTGTGCTTGAATGTTTGTAAAAACTTTGAGATAGTCGCCAGACATAAAGTTACTATAATTACTACAGATAACCAGTGTATCCTGGTTAGTGTCAGGATTTTTTTGTGAGAGTAAGATTTAGATACTGAAAACAGGAAAGTCTCTTTTTGTCTGTCTCTCTATAATAAAATAAATTATTAAAATATGCATAATGAAGATACATCTATGTGTTATACTTAGACTTTTGATGGAATCTTGAGTTATAAATCAGCCATTATGCCAAGCAAAGAAGCCTTTTTAAAAAAGATTTGTTTTTTTGTGTATGAATGTTTCGCCTGCATGCAAGTATGTGTGCTGAGTATATGCCTGGTACTCACAGGAAGAAGGGGTCAGATCTGCTTGAGCTATAGTTACAGATGCATGTGAGCTGGGTATTCACACCTGAACCTGGGTTCTCTGTAGAGAAGTGCTCTTTAACAGACGAGCCCTGTCACCCCACCTCTGCCAGTATGTTTTGTTGTTGCTGTTTTGTTTTCGAGACAGTTTCTCTGTGTAGCTTTGGCTGTCCTGGACTCACTTTGTTGACCAGGCTGGCTTTGAACTCACAGAGATCCGACTGCCTCCTGAGATCAAAGGTGTGTGCCACTACATCTTATGTATTTGTTTCATTGTGAAGTGGGTTTTGGAAGTTGTGGTACCTTTTAATTTACTCTAAATGAGTGGAAACCATTTACGTATCTAGTAAATAAAGCTTGGGCTGATTTTTGGAATGTTGTTTTATTCTGTGACAATTTTAGTCTGAAAGCCACATGTGTTTTCATTAATTGGTAGTTAAAGGCAAGGTCAGGTTTGTAGTGTTAAGACTTAATTTTTTTTTCTGCCCGTATATGATGGCTTCATGCATAAATTTTTATTTTAAGCTGTATTTCTATCATAAATACAGAACATGGTATTTTTCTATACAAAGCATAAGAACCAAGTGCTTAGGCCAGAAGAGAGGAGATAAAAGCCTGCTAGTGATTTGCCTTGGGGTTGTAAAATCGATTAGAAAGATATGTACTTTCTAATGTAAAACTACATTTTTAACGATTTTTGAGCGTGAGATGTTTTACTCTTTGGGTGGAATGGCTGCATTTCACTTTAGAGCCTGTTCCATAGGGTAGTGCAGAATGTACACTTTACTAACGACTTGTTTCGCCCTTTCTAAAAGCTGTTTAGTCGTGAGAACACTGGAGCCTGTCGTGGAAGAAGAACGCCCTGTTTCTGATAAAGCATTTTCCTCCTCTCTCTAGTATGTCTTCGTTTCTGAATCCTTACAGTGAGTCCAGATAGGCACCCCTGAAGAGATGAGCTGTGAAAGTAGCTGTAAATTCATCTAATTTGTTATCTTGAGTCTTGGTAAAAACATGTTCTCCTTGGAGGCGCAGTGAATATGTCTTCACTGGGTGCTCAATGTGGCTTGAGATTTCTTGTTGGTTTGCCAAACCAAGGGGTCTGAATTCTCCTTTTTGTCTGTTGAGAGCAGCTTGGGCCTTATGTGACGAATGGACTTTGTACTTCTGGGTTGTCATTGTGTCCTAGCCAGCTGTCACTGCTGTGCATGTGCCAGTTGGAGTCTGTCTTCATCTGTGTGTCTGGCCAGAAGCACACACTAAAGCCTGAGCAGGATTAGCTTGCTCTACCTCCCTTTTCCCACTTGTGCTACCCTAATCCTTGGCCACAGTGGACTTGCTTTTGACCCTTTACCAGGTGGTGCCTGGGAGCTGACCCCTTCCCTTGGTCAGCTCTTCCTGCCACCTCCATCACCCAGCCCAGGGCACCCCAGAGCTCAGTGTCCGGCCTCCTAGCCTGTGGCCTTCCATCACCCAGCAGTGTCCGGCCTCCTACCTGTGGCCTTCCATCACCCAGTGTAGCCCCGCTCCCTTTGAGTCTCTGTTCATCATTTTATCTGCTCTGCTGCCTCAGTCACTTACTTATAGGAGCCCATGGCACCTTCACCTAGTCTAGAGTTTCTGTGAGGCATCTATAGTATGAACATAGTTTTGAGTGAAGATTTGCCTGAAATAATCTCACCCTCTTTTTTTAAACCTGTGACCTGGGTGGCCTGGAGGTTAGAGTCAGGAGTAGGTAAGAACACCAACTTAGGTGTAGTCCTTTGGAAATGTTCAGGATAGGATATTGGGTGACGGCATCTTTCGTTTCCCACATGTTGCTTCCCTTTATAACTAAAATTAGGTGTGTCTACTTACCTACCCTTCACTACGGGGCTGGACAGGTTGCTCAGGGCTAAGGATGTGCACTGCTCTTGTGGACCTATATAAGAGACTCATAGCTGCCGGTACCTCCTCTAAGATCTGATGCCCGCCCCCGCACTCACAGGCACATTATTCCAGGCGGATGCACAGCAAACACATAATTAAAAATAAATAATCAACTGCCACTGTCAGGACTCTAGGACTTTTAAACTTTTCAGATCCTCAGAATAGTGAGACTGGCATAGTGCTCGAGTAATAGCTACATGAGGAGGCCAGGGTCCCAGCAAGCCATTGTTTCCTAGTTCCCAGTGAGCATTCATGCATGAGGGCGTCGTGCTAAGTGCTAAGTGGAGAAAGAGCAAACATGTCAGTGCACCACCTGCTTCGTTTTATTTTGTTTTCTAAGTCTGGGTCTCTCCCTTGTTATCCTGGAACTAGCTGTGTAGATTAGGCTGGCCTTGAGCTGGAGTAGATCCACTTGCTTCTGCCTCCTGAGGGCTGGAATTAAAGGTGTTTGCCCCCACAGCCAGCTCATTTCTTGGTTTTAAATAATCATATTCTGTCATCTTGGTAAACATTAAAGTAGCCCATTCTGGACCAAAAGAAACTTTCCTATTAATGGATACTCTGGGATATTGAATATTGAATATTGGCTGTTGGTAGCTGCTGACTGATGTATTTGAAGAGTTAGGAGCTAGGTTTTGTTATTTAGGTTAAGCAAGATTGTCTTCTGCAAATACACCTTGGCTCTTGATTGGTGTGACAGGTTCGTCTAGGCTTGGGCAATATTCTCAGAAGTTGGTCCTAGATTAAAAAGTACTAAAGAGAATCCAAAGGCTGGGAGTAGAATTTGCTTTGTTGCTCATTGTTTTAGTTCGAGACAGAAAAAGTCCTAACTATGTTGCCCAGCCTGGCCTCTTGAGTGCAGGGATGCAGGCAGGTGCCACCGTGCCCAGAGAGGTTTTGCTTTCACTAGAGAGGGAAGTTTCTTTTAGACTTCAGCTGAAACACAAGGATTCAGAAGAGGCATGCCTCTAGTGCTATGGTTTCTCTTGCAAAGACAAATGAGGAGCTTTAATTTGCTTCTCTCTACTGCACATAGTACATAGGCAAAGGCCTGAAAAATGTCTGAGAGGACCCTTGACATGTCTGTCATGATGAAAGTGTAAAACCTGTATTGTCTGTATGGTTTCTTTGAATTGTGATAAAACCCTACAGGATTTACCATAGTAGTCATTTTAGGGGTACAGTTCAGCTACATTAAGTATTCACATGCTGTGTAGTTGGTCTCCAGAACTCGTTCATCCTGCAGAATTGGGACCTCTGTCCTCATAAACACCTCCCATCTCTCTCCATTGCTCCCCTGGCCTCAGCCATACTGTCTGGATTTGATGATAGTTGCTTAATGTCTAAGTGGACTCTCTCAGCATTGCTTTTTTGACTTGTTTCGTTTTACTTGGCATGATGTCCGTACAGCTTATGTTGCAGCATGTGTTGGAATTTCCATTTTCTCCCTGTGTGGGCCAGGCTGGCCTTAGACTTAAGCGCCTCCTTTCCGAAGCTCTGCAGTGCTGAGCCCATAGGAAGGCACTGTCATATTTTCTTCTCTTTTTTTCAATACTAGGGATTGAACTCAGGGCCATGTTGTATGCTAGGTAAGTACTCTGTCACTGAGCTATTCCCCTGGCTCTTTTTAAGTTTTATTTTGACTATGGCAGGGTCTCCCTGAGTTGCTTAGGTTAGTCTTGAGTTTGCTAGGTAGTTTAGCCTTGAACTTGGAACCTTACTGTTTCAGCATCCAAAATAGAATAGTTAAGATTCTAAGCATGTGCCATCATGTGGATTTTTTTTTTTTAAGAGACAGGATCTTTATAGCCCAGGCTAGACTTGAACTCAACAATCTCCTTGCCTCAACCTGCTGAGTGCAGGGATTATGTTTGTGTGTGGCTATGCCCAGCCTGGTTTATTACTCAGTTTCTAGTGTACAAGATAATGGGTTTTGTCATGACGTTTTCACATACAGATGTCATGGTGCTTTGTTAATAATTGCTCCTCAACAACTCTTCTTGCCCTTTCTTCCCCGCTAAGAGGTCCCCATTTGCTTTTGTGTCACATACAGGAATTTCAATGCAGATGCCATGTATGATACAAAATACACAATATTTTGCCTTTCCTACCTACTATTACCCTCTTCAGCCTATTTTTCTTTTAACTTTTTGTGTATGTATGTGCAGGTATGTGTATGTGTGGCTGTGGGCACGTGTGTATGTATACATGTAGAAGTCAGAGAACAACTTCAGCTGTTATCCCTACACCCCCCTATCTTGGTGTGTTGTTTTGTTTGTTTGAGACAGGGTCTCACTGTGTAGATCAGGCTTCCCTCAAAATCACAGCTCTGCCTGCCTCTGCCTCCTGAGTGCTGGGATCAAAGGTGTACGCCACTGTGCCCAGTGCATACCTTGTTTTTAGAGTGAGGGTTTCTCACTGGGTCCTGGGACGTGCTGATGAGATGAGCACACCCCCTTGGTACCGGGATCGCAGGCATGTTGCGCCACACTTTTTACCCGGGGTTAGCAGTCACGTTCAGGGCCTGTGCTTGCCCTTCCAGACACCGAGCTGTCTTTCTAACCCACGGTTTCCTGACGTTGAAAGGCAGAATGGCACTCCTTTATGTGCACGCATAGCATCCTTTTTCATCCAACTAGTCATTCACAGACACTTGGGCTCCTTCTGCCTCTGGGGTTTTATGAATAGCACCATGAGGAGAGGTGTGCACATAGCTCCTCAAAACCTTTTCCGTTCTTTGAGTGTATACCCAAAACAGATTTCTGCATCGTATGGTAGTTTTGTTTTTAATTATTTTTTAGTAGTTGGACATTTTTATTTGTAGGAGCCACATTATTTTACAACCACGCTAATAGTAGTACACAAAGGTGCCAATTTCAACACATCTGTGGTACACATTCATTCATTCACTTATTCATTCATTTTTGGATAATGACCATCTTAGAGAGTATGCGATAATAGGCCATTGTATTTTTATTTTTGTGTCTCTGAAGATTAGAGGTGTTGGACAACTTTTTATGTGTTGTTGGCCATTTATATATATAGTCTCTGGAAAGATGTCTAGTTAAGTCCTTTGCCTAAGCTTTGATTAGGTTTTTGTTGTTGTTGTTGTTGTGTTAGATTTTCTTCATATTAATTCTTTATCTGACAAATGACTGGCAAGTATGGTGTCATTCTACGTGTTACCTTTTCATTCAGTTATTGCTTTCTTTAATGAGCAAACTTTTTGTTTGAGCTGGACATGGTGATGTATACCGTATAGGCAGGAAGGTAGCACAAGTCAAGGCCAGCCTGGTCTACATACTGAGTTCTGGGCTAGACAGGGCTAAATAGTGAAACATTATCTAGCTGTCTCCAAAAAGGGAGGTGGGGAGTGTGAAAGTGAGAAAGAGAAGAGAGTGAGGTGGGCCGCGGTCAGGGAGGTGAGAGTGCCTGTGCCCTGTGCTTACAAGTGCTTGGGGAGGCCAGAGCGGGCCTGGTCCGCTGGGGCTGGAGTTAGAGCTGTGAACCAGCCCTGTGGGAGCCAGCAAGGAAACCTGGGTCCTTTGCAAGAACAGCAAGCACCCTTATCTGCTGAGTCATCTCTCCAGCCCTAGCAAATATGTTCTAAAAATTTAACTTTCCTATATAGTTATAATACCGCATTTGTGTCAAAGAATGCGCCAGCTAAAGACTGTCCGCAGTAAAGTTTGGGGTGCAGTAGAGCATAGGTGCCACTTCTCAGTTTTCTCTACTGCTAGAACTGTCATGTCAGAGACGCTGCCTCCGAGCCCTGGGCCTGTCTGTAGCACATCTGAACCTCAAACATTGGCCTCTTAAAGGTGACCCAGAATGAAGAGAAAGTGCTTCTGAACTGATAACCTTTTTAAACATTTGGTTTTCACTGTTTAGGGTCATGTGTCAATTGAACTTGCCTGTAACTGAAGCTGCTGCTGGTTACCTGATACTCTGCTGGGACACTGTGCCTGGTGCTGTTTACATTGCAGACCTCGTCACATCCAGTCCTCACACTATGGCCGAATGGGCGTCTCTGCTTCGTGGTTGTTTAGCCTTGGCCACAGTCTGCCTCTGGCCTAAGTATGCTGGAGGAACTTGTGCCTGTTTCCTCAGGATTCTAGCCTTCCCTGGGAGAGGGAGAGGCAGTGTAATATGCAGGAGTATTTTCCATGCAGACAACCTACAGATTGCCTTTGGGAGGTTCCCTTCCCCCTCCCCTAGGCAGGGTTTCTCTGTGTAGCCCTGGCTGTCCTGGAACTCACTTTGTAGACCAGGCTGGCCTCAAACTCAGAGATCTGCCTGCCTCTGACTTCCCAGAGCTGGGATTAAAGGTGTCCACCACCACTGCCTGGCAGAACTTTTTTTAAATTAAACAAAAATACATACTGATTGTATACCTAAAAAGAAATATTAAATAATGTTTAGAAGTGGTGAAAAATTGGTCTGTTTCCTTTTCATGAGCTTCTCCACCCTTTTAAAAAAAGAGTTGCTTTTATTTGTTCAATGTTTTACATGAAGATGTGTCTTTGTACTACTTGTATGCCTGGTTCTCATTGCAGCATCGGATCTCCTGGTTGTGAGTTGGGGGTTCTGGGTCTCAATCCCAGGTCCTCCGGAAGAGCAACCAGTGCTCTGAGCCATCTCTCTAGCCCCTCTGCTTTCCACTTCAAAAGTAGATATTGCCAGATTGCCTATGAAGAAAACTATTGTGTCAACATACTGTGTGAGGGCAGCTGCTTCCATATGTTGACTGTTACCTTTTTTTTAAAAATTATTTTAAAATCATTAAGTCTTATTGTGAAACAGCTACTGTGGTAAGGCCGGGCACTTTGATTCATTTGCAGGCTATTCCTACTTGATTTTTGTCTTTTGTTATTTTCCCTATTGTCATTTGATTTTTTTAAACTTAAATAATTAAGGACAATATTTCTCTAAGCTTCTATTTTTTGGAATTACTTTTATTTTTCTATTATTTTTTAATCAGTCAAATCTGTAATTCTTGCTTTTCTAGCTCTGTTGTTATTCCTCAAAAGCCAAACAAAACCCTGTGTGTAATGATTGGATGTTCACTAATTTTCATCTTTGTGTTTCTGTTCTGTATTATAGATCATAAAGCACAGATAAGCATGTGTTAAGTTGTGTTATATGAAACTGGCATTTTATAGGTACAATGTGATTAAATGTATTCTAGGTTTTTTTGTGATGTGTGTGCGTATGCACGTACGTACACTCTTTCTTTCATTCATTCATTTATCTATTTATTTATTTATTTATTTTGGGGGGGGGCAGGGTTCCTCTGTGTACCCTTGGCTGTCCTGGACTTGCTTTGTAGACCAGGCTGGCCTGGAACTCATAGAGATCCTCCTACCTCAGCCTCCTCGAGTGCTGGGATTATAGGCGTGCACCACTGGTGATCTGTATTTTTGTATGAATTATTGCATTGGCAAGGATTTGAGAACAATGTTAGATATAAGTAGTAAAAAAAAGCCATCTTGTCTTATCCTGGTCCCTAAGGTAGAGACACCTTAGATGTTCCACTGTGAAGTGTGATTGGAGCTAGGTGTTCTTGGTACTGTGTTCTGAAATAATTCAGTCTTGAGCGTTCGTAGGAGTAGAGCTACACTTTATCTGGTGAAACTATTTGGTCAAAGTTTTGATAGTAGTTTTGGCAAGCTCTCGACTCAGCTCTACCTAAGACTGTTTCTTCAAGGAAACCTGTCAGTGTTTTGTCTTTTTGGTTTGGGGTGTTTTGTTTTGAGACCAGCATGTGCCTGTGCAGGTGTGTGCTCCGGGCTCAGCTGGAGTGGGTGTCAGGTCTACTCTGGGCTGGGCTGCTTTCCAGCAGCCGTGTCACATGCGCACACTTCTTCATCTGCTTGGTGTGCATCTTTGTATAGGGTAGCTTCTAAACAACTGCAACTTTTTTATAAGTTTAAAAATAGTGAAAACACTGCAGGAAGCTATCTTTATTAATAGCAGCAACAAGAACAGACCTTAAGAACCATGTAGACTCCCAGGAAAAGCATTCTTGAAGAACATGGTAGACTCAAACAGTGAACGACACTTACGCTTGGCTACTCAAAACCTTAAAAATGTGAACAGAGCTTTTTATTACCTTAGGAAAGCTGACAAAGTTTACATAGAAAATGAATGTGGAAGTGCTAGGGGAGTGCAAGGGAGGGGTGTGCACAAGCAGTTCTTCCAGCACGCTGTGAAGGGTTTACAGTGAGTGAGGTCCTGAGGTGTAGCTCAGTGGAGAACAGTAGAACAGAGCAATGGACCCAAAGTCCCCATGGTTCATGCCAAGACTACTGGTAATGTGCAGAGGGTGCCCATGTGATCAGCAGTAAAGTTGAGGCTTTGCTAAGTTACAGTCGCAGCCATAGTGCCTTAAAACAACACGAATCCCTTTTCTTATGGCTCTGAAGGGCAGAAGTCTTAGAGCAAGGTGTTGGTAGGCTGTCTAATTTCAGGGCTTATTCTGTGCCTTATCTTGTAGAGGCTTCCCACATTCCTTGGCTCATCACCCCTTTTTAACATGACTCCCTTTTCTTCCTGGCTTCTAGCTCCTGTTCTTTTACTTTTGGCTATCTATGGGATTGTTACCCCTTTTCAGATTCAGAAAGTTTGGCTTGATGAGAGCTTTTAACTTTGTGTGTGTGTTTGGGTTTTTTGTTTTTGTGAGGGGCTGTTAATAAGAATTGCAGGTCTTGCTTGGTCATCATATAGTATCCTTTAAATGTATTGTTGGGATAGTTTGACTAGAATTTGATTAGGAGTTTTGTATTGTTGGTTGTGAGGGTTCCTGCTATTCTGTTTTCTTCCAACAGTTTTGACATTAGAGTCAGTCAGACTGGCCTCGTAGTCCATATTGACAGCTGTTTTTCCTTACCCTTTGCTTTGGAACAGTTTGTACAGAATTGGTACCATTGACATTGTCTGGGCCTGGAATTTTCTTTTCTGGAGGTTTTGAGACACAATGTGAACTTCTAGTGGGTAGGGTTATTTAGTTTTTGTTTGCTTTTTTCCCACTCGTGGATGAGCTTTGATGAAAGAACTCAACTATTGTATTTAAATTGTCAAATTTGTCAACAAAATTATTCTTAATATTTTCTTACTGTCTTGTCACTATTTATAGTACTGTGGTGGCAAGGCCTCTCTCGCTCTTGGTATTTATAATTTCTTCTCTTGATGAGTTTTGGTGCCCAAGTTGTTCTTGAAGACCTAATGCCTTAACCTCCTTAGTGCTAGGCTTTTTTCTGCTTGCATTTTTATTGTTGGTTTTGCTTCTTTAGGACATAATTTGTTGTTTGTGTTTTGAGGGGAGGGTGGGAGGAAAAACTGATTTGAAGCCTTAAGGTGTAAACTGATTTGATTTATCAAAGATTTTCTGGATCTTAATAGTCTAAGTTTAGCACAAATTTTACTTCTGTAGCTGTGCCTCCTGTCTTGCCCGTCTCCTCCCCATTTAGAAGTTTGAAGAGCCACTTAAGTAGACACATGAAGTTGACCTTTTGGACTTTGGGATTTTATGTTACATTTGACATAGGTTATGCTGGCATACCTCATACTCGTTGATCTTTCTTTTGCAGTGCCTAATTTACTGTTACAGCTGATAAATTTTTCCTCTTGCTGCAATTTTATTTTGTTTTTCTGTATTTTATTTCTCTCTACACTTTTTATGGTGCCAGGATAAAACTCAGGACCTTGGGCATGCTAGGCAAGCACTGAGCTACAATCCTCATCTTTCTACTTAAAAAATTAGTTCTTTGGTACTTAAGACTGAGTCTGGGGTCTTACGTATGCTTTTTAGACTTTTCGTTTTTAAGACGGTGTTTTGGTGAGTTCCCAGCTGATCTTCAACTCAATCTGGACTGTGGCGGGACTTGAACTTGCCGCCCTCCTGCCACAGCCTTTAGAGAGGCTGGTGCGGAGCCTGTGGCACAGCTGAGGCCTTGCTCTTCTTCTTTTTGAACATCCAGAGCACATGATGTTTGTCATACTGTGCCGCACACCTGGGCCAGTTAACTGAGCTTTGACTAACTGCCCTTCTCATTTTCTCTTGTACTTACAGCCTTGGAGCCCTTGCCGAGAGGGGGGGTCCTACATTGGTCGGTGCTAGTATCTGTGTTCTTGTTAGTACTGTGGAGCGTTGGTGGAGGATGCAGTTAAGTGACTTGGAAGCCTCTACATCCCATTGAGGTCTTGCTCGTTCTTGTTCAGCGGTGTTTGCTTGCTTTTGGTGATGCTGAGGATCAATTCCAAGACTTTGGATAAGCAGGCTCTGGCCCTTTGAGCTGCTTTCCCTTGAGGTCTGGTTGCTGGACTCAGGCTTGGATTGTTCTCCAGAACTGAGGCATGACCCTCCTGAGTGGACCCTCTAGTATTCTGGGAGTCATTATTTCTTTTTCTTTTCTTTTTTTTTTCAGGTTGAAATAGGTGGTGTTCCTAATGGGTGCTAGGCATAGTGTTAGCAATACTTTTGATCAGTTCTTCCTCAGCCTCAGTGACCTCAGGGGCATGTATAATCAGCACTTTGCAGACTGCTCAATGGGGACCCCTCATTCTTTTTATGTTTTAAGAAAATGTGTTAGTTTATCACATTTATTTTTATTATTTTTAATGTGTTTGTGTGTATGCGTGCACACATGAGTTCCCTCAGCGGCCAGCGGTGTCATCCCCTGGAGCTGGAGTTACAAGTTGTTGTGAGCTACCACGTGGGTACTGGAACTGAAACTGGGGTCTTCTGGAAGAGCAGCCAGTGCTCTCAGCTGCGGAGCCAGCTCTTTCCCGGGTGCTCCTTCTTGAGGCTGCAGTGCAGCAGGTCCTTTCACTGACGTTCTGTCGGGAGTCCTAACTGCCCCAGCCAGCTGTGTCTCAGTGGCTTCCAGAACCCCCACCCTGCCTCAGGGTGCTCTGAAGGCAATGAGCTGTGTATCAAAGCATTACCTAACATGGTGTGTGGATTTAGGACAGTTTTTTGGTTGTTTCAGATAGAGACAACTTTAGACTCCCAAGTGCTAGGAGTTAGGTAAAGATATCCTCAGGCTTCTTTTTCTTCTTCTAATAACCTCTAAAAAGTTTGGTAATGCCTTTAATCCCAGCACTTGGGAAGTGGAAGAAACAGGTAGAACTCTGAGTTAGAGACAGTGAGTTCCTGGACAGCTAGGGCTACACAGAGAAACCCTGTCTCAAAAAACCAAAGCAAACCCCTTTTTGAAAATTTGCGTTGGACAGGATGGTGTGCGGTTACTCTGCTGAGCAGCGGGGACATGGTGGCTTTGAAGCAGCGTAGACTGACTGTATTGCCGTTCTGGAAAGCCAGAATCGGAAGTGCATGCTACTGGCCCATAATGAAATGTTGGTGGGCCCATTTCTTTCTGTACTTGCTAGGGGAGAATATTAAGTTTGACTTTCCAGGCTTCTAGAGTCCACCATGTTTCCTGGTTTGGGGCCTCCTGCTTGATCTTTAAAGCCAGCAGTGCCACATTGAGCCGACTCTTCCTCATCCTGCTGTCTGTCTTGTTCCCTTTCTGCTTCTTGCTTCTAGTTCTCAGGGTATTTGGCCCCACTTAGACAGCTCAAAGGAATCTCCCTGTCTTAAAAGCATTGAGTAGGACCTAGAATACCACCTCACTATTAGTTACCTCTCATCATGTGACCTGCCATATTCACAGGGTGTTGAGACAGTGATGTGGGCCTGCCAAGAAAGGCTTGTAGACACCATTCTGTTCTCCACAAAAACTCAAAACTGCCTCAGACATTTTTCTTTTTATAGTAAATATGATTTTATGTAGGAATTTCTTAACTTACATGCATGAAACCATATTAGAAACAGCAAGACTGTAAGCCTGCTTTTCAGTATATTGATTATGGCTAGCTTTTCCTTTGTAAATAGAAGTTAGATGAAGTTTAGTTTAGTTTAATTCATTGAGCCGCGGTTTCTCTTTGTAGCCCTGGCTGTTCTCACACTCAGATCCGCCCGCCTGCGCCTCCCTCCTAAGTGCTGGGATTACAGGGCGCCACCACCCAGCCACAGTATTATCGTTTATTTAATTTCAGGTGTGGTGCTAATTTTTTGTTGTTGTTGTTACTGTTTTTAGCGGTGTTTTTTGTTTTGTTTTGTTTTGTTTTGTTTTTTGAGACAGGGTTTCTCTGTGTAGCCTTGGCTGCTCTGGACACACTCTGTAGACCAGTCTGGCCTTAAACTCACAGAGACACACTTGCCTCTGCGCTGGGATCACAGTCATGCACCACTGTGCCTGGCTGTAAGTCTGATTTTTATGTTGAGATTTTTCTTAAGCTTTTGTGTTTGTTAATTTCTACAAAATTTTCAAGCTTATGAGAAGAGTATCACAAATACAATTTTAGGAAATATGTCAGTGGGTGTTTTCCTCTTAGAAATCATCTGATGGTGTTTCTCTTGATTCTGTTCACAGTGGCTAACCTGTGTTGTTTGTTGCTGTTCATCCACCAGAGCAACTGCTCACTTGCATGTGCTCTTTTACTCTCAGGCCTTCAGCAGCGTGCCTCATCCAGTAGTTGCAGAGTGCGCAGCAGATGTTGGTGTTGTAGCTGGGCTTTCCCTCCTGACACGGGCTCCTTTGTGGCGGCTCTGTGTATTGACTATTGACAGAATGATCTATGTGCGCAGTTCTGAACAATCAAGTTAGCACGGTTGCCATTGTCTTTGGTTTCACTTGTCACTCCATAGTCATTGCTACAGAGATCTCTGTGAGCAGGATTTGACTTCTGTTGGTGTGTGTAAATAATGGGCGATAAAGCTCTAATGCAGAAGTCACTGTGCAGGTAAGGCATTGACGCCCACCACTCTGTGCTTCTCTCCATCCGCTGCACGACACACTTGACCAGTCAGAAAGGGACTGCAGCTTGGTGGGGTGCGGCCAGTTCTGCCTGCTGCGACTTTACTTTCTTCTGCCCTGCTGCCACTGGCACACCCCTGGTGACAGTGAGCTCGACAGGCCCAGAAGGGCAGACTGTTGGAAGCTGGTCAGGATGTTTGATGCTTTGTCTGTGTGGCAGGAGTTGGTTTGAGTTGTCACCCTTCCTCTGCTGTCCCTTGCCCTGGGACCCAGTCAGCTGAGTACCTGTCATTTTATTTTGCCTCACTGGTTTCTGCCTAAAAGTCACTGCCCTCTGAGTAGGTGAGTCGAGGCTTCCCACGTGAATGGCCCGTATCTATTGGGTTGTCGTTTACTAGCCGTGTGTTTCTTTAGCGGGACTCTGTAGCTTTCCTTGCCTCCGAAATAGGCACGCCTGCCATCTTCAGGTGCCTTAAATAGGGCAAGTAATGTTAGTTTCTGGAAGCTTTTTACTGAGGAGGCACCGCTGTTTGTTTTGCCTTCTCTATATTGTTAACTTTGGCTTGTGTCTCTGTAGCCCTCACTACGCAGTAAAGCTGCATAAAGGCACAGTATCATCCATTAATGCCTCCATTCTGACTGCACAGTCCATAGCTTGAGTGAAGCCTGAGGACGGACCCTATCGGGTCAGTAGACACTGCTTCCAGAGGTTTTCCTTTGCAGTGATGCCAACATGTCACCCTGCTCCCTTATATAATGTTCCGGTAGAGAAGCCACGTTCCTAGTGTGTACCCTGGAGGGTGAGTCTCCTGCCGTGAACATCTAGCTCACAGCAGTACTTTCCTGGAAACAGTTCAGTCCCAGCCACAGCTACACTAATATAGTATCTAGTCTGCAGGAGTGGAAGTGGACCATTGCCAGATCTTGGATTGCAGAGGTAGACTAACCTGGGGGCAGGTGCCCAGGGCCCTGCACAGCTCCACCCTAGACAGGTTGTTTCGAAAGGTGCTGAGCAGAATTTAGAGCAGTGAATGATTTGCATTATATGATACCATCAGGTAGCCCTGGGATGGATGAAGGGAAAACGTGATGAGTGCCAACTGCGTTGGAGAGTGTGAGCTCGGGGCTTTCACTTTCCTGCTTCTGTTTCTGAAGTATCTTAAAGACTTAGCACATGAGCTTGTTTTCTATGAGCAGATTGACTATCTATGGGGAAGGATGGAGCAGTCTTCACCAGATGGGTGTGGAGATAGGTTCTGACTCACCGCCTGAGTGCACTAAGACCTGGGAATAGCAGCCAGAGATAAGCGCTTGAAGATAGCAGAGACTTGAAAGGTCAGTAATGAGGACCTGAAAAGGAAATGTGTTTGGAAACATGAGATAGGCATTTGAATGTCTGCCTTAAGAGGAGTGGGAGGGAACAGGCTAGCAGAAGCCTGTGGAAGGAGGCAGCTGGGAGCAGGGCCTGAACACAGCAGCCTGGCCTGGAGCCTGGAAGAGCCTGGTGATAGCGCTGCGGTGCTTATCTGCGCGCACACACTTGGCCACGCCTCTCCTCAGGGGGTGGCTCTAAGATGCAGTCCTTGTTCTAGGTGACTTCTTGCTTGTACAGTTGAAGATAAAGGGCTTAACTTAGACATACCCAGTAGTTATAAATGGCTCTTTCGTGAGTGGATTTATCATCTAATTAATATAAATGTTGCTATGTCCTCTTATTGTAATGGGAGGGACGTTCCTTAAGTGGATGGTTGGAGATGGCCTGTAGTCCCCGTAACAGTAGCCAGGAAGCTTGCTGTAGTCACTATCTGTCAGCACCGTAAGGGCAGGTGGAGGCTGTTGAGAGTGTCTTGCCCCGTGTCCCCATGTCATCACCCCCACCCCTTCGCCACTTTCTGCACTCCTCAATGAGGTAGCACTGTTTGACAGTGTCTGAAGATTTCTGTTTCCATCTAAGCAGCTCTTCTGAGGGTGGAACGTCTCTCAGAGGCCTCGCTGCCGGGAGAGAGGGGCCCTGCTGGTTTATCTGTGGTCACATGGCCTATGCATATACTTAAGGACTGGCTCATGGTCACCTTGGAAGTTCTTAGTCTTGATACTTAAAATGCCACCTGAATTTTTAATTAACCTTTTTACATTTATTTGTGTGTGTGTATGTGTACAAACACATGCACACAAGCTATGACACATGTGTGAGGTCAGAGGACAACTTGTGGGAGTTTGTTCCATTATGTGAGTTCTGGGGCTAGAAACTCAGTAGTTAGGCTTGGCAGCAAGTGCCTTTACCCGATACTTCATTCCACTGGATCTTTTCAGTTTATATTCAGATTCTGTGGGCCCCTGTCTAATAGTAAAATTTCATTTTTTGTTTTGATTTTTTTAAGATAGGGTCCCAGGTAGCTTAGACTGGCTTCTTAACCACTCACTATGTAGTTAGAGACAACAATGAACCCCAATCTGCTTTTCCTCTGCCTCCCAAGTGCTGGAATTACAGGTGTCTACCGCCACACCCTGTGTATTTGGTGCTGGATGGTGCGGAGGCCTCATGCGTGCTAAGTAGACAGCTCTGTCTCCACCCCGTTCACCTTCTCTTTTTATCCAGTCACCAGGTAGAGTGGACCCTGGCATGTTTACCACTAAATTTTATTCAATAGTACCATGCCCAGAGCTGGACCAGGAGAACCTTAACTTACTGGTGGCGGCTGTGTTAGTCCTGGTATGGGGGACAGGACTGTCTAAGTGTGGTGGGAACATTGGGAAGGCTCATCGTAAGAGGGATATCTGTGCAGACGCACTTGGTGTAACTTAGTTTGTGTGTTTCCTTTCAGGCTTGTTTTCTTGTAAGCCAAATGTTTAGCATCCAGTAAAGCCTTCAGGACCCAATAAGCAGGTGGCTTCTAAACTGTCCTTGCTCATAACAAGTGATGCATCTGGGCAGGGTGACACCATATCTGTGTTCTGACGGCTTTGTCTCAGCACAGGCCTGGGCTTCTTCTCTGCTCTCTGCCTCCTACCTAAAAGAACAGAACAGAACAAGAAAAGATAACCAGCCAAAACAATGGCTAAGACATTGCCACAGGACGTGGGAGACAATATGTTAGGATTAGAGAGAACAGTGTTGGTACCCTAACTCTGACCTTGGACAAATCAAAGATCTTCAGTCTGTTTTCCCTCAGACTAAACTGGAATAACTCTTAGTTTAAAGATTCCTCCTCTCTACCTTCTTTTCTCATCACTTTCAATCCTTTTGAAGAGTTTCCCAATGCAATATTTTAATTAGTGAATATACTTTTTACTATAAGGAATTTAATTACTTATTTAAATATTTTCCTTTATCTTACTATTTTTATTCTTTTTAAGGTGCATGTGTGCACATGTATGGGGTCCACAGTGGCCAGAAGAGAGCATTGGATCTCTGGAACAGGAGTTAGAGGCAGTTGTGAGCTACTCCCATGTGAGTGCTGGGAAAACATGGCTCCTCTAGAAGAGTAGCAAGTATTAACTGCCGAGCCATCTTTTTTTTTTAATTTTGTGTGTGAAGGTGTCAGATCCCTTGGAATTAGCGGTACAGACAGTTGTGAGCTGCCATGTGGGTGCTGGGAATTGAACCCGGGTCCTTTGGAAGAGCAGACAGTGCTCTTTAACCACAGAGCCATCTCCAGCCCCTGCTGAGCCATCTTAATACTTTGATTTTTGTGTTCCCTGTTTTTGGCCTGGTCTGGAATTGAAGTAAATGGAGCCTTCTCAGATAACTGATTTTATGGTCACATAGGAATAGGTTTACCTACCATACTGCTTAATGGTCTGCTTCATCTCATCAGTGAACATCCTTCACCCGTCAGTGTTTTTTGAATATGCTGTTGGTCTTAGGGAGAATGTGAATAAGACACAGTCATTAGCTCCCAAGAATTTCCTGTTAGAGTGACAGGCACTACAGATAATTACAGTATAAGGTTATAGATACCTATCAAGGTGTGGGTATCATAGGAGGGATCTGAATTGGCTGTGTACATAAACCTGTATATTGACCAGCTTCTGATGGAGAGAACAGGCCTGCTGAGGGACCAAGGGCTGAATCAGGCAGTTCGTTCAGTTTTGCTAAAGTCAAAACAGAGCTCTATAATTTGCATCACCAGCCTTGCCATGATCTCATCAGTGTGCTATGTATTCATTGTTGGAGACTGGGTCTCACTGTATAGGCCAAGTGATCTGGAACTTATCATCCTCCTGCATCAGTTTCCCAAATGCTGAGATTTTAGGGGTGTGCCACTGTTTCCAACTATAAGTGTGTCTTGTTTTGTTTTAAGTAGTTGACTGATCTATGAACAGTCTGAGAAAAGCTTGGTCAGAGCTAGCATCCATCTTTCTGCTAACTGATCATCTTACCCCTGTATAGAAGGATAGGCTCCTGTGTCTATTGTAGAGACAGTTTAGTCTCTACAATAGACAGCTTGCCTATGACCTTGAGCAGGTGGCCTAGCCTTCATGTCTCAGCTACCTGATCTGATGGATGGGATGCATACCATGGAGTACTGGCCTGTGAGGTTCTTGAGTCCTGAATGAGAGCATGCATAGGCTTGGCATGTAGTAGGAAGTCCTAGGTCAGGACTAGCTCTTGTTGTTGTTACATATTCGTAGCGTGTTTCAGTGTGGGATCTTACGCAACATCAGGCAGGCTACACTGCAGTTATTTTCAGCTGGCTTAGACCAGTTTTTTGGTCTGAAGATATTCCATGTGTTCAGTTCAGCAGTCATTGAGAGCCAGTGTGCCAGACATTGGGATGGTTTTCAGCACCTCAGCAATGCCGAGATCCCTGACTTCAAAGAGTCTGTGCATTTTATTTGTGGTTTTCTTTGTCTTCCCAAAGTGCTTTCAAAACCATGACAAAGACTTCTATCTGAAAAGCAGGAGAAATTACAAAAATTGGGGGATGCATTCATCCGTCCAACCATCCATCCATCCATTCGTCTGTGTGTCTGTCTGTCTTTCATGTGTGTTGGTGTTCTGCCTGTGTGTAATCTGTGTGAGGGTATCATATCCCCCAGAACTCAGGTTACAGACAGTTGTGAGCTGCTATGGGTGCTGGGAATTGAACCTAAGTCCTTCTAGGAGTGGCCAGTGCTCCTAACTGCTGAGCCATCACTCTAGTCTCCTCACCCCCTTTAAAGACAGCATATAAGATAGATTAAGGTTAATTGTCCCTTCTCAGACCTTGTTATTACCACTCTGAAGAAGATTCTGTCGGAGTTGGATGCAGGACCCCTTGTTGGTTTATTCCTGCTGAGTCATGCTGCAGTGAGAACAGCCAGCTTGCTTTGTAAGGTTAACATGCTCAGTGGATGTCAGTCGGCTTCATGACAATGGAAAACATACATTTGTTTGATTTTTTTTTTTTCCCCTAGTGGAGGCCTAGTTTGTAGCTGACTTGTGAGGTGCCCTTGATTTTAAACAAAAAATAAAAAACAATATTCCTTTTGAATAGTGCCAGTATCTGCTTTTACAGTCTCTACCTGAAGGGAAATATCCCAACAGTAGACCCACCCTATTGATCTTCAGAGAGGTGCGATAGTGTTGGGAAAATGAAGGGACATAAAGATGGTAGCTGCTGGACAGATGGCTGGCTGTAGAAACATAGTGTTCCAGAGGGAGAAGAGGCGTGGACGACTTTGAAAAATGAGTGCTGCTACTCTCCAGTTGGACTAACGGCTTCAGTGGAAGCGTGCTGTGCATTTGGAGCACATTTTAAGTACATTAAAATTTTGAATTGTCTTATATGTGAAAATATTTGTAAAAACCTCTTAAATTTTATTTAATATTTATTTATTCTTTATGTAGATGGGTGTTTTATGTATAGATGTTTTGTTTGCATGTGTGTTTGTGTTACACATGTATGCAGAGCCTACAAAGGCAAGAAGGGAATTGGAGTTATAATTGTGCATTACTGTGTGGGTGCTAAGAACTGAACCTGGGGCCTCTAGAAAAGCAGTCCGTGTTTTTTAACCGGGAGTCACCTCCAGCTTCCCATGGAAAAATTATAGACTATCCAGCGTTGCTGTAAGTTTCATTGGAAAATATTTCAGCTGTTCCCCACCTTTAAGTATTGGCTTGAAATATGTGTATACGTGTGTTTTTCTTCTGTGTCCTTGTGCTGAAAGTTTGAATATTTCACAAGTAAATACTGCTTAACTTAGTGACTGAGGGTGGATGCCACCATTATCATATGGCATAAGTACGGCTTTCTGAAGTAGAGAGTACAAGTAATAAACTCATTGGATATGTAGACATTTGTGCATTTGGAGAAAATTCTTCCTGTAGTTGATGTAAGAAAGTTATTTGGGCTCTTCCAAAAACTATTGCATAAAAACAACCAAAGAAATTTTGTATAGAATGTGGGAAGGAATGTTGTCTTTATAAAAGCAGATATATCAAAATAAAATTAATGAGGGACATATACAGTGCATAGCTAGCTGGAGAGATGGCTAAGTGGTGAAGAACACTTGTCTGATCTTCTAGAGGTCCTGTCAGAGCTCAAGTCTCAGCAACCACATGGTGGCTCAGAACCATCTATAATGAGATCTACTGCCCTCTTCTGCATTCAGGTATACATACATACAGAATACTTGTATACATAAAATAAATAAATCAATCTTTAAAAAAAGACATGTTTGTTTTGTGATAAATAAATACATTTTTTTTAAAAGTACATAGTTTTGAGGGGTATGTATGAACACCCGTGAAACCGTTGCCACTGTGAGGTTAAAGAAATAAGCATCCTGTCTAGTTTCTGTGTGATCTTTTGGCCACAAGTCTTGTCTTTCTCTTATAGGCTACTGAGTATATTCTAAATTTTTTATTAACATAGTAATTGTTTTTTTGATTTATCTGTCACGTTGTGTTTGGATCTCTGGTTCTTTTACTGCTGCACGGTGTTCTGTTTGGGGATAGTTGTCACACAGTTGTCAGCCGTCTATCCCTGGCCTGAAGTTGGCTGTCCCCTGTTAACATCCTTGTAGAAGTCGCTGTAGGAATCCACAGTAATGGCATGCCAGCAAGTAGACACTCGGCCTTATCAGAAGCCAGGACTTGTTTCCCAGGGTGGCTGCACCAGGTCACATTCATTTACATAGTCTATCCTGACTACCGACTACCCATAGTCGGGTGTCAAAGCACTAGCACCAAGCTTGGCAGCTCTGTGGGCACACTGAATGCTCTGGTGCTGTCTCACCCCTGTGTAGTTCTCTCTAGGGACTCAGGAGCTTTCTTGTTAGTTTTTGAGACAAAGTCTCATATAGTCCAACTCTTGGGCAATCCTGCCTGGGCCCTGAGGGCCAGGATGGCAGGCGTGCCCCTACAGCCTGGCCAACAGAACGTGAGCAGCTTTGCCTGTGCTTATTTCATGCCATTTATGCTGTCTTTACTTCTGTTCAAATCTTTTCTGCATTTTACTTTTGAGGTTTCTTATTTAGTTGAAAGCTTTATTTACATATTCTAGAGCCAAGTTCTTGGTCAAATGAATGTTTTGCAAATACTGTTTCTAGTTTGTGGCTTGTCTTTTTACTGTAGTTTTAAAAAGAGTAAAGTTTTTATTTTAATTTTAATCATTTGACTTTTTCTCTCAGTTCATAGTTGTGTTCAGTTCATGTGCATGTGTTTGTGCATTAAAACTTCAAACCTCAGGGTCACTAACACTTCCTTCTATGTTGATTCCTAGAAAACCAGAACTCTAGCTCTCACATTAAGTTTCAAGGTTCAAGTTGATGTTTATAAATGCCAAGGTCTGGGAATGTCGCTGTCTTTACTGCTATCCATTTTAATCAGTGTATCTTATTAGAAAGATTATTTTCCCCTATTGAATTGCCACAAAACATTCATCAAAAATCACTCAGCCCTGTGAGATGGGTTTCTGTTTTCTGAAGTCTGTGCTAGCTCTTGTGTCTATGTCAGTATGAAAACCTGTCTTAATGACACCTATGGCTGATGTAGTAAGGTCAGGCAGAGTTAAGACATCCATTTTTTTTTTTTGTCTTTTTTCAAGATTCTTTTTACTGCTTTTAGATCCTTTATTTTCCCACATGGTAGAATAGTCTTTTAAATTTTTACCTCTGAAAAGCCTTTAAGATTTTGAAAAAAAAATTGTTATGTATGTGTATATACTGTGGAGGAATGCATGTGGTTCATACGTGGCGGTCAGAGGACACCTGTGGACAGGTCACCAGGCCTGTGCCAAGCCCTGAGCTGCTGAGCACCCCACTGGCCCCAGGACATCTTAAGTCAGTGCTGCATCTCTCATTAAGGACTTGTTGGGTGTGCTTTCGTATGGGTGGATTGTATTTACTGATATTTTGATGGAAAGTTTTGCATATATGATTGCACAGATATGGTAATGATCTCAGCTTTTCTTAATGTCTTTGGCTGTTTAGCGATCATTGATTCATAAAATGAGATGAGGATTTTGTCTTTGTCTGTTTCCTAGGAGAGTTCATGTAGATGATTTGTGTGTGTTAAATGTTGAGAGAAGGGCTGTTGACAGAGCACCCATTACAAGCTCTTGTTCTTGCAGAGGACCCGTTGGTTCCCCATGCCCATGGTGCCTCACAAGTGCCTGTAACCCAGTCCCAGCGAGTCTTACGCCCTTTTCAGACCTACACAGTCACTAGGCACACACATGGTTCCCACACATACACACATACAGGCAAAACACTTAGACACATTAAATAAAAATTTAAATCTTTAAAGAAACATATTTGGGAAAATTTGTCATTAGTCAGTGTAGGCCTGGAGGTATTGTTGTTGTTTTTTTAAGAATTTTGTTTGTTTTTATGAGAAAGCTTTTAACTGCAAAATAAATTTATTTGAATTTGATTATTCAAATTAACCTTTTTTTTTTTTCCTGAGTAGCCTTTAGTATTTTGAGTCTTTGAAGGAATTTGCCCATATTCTAGTCCAAGTTGGCTGGCTGTAGTAACAGAATTGGTGGCATTGTGACTGACAGCTTTGTCAGGTTATGGAAAGTCGAGTTGATCCTGGCTCTCCTTCCTTAGGTTCGTAACATATGTCATCTCTTTGTTTTCACCATCCAGTCTACCAGAAGTTTATTGATTTAATCACTCTTTCTAAACAAAAAATTGTAATATTTGCTTTTTCCTTTTCCATTGATTTTCTTCTCTTTCTTTTCTTTCTCTCTCTCCCTCTCTCCCTCTCTCTTTCTCTCTCTTTCATGCTGACATTGAACAGAGTCTTAGTTATATTAGGCACATGCTACCCTGCAACTTAAGCCCAGTTTTTATTTTTTATTATTTCTAGTTTTTTGGGTGTAAGCCACTCTTCATTTTTAGTTTTTCAGTCATTTTTTTCAGTGGTGGGGGTGGTAAGGCAGAACATGCAAGATATGGATAATTATATCATGTTTAGAATGTAATTTTATATATTGTATACTGTTCATTTATTCAGCATAGACATTTTAGCTGTAGAACATATTCCATACAATTTATTATTAGATATTATATAACAAACAATAAAAATCCCTCTTTAATAGCTAAATTGACATAAATGGACCAGTTAACTGACACTTGCTTTTTTTTTAATGAGACAGGGTCTCTTGTGAGCTCACTCTGTAGACCAGGTTGGCCTCAAACTTGCAGAGCTCCTCCTGCTTCTGCCTCACTAAGTGCTGGGTTTGAAGATGTGGGCTGCTATGCCTGGCTGTAACTGACACTTTCCAGACAGCTGTAGCACCGCTGTTGTTACAGAGATGTCAAAAGCTGTTGCTCCTCCTCCTCTTCCTCTTTGTGAATTTCACATCATGTACTCCAAACCCACTCATCACCCTGCCCCTTCCTATCCTATCCACCCTTCACCCTTGCAACTTTCCCCACAAATAAAACAAAGAAAAGTAAAGATAAAATAAAAACAAAACAAAACATCTTGCTGTGGAAGCTGTGGTGTGTCACAGTGTGTCCCACAGTGTACCCTTTTGTCCGCACATCTTTACTTGCAAATGGTCATTGCAGCAAGTCACTGGTTTGGCTCAAGGCCTCTGGCTTCTTCTGCACTATCAACACTGGATCCTTACCTGGATTCCTCTGATTTCCTGTTGTTGTCATGGAGACCCCACAGCTTTGGGTCTGCAGGACTGGACTTCACAGGCTCCAGCAGTTCATAGACGGGGTAGATGTTGGGGAGGGCCAACTCCAAGCCCCGGATCTGGGCCTGGGTGGAAGCTGAGCTGGTCAGCCCGCCGGCTCTCCAGCACTGCCTCAGATAGCTCACTCCATGGCGCAGCCAGTAAGGGTCAGGGCGGCCTCAGCGCTACTGTGTTGCCCAGGAGAGGTGCAGGGCCCACTCTCCCGAGGGCTCCTGCCAGTGGGGGACTTACTGTTGTCACAGACCATTTCTGGTAGCAGCGAGGATGCCAGTCACCAGGAACCAACATTCTCACTTGGCATGCTTGCGAACCTGCTGCACCCTGGTGTGTCTACGTAGCTAATGTTAGATATTTTTTTTTATGTCTCCATAAGTGTCTTCTTTTCTCTTTGTAAATGTTTTTCTTTTCCTTCCTCTGCACCCTCTTTTTGTAGCAAGGCTGTCCTTGAATTTGAACTCCTACCTCTCAGCTTCCAGAGTGTTAGGAATTACAGGTATACACTATCACACCTGATATAAACTTATTTGGAACAATTTCAAACTTAAAAAAAATCTATAAAAATGAAGAGTATGGGGAGGACCATGCTTTACAAGTAGATTGACCTCTTGTTTGCGGTTCTCACAGTTGCTTTATTGTTTGCTGTTTATTTTCCCTACTGTACATGCAAGCAGTATCAGGAATCTTTATGGGCTATAGAGTTGGTAAAATGCTTGCCTTGTAAGTGTAAGGATCTGCCATTCATTCCCCAGGATCCATGTGCCAACACCAGGCACAGTGGCACATGCATGTAATCCCAGGGAGGCAGAGAAAAGCAAATCATAGGGCTCACTGTCCTGCCAACCTGGCCTAGTTGGTGGTCTCCAGGCCAGTGAGAGAACCTGTCTCAACCACAAACAAAAGCCCAAGGTGGATGGCTTCTGAGGAATGACGTCTGAGACTGTCCTCTGGCTTACATGCACATGCCAATACAAAGAGAATTTTTATACATAAAAGTGTGAAGTTCTGGGGTATAGATTATCTTGTAGTATATGATTATATAGTATTTAAAATGCAGTTAAGGTGAATTTTGTAGAAAAGAGTTAGAAAACAGAACACAAAACCATATATTGTTTTTCTGTTGTTGACTTGAAATCCTGAGAGGCTGGGGCCGCCGCTCAGTGGTGAAGACCTTTTACCACTGCCTGACAGGCCTTTGCTTTGATCCCCACCACTAAGTAGCCTCATTCCACCCTCTCCTGTCTCAAACAAGACAAAACAAAACAAACAACTGACTTGAGCCGAGCCTCCGGACAACACACTTGCAATCCCAGCACTTGAGAGGTTGAGGCAGGAGAATCATAATTTCAAGGCCTGATCTACAAGGTGAGATCTTTCTTAAAATTAAACAAAAAAAGAGAGGAAAAACCGAAACAAACAATAAAACTCCGGAGCTTGTAATATAGTTCCAAGGCAAAGCTGAGCTGGACTGGTGAGCCTGCTGTCACACGTGTTCCCAGAGACCAATCTCCTTGAGGACAAGTTGCCAGTGTCTCAGCCTGGGCACAGGCAGTGCCTACAGGGTTTGCCTTCTGGTCCTGGCTTTTTGTGGGATCCTTCTTGCCCTCTTTTACACATAGTCTTGTTTTAAAAGAAGGGAGGGAGGGCGGGATGGGGAGGGAACAAGGGAGAGAAGGGGCTATAGTTGGGATACAAAGTGAATAAATTGTAATAATCAAAAAAAGTTTAAATTAAAAGAACAATACAGTTTCGGATTTTTTTGTTATTGTTGTTTTGTGTGTGTGTGTGCACAGCTAAGGCTCTTACTTGTACCAGAGGGAGGATCCTTGTGCATCCCTAGGTCACATTGTTTTCTACTCTGGTTTTCCACCTTTTTTCTCCTTTGGTACTTTATTGCTCTCCACTCCAGCTTCTGGGCCTCTTGTCTAGTGGTTTCCAGAAGCTCTGCTGTACATAGCCAAATGTGAGCACACTGGATAACTAAACTTTTTATTTCCTTAAAAGACAATGTTTATTTCTGTTTCTTAAAAAAAAATGGTCAGAAGATTTTAAAGTTCTGGAAGGCCTATGATGTCATGTTCAGAGTAGAGTTGCAGCCAGGTGATGGACATGAGCAAAGGCTCCGTCTGAAGGGCCCCTGCCCATTCCTGTTGTTAGGCCTTGCCTCATAGTGCAGGGCGTGATTCATTCACAAGGTACATCAGAATATGTTAGCAGCCATCATTGGCGTTCCAGCAGAGAAACTCTGGTCAGGAGAATTGTGTTTCTGAAAAGTGTTCCCAGGGCCGGTGAGTAGCCCTGGATAACAAGGATGCATGTGCAGACGGGCAGCGTCAGGCCCTGCCTCCTTTAGGCTTAGACGTTTAGACTTGTTGCTACACTGGTGTTTCACAACAGCAAAACATGTCAGAAATGGTTTCCCCTAGAAGTTAGATGCCCTTGGAAATGAAATGTCTTTAGATTAAAAAGCAAACTGAAACACTTTGCATCTCTCTGACCAGTGTTCTTAGGGTCCAGACTTTCTACAGAGAGACAGCTCCGCATCAGGTCACAGGTCCAGGTCGAGCCTCACAGGGACTCGACGTACAGGTCACATAGACAGCTCTCTGGAAGTGGGCCTTTGAAGCTTGCCAGACTTGCTGCCTCCCCAGGGACTGCCAGCTGGTTCACTGGTTCAGCGGTGACTGGTGATGGAGGGAAGAGGGGGAGCAGAGCCTGGTAAATGCCGCAAAGTTCGCTGGGTGGCTTTGGTCTCTTTTGCGACATGAGCCACATTCCTCTAAATTGTCTTTTTTTGTGTGAAAGAAGGGATTCTCAAAGCTCTCCCGTGTTGCCATTTTTATAAATGGCATAAAATCGTTTGAAAGTTGAGATACTGTCACAAAAAGCTGTATTTACAAAAAGCTGTCCTGAGATTTTCATAGGATTTGTTTTAAACTAATGGATCTAGTGAAAAGATTTGACATGTTTACATTTTCAGCCCATGAATATGGTATGTTTGCCCATTTAGACTTTTTTAAAAAGTATTTTTTCATCTGAAAATATTATTGACTTCATACGTGTAAATAGTGTATTTGGGTTTTTCAGCTGTCCTCACTCCTTTACGATCCAGCTCCCACTGAACCCTTTTCCTCCAACAGGCCGCCACCCCACCCCCACCCCCGCCATGTCTTGTTGCTCTGTGACCCACTGAGTAGACGTAGGGCTGTTTTCAAGCAGGGGCAGCTTGCCAGCAGCTGCTTCACTAGTTATCTAGGCTTTGGTTTCTTTTGTCATCTTGTAGATCTTAGTGGATATGTACTGCGTGGTTCCTAAGTGCTTATTTTGTTTGGATCATCTCTCATATCCATGTTAGCATATAGAAGTGCGGTTCTGCTCGGGGTCTGAGTTTGCATTCCCGACTGGTTAAGTTTACTTGCTCTAGCTCTCTCTTTCCCCTTCTTTCCTTTTCCACCATAGTGTTGTGTGCACACTACCTAATCTGCAAATGGAGATAGTTTGATTTCTTTGAAAAAATTGTTTTAATCTTCCTGTGTCCAGGGCTTCTGTAGCATGTTGAATAAAAGTGGCAGCGGGAGCTGGATCTCACGGAGGCATTTTCTCAGTTGAGGTTCCCTCCTTTCTAGCTTGTGTCACATTGCCATAAAGCTAGGCAGCACACACTTGTAATCCTAGTGCTTGGGGAGGAGCCTGGGATCCCTGGGGCTGCTCGCCAGCCAGCTTGTCAGCCAGTGCCAGGCCTAAGAGACCCTGTCCAAAAAATACGGTGGAGGACATTGAGGAATGGCACATGAGGTTCTCTTTCACACGCTTGTGTTCACACACTCACACACACATGTGCCCACATGAACGCACACTCTCTCACACACACAAGACTCAAAGAAACTGACTTTGTAATGGAAGAAATTGTTTTTATTATTATTGCTGCTGCTGTTGTTGAGCTGTGGAGGAGGGCACACAAGTCACAGCACACGTTTATGTGAGTCCTAGGTGTGAGAACACAAATGTTAGCCGCAGAGCAACAGGTGTGCTGCAAGGAAGCGTACTGCGCCTGAGGGCTGAGAGAGACAGAGACACAGAAACAGAGACAGTGGGAGCACGTAGGAGAGAAAGGGAGATAGCGAGGCGCCCCGAGAGAGTAAGGCAGAGACAAGGAGAGAACCCCAGGCAAAGCGAGCAGTGGCCAGTCAGTCCTTCTAGCTGGTGCTGGTGTCCGGCACACGCCTCGCAGCAGGTGATGTCAGGTTACTGGCAGCCTCGGAGTGGACTAGTGCATCAGCTTGTGAACTAACACTGGGATCAAATTTAGGTCAATAGTGTTAATACTGAGATTTATCAAAGAAAAACCAACCCACCATTTTGGGCCAAATTTGAAGTAAACTTTATTAAATATTAAATACTGTCCAAGAGATGGGCTTTGGTCAGGACTACTCCCTGGAACTTGCAACTGTGTTGCAGGGATTTATAAAGACAAACATATAGGCCACCATACTTTTCCATGAGGCTTTTGTTATATTCCAAGAACTGCAACTTCCAGCATCCCGGGAGGTTACTTGGTTCTTGGGCAGGTGGAGCTTACAGTTTAATTTTGGATATCACATTCAGTTCTGACGAAAGTTCATCTCTTGGTCAGTATTTAAAAGTTTGCTTCAAATTTGGCCCCAAATGGTGGATTTAGTTTTTCTCAGGACTGACACTGGGCTTTCACAGTAAGCACTTTACCCATTGAGTCATCTCACCAGCCCAACTTTGTACTTTAAACATGGTGAAAGATAAGTTGTTGTTCTATTTTTCCCATAATAAAAACTGGTGAGGGCAGAAACAAAGATTTAGTCACAGGGTGTCTTTCCTACCTGAAGGGCTCCACACAAACCCGAAGGAATAGACACTTGCAGTTACACAGTCTTGTTGAAACAAAATCTTGAGATATGTAGGTCATCAACATAATGCCACTGTTTCAGCCAGGCTTAGCTCCCACTTTTCAGGCTCTCTGCAAGGCCCAGGTCTGATTAGAGAAATCAGTAGACTGTGGTGCATTAAAATGGGAGCGGGCTGCCAGGAGCTTCAGGGAGGGAGTCAGTGCATGAATGAAGACAGTGCTGTGAAAAGGACTTCCTGGGCAGGAAGGGCTCCTGTCACAGGAACTGGGGACCCTCCTGAGCCCTGCTGTGTGGCCTTTTCTCTTCTTGGTTCTTGTGGAGGAATTACGGGCCCTCTTCCTCATCAGCTACAGAGACCCTGTCAGTCTGAGGGTGAAGACTGTTCAGCACACTCCAGTGCACAGTTTGTGTCTGAGTCGTTACTTACATTGCTGCTTTCAGCAGAGAATGGCATTAAGACATGGCTCATCTAGTCATCAGTTGCAACATTGGGAAATTTTTTATTTAAAAAATTATACTACAAGCCAGGCCGTGGTGGTGCACACCTTTAATCCATTATTTGGGAGGCAGAGTCAGGCAGAGTTCTGAGTTTGATGCCAGCCTGGTCTACAGTGAATGAGTTCCAGAACAGCCAGGGCTACATGGAGAAACCTTGTCTCAAACCACCCTACTCCCGAAAAACTTACAGTAAAGAAAGACCTACCTTTCAAGCATAAGTGCCGCCGCCATCCCCTTTTAATTCTGGGAATTGAACCCAAAGCCTTGTACTGACTAGGCAGAGTGCCCGCTATTGAGCAACAGCTCCAGGGTTATTTACTGAATAATATAGGAACATAAGCACATTTGGCCTCTGAACTGGTGTTTGGAAAGGGAATCATTACCAACTGGTACTGGAGATTTTTGCACTTGGAACTGATGATGTGTTTGGCTCTAAGGAGCTTGAAGCAGAGCTTGGTGAGTGCAGCATCACAAGACTGCATGTCTGGCCTGGTCCATGGAGCCTCCTTTCTTCACATTCAGAAAACAGGCCTAGGGTTAAAAATTAACTTGCTCAAAGGTGCTGTTAGCCATCAGGATTTATGTCATATATACTTGGAAGTAGTAATGGGTTTGGAAGTATAGATTATATATATTCTGGAGGCTGAGGCAGGATTGTGAGTTTGAGACCAGCCTGGGCAACATAGCATAGCAAGACCCGATTTCAAAGCAAAACAAGAGTAACAGCAATTCAGCAAGTCTAGGTTCTGAGATCTCATCAATGAAATCTCCAGTACATCTTTAGGCACTGTGGTGGTTCATCTTCGTTGTCAACCTGGAGATTTAGAATCACCTAGGGGACACGAGGAAGGAAGAGCCACTCCCAGTGCAGATAACACCATTTCCTGGGCTTGTGGTTCAAAGCAGTGCTTATTTTTCTGCTCCCTGACTGGACAGAACATGACCACTGCTTCACGCTTCTGCCCCATGCTGCCTTTCCTGCCATGATGGCCCATACCCCTCAAATCAATGAGCCAGAAATAAGCTCTTCCTGCCTTCCTTGTCACAACAGCAAGGAGAGTAAATGCTGGTGTATCCTCACTCTGTTGCTGAATACAACCTTGTGCCTTTTTGGTGTTTTGTTTTTGAGACAGGTTCTAACTTACGTGGCTATTCTAAAACTCACTATGTAGACATGGTTGGTATCAAATTTTTAGACATCCACCAGTTTCTGTCTTCTGAGGTGTGTCCACCACATCTGACACTTAGTGTGCTTTTTGATTTCATATTTACTTTTTTTTTTTGAGACAGGTTCTTGCCATGTAGCCCAAGCTGGCCTTAAACTCAGAATATTCTTTTCTTTGCCTCCTTAAAACCTTTCAATGACACCATAGTATCGGAATCATAGCTTGGAGTTTAATAACAGTGAACATTGATATTCATTAGCTATTTATATATTTTTAAAAATGTAATTTATTTATGTTTATATTAATCACAGGTTAGGTACTAGCTATTTATATTTTTATTATACCTGGTTGCTGCGTAAACCAAAGAATATTGGGACGTTTGGGATTCCTTAAGAAATAAAATTGGGGGAAGTATCTTGAGAAGAAAGCTATGATTTGAATCTAGGTTTGGAAGCTTGCCTGCCTTTCTTTGGTTTCCTTGTCCTTCCCTTCTCATGTGCAGACCAGGCTGCCCTCAGATTCTTCGTCTTCCTGCCTTTGCTGGGACTACAAGTGTGTGACGCTATGTCCTTCTGACTACTCTGTACATTTGCTCGGATTTTATAAGCTAGTAACTGTCAGCACAATGCTGTGAAGACCACGGCAACTCTTATAAGGGACACCATTCCACTGGGGCTGGCTTACAGTTTTAGGTTTAGTCCATTGTCTTCATGGCGGGAAGCATGGCGGCGGCACACAGGCAGATAGTGCTGGAGAGATACCTGAGAGGTCTATATTCAGATTCTAAGGCAGCAGGAAGACAGTGCCATACTGGGTGTGGTTTAGCACCTGAGACATCAACGTCCACCCGCAGTGGCACACCTCCTCCAGCAAGGCCAACCTACTCCAGCTCACCACACCTCCTGATAGCGCCGTTCCCTCGGGGCTTGGAGGCCATTTTCATTCAAACCACCACACTTGAGAGGGTTAAGGAGGTGCTAATGTCTTCCTGCCCTGGGCATGCAATGTAAAGTTATTATAATTGGTTACTTGGAGCCAAATATCCTAATTTTGTTTCATTAAATAATAAATTGTTTATTTCTCTAAATTTAAAGAAAGTTGATGATGTGTAGTACAATATTTTCTTTTACAGCTGTCCTAGCTACTGCTGTTAATTTTCCCCATTGATAAAGTTTATGGTATTTTAACTCAATTAACAGCATGGTGCACTCTGATGAGAGTATGGCTCCGGCCAGCAGAGCGGCTGATAACCAGCTCCAGATATAGCGGCCCACCTCTTACTGGTCTCCTCTGCTAAGTGCGGAGCTTTTTAGTAAACTCCTTTTGTGTTTCCCGCTTTGAGCCTTTCCTTGTTGAAGCCACTCTTAACTAGTCCAGTATTCTTATGTCAGTAAGCGTGTCTTCAGAGATGCTTTCTGAATGGTCCAGAATTCAAGTGTGTGTTAGACAATGAGGGGCGTGAAGAATGGAGTGGGTGAGCGTGGGCCCCCAGTGTCTCCTCTGAGGGTCGTCCTTGGACATAGTGCATGTACATCAGTTTGAGATTACAGTATGAATAGAGGCAGCACAACACGATCGGGAAAGTCCAGCACTGCCACCCGAGCAAAAGGTGGGTTCCGGCTGCATGGTAGTGTTTCCTGGACAGTGTGTATGCTAAGGACTGGAAGAAGTGAACAAACATGGAACCGTTTGGCTCTGTGGTTGAAAAAAAAAGCAGATAATGTATGGAGTTTCCCAAAATAACATCGCTGAAGAGGTCTGGAATGCCCCATGAGCAGGAAACACCCTCCAGTTAGGCAGTCTACTTAGCTAATTTCTTACCACTGCTTGACATCCTTTTTGTCCTGTTACAGAAGGCAGGTGTGTGAGGCTGCCTGGTGAGCCTCATCTCTGAATCCCAATGAGCCAAATGATCCATCATTGACTGACATGCTTCAAAAAATAAGCTTTCTGTTTTAGGACACTTTTAGATAAAAGAACTACAGATAGCTGAGTACCCATCTATCCTTCCAGAGTTCCCTATTACTTACATGTTACATTATTAGTATTTTGCATTTTTAAACACTTAGCAAACCAGTATTAAGCCATTCTTATTAACAAGATGGCATATTTTACTCAGATTTCTTTACTTTTAGTGCACTGCTGCCTTTATGTTCTAGAATCCCACCTAAGAGACTACATTTAAAGCCCTGGTGCCTTAGGATTTCCTTGTCCGTTTTGATGACCTTGACAGTTTTGAGAATCACTAACAGGTATTTGTAGGTCACATTCCTTAACTGGAATTTGTTTAGGACTTTTCTCACAATTGGGCTGAAGTTGTATGTTATGGGGAGACTTTTCCTTATGTTTTTATCAAGAGTGCATATTATTGATGTGACTTCACAGTTACTGTTGATCTTGATCTAGCTGAGGTCTCTCCTTTCCTACAGTGTATTGTTTTTTGGGTTGTTTTTTTTTTTTCTTTTGGTGGTGGTGGTAGTGGTGGTTTTGTTTTTTGTTTGTATTTGTTTTGGTTTTTGGAGACAGGGTTTCTCTGTGTAGCCTTTGCTCTCATAGACCAGGCTGTCCTTGAACTCACAGAGATCCACTTGCCTGGGATTAAATGCATGTGCCGCCATGCCTGGCTTCCCAAATTGTATTTAGAAGGAAGCCATATTGTGTTTTTAAAAAGTAAGGAGTGACACTCCTGCCTCTTTTGTCAGTCTCCTTAAGCCCAGATTGATCTTGAACTCACTAGGTAACTGAGACTGGCCTTGAACTACTGATCATTCTGCCTCTACCTTCCTAAAGCTAGGGTTACATGTGTATGCCATCATATAGCCAGTAAGAGTTACCTTCTTGATAGCAGAGTTTCTGTCTGTTATTTGTATTTCTGCATGGAGAGTTGTCTCTTCTTTCCAGATTTTTGTTCAGTAGTTTGTTCGTTTGAGTGTGGACTCATGGGCACTCTGTGCTGGGTTCTGGCCCAGGGCCACTAGGTGTGGTGCTCAGATTGCTCTAGCTTGGTCATTTGGGAACTCTCTCATTAACTGTTACGTCTCTATGCAGATTCTCAGCCGTATTCGTAGTACTGTCTGCTTTCTGACACTCTAGGATGCCCTGGTCCCGTTGTGTATGCCTCATCTGGGTCCTAGCAGACATTTCTGTAAAGCCCTAATTCACTTCATTGGAGAAGAGTCTTAGAACTGAGGCTCTGGGTGGTAGATGTGCTCATTGCTGCCAGAGTGTCACTGAAGAAGGAGCTATATGTCTTTATTCTAGCATTTATATATACAACTGGCTTTCTCCCTTAAGCGTTGGTTTGTTTGTTTTTTTTGTTGTTGTTGTTGGGGGGGTTGTTTTGTTTTGAGATTTGTTTCTATCTTCATGAGTGGTGTTTGCCTGCTTGTCTTTGCACTATGTGTAGCAGTGCATATGGAGGCCAGAAGGTGGTGTCAGATCCCCTAGAATTGGAATTACAGATGGTTGTTAGGTGCCTGTGTGTGCTGGAAATCCACCCTGGAGTCTCTGGAAGAGCAGCCAGTTTAGTTCTGTTAATGCTGAGCCACCTCTTCAGCCCGGACACGCGCCTTTCTATCTGTGTCAATCAGTATCTCTCAAACATGACTTCATGCCGATATCACCAGATCTAATGCATCTGCTACATGGATGGTCTAGCCTCCCCCACCCCTTGCTTCTGTGTAAATTCTTAACCCAGCTATGAGAACCCTAACTAGTTTGCACCGTGTCTGTGTTGAGTCATTCAGCTCCAGGGGACAGTACAGGGGCAAGAGAGTTACTAACCCTGTGGAAACAGCCTTCTCTGCTGCTTTTGACTTTCATCCTTTAGATTCTCTTCGTTTCCAGGAATTCTTAGGTCCGCCTGCCCTTCCCCGTCCTGTTTGATGGAGGTTGATTCATACATTTGTAATACAGCATAGAATGGTTATGAATAAAATTGCTACAAGGAATTTGGTACAGATTTACACATGGCCAGCTTTCAGATGATTTGGTTCATGTTTAAGCTCATCGTTGCTGTATTGTACAGCACTACTGTACTGGCTTTTACATATGTCATCGTTGCGTTATTTATTGTGCACTGTTTCTTGCAATAGAGGTTTTCTGTTTAGTTTTGTTTTGGCTATTTTTCCTATCCACTTACTCAGCCAGTCCTAGCAACTGCCCATCCCAAGTCATCGTGTCATTGCAGTAGATGTTCAGGTGCCACACACAGCTGCATGCTGATAGGCACCACTCAGCTTTCCCTGCAACAGCAGGGGAGATGTTCAAGGCAACTCGCACAGCTAGGTTATTAAAGCCAGCTTGCTACTAGCATTAATCACCATTACATAGCAAAGCATCAAAGTCACCGAAGTTCTCAGGACCCAACTGTGTTTCCCTTGGAACCATTGCTCTCAAACAAGCAGTGCTTCATTAGTTTGTTTTGGATGCCAGAGTTGACCCTAGGGCCCTCACACATGCAAAGCCTGCCTGCCATTGGCCTGTATTCCTTAGGAAGCAACATATTAAAGTGTAAAATTGTCTTTACTTCAAGGTAACAGTTTGCTGAATTGGATTCTATTCCTGTCAGTGATGTTTGTTTTTGTTTCCTTTGCAGCATTCATTCAGTCGGAGAGCATAATAGAAGTGCTGCGCTTTGACGATGGAGGGCTGCTGCAGGTAATTCTCCTGAGGGAGACGCGACTGTTCTCTTTAAAAATGTAGCTGCATTTCCTCAAATGCAGCTTATTAGCTGTAGGTGGTCATTGGAGTCATGGCATAAACCTCCTACTAGAATTATCTTTTAGAGTGAGCATTTCTGTAAAAAGTGAACTCCTTGTAGTATGGAGGCTATAAGTAAGTCATAGTTTTGGTAAATGTGTGTCCTGTGGGTATGAGGGTGTGTGAGAGTCAGGCTAAATGAGATTGAGTCTAAGCTGTCTGGTGGATAGACATTGAGAGAAACATCGGGGCTGTCGGACCTCAGCGCTTACCTAGGACGCAGCTGTGCAGAGTGGACGTCTGTGTCTTCTGTCTGGGCATCCTTCACCTGCCATGCTCTGTCTTTCAGTGCATTCAGCACAAAGTACAACATGGAGTCTGATTATTCTGCCCTTCCCCCCAAACCTAGTCTAGACACTCTGCAAACTCATTCTCCAGAGCTATGGAGCTGAGATGGTTCCTTCACCAGTGGCCTTCATTGTTTTGTTTTCTTGAGAAGGCTCTTTTTTTAATCTAATTTTTTTTTTATAGCCAGGGTGTCCTCAAATCTGTGATCCTTCTGCCTCAGCCTCCTGAGTAGTAGGACTAGGGTATATGCCTCATGTCTATTTCAGCTTTCTGCTTCTTTAAACTAAATTTGTTCATGAAAACAGTGCATTCTGATTACCCTCCCCCACTTTCCTCTGTGTGCTTCCTTCAGTCCCACCCTTCTTCTTCACAGACAGGTCCTTTTCATTCTTGTGTTTTAAGGCCCAGTGTGTGTAACTGTGGCCATCTGTGTGACTGTGGAGGCCTTCACTGGGGCCTGTTTCCTCTTTTTCCCTAAGATTTGACATACAAGATGCTTGCCGTCGCTTACCTGCCGTAATGATAGGCACCAAGTTGTCAGGTAGCATGCCTGATAATATTTCACTTATTTATATTCAAGGGAAACTGAGGTTTAAGAAAAGTGTCCAAGACCCCACATTTTGTGGACTGAGACTGACCTAGAGCTCCTGTCTTCTTATTGCCAATGTGAACATGATACACTTTTGACTCCTGTCTCACTAAATGACTTAGATCTTCTAAGATAGGACCTCACACTGTAGCTTGTGGTTGGCCTGGAACTTGCTTATAGACTAAGCATGATGATTTTTTTATTCCAGCCTTCCAAGTGTTAAGATTACAGGTGTGATCTACCACACCTGGCTTAAGTCTGAAAAGACTTTCCTGTGGCTTATCATAAAGACAGGAAAGTAAAAGCTTTCCTGATCCAGATAAGGACAGTACAGGAAACAGTTCTGCTGAGGTGGCATCTGCTGCTGTCTCAGCTGCAAGACAGCCTTCCTAAGACTCCTGCTGTGTGCAGTGAGCTATGCCTCATGTCCCCTTTGCTCGGCTCAGTCAACTTGTTAATCTGATAGTAAAGTGTGCCAAACTCAAAATCTTGCTTTTCTTCTTTATGAGCTAAGGAAAATAACACGCACAAAGGTAACCTGGTTAGTACTCAACTTGCTAGCCATCTTCCTATTGCCAGAACGCTTTCCGTAGCACAAGACATGCGCTTTCTCAGGTGTACCCATTCCGTTTACCATAATAGGCCTAGGAACCATAATCCCTTAGCCTGTGGTTTCTGTAGTTGCACTTTAGCTCTGTCCCTCTTGTTTAGCAAGGGTACTAAGATTTGCCGTATAAAATAGGCCAGGACCAAAGGATTCCTAAAATGGGCAGAGATGCAGAATGATCTGCACCACAGCAGGAAGTAGACCTGGCAGGCCAGGATGCAGTGGCTGCCCACTTCACACAGCATCTCACCCTCATGGGTTAGAATGGTGCTTCCCATTTTGTGAATTCCAGGACAGCCAGGGCTAACAGAAACCCTGTCTACACACGCACGCACACACACACACACACACATATTCGAGTATGACTTCAGTATCTTCATGGTAGAGTATATACAATTTAAGTATTTTTTAATTTGCACCTAAATTACAGCCTTTAAGAACTCTAGAATTTGATTGATTTGTTGTTTTTAAAGGATTGGTTGTGAGCTATAATTATATACAGGTGCATAAACTGTGGTAGGGATTTGTACTTCAGTCTCTGTCCATACCACCCAGTGACCTCAGACATTGGCCACTACTCTGAATTTCTTGGTAATTTCCTTCTCCTACAGTTATAACCATCTGAGCTTTAAGCTGTAAAATGCTATAGTTTCACTTGTGGTTTTAAGTTCATGTTATTTATACTGTTTTTGGCTCCTTTTATTCAGAATTATGTTTCTGTATGAATGACAAACTTGTTTTAATTGCAGCTTCCACAGTATATGGATGTGCTCCATTTGTGTATCGTTTCTGTGGTTGCAGATGGAAACTAGTTTTCAGCTATTAATTATGAATAAAGCCTTCTCATAGTAAAGCTGTGTGTTCATAGAGTAAGCTGCTGTTAGTAGGTTATGTGTCTTCAGCTGAAAATATTTTTTCATGTTTTGTTTTGCATGTGTGTATGTTTGTGGGTGTTTATGAAAGTCAGAGGCCAGCCAGTGGGAATTTATTCTCTTTCTGCCATGTGGTTCCAGGCAGTCAGTCTTGACTGTAGATGGCTTTACCTGCCAACCCATCTGTAGCTTTGGGTTTAATAGACAGTGCCAGTAGTTTTCCAAAGTGGTGTGTCTAGTTTACATTCCCATCATCAGAAATTCCTTGATTTACATTTAATTAAATACATTAAATAAATTACATTTATTTATTTTAGTTCTCATGAGTGCTCTGTCTCTCTGTTATTTAGTAGGAACTCCTTATAGATTTTTGGATACAAGCTCTTTATTGGGACCCTAATCAATCAGTAACAAACGTAATTTCATCCTCTAAATCTTTAGTGGTTGTATGTATTGGAAATGTCTATGTGATAGCAATCAGGCGTTTCCACTGGCCTGCCTTCGGGAACCTAGCTGCGGCTGCATGTCCTCACCCGCTGCTGCTAGGTGGGCCAGGCAGGCCGGTGCCTGTCTCGTTCGGCCTCTCAGGTCTCAGTCTCTGTCTTTCTCTCTCTCTCCTCCCTTTCTCCTCCATTTCCCTCTCTGCCTATCAGCCTGATCTATCTCTATCACTCCGAGACAGCCTTTTGTTCTACCTCCCTCCCCCAGTAAACTTTTTACACTATATCTGTTGTGTGCCATAATTTTTCAGTGGCACACCTTGGCACAGGGCTGCCAAAGGTACCCCTCCCTTCACCTCTTTATCCTGTTAGTATTCTTACTGGATGGGTTGTTCTTCTGATCTAGGTAATTGTGACTTCAAATAAATGCTTTATTCATGAAGAATAGCCTGTCAGCTGTTGCTACATTCAGTATGTCTTATGTCTGGCTGAAGAAACAGCAACATCAGAGCCCAGATTAGATCCCCACATGCACATAGAAACGATAGGTATGGTGGCATGCACCTGTAGACCCAGAGCTGGCACTCATGGCCAGCCAACCCAGTCTGTCAGTGAGCTCCAAGTCCAAGGAAGAGACTTTGTCTCAAAAACAAGGGAATGAATGACTTCCTAAATATAACACCCAAGACTGACTCCGGGCCTCAGCATGCATGTGAGCTTACACACATATGCACCATCACACACAAATATGAATACACATCCATGCATGCACACACTAATTTCAAAAAGATTATAAAGCTCTTCTCAAGTATGATCTTGAATTTAGAATTTCATTGCTCTACTCTCCTTAGCTCCGCTGCAGTTCCGGAAGTAATTTTCATTAGTGGCAGAGATCAGCTTTCCCTTTTTCATATTCAGTTGCTTTAGTTCCTTTACTGGGTTTTCTCCGTCCCTTCTTACCCTGTTACCAGGGTAAGTTACACGTCTCTTACTTCAGTGAAACGTCTCCTACACAGCTGGTCGTGCATGTGAGATCTTGTTTCTGGATAGTAGTTTTTGTCCACCCTAATCCTATGGCCTGTTTGTCTTCCCAACTACAGTTTTTAAAGTTGTGGTTTTGTTTCCTTTCACTTAGATGCGGTTCTTGGTAATGCCTTGTCCTAAAGTGCTTTGCCTTCAGTGTGCACTTCTAAAATTCGTGTGCACTCTGGGGGGCTTTTAGGATTATATAGGATCTAGAGATCAGTTTGGAGAGAATTAAAAATCTTTGTTGGAAATGGTGCGCAGAATACTGATAACACCCTGACACATGCAGTGTGCAGAACATTCTGTCAGTGCTAAGGTTAGCGCACAGAAGCTGGCATCTTCTTCCTTAGCTTCTGAGTCCTGGTTGTGAATCATTCCCTCAGGGCACTCAGTTATCATGCTGTGTCAGTCCCATGCAAGGGCAGGCATCTCTAGCCTCCCGTCAGCAGGCCCAGCCAAGCTGCCAGCTCACAGCAGCATCCCTCAGCCCTCCTGTGAATGAGCTTCTGGACAACTCACCAGCACATCTGAACCCTATACGCACAAAGCAGACATGCGTGAGAACTAGTGACTTAGGTTCCATCAGCTCCAGAATGGGGGCAATAATAGCAAGTTGCTTTAAGCCGCTAAACTTTGTAGCAGTAGATTCCAGAGTACTGGTGTGATTGAAACCTGGCTGCTTTGTACTTGTTTTTCTTCCATTGTCTCAGAAATTGCCTTTTGTATATCTGTGTGACAAGAACTTAATCAAAGTTCTGTACCAGAGCTTGTAGAGAGCTTTATTCTTGATAAACTTACCCATGTGGTGGGAGAGTGGGGTGTGCTGATGACAGAAAGAAAGCACATGTCTGTGTTCAGGATACTGTCCCTTCAGGACCAAACCAGAATTGTTCAGTGGAGTGTTGTTTGGAGCTCTGTGTGCCGTTCCAGTGAATAAACAAGCCTGGAAATCATGGACATCCTTGTGGTTAGGGCCCAGGGCCCCCAGAGTACGCAGCTGGGTGTGCAGAGAGGCTCACTAATTGTTGGTGGATTCTCATCGGACTCTGGCTGCCTAGAATCGGAATTGTATTTGAGTGGTCCAGGAGTAGTATTTCCATTGCTTCTCACGGGAAGGTATGTCACGTCATGCTGTCTTGCTGTCTTAGGAAGGATTTTCTTAGGTAGGGATTTGATAGTTTTGGAAATGAAGTGCTGTGATGCTGCTCCTATTTACCATCTAAGAAAGAGGTTGGCAGTCTTTAGCAAGAGAGGAGCTGAGACTGATTTGTATGAAGGCTAAGAATATTCGCCTTCAATTTTAATAAGCTTGGAGCCTCGGGTTACAAAAGAGACATTTGTGAATGCTTACAGAAAATTTGGAAAACATAGGAAAGTAATATTTATTGGGTATTGCCAAGTCCTAGGCATGCTCTATTTTTTGTTGTCATTGCTCTGGAAATCAGTCTTAGTGTCTTGTCTGTGTTGGACAAGCATGTTGTCGCTGAGCGATGGCCTCTAAATCTTAAGTGTGTGTTACAGGCTTAGGTGAGCAGATTAATGTACAGAAAGTAAGTAAATTAACCAAGTAAGTGACTAGAAAGTGATAAAACAAGGATTTAGCACCAAGCATTTTCCTCTAAAATCTAAATGCTTAACTGCTGTGCTGTGTGCTTGGACCAGAGAGAATTATTTCATATCCCACTACCCAAATATGATATAGATTGATGTCTGGATTAATTCCTATTGGTGCTTATCTCTGCAAGCATAGTTTTGTTTTTTCACGCTACATAAGCAGTTTTGCAGCAAAGCAATTAATTTGGTACCACAAATAGTCATTTTTCATTAAGACCAGGGCTACTGGAAATATTCATAACTGATATGATTTATAATGCAAAAAGATGTTATTACAAATAAAAGAATTATGGGGGCTAGAAGATGGCTCAGTCAATTAAGTGCTGACTGCCTGAGGACCTGAATTGGGATTCTAAAAACACGCAGGCATGGTGCATGTTGGTAACCTGAGCCCACGGTGCCGGGAGACATGACATCAGCATCCTTGGAGCCCACTGGCAAATCTGTGAGTCCCACATTCAGTGAGAAGAGACCCTTATCTGAAGAAATAAGGTGGAGAACAATAGAGAAAAATACCCATCATTGACCTGTGCCACACATATGCATGCCCACATGTGTGTGTACACACAAATACAAATGAAAACTGAAACTAGTAACATCTCATAAAGTTCAGGTTATAGCATGTTGTTGTTAGTCTTGGAACTTTTACATTTTCAGCCGCGTAGTTCATTGTTTGGGGAGTCAAGGGAAGACTGCCTTGTGCATCTTAGAGTGGATATCAGACCTCTGCTCTCTGTCCACATGACGGCACTCGCACGTGCTTGCAGCAGTTGAAAATGCTTCTTGAGCTCTGCCCAGCATGTCCAGGGCCTATACCTGAAAGCCCCTAGACCGTACTCAGCCACATGGGTCCCTGTGTCCTAGCTGCGAAAACTGGCTATTATGCCTGGCGTTTCTATGAGAACCGACAGTGCCTGAGAGTGTATTACGTATGCGCAGAGGCCAGCGTGTTTAACTGGAATCGTCTGCTTTTCTCTCCTGAGTCCTATTGAGAGGTGGGGGTGGGAGCTGTCTGAGAGGTCATGTTAATTGGCGGCTCAGCGGTGAGTGCAGCATGGGTGCGGTGTGAACTGCAGGTGGGAAGGAGTCCCTCATGACCTCTTCTGGATAGGCTGGGTAGGAGGATAATTTGGGTTGACTCAGAAATTACACTAGTGGTGGTCATTGGTGGTAGATAGGTAACTGGACATGATACAGATACTTTCTAGGCCCAGGATACTACTGCTGTGCCCTGTCTTGGGGTGTGATAGGTCAAAGGTCCTTTTCCTCAACTGGTAAAGTGTGATTACTCCCTGCACACCTTTACTCTTTAGTGCAGCAATCATCTTTTTCAGATGGCCGTGGACCATTAACTTTTTTTTATATATATTTTCCCTCAAGTGTGTATGTGCACCACTTGCATGCTTGGTTCCCACGAAGGTCAAAGGTGGGCATCAGATCCCCTGGAACTGGAGTTGGGGATGGTTGTGAGCCACCACGTGGGTTCTGGGAACTGAATCTAGGGCAGCAGGAACAAGTGCTCTTTGCCTCTGAGCTGTCTCCCCAGCATCTGCTCTTTTGTTCTTTGTTTACATTTCAGTCTCCACCGCCTTTCTTTTCACTGCTGTGTTTAGGAAACCCTCGTGTTCTGAACCTTCTGTGGTAGGGTGACTCCACAGCTGTCATTTGCTTGCTTGCATTGCTTTGCCACAGGTCCTGTCTCTGTTCATTCTGATGTGCCTTATTTGTAGTTACACATTAGCTTCTGACGTCCTTCAGCCTACTAAAGGCGTGCTCAGTTTCTTCCACATAATTCTTATGCTTTCTGCTGTGCTGCCCCGTCTTTAGGTTCAATTTTAAGATACAGGTTAAAGGCAAGTTTAAGCTCTTATTTCTCAAATTACCTCATAATCAAAATAGCATTTACTGTAATCTTTCAGTGCTTGGGGCATGGTGTCTGCCTGCTGTGAGGCTTTAATTAGTATAGTTAAATGATATTCCATTGTGTCTAGCTTATACTTCAATTAGAAGCATTTATTTACTCTTCTAACCTTATTTCTTATTGAATACCAGCTAATTTTTCTATAAGAGGATGTCTTGGGGTTGTGAAAAGACATCACGACCATGCAACTCTTACGAAATTAAATGTTTATTTAATTGGGGCTGGCTTATAGTTTCAGGGGTTTAGTCCATTATAGCCATGGCGGGGAGCAGGCAGACATGGTGCTGGAGGAGGAGCTGAGAGTTCTCCATCTGGATCCTCAGGCAGCTGCAGGGACTGTAAGCCACACTGGGTGGAGCCTCAGTATATGAGACCTCAAATCCCGCCCCCGCAGTGACACACTACCTCCAGCCAGGCCACACCTACTCTAACGAGGCCACACCTACTCTAACGAGGCCACACCTACTCTAACGAGGCCACACCTACTCTAACGAGGCCACACCTACTCTAACGAGGCCACACCTACTCTAACGAGGCCACACCTACTCTAACGAGGCCACACCTACTCTAACGAGGCCACACCT
>CM053756.1:6085589-6179365 GCA_028658305.1 Pachyuromys duprasi
AGGCCACACCTACTCTAACGAGGCCACACCTACTCTAACGAGGCCACACCTACTCTAACGAGGCCACACCTACTCTAACGAGGCCACACCTACTCTAACGAGGCCACACCTACTCTAACGAGGCCACACCTACTCTAACGAGGCCACACCTACTCTAACGAGGCCACACCTCCTACTAGTGTCACTGCCTATGGGCCAAGTATTCGAATACATGAGTCTGTTTAAACCTCTGTGGATGGTTTCCTGATTTGTAATTTATCATCATGAAGAATTTTGCTTTTTTGTCTTTGTGATCTTTTTATATTATCTTTATGATGTTTTATTCCTCAAAAAGTGCACAGGGTAGTAGGTTACTAGCATTTTGTTTCTGTTTGCATGGGAGCACAACTCCTCATACTCTGGTTTTTTTGGTCACTTTATTTATCCATGAACAGCACACAGTGTACATATTTAAATTATACAGATTGAAAAGGTTGCTGTTAGGCATGATGATGTATGCCTGTATCCTAGCCCTCGGGGACATAGAGGCAGGTGGATCTCTGTGAACTTGAGGCCAGAGTGATCTATAAAGTGAGTCTAGGACAGCCAGGACTACGCAGAGAAACCCTGCTTCGAAAATGTCAAAAAAGAACAAGGAAGAGCAAAGGTTGGCATGCTCTTTCACATCTGGGCAGTCATAACTGCAGTCCAGTAGTGAGCATGCACACCCCGCAGAACTCTCCTTCTCCATCTCTAGGCAGTGTCTGTTCAGCTTCTGTCCTGAGTCCAGCACTCACCATGCTAACTGTGAGATTTACCTATGCTCTCATACATATCAGTAACTTGTCTTTTTGTTTCTGAGGAACAGTGGTTCATCTGGCAGCAGAACTTTGGGCTGTTGTAGTATTGAGTTATTGCAAAGCTATTGTGTAGATAATGCTTTTGTTTCTAGACCTACTACACAGTTGCTGTATTTTCTTAAATATTTTTTCTGAGATTAATTTGTATCCATTCCATAGAATGGGGTTAAATGTTCACATTTCTTCACTACATCATCTGGTTCTTCCGGCGTTAAGAAGACATTTGGTTCTCTATTGACTGTCATTGATGGCTTTGTTGAAAATTAGGTGATTGTACACATGTCCATTTCTGGACCTGCCAAGTTTCATTAATCTATCTTTAGCTACTGCTACTGTCTTGTTTTTGTGTAGAAAACATGTGACTCAGGTTTAGAACTGGCATTTTAAGTGCGCAGCTCAGCAGCGCTCACATGTTGGACAGTGCCCACCACGCTCTAACTTCAGAACCTCTTCCTTCCAAGCGCAGATTCCTTACCCATGGAGAGTGTGCGATCTAAATGTTGCTGTAGCTTCTTTTCTTAAATTCGTTCATTTGTTCGTTCATTTGTTTGTCCATTCATTCTTCTTTTAGACAGTGCATCCCAACCACCACTTCCCCTCTTTCCCAGATCCACTGTTACTCAGTTTTCCTTCAGAAAAGAGCAAGCCTCCCAGTGCTATCAGCTGAACACAACTCAACAAGTTGCAGTAAGACTAGTACAAACCACATTAGAGGTCTCACAAAAACCCAGTCTAATCAACCACAGCATCTAGACAGAAGACGTAGGGCAGGGTCTGTGTTTGTCCCTTCAGTCTCTGTGTAGCCCTGTGAGCTCTGCTTGGTTGATTCTGTGGCCTTGTTCTCCTGGTGTCCTCAACCCTCTGGCTCCCACAATCCTTCTTCCCCCTCTTCTGAGTGGTTCCCCAAGCTCTACAAAATGTTTGGGTGTGTGCCTCTGCATCTGTTCCCGTCAACTGCTGGAGGAAGCCGTGGCTGCTTAGCCAGGTTGACATCTGGCTCCCACCTTGCCTTGCAACCTTATTTTCTACAGCCAAATAAATTTGCATTCTGTGTTTTGGTTGTACCGTGTTCTTTCCTCTTGTAGTACCTATGTGGCTTCCGTGTCACTGTTCGTCCGAGTTTAGTTGTAGCCATCAACTCCTCAGACGCACTTTCCTCATATATGTCCCTTCTTCAGGCCCTTTCACAGCAGGTTCCCAGTATTTCTGTAATCATTTCTCAATGTATAAATATTTATATGTCACTTACATGGTTTCCCACTGTGTCTTCAGCTCCATAGGGGCAGCAGCCAAAGACACCAGCACCGCCCTGGGGAGTGAACGCCCTGGGGCTCGTGACCTCATATGAAGTGATTGTAAGGGGGACTTCCCTACAGGATTTTCATTGTGTGCCAAACATCAGGAAATCAGTAACATTAGTTTGTGATGTTCCATATATACCTAAAATTGGATCAAATTATTCTCATTTTAATTACATAGTGTGGCCTTTTATTTTATATGATTATGGGTCCAGGTTTAACCTGAAATCAACTGAAGGAATAGGATGAATGTAAAAGATACAATGAAACATTTTGATATTTCTTCTATCTGTAATATAAAACCTTGGTTTTAAATTTTCATTCTTATTTTCTTCCTTTTACAGACTGAGACAACACTTGGCCTCAGTTCATATCAGCAGAAAAGGTAAGTAGGGCTTATGTATGGCAGCATGCAAACATGTTTCCTTTCCTCTGCAGTTAGTTCCTGCAGGACTCTTGCTCACTTTCCTGGACTGTTTTCTGATAAATAGGCAATATTATAAAAACATTGTGTCATGATTTCATTTTTAAAATTTTTTAAAATTTATTATTATTAACTTTTTTGCCTGCTTTGGGCCAGGATCTTACTGTCTGACTCTGGCTGACCTGGAACACTCTGTAGACCAGGCTGGCCTGAGAGTCCCAGAGCTCCGACTGCCTCCACCGCCCAAGTGCTGGGATTACAGGTGCCACCACCACGCTTTGCTTTATGCTGTGTTTCTGAATACTGTGTATGGAAAGCCAAGTTTAAATGTGAGTTCTCACATGGGGCACATAGATAACACACTGCTCTGGAATTGTTTCTGTGACTGTAACAAGACCTGGGGTAATTCACTGGAAAAGAGAAAAGGTTTCTTTGACTTACAGTTTTGGAAATTGAATGCCCAGCACAGCATGACAAAATGAAGCTGCTCCTCATTCCCAGAGCGTCAAAGATTGAGAAAGGGCTGGGGTCGCACAAGCTCCTTCAAAGGCACACTCCCAGTGACCGAGAGACTTCTTGCCAAGTCCAGCCTGTATAGTCTCTCTGGGACCAAGCCCAAACTTGGGCCTTTCAGAGACATGGAAGATCTAATCTGTAGCTCTGCCCCAGCCATATATAAAGGTCTTTACTCAGAGCAGAGGTGCCCTTGTCCTATAAGAGTATCAGTTTGTAAGTCCGTAGTGGCTTCTCTTGAGTTCTAGAACTGACACATCTAGAACCAACATAGTAGAAAAGCATACCTCAATTCCAGCAGGGTTGAAAAATTAGCCATGGAATACGCAGGTTTATGGTTATGGAGATGATGTTCATCCATCATCACAATCTGGCCTTAGAGCTGGAGAGATGGCTCAATGGTTAAGAGCATGTCTGTTGTTGCAGAGGAACTGGGTTCAGCTCCCATCACCTACATGGCATGCTCTTCTGACCTGACAGTCTAGCATTGTATTCTCTTTGATTTATCTCATTGAATATGGAATCTTTCAGTATCCGCTCTATTTTCTCTGTGGCCCAGCTTTTCTCAGCACTCGAGAGGAAGAGGCAGGTGGATCTCCAGCCTAGTCTATAAAGCAAGTTCTAGCACAGCCAAGGCTACACAGAGAAACCCTATCTCAAAAAAACAACAAGGCAAACAAACAAAATGTGAAGGAGGTGAGGAACCCCTTGAAGCATTGGGAAGAAAGTTGTCATGATTAATAGTACCTGGTAAGGAAGTGTCGGGAAGAAAGGAGAGATCGGTCAGCCTGCTTGCAGTGTCTTAGAGTCCTCTATATGCTAGACTTGTACATGTACCCTCCTCAGGGTCTTGGAGAACAGCAGAGATACAAATCTGACGTGGTTCATTTGTGGAGAACTCAAGTGTACTGGAAAAGAGATTGGAAATCAGTGTTGGCTTTGTTGTTACGGGGTATGACACTCTAGACATGCATGCTCTGAATGGTGTCTATCATCAAAATAGTCTTTTAGCCAAGGTGATGGTTAACTTCTGACTTCAGACTCTGTCTGCTAGACTGACTAAGTGTTGCCTGACATGAGGGCATCTGTTGTGCATGGCCTGTTAGAGACTGAGCCTTTGGTGGGAGATTAGGAATCAGAGCACCTGAGTTACCAGTTCAGCAGTTTGTTCTTATAAGAAATTCTGGGCAAAATTTTTCTTTACAAATTGGATAATTAATTCACCACGTGGCATATATTACATGTAGTGTCAACAGTGCGATTAAAGGCTGTTCTGAGACGAAATATGAACATTTATTCAGGTACTAGCAGCTTGCAGGCTCTAAGCAGATGACTGAGAGTTGTGGGGCTTTGATGGTTCGCTCAGCAGATGTTTGTCTGGACTCTTATGTGCAGCAGGTATTGTCCAAACTGCTGACAGTCGTTCTCTGCTGCAGCAAAATAAGCTGCTAGTACTTCAGCAGTCTTAAAACAGGAATCTTGGAGGTCGTAGTCAGGACAGGATGGCATCCAAAGCTTCAGGCTGGACTTTGGACAAGCGTGGTGGCCCCGCTGTTTCATGGCGCTTCTGAAGGGGAGGCAGGAAGGGTATGTAAGGCCAGGTTGGTCTTGGCAAGCCCCAGGTTCCAGTAAGAGACTCCACTCAATGTGCAGTGTGGAAAGTAATAAAGACCCTCAACTTCTGCGTGCGCAGGCACACGCACACATACCCTATACACATGCCCCAAAACTCGGATAAAATAACATCTTCTGAAATGTCACATAGAAAAATTGCCATTATAGAATGCTGCATCCTTCACAAATGTACTTTACAGATGAAGACATTTCAAGACTATGGTGGCTGAGACAGAGACACTGTCCAGCAGACTGGTACCTTCGGGAGTGTTACAGGCCGAAGACAATCAAGCTGTGCTAGGTGGAAACAGATTAACAATAGAACGAAGAACATTGGAGAAGTCAGAATGTGTTGATACATATAGAAATATTTCCTAATTAAAATTTTAATTGGCAGATGATTTATAAAAATGAATAATTAACTTTATGAGCTGTACTGCGTGGCATGCATCCCATGTATAACAAGGACAAAAGACAGGAGTAGAGGGTGGAAGAGTCGAGCTCTCATCTGACGTCTGTGAAGCGCTATATTATGATAGACAGTGATAAGATGAACCCTGGAACTATTAAGACCACTTTAAAAAAGAACAAAGACATACAGCTAATACACTAGTCACAGATAAAATGTTAACTAAAAGATTGTTCAGTTGTTACATTTTAAAAGGTAGGAGAGGACAACAAAGGGACCAAAGAGCAGTTAAAACGAACAAACTAGAAAACAAAGAGCAACATGGTAGACTGGAGCCCAGGGAGTGATGCAGTATGTTCGCATACTTTTTTAAAAAAGAACTTTTATTTACAATTCTTTTATCTTTTCTCCTTACTCCACCCCAATACCTTCCAACACCCCAACACCAGGTAGGAGAGAGGAAGGAACCATTAGTGGGAGAGGGGGTAAAATTCTTCCCTAGCTGCTTCCTGCTGGTCAGGGTCCTCGGGTTCCTTGGAACCAGGCCAATCCTCATTTCAGGAGATTTCCAACGTCTTATCTCACAACAGCAAGCAGGGGTAGCAAGGGGAAACCAGCAGCCTTGCTCTTTCTCTGAGCTCTACATTCACTGGGTCCTAGCATTTACTCTCTCTTTCCAGAATCCTCAGAATTAAACTCTGCAGCTGGCAAAGGGCTCCTCTCAGAGCCTGCATGAGACAAATAATCTGCTACTGTGGACTATCTGAATCAGTCCCACATCCCACACCTGGAACAAAACAAAAACATGTTTATACCCACAACAACAGTATGAACTGTTTCAGCATCAGGTGTCAATTTTAATTAAAAAGAAAGAACTATGCACATGTTCTGTGCAAAGAAATGCTTTGTTTTAAACCTATGCTTAATACTTTACCTTTATAACAGTTTTATTCTTCAAGAATTTCACACAGTGTATTGTGAACGTACTAACTCCTCTCTACCCTCCCATTCCTTCCTGCCCAACTTTGAGATTATTGTTTCTTTTCTCTCTCCCTCTCCCATGGAATCCAGTTTGTGTTCCTCAGCTGGTCTTGGGAGTGGCTCCTGCCCTGGTGCACGACACGCCTAATAGGGTCACATCATAAAGAAAAGTGACTCCCCCCCTGCCCCCCAGCAACTATCAGATGTCAGTAGCTCACCGAGTGATGGGATTTTGTGCCCACTCTCTCTCCACCTCTGTGCTGGGATTTTATTGGGCCAGAGCGTGTTCAGGTTGTATGCATATTGTCATAATTGCTGGGAATTCACATCTGCATTTGCCCTGTTCTTTCCTTTGTTCTCTACCACCTTTAGCTCTTAAGATTTTCCTCTCTGAAGAGCCCTGAGCCTTGAGAGGAGGGGTGTGATATGAATGTTCCATTTAGGGCTGAGCATACCACAGCCAGTTGTCTCACTAATGTCTTTCCTTATATTTAATTTTCCTGACTCTTACATGGAATAAATGATTTGTTTTTCTTATCTTTCTAAATGACTTTGTAAAACAAATGAACAAAATGAAGCAATGTCTATTTATTTAGCCCGGGCCAGTCACCAACTCATTTATAATGGACAGTAGTGGACCTGTACATAAAAGCTGAAAGTGTAAAATACTTGGGATAAAGTGTCAGTGTTAGCATATAGGCAGCCTGCTTCTGGGCTGCCTAGTAACCTATGATGTCATCATGTGTCACCCACCAGGTGTGTGGCTCAGCTATGCACATGATATAAAAGGACCAGCCCACTGCTTTGTCTCTCTCTCCTTCTCTTCCTCTCTTGCTCTCTCCTGCTCTCTTCCCTCGCGCTGTCAGGGCATCCTCCTACCCCCAGTTCTGTCCCTCTGTCTCTGCCCTCATGGCTCACTCTGGCCCTAACTCTCTTCTGCTTCCCTTCCCTTGAATAAATTCTTTCATTTAGTATCTGTCATGGCATCATTTTAAAAATAACAGTCAGTCTTTAGAGTTACTTGCAACCTGGGAAAATTTTTCTTAAGATAAGAAGAAAATGTACCATAAAGGAAATATGATAAATTGACTTCATTAAAATTAAAAAATTTTGCTGTTCAAGACACAACTATCAAAAAGGTCAAGGGGAGTGTGTCGCCTGTACCCATATCCCAGAGTGTCGGTCACACACAGGCAGCCTGAGCTCAGACAGCACCTCATCTAAGAGAGGAGACAGTGTAGAACACACCCTGCAACAAAGACGAGTAGCTTGATGAGTAAATGAAAAGCTGTTTGCTGTCCTTAGTTTGTGGAATCCGTATCAAAACTGCAGTGTGTTGATATATACCGTATATTACACAGGGTGAGTCCTGTTCATTTATCTAAGTAGCTGCTCCTGTCTCTAAGAAAAATCAGCTTGGAAACTACTTAATTGTTGATGGTTGTAAAATTTTTACTTGGCCATCTTCTGTGTGTCTGTAATGATCCTTTGTGAGTCAACATACAGAATAGTAGTTGACAAATGTGAGAGATTGTAGTTACAAGTTCACATTCCTGGTCTTTGTACTACATGGAATGAATCAGATTCCGAAGGTGGGACCTAGTAATTTGCATTTCCACAGGAATTCTAGGTGTTTGGGTTAATGTGGACCACTTTTTTTCTTTTTTTTAAGAAATTCTGTGTCCAGGTGCAGTGTCTCCCCCCACCAGCTGTAAACTCAGCATTTGGGAAGCTGAGCCATGAAGAGCACAAGAGTTCATCACCAGCCTGAGTACAGACTAAGACCCTGTCTCAACTGTCCCATAGTGGGTCAGAGTACCTTCTTTTAGTTAGTAGTTGATTCTAAGCAGACAGTTGTAGACTTCCTAACTTAACACTTCTTCAGCACCAAGGAAGTCATACAGATTTTATTTAGAAGTCATGTATTCATCTTTGACCCAACAGTTAACCAAACAATAGAGTTCATTTCCCCAGGATTTCATTGTTCGCTAGCTTGAAATCAGTCTTCAATTTCTTTGTCTCCAAATCTGGAAGGATAGGTGTTGTGTGTTTGTCTGTCTGCCTGTCTGTCTGTGTCTCTGTGTGTGTGTATGTCTGTCTGTCTCTGTGTATGCCTCTGTCTGTCTGTCAGACCAACAAGCCCCAGGGACCTGACTTCTGCCCATTTCCCTCATGTTGGGATTATAAATTTGCTCCACCATGCCCGACTTTTTTCTTTTTCTGGGGATCGAACCGACATCCTTCTACTTACAGGGCAAGCATTTTACTAAGATAGCTCCCCAGCCCTGCAAATAATTTTTCATAAAATGTTAGAAGACAGTTGTATTGATAATTCAGAGGAAATAATTGCTAAAGAAAACATGAAAGCTATGACAACACCCCCGATAGGCTTGCATTGAAATTGACATAGGGATATATATCATTTTTCATATTGTCTATTCCCTCAATTTATTTTTCAGCATCACCTCCAAACATTTGCACTCTATTAATACAGCATTAAATGGTGTCCTGCCATAGGTAAATCAACATGATAGAATCATTTCATCATCTGCAGATACATGACAGCTGTGTTACTGCATTGCTTTTTTTTTTTTTTTAACGAGGCAACATTTGTGCCTGCTTGTATTGAGCCATTTAAAGTTATTGCCTACAGGTGGCTTTGCTGTGTCTTGAATACACATTTATGAAGGACTCATCTCTCACACTGTCTCCTCTTTCTCACTTTGTGAGCACTCTGTCAGTCCCACTAACAGCTGCAGGGCGCTGCCTTCTGCTGAGCTTAGAGGAGACTTCAGCATGGGGTATAAAACCTACTTCTAAGGATGTGTCAGGAAAGGAAGGGGAAGTGTTACTTGCAAATGGTTGTCTACAGTAATTGTCCAATGTTTGGGCAGCACACACAGAGATAGTGGCAAGCTACCAGGATTAATTCAGCCCAGGCGTCTGTCTACTGGCAGGAAGTTTCTCTGTATAAGCAGTCTCCATGTATATCCAGCTACGTATTACTTAGCTCCATCTAACCAAGACACTATATTTAAATGCTCTAAGGCAATACTCCTGAACATCTTCACACACAGCCCTTCCTTCTTTCACTAGTCCCTCACAGATCATCAGTGTCTGTACATCATCCTCAGTTACCGTCCAGAGTCAGTGGAACTGTTGTCTAAGCTCCAAATAGGCCGGAGAAGCAGCTGCTCTCCTCCCTGTCTGCGCTGCCTTAGCACTACCCTGCTTCTGTCTTGAGTCTTTACAGTGTGCTGTTCACACTGCAGCCCAGAATTACCGTGCAAAACAATGCCAAATCTTAGGACTTTTTTGTTTAAAACACTATTGTAGTAGTTAACTTTTCTCATTGTTGTCACAAAATATCTGACAAGAAAGAAGGTCTCCAGTTGAGGGGTACAGTCCTGTCGTGGGGAGAAGCCGTGGGTGGCAGGACTAGGGTGCAGCTGGTCACACTGCGTCAGCAGAGTGGAACAGGAAGTGTGGCCAGGCTGCAAAACCTCAGGGCCCATCCCCGTCGGCCCACTTCCTCCAGGACAGCTCTACTTCCTGAAAGTTCCACAACTATGCTGTTAGCTGGGGACCAAGTGTTCACACACGTGAGCCTGTGTGAACGTGCCACATTCAGCCCACTGAAGCTGTAGAGGGTGTTTCTTACATTTAGAATAATATCCACACTCCTGCTTTGACCTCTAACCTTTTCCCTCTCCTTCCTTCACACTGGTCTTTTCTGTCTCCTTCTTCTCCAGCTTGCCAGACCCATTCCTACCTTCTACCCTACTTCTCTACTGTCTGCTTTTACCCACTGTGCTGGATTTGTGTTCTATCACGTTTGTGTTGAATGAAGTTTGGCCTCTACCACTTCAGAATTTTTCATTTGCAACTTACAAAATAGGTTCTGGGTTTTATGGGGGGAAGAACTAGATTTTCATTTCCTTTGTACCTGTAACATTGTACACAAATATGTATGTAATTATGCCAGGCATTACGTTTTCCTTTTTTTAACTTGGTAAGGTTTTAGAATAGGTTGAGTTTAACACTTAAAACACATGAGCCAGAGCTGGAGCCGGAGCTGGAGAGTTGGCTTAGTGGTTAAGAGCATTTGTTTCTTACAAAGGATCCGGGTTCAGTTCTCAGCACCCACATGGAGGCTCACCACCTCCTTGGGCACCAGACACACATGTGATGCACAGACATACATGAAGGCAAAACACACACTCAAAATAACAAAATAAATTAAAAAAATTTTTTAAACATGTGAGCTGAATATCTCTTATTTTAGAGGAGCCAAAGAATGCTGTCTCTTTGTCATGTCTACAAAGGATAGAAAATGATGCAGCTGTGTCTGCTTCTGCCTACAAAGAGCTGTGCCTTCTCATCCTAGTGTGTGTAGTTTTGTGTCGTGGTGTGTTATGATCTTGAGATTTGCTGTCTGCTCCATTTCTGTTGTTTATGTTCAACCTAGAAAGAGGGATAATCAAACAGCACAGAAAGATACTCCAAATCGGCAGAACTTAAAACATTTGTGGAGTTGATTTATTTCAGCTCAGTAGCCCCATTCCATTTTCAGTATATATGTCCTGATTTAGAAACTGAAATCCATGTGATTTGTGCAAGTGATAGGAATACAGTAGTCTCTGGTAGATTGTGTCTCATTTCTTCAGACAAAAATATCTAAATCCAATTTGAAAGTGACTTTAGTAGTTGACTGCATTTCTAACTTCATGGTGTCTATAAACATACGACACTGTTACATCAGCACTGTCTGTTCCCCAAGTTCCTTGATATCCCACATTATATGCTACCTCTGAATATCTGAGTCTCTTAAAAATGGTACTCAGATATTTAGGCCAGAACACCATTGTGTTCCCAAGTCTTGAGTGTTCCAATGCTTTGAAAGTCCTAAACCCAAATTCATTTTGTTTTTAGCCCTTTGCCCACTTAGTTGGAATGTGATTTTTATCTGTCAAATTTATGCAACTGTGCTACAACTTATTCATCATCTTGTATCAAAGATCTAAGAAAACATGTTAAACTATATTGTTACTAATTATATCAATGAAGAAAGTTTCAGGGCTGGAGAGAGAGCTCCGTGGTTAAGAGCGCTGTCTGCTCCTGAGAAGTCCTGAGTTCAATTTCCAGCACCCACATGGTGGCTCACACCATCTATATTGGGATCTGATGCCCTCTGCTGGCAAGCAGGTGTACGTGCAGATAGAGTACTCATACAGAAACCAAATAAAGGAATACATTTTAAAAATAAAGAAAATTTCATTATTCGGTCTACTGAAACATTCTGTTTTCATATACCTTTCTGTTAAAAAAAAGTATTCCCTTTTTTTTTTCTTTTCTTTCTTACTTGGTTTGTTTGTTTTCCAATGTTTTAGATAGGATTTTGCTAGATAGCCACGGCTGGATTTGAAGTCTAGTACTCCCGTCTCTACATTCTGAGTGCTGAAATTACAGGCACCTCAAGTTGTAGAGCATTGGGTTCCAGTGATGTGTTAGCGTATGCGCATGTTTGTGTGTGCAGGTTACACTTGTGCACTGAGAGGCCAAAGGACGTGAGCTGCTGTTCCAGATACCGTCACCTTAGTGCTCTGGACTAACCTTCTAGTGCGTCCCGGGGACCTGCTGCTGTTGATCCTCGGATCGCTGCGTGCTCAGACTTCTCCACGTGGGTTTCTTGGCCAGCTCATGTCCTCCACAAGGCAGAAGCTTTGCCAGCTGAGCTACCGCCCAGCCCAGAGTCCTGTTCTCTTACAGTGCCACACACCTGACTATGATGTACAGAGTTAGAGAATTGCTCTTTACACTTCTTTTTCTTTCCAGCATTTCCCTGTACCGGGGTAACTGCAGGCCCATACGATTTGAACCACCAATGCTGGATTTCCATGAACAGTAAGTAAAATGGAACGGTAGGACTGTTTTCCTTGCATTTTTCCTGCCCTTTGCCTGTGTCAGCTATGTGAGAAAGCTACACCTTTACATCTTAACAAAGCAAATGTTGTTGAAGCCCCTTTAAACTAGAAAACAAGTATCTGTTAAGAATCTGAGGGCTAGAGAGATGGCTCAGTGGTTAAGAACACTCTCTGTTCTTCCAGAGGTCCTGAGTTCAATTCCTGGCAACCACATGGCAGTTTATAATCATCTATACTGGGATCTGTGGCCCTCGTCTAGCATGCAGGTGTATGCGCAGATAGAGCACTCGTCTACATAAAATAAATAAATCTTTTAAAAAAGAAAGAGAATCTGACATGATATAAACTTTGAAAGTTTAAATGTTCCTACATGTTCCACTCTGGTTCAGTGGATACCTGTGAGAAGTACCATGCGCATTGAAGCCTGCTCTGATCAGCACCTTGTCTCTGGTTTAAGTTATTCGTATTGACACTCTGCATGATACGGTGCTCTGAAGGTGCATGTGCCAGCACATCGACAACAGTGCACTCACCAGCCCCAGGGACGTCCCAGCAGATCCCACAGCTCTGTCGGAGCCACTCACCTCCTGCCTTTGGGATGCTTGTGTCACCGGGTCTCAAGTCAAAACAAGTGTTCACTCTACTGGGCTCCACTTGCAGGTGGGGGAAGAGGGCCTCTTACCCCTACTACAGAGCGAGCTGTGTGTGCAGCACTGTGAATTAGAGTCTACACTAGGAGAGCACACAGTCTCTATGCTATGCGTGTGCATGCATCTGGAAGTGTGTTTTACTCAGGTGTGGGCAGATTATGATCATCTGATTTTTCCTCTCAAGTTAAGTAATTGGTAATGCTATAAGCCTGTCCTAAATGAAATTTAAATGCTGTACACATTCTTTTGGTTTATTCTTCCGCCTTAGGGAATATGGGCTATTTCTTTTTCTGTCTTTATGTTGCCTCTACAGTGACAAAGAGTAACAGATCCCCTGGAACTGGAGTTAGAGTTGATTGTGAGCCACTCAGTGGGGGTACTGGGAACTGAACTCGGGTTCTCTGGAAGAGCAGGAAATGCTCTTAATTACTCAGCCATCTCTCCAGCCTATGTTCAAAACCAGGGCATTGTGCATGTTAATGAAGTATTTTACTACTGGTGTGTGTACATCTCAGAGACCCAGAGTTTCTATTCTTTATGAATTATAGAGTCAGTGATATTCCTGTTTAGCAGCACAAAATGCACTAAGACAGGGCAGTGAGAACATTGCAAGACGTATAAAGTTCTTAATTCAATTACAGAATATATCAGTCTTCTTTAAGTGAAAAGCATTTAGTGAAAGGGGCATTGTATTTCATGTTTATCAATATGGTTAATTATTTTTTAAAAATAGGCTTTCTCTAGTAAAATTATCTTTGAGCGTGTTCAAAGCATGGAGCATACAGTATTACGCTCCATGCTAACACTGTGGAATTAAATAATATTGATGCAATTCTGTGAGATGTGGAGGTGAAAATGAAGATTAGTTCACAGCACCAAATGTTTAGTCAAAATCAGTGAAAATTCCAGTTTAAAAACTCAGTAACTACTTATGAGACATTGTTTCAAAATTTTTATATAGTTGTTTTTGCTTTGTGTGTGTATGTGGCTAGTGATTGATGTCAGAGACCATTGTTGGTGTATTCTTCCATTGCTGTTGGCCTTATCTTAGACAGCGTTGTTCAGTGCCTCTGGAGTTCATCAATTCAGCTGGACTGGCTGGCCAGCAAGCTCCTGGGATCTGCTTGTCTCCTGCCCAGCACTGCGATTACAGGGCTGTGCCCCACGCCTGCCCCTTTATATATGTGCTGAACTCAGTTCCCTGTGTTTGGCCAGCAGGAATTGTTCTGACTGAGCCATTCTTCCAGCCTTTCATGTGTCTGTTGAGGGTGTTTTATAAATTTTGAGATTAAAACAAACAAACAAAAAACCTTTCATTATAGAAAAATATCTGAACAGAAACTAAAATTTCCTTTCCTAGTTATTTGCCTCTCAATTCATTGATTAACGCTCTATCTCCAGAGCAGGAGAACTTGGGATAAAGTTAAGGGAGATTCTGAAATGATGATTTTTAGTCTGTTTGGGAAGTGTTTGTTTCCTTTCCTTTTTGAATTTGTATTTCTTTGAGAATGAATGGATCCTCTTGCTTCCTTTTCTCTAAAACACAGAATTGCACATAACAGTATTCAGGAGGCTGAAACAGGAGGAGGTTGTAGCTTTTTAGAGATACCTCCCTCACAGTTCCTAAGTTGACCCACAAGAGCTTGTGAAGGTTGGTATACCTGAATGGTATATGGTCACTATAATAAAGATAAAAGCAAAATACTGGTGAGGACAAGAAAGTGAAGAGCTATCATAGTCTGACCATTTAGAACCTCTGCATTTCAACTGTCTTCTATGTCCTGCGCATTTATATTTATTGACTCACAAAAACATATCCCACATTTTATAAACATACTATCATTTAACTTGCTTTTCAACTTAGTGCATTGTGAACCTTGTTTCTTACTATTTTATGTGGTATTAGCATCAAATTATATGGGCTTATTTGTTAAATTCATTTATTTTTAATTGTTTTAATATTTTGTTAGCAATCAGTGCTAAAACTGGTATGTCATATACAATGTGACTCTTCCCTGTTCCAATGTGACTGTTACAATGTGACAGTCTCATTGAAAGGACACAAAGAATACTAAAGTTAACCTTTACTAACCATCATGGCTAATTATCATGAACTAGACAGAAGGAGTTGGTGGGATAAGTAAAGTTATCACTGACTGGGGAGGAAGTAGATGGACTTTCTTATTGAGACTGGCCCTGATCATAGAGAAGCTAGAGACTCAGGTGCTAAGAGAACCTTTGTATGCCCTCATGAAAATCCAGGGGAGGACAGATGAACTTCAACAGAGCACAAACAAGGCAGGTGACAGTGAGGAAAACTATCAGAAACACAGGAAAGGAGCTAATCCCAAGTGCAGCACCCTGTGCTGCTCCAAAGGCAGAGAAGGGAACAGAAAGGAGCAGTGTTGTCCGTAGGCTAGTGTCTGTACTCCAGCTCACTGCGGGTGACACCTTATCGAGAACATGATATGGGGAAATGGAGTCTGTGAAGAGAGGTGGCACGAGAGAGAGCAGAGTCTTTACACACAGGTGCTCATACAGCCACCCTACCTGTGTGTCAAGTGAGTGTGTAGCAAGAAGATGCCATCTGTGAACCACAAAGAGGAAGCCACCAGAACCTCAGTATGCTGGGAGGCCATGCTCAGATTTCCTGGCACTAGAACTGTGAGAAAGACATTACTAGTGCTTTTAATCCGCTAGTATATAGCATTTTGTTACATTTTCTTAAATTACCTAAGACATTGTTTTTCCATTATTTGAAAATATCTGCACCCAGTCTAAGAATATCAAACTTTGTATGTTTTTATTCCACAAAAATAGAACCAGGGTTATAGAAGGAAGATCTTTGTGGGCACATGGGAAAACATGCATGGTGGAGTTCGTTCGGAGACTCAGAACCTGCTGGGGGTCGTAAGTGTGTGTGCCTAAGTATATGTTTAGTTGTGTGGGTGGGCATTTGAGAGGCTTGGCATATATGACTGTAGGAACTGGTTACACCCGCATTGAAGAAGATGGTGAATAGCTACAACTGTGAGTCACATCACTGATCTTTTCCAGGTAGGCAGCAGCAGATCAGGAGCAAGGGAGAGCAATTGAAAGTCTACTTGGTTCAAGGAAAGGGCCTAAGCTGTCCATGAACGGACTTCCAAGTGATTAGCAGACCTGCCTAGAGTGAGCTCCCCTTTGATGTAAGTCAGCGATAAGGGTTTAATTACATCTGCAGAAGCACTCCCAGCGGCACCTACCTTGGTGTTCCAGTAGCACGGAGAGAGATGTATGCTACAGACCGTGCCGGGTCTCTTAGCAACTCCAGCCCAAAGAAGAGAGTCTGAGCGGGGCCAGTGTTCTTCAGCTCTCACAAGGAGAAGTGCACTGGAGAGGAATTCAGGGACTGTAATTTAGTCCAGCTCAGGGTTAGCGCCCAGCCACTGTATGAATATAGACATCAAGATTCCTAAATTTAGTGCTCTTGTCTCTAAAAATGGAAGGTCTTATGCTTGAAATTCTGTGTTTGGCGGTTCAGAGCTCAGGTTCTTAGGAGACTCAAAAGTAGCTTCATGACAAGAAACTGAGAAAATGTTTTCACTACAGAATATTATTCCCAAGAGGCTCTAGGAAGTAGCCAGTTGCTAAAGGAAACAAATGTGAGTTCACATCCTCTTTGAGTTGTATGTTTCTTCCCACTCTGGGAAACAAAACATTGTTACTCAGTTGAATTTTTTCCTGCATTGATCTCTTTTCTTTCTGTCCCCAAACATCTGTGCTTTTCTTAAATGGGAAACCTGAGATCAGAACACTGCTGTAGAGTAACTCTTGAGCGCTTCCCCTTGACACCTACCCCTGCCCCCACTTCTGTTTTTGTTAATGTATGTCCAGGACTTTTTCAGTTGTTCAACCTTTAGGGACAGTGACCGTGTAATTCTATTTAAGGTGGTTATAATATCCCTATTCTCATTTGGGGTCAGGTCACAGGTAGATATGGACCCATTCTACTGAGGAATATGAGAGCTGGCCTAGGGAAGCTCTGGGGAGGTTTTGTTCCTCTTCACTGTTAAATGTGTGTGAAAGAAGTGCACTTTTCTGTGCTAGCTGTTGCAGTGCTGGCAGGGCGCTGTGGCAAGCATCCTGTTCTCCGTGTTCCGCAGGGTAGAGCCAGGGCCTGTGTCTCACCAGAGAAATGAAAGGGCCTGTGCCCTGGGCAGTGCACCTGGCAAGCTGTGCTCACAACCCCAGTGGCCGTGCTGCCTGGGGCCTTCAGTTAGGGCACCATTTTGTCTCCTTAGTACATTGTGGGGCACGTGGTAGTCTTGTGTCTCTGCCTCCTTAGCGCTGGGGTCATATGTGCCAGCTTTGTATGTGTACACTGGGGCTCACACTCCGGACCTCATGCTCGAACAGCAAGTGCTTGACCAGCCAAGGCAGCCATTTTCCCAGGCCTTTGTAGCTATGTGAACATCTGAAAGCAGCAGGCACCATGATGATTCAGTCATAGGCTTTTAGCTGTCCCTTCCACAGATAAGGACACTGCAAAACCAGCTTGCCATTAGTGATAGAGTTAGAAAACTGGCGTTAAGTACGGATTGCCTGTAGTGCTTCTGCTTCAGTCAGTGCTGTGCTTGTTAACTGTGAGTGAGAATGTTACGGCAACTCCCTAAGGCAGAGCAAGACTGCTTCAGCTGTCACTGCAGGCCAGCAGGTCTCTCACCCTCACTCACGCTCTTATTCCTCACTACCTGTACCTTTTCCCTACAAGGACAAGAAAAACCCTGCTAACTGCTTCCATCCCTGCCTACTGGAGCCTTCTACCACAGGGAGACACTGGCTTCTATTTCTCTAGTCTAAAAAAGTCTCAGGATAGAGCAGTGGTCACCCCAGGTAGACATTCTGAGGAAATGGGCCCTTTTTTTAAATGCATGTGTATTGGTACTTTGCCTGAATATATATGTGCCACATGTGTGCCTGAACAAGTCAGAGGAGGGCACTGCATTCCCTGGAGACACTGCCAATTATGAGCCACTATTCAAGTGTTTAGGTGCTGGGAACTGAGCCCAAGTCCTCTGCAAAAGCAACAAGTGCTGTTAGCCACTTTCCAGCCTCCCAAATAGGTTGTTCTTGACTTTTTTAAAATTAACTTTATCTTTAATGTTTAATATCTCCTCTCTCCTCTCTGCCTTTCCTGACGGTTTCCGAATAACATTCTGTAGCAATCTAGACACTACTGACTTCTCTTTCCCCATCCCCCAAATGATTTATGCCAGAGTTCTAAAGTGTTTTTTATTTCCATAACAATACCTTTTTTTCAACACTCACTATAAACAGTAAAGGATGTTTGGGGTAGAAACTTGGTTCACTGACTTCTTTGGTTCATATAATTATTAGATGCAGGAAAAATGGCTTCAAATCTTCAGTTTAAAATCATTGCTAACTGACTTTAACATGTGTGTTAATAGGTTGTCACTAGATATAGGAACCTTTTGTTAAAATAAGTTCAATCTATGAAAGATATTTCTTCCTAATTACTTTTTGGTATTCAGGAAAATCAAGGAGGCCTCCTTTTTTCAAGAGTTATTTGGTTCCTTGTAGTTTTTCCACTTCTGGTTCTTAGTTTGAAGCTTTTATGACGTGTTTGTGAGAACTGTAGGGTTTTGTGGTGATTGAGTGGTATGGAGTGTTGGTGCTGACTTGGCCCTGCTTCCTGCCCAAGGCCACTCAACAGAATGCTGAGATTCCATTCATAAGGTCTGTCCAAGGATATTTGGGAAACCATTTCTGCAGCTGTTTCCTGATAGTGCAGTGTCTCCTTATGTGACATAGGAAATGTTCCCCTGACCACAGAATTGCAGCTTACTTTCTAAGCTACTCTGTAGTTTCTAAGTATTTCCTCTCAATTCTTTGGAGCCTTAGACTCCTCTAGAATCTTGACAGTCTAGAATCTGGACATTCATTTGTCTTGAAGCACAGAGAAATGTCTGATGGCTTCAGCTGTGTTCACCTATAAATACCTTCCACTGTTCTCTTTGACTCCTCTGTTTGGAGCAGCCAGTATTAGAAACAAACAGGACCCACATTGTCAAGGGGCTGGACATCTGTTTAGTTTTATTTTTAAATTCAGCTTGTCTAGCCAAGCAGATCATACATGCTGCTTGTGGTAGACAGAACTGTGAAATGATTGGGAGGATTTCAGGCTTCTAATATGCGTATATTCATCTTTACAATCAAGCCCTACACCAGGTGTGGCTGTAATGAAGGTTCTAAGTCATATGACCTTTAAAATGGAGAGATATTTGGGTGGGCCAGACTTAGTTCCAAAGCCCTCAAGTTCTGGCTTGAGAATCATGACAGAAATGTTGGACGTTTGAAATAGCGGAGGAACCTGGTACAGGTTTTACTATTGCGGGTTTTGGAAATAGAGGGGCTGTATGCAAGAGATTTAAAGTAGCATGAATTGTGTCAACAAAGGAAATGCATTTAGCTGAGAGCTCTCAGTTCATGTGAGAACCCAGCCTGCCAACAGTTTTCATTTGTGAGACCCTGAGCAGATACACCAGCCAATGTTAAAAAGGAGCACAGTGATGAGTGGGTGTGGCCTTTAGCCGCTGAGCCTGTGGTGGTGGAGAGCGGAGAGGAGGAGAGGTGCGGCGAGAGCAGGGGCAGGCTGGACAGGGAAGGCTCTTCCTTCAGTGGAGCCCTCGACCTCTGTGGTGTGGACTGCTGGTGTCCTTCCCACCAGCTTCTCTCTATCCTCTGTATTCCTAATTTCCAGAACCCCTCTGTCAGCAAGTGTTTCTCTCTACCCAGTGTGGCCCAGGACCTGTCCTCCTTGATGCCTCAAGAAGACAAAGTCAAGCTAGCAAATTGTGAATCAAACCTGTCATCACCACCCTGTCCCCAGGCTCCTGGGACCTCCATGCTTGTCTCTTTAAGCCCTGTCATTACAGCAGGCTATCCATAGCCTGTTAGAAAGAGACTTCAGCGTACCTGTACATCTCGTTTCCCGTCTTTTTATCTTAGATGAGATTGGTTGTGCTAAAGTTAGACAAGAACTTAGCACTTAGCACTCAGTCTGTTAGAACTGTAAAGGAGCATCATCTTTTTCAGACAGGACGTACATATGGTGGTCTTTCAGGCTCCAAGGAGTGTGTTTACGTCTCTGGCTGTTTTACTTACAACACTGAGGAAAGAAACTTTTATTTTCTAAACTGTGCTGTAGTTATACAGCTTCTCCTTACTGCAGTATGACCGTAGTCTCAGTTGGGTCTGTAACTGCTTCTTTAATTGTTCATGATCCAGAGTCCCTTTCTGGGGTCCGTGAGCCAGTTACTATAGGGGGCTAGTCTCTACCTCAGGCAAGAGGATTTCAGTGAGATGGGTACTCCTAAACCATGTCGCCACAATTAGGCCGCAGAATTATTGTGGACCTCCTCCTGATGGCTGGGCTATACGCTGTGAAATGAAGTAGCCTAGGTTTTTGCTTCTCTATGTAAAACAGAAGCACTTTGTATGTGTGTGATAGTCTAACTGTAAGGCACAGCCTTCAGTGATGCTGAGAGAACAGGCTCATCAGCCCACAGTGAGAAACTTGGAGGGACTTTGTCTCTCATACTGTTCAGTATCTGCAAGGTGGTGGGTGGGTCCTGTCACTCCCAAAAATCTGGGTTTGGTTTAGGCTTCTGGCTACCAGAATACGTCTAATCTGACGCCCAGCAAAATTGCACACCAGCCAGCATCCTGAAGAAACTCTCAATGCCACTCAAATCATTATCAGAACCTTAAAAGGCAGCTTAATTAAATGTTTGTGAAAGGCAAGAGTTCTTATTTACATAATTCTTAGAAAGAAAAAGAGTAGCCCAGCAGTGGTGGAACACGATTTCAGTCCCAGCACTCTGGAGGCAGTGGCAGAAGGTTCCCTGTGAGTCCGAGGAAGAGAGAAAGACAAAGGACATACTCTTACTCTGTTCCAGAAACGATAGAAAATACTGAGTCCAACAGTCAGCTGTAGGTTGAAAAGGAACAAATAAGAAATGTTAAATTGGATTTTTATTTAGATAAAACAGAATATGAAAATTAATGTGAAATATATATTGAGCAAATAAAAATCTTACCACTAACTAGTAAACTTGGAAGATGTTACTTTTTAAAAAAATTGATGAGGGGGAAAAGTTTTGAAGGAAACACTATAGTTTCTACTTGAGCAATTAACTGTACTTTATAATAATGGTTATCTAATGACATTTCTGATATTTTATTTTTAAGTCTACTTTTCAAATCAGATTCATTATGGGGGCATTGTATCATAGTATACAGTGGTGACTAAACAAGAGTCAGAGCATTTTTTACATTCTGAATGAAAAGTACACATACAGAAGATACACGTTATATGTGTGTTTTCTATTTGCCACACGGCTGGGGAGACAGGGTGCCTGGTGAGTACTGCCCTCCACGCCAGCGCCAGTGTCCTGCATTTGTGTGATCAGTTCTGGGATTCTTAATTTTGCAATCTCTATGCGTAGACAATTAAATACTGTTATTTTCCATGCTTCTGAAATTAATTGCCCAGTGTTTTAAATTTTTGAGATACTTCAAATGTGTAAATAGATTATTCCTGTATGAATTATTAACCTTGTACCTCAATGTGCTGCGTACCACACACTATCTGTATCGTGTGGTTACTCTAAACAAGCATTTCTGTTATCTGTGGAAATCTGTCTCTCAAGTAGCCCCCTGTGAAAACTATGTCCCTACAGTCCAACCTTCCACTTTCTTCCCACAAGAAACAGGAAGGCAGTCACTGTGCTGCACTGTGCCAGGGGAGAGTTGGTGGGCACAGGTTTTCCTTATGGCTTCAGCATGGCTGCTTTGTGTTTTCCTAGGACAAGCCTGTGAAGTAGAGTCTGGGATCCTCAGAAAGGGAGGGTCCTGTCTTCTGCTGGTGTAGTGCCCCAGTGGGTGAGGAAGGCTGGGTCTTTCTGTCCTGCCGTCTTGCTGCAAATGTGTCCCTCTCCTACTGTTAGTTGTTTCTTTATCTGCCCCAAAGCTGTTGAAACACAGACGTATACTCATTTGTTTCTGTTTTGTATATGAAATAAATAGAAAATCTGAATAGAGTCAAAAATCAAAAGCAAAAATTGTGAGTACATGTATGGAAAAAGCAAAACAAGGTGAATCAATCCAACAAAAACTTTCTAGAAAGCAAGCTGTGCACAAATGATAGACAGCAGGGGCCTTTCTAATATGGTCTGTTTGGTTTATCGCCCCGATTCCAAACCAAAGATGCTGTTGGGAAGACAAACCCAACTACAGACAAGTCATCCTTTTGTATATAAGTTCAGAAGTCCTCCACAAAGCACCAACAAACAGAAGTTATAAGTATGTTACATAGTCATTCCCATAAGAAAATAATACTATTTTGTGAGAGAATAAAGGAGAATACGTAAGAGCATATCAGTAAATGTAGCGAAAGAAATACAGCACATGTAATCATTCTCAATAGACCAAGAGCAGAAAGGAATGTGCCAGCTAATAAAGATGATCTGTGAAATCCCAAGGTTGATGTCATATACAATTCTGAAAGAGTGAAACTGTCCTCTGTATTAAGAGCAAGATGGGATTTTTGTCGCCTCTCTTCAGCATCGTATTTATTCTCATTCAGGTAATAAGGTAGGAAAAAAGTCAGGTGGCACCCAGAAAAGAAGCAAGAATCTCCGCTTTGCAAATGTTCCCTCTTCTATAGACTAGATACCCACTCTAAATATAACATATTAAATAGAAGTAATAAGTTTAATAGGTACTGAATGCAAGACCGAAATAGAAAACCAAACTATATATTTTTTCAATAGCAGTGAAAACTCTTTTTAAGAGAGAGAAACATAATTGCAGCTAGATATGGCAGCCATATGCCTGTAACTCAGCATTCAGGTAGGGAGGAGAAATGTGAGTTCAAAGGCAGGCTTGAATAAATAGAGCTGGGGTAGAGAATGAGGAGAAAATTCCATTTACAATAGCATCAAAAGGAGTAAAATTTTTTATATGTATAAATATATATGTGTGTGTATCACATGCATATACATAATCTGCAGAGTTCATTAACTTTTGCATATATATATATTTATATATGCATTTGTGTTTAGGACTGAACATTTGGGATTGGTAGTATTTCAAAGGGTTCATCCATGGAGGAAACTGATTCCCCCTTTTGGTACCCATTAATTGCTGCAGCTCTTCTTGTAGGAGTAGGATCTCCCCATTTTTATAGGCATGCCCACTGACACAACCTAGTTGTTGTGCTGTTTTTGTTTAGACATTTTCATTAGTGTAGCATCCCTGTCACACATCTATAGAAGACAGAGTCTCCCAGCAGACATCCTGGACCTCAGGTTCCCACCATCTTTCCACCTCCTCTTCAGCCATATTCTTTAAACCTTGTAGGGGTTGTGTTGTCTAGATGTGTCCATTAATTAGGGTTGGGCATTCAATGATCAGTTCCCTACATTTTGGCCCATTGTGGATTTGGCTTTCTCTAGCTTCTAAATTTGAACATTGTTTTGGGGCATTAGTTGGGAGGAACAAGACTAGCTGTGTATCCTAATATAATTTATAATCACTGAAGGAACTTAGGGCCCCTAATTCATTTTCTTAAACTGGTGAAAATTATCAAGCTATTCTTTGGTTTTTAAATTTTTCCAAATAATAAATTAGACAGTTAAAGTGAAGAAAAGGTAGGGATAAAAGATGTGAAAATGTACTTGATGCAAATACAGAGCACAGCTCTGGCTGTGTTTCAGCTGCTTAGGATTTGAGGTTTATACACAGACATTGAAGTGGAATTGTAAAACAAGACTTGAAGTGTGGTTACATGGGAAAAGCTCCTTGTAGATGAAAGTTGGATCTGAATTAGAAAATTAGTTTGGTCTGGAGAACAGGGAAGACAGATGGTCTGCAAGGAACTGGGTTGTGCGGCACCTGAATCAAGCGGAAGATTGCATTGTGAAAACCTCACTAGTTACTTACTTGGGTTGAAAACTTAAGGTTTTGGCGGACATTTTAATACTAAAGGAGGGAGAGGAAGCAAAGCCAAGGAGCATGCGCATGTGTGCTCCCACGGAAGCCTGCTACCGTACTAAATGATACGTACAGTGCACAGTAAGTACATGCCTGTGGCTTTTGTCTTCTAAGTCCTGATAGTCTTGACAGGTAAATAGGACCAATGCCAGTGAGATTTTTAGCCCTAAAGAAAAGAATTCTACAATGCTGTAGAAGCTAGAAGGATACACAGTGAGGTTGGGTACAGAAATACCAGTTCAACTGCATAGTAAGATTTTGCTTTTAAGGGACACCAAGGGGAACATTAAATGGAACCGTGAGCCATTGCATATGTATTTCATATTGTTCCCTTGAGAGGAGGCAGTTTGCTATGGGGTTAGTTCGTGGACTAGATGCTAGTTCAGGTTCAAAGTATGACTTAGGACAAATTAATGAAGCTCCTCCCCCCTTCTATCTCAGTGTCCTCTATTAAATGAGAATAGCTCATAAGATCTCTTTATGATCTTGCCACCAACTTTGATCTTGCCAAGTGTCTGAGGCACTTTGGGAGACAGGCAGGGTGGTGTTAACAAGAGGAAAGGATCAGATGCATTGTCCAGCTGAAACCTGTCTCGTCGAATTACAGCACCTGACTCAGTGTGAGGCACAGACCTGGCACTCAGGTATTTGTTGGCTGAATACATGTATTTTACTGTATTTGCATATGAATTTGCCTAATAATCTTTATGTTTGACTTTTAAACAATTAGCAGTTATCCTAAAAGCTAGAAGTATCTGACTTGTTTCTGACAGTTTTCTTTATTTTTGCAGGCCAGTTGGAATGCCAAAAATGGAAAAGGTCTACTTACATAATCCTAGTTCTGAGGAAACTATTACACTAGTATCAATATCTGCTACAACATCACATTTCCATGCATCATTTTTTCAAAATAGGGTAAGTTTTTACTGAAAATATTTCTTTTGTTTGAAATTGAAGTTCTGTATTTTTATTAAAAACTATTTTGCTATAGTTAAAATCTGTTTCTAGTGTTTCCCTTTCTTAAATGTCAGTTGTTTGTTCTTTTTTTTATAAGATTTATAATTTCTATCCTTAAATGCACATTGATTTCCTTCAGCAAGTAATAGTAACTGTGCAAGGAATCTTAAGCACTCTGAAAAAAAATTCCAGCCTTCACATAACTGGTTGTTTTGTTTTGTTCTGTTAGTTTTTCAAGACAGGGTTTCTCTCTGTAGCTCTGGCTGCCCTGGAACTTGTTCTGTACCAGCCTGGCCTTGAACTCAGAGATCCTCCTGCCTCTGCCTCCCAAAGTGCTGGATTAATAACATGTGCCACCATCTCTGTTCTTACCAGCAGGCAGGTCCTCAGCACTGGTAAGGTTTCTGTTGCTGTGTAGTGTTAGCAGAAGCCTGGTGGCTTAAGGTGGTTCTCAGGAACACAGTGTATCATATAGCCTGGGCTCAACCCTTCCTTGCTGGGAGGGTCTGAGTGTATCTTTGGATCATTCGGATCTTCAGTGGGACTAAATCAGTTTTGGTTACAGAATATTTCCTTGCTGACCAGGCCCTCACTCAGCTTGATGCACCCGTGGGCTCCTCTGTTGTAAGCCAGCAACAGTGAGTCATTCCCTTCTTGCACTTCTTATCTTCCTGGTTGCTGCATCTGCCATTAGAGGGGTAAAGTCGTGACAGTGGATAAGGATCACCAAGATCGTCAGCTGACCTGAATTATACCTGCAAAGTCCTTTCTGCCATAGGCAACCATAAGCGTCATACCTCATTATAGTCACAGTCATGGTTGAGCTCTGTGCACCGCAAGTATATATCTTCCAAACTTACTAATGCTGTCACTTGTAAGGTGTGTGTTGTTATTCGAGGAAGAGCCTTTCTGATCAAAACGACAGAAGATGGAACTCAAGGATTTTTGTTTTTATTTTAGTGAAGAGATACATTAAGCTTTAGTATGTAGGCTTACAACATAATGAGTAGGAAATACGAGGAGGGAGTAGAGGAATGGATTCTAATTTCATCTTTCCCAGAGTTTTACTGACTGTTGAAGGGCTGTGACTAAGAAAATAAGCAGCATCTTTTCTAACATATAAAATATGTATAAACTACTGGGTAACTTCAAGTTTTACGGTTCTCCTTTCTAAAATCCTGTTTCATTGTGTGTCATTGTTAGTAGCTTCTCGGGTTAAAAAATGGCTGTGGCTTTGGGTTTTTTTGTTTGTTTGTTTTGTTTACTCCCCTCTTTGGAAGTTTTTATAAATAAAAGGTTTAAAAGTCAGCATTTTGCTGTTCTTTTTTACATAAAAGATTTTTTCACAGTTTTTGTTTTGTTTGTTTGTTTGTTTTTCAAGACAGGGTTTCTCTGTGTCACCCTGGTTGTCCTGGACTCCTTTGTAGACCAGGCTGACCTTGAACTCACAGAGATCCACCTGCCTCTGCCTCCCATGTGTTGGGATTAAAGGCGTGCACCACCGTGCCTGGCTCATAATTTTTATTAATATATCAACAGTCTTAAATTACAGAATTCTAGTCCTGGGGAGACTCAAGATCTCAAAGGGTTTGCCTTAGTTGTGAGTAACTTACAAGAACACAAAGATTGGCCTTGTGCGAGTCTTCCCAGTCTAGTGATTTGCTTATGCTTGGCTGTAAGGAGTGGTGCAAACACCGAAATAGCTGCGCCAGCTTCTGTTTGGTTGGTGAGCTTACTTCTGTGAGTGTCTTTTCCAGTGAGGTGTGTTTCTTGGAAATGACATATAATGGAATTTTTTAACCGATTAGCCCATCTGAGTTTATTGATGCATTGAGGCCATTAACATTTAAACTTGTTATTGAGAGATATTATAGGGTTATTATTTGGTTTTTGTTTCCTCTTAGTATTAAGAGTTTGTTGACAGCCAGGCACAGTAGCACAAGCTTTTAATCCAGCACTCAGGGAGGCAGAGGCAGGTGGATCTCCATGAGTTCCAAGCCAGCCTGCTCTACAAAGCGAGTCCAGGACAGCCAAGGCTACACAGAGAAGCCCTCTTGAAAAACAAAAACAAGCAAACAAACAAGTGTATTAGCTTACTAGGCTGGACACGATGGAGTTCTTCCTAGTTTGCCTGTGTTCATTTGTCCCCTCGTGGAATTTATTCGCTTAGAGTTACAGTGCTTTAGATATTCTTCTGTCTGTGTAGAGTATTCTTTTTGAAGCTCTCCAGTGGTGCTGGTCTAGTTTGTTTGGTCTTGAAATGTCCTGATTTCTCCATCAATTTTAAAAGAGAGCTCTGCTGAACAAGTCATCTTGGTTGGCAGTTAGTTACTTTACAAGCTTGAAGTGTTTGTCCCATGCTTTTCTCACCATAGGGCTGCTGAAGCACGATCCAGTACCTACTCTGATGAGTTTTACTCTGTACATGTGTTGGGATTTTTTCCTTCAGCTCTCACTGTATCTTTGCTTTGTGATTTTGGCATCTTGACTGTGTGTTCTGGAGTGCTGCAGCTCTGCTTGTGCTCACTTGGACATTAAGTGTCTCTGGCATTCCAGGGGTTCACTTGGGAGGTTTTCCGCCAGAATTTTATGAAGTAGGTTCTCTCTGCCTCAAGGACTCTTAGGTTCAGTCTCTTAATTATTTGCTGGAGTTCTTGGTCGTTGCCGTTGAGTTTGCTTATTTCTTTAGGGTTGGGTTAAAAGTGGTATCCCCAATCTTATGCTCCACCCTGAGACTCCTCCTACTTGGGCAGCTCTATCAGGGCCACTTAGCACACTGTGTTTTGCCACATTGAGCTTTTCTTTTCCAGTAACTGTATATTTTCAAAATCTCAATTTTCTTGCTAATGTTCACTTCCCTTTGCTGATTTTCTCTTCTTTGTTGCTGTTTTTTGTTTTTGTTTTTGTTTTCTCAGTCTAGAATTGATTTCTTTAGCTCATTCATCTATATGATTGATCCTTTGGGCTTTTTGCTTTTCAGATATCCATCAGATGCTTTAGCTACTTCAGTATCTGACTCTGACTGTTGTGGAACTGTGATCTTTTGGAGGAGTCATGTTTCTTCACTTTTTTATGGTTCTTGTGCCTCCATGTTGCAATTTGTGCATGTGTTTTACTGTCTTTTTCTATTTTATTTGCCTCCCATGACGAGATATATTTGCCATTTATCTTCCAGTTACTGGTTTTCCCTTTTGGTGGCTATATAGCTATACCGTTGCACATGCACCATGAATTGGAGAAGATTGAGATTTTCCTTTGCTTTCCCGGCTGTTTGTCTTCCAGCCAGTAGTGCTGCGCTGATTTTGTGGTTCCTTCCTCAGTATTGGCCACTCCATCCCCCATCTATATGCTGCCGCTTTCCATTAGTTTTGGTTCCATCAGTGGTTGAGGAACCATCAGTAAACCATACATTAGCCAAATGCTGTGACCATTCTGCTGGGCCCACAGGTCAATAGGTTCCTCTTTTGGGGAAGGGGTGAGCTCTTTAGGGAAGGGGATTATAGATAGCTGAGGTATTTCCTCAGTGTGGGGAGACAGATTCCTTTGCTACCACGTCCTGGTCACAGAGGCATTCAGATAGGAACTGGCTCCACTATAAAACTTTTCCTTCCGTGGCTGAGGTGGTGAAAGACTCTGCCTTTAAACAGTCCAATCCATCACTGGAAGGGGCGCACTTATTAGCATAGGGTAATTAGGAATAACTAAGAATAAGCTTCTCTGTGCTGCGTGAAATGACCAGATTTGTTTCTCAAAAGACAATGTTCATATATGGAAAGCAGTTGTAATAGAGGGCAACAGGCAAAGGTTGATGGACTTCTTTTTGTTTTATAAGAGTCCCTAGTTGCCAGTTCACCAACAAATGTGATATCCATAATTCGGGTATCATCTGGTTCAGTATTGGTCAGGTGTGTATGTACGAGATGAGCTTACTGGCCATAGGAAAAGCTTTGTTCCTGTCCCCACCGGAAATTAGCTGCCTTTCTAGTCACCCTGTTGAGGGTTTTATAATAATCTGTAAATATGGCATGTGATTTCTCTAGTGTGCAAACATACTAATTAGGAGCTGTATATGAGATTTGTCCCTGCATGGTGGGATTAAAGGCATGCAACAACAACACCTTGTTCATTGTAACTCTAGAATTTAGAGAACAGCTAACTCATGAGATCACCCTGTCTCTGCTGTGATTAAAGGCATGGGCTAACACCGCCCTGCTCAAATGTTTTATCTTAGCTACAAGTCATTCCAACTCTTAGAAAATTAGACAACAAGCTTTGAACCGCAGTAACACTTTGAATTTATTTAAAATATTTTACATCTCTTAGCTGTGTTTTTAATACTAAACAACAAAAATATCGTTTTTATTTAAGAAGAAAACTGAAAAGCTGATGTCCAAGATGGCATGAACCACATGGTGATCTACAGTCTGACATTCTAGCATGGAATTAAGACATGTGGTTTGAGAAAGCCCATTTTTCGTTTTATGTCATTAATGCAAGTGTGGCTTTGGTAGATTATCATTTGAAAATATTTTTTTCATGCCTGATCAAATGAAAGGTATCTGTTGGTCTTTATATGTTAGTTTGGACTGAATGAGTAAGCTGCTGCCTCTCCTTATTCAGGATGTCTCCTGTTTGAGTGTCCTCTTTAGCAGTTTTGATGGTGTCCACAGCTTTCTCTCCTGCACTGTCAGCTGTCTTGCTGCTCCTTTTGTGGATTTCTGCAGGGCTGTCCTCTCTCTCTCTTTGGCCCAGTCTACTTTGAATTTATTTCTACAGTGTATATTCATTTCACTCACAACCCCAACTTCCTCCCACATCCACCCTCACCTCCCTATACATTCAGTTTCCTAGAGTTTTCTTGTTTGTTTGTTAACTCTTCAAATTCAGTTGATCCCAGCACTCGGGAGGCAGAGGCAGGCGATCTCTGTGAGTTCCAGGCCAGCCTGGTCTACAAAGTGAGTCCAGGACAGCCAGAGATATACAGAAAAACCTTGTCTCAAAAATCAAATAAATAAATAAGATCAGTTTTATAGATTTGAAGTACCAGCTTTTATTTCATTTATTTTAGTGACTTTTTTCTGCATTCTGCGTCATCAAATTTTACCTGGCGTTATTATTTTTACTTAACTTGTGTTTCATTTGCTGTTTTCTAGTTTCTCAAAGCAGAAATATAAATTGTTAGTTTAAGACCTATGTGTCCAAAATAAGTATGTAATATTATAAAGTTTCTTCTAATTATTGTTGTATTGCTTATACACTTTAATGCGTCTGATATTTAATGCATATCAAATGTTCCTAAGGCTATACTGTAGGCAAAACTATAGCGTTGGTTAGTCTTGAGTTTCATGAAATAGCCTCTGTTATTTTGTTGTAATAAAATTCCCTTTTACTGATTATAGTGATATTCTCAGTCTACAAAAAATAATAGGAGTGAATTTCTTCTTTCCTAATTTAAGCTGCTGGGACATTTTATACCTCGTATAGACAGATAGCAGAAGTGGGGGAATTGAGCCCAAATTTCTTGTTTGTAGTACAACTGTGAGCTTATTAGAAAGCTCAGCTTCAGTCCTGGGCTGTTTGTTCTGGGAGCTGACAGTGTGTAATTTATTCCAGTTTAGTAATCTCTGAATGAACAGAGTCCAGAGGAACTAAGTGTTAAATAGAGCTTCAAGGCTGGTAAAGGACAGATAGGTGATGACATCTTTTATTATTTTTTCTTTGTACAACAGTGCAGCTAACTTGAATGTTAAATATTTAGGGGAAATATCTAGTTTGTGGAAATTTGTTTGTTTGTAGAACTTCAGCTGTCTTCTGTTGGTCAGTATGTTCTGACTCTTTTTGATAACCAATTTACTCTCTTGCTTTTCTTTTTCAGAAAATTCTTCCAGGAGGAAACACATCATTTGATGTAGTTTTTCTTGCAAGAGTAGTGGGAAATGTAGAAAATACTTTATTTATTAATACATCTAATCATGGGGTGTTCACTTACCAGGTAAGAACCAGAGCTTGTATTTCCTTTTCAGTACAGATATAGCCAGCAGATATGATAACCTTTAAGAGCCCACTTTGTAAACTCCGGGGAGAAGAGAAAACACAGAAAGGACATTAGACTTAGGATATACTAAGGGTTTTTATACTTCCTGTAGTTTAGGGTTTGTGTTTTATTTATTTGTATTTAATCTGTTGCTTTTTGTTATTGTTTGCTTGCTTATAGTACTAGGAAATGAACTGAGGCTCTTTCATATTCTAGGTATACACTCTACCATGCATGTTAACTTATTAAGTAAACTGTTGCAATAATGAAGGCCATCGTCTTCCTTCTCATTGACAGCAGACTTAGGCAGTCATGCCAGTCTGATATTTAGAATCAGGTTGTTCTTAAGGTGAGCTTCAATGGCCCGCCATATTCTAGTGTGCTCTCTGTACATTCCCACACCTGGTTTTCCTCTAAGTCTTTGTCCTAAATATACCCCGTCTGTCTGCATCTCCTGGCACTGCTCTGCTCTTTCTAAAGCTTCTGTTATTGGCTGTTCACTCTTCCCCAACACTTCTACAGTCTGTGACTCACTCTATAATAAGCAAATTTTAAAAGAATCTCTTCCCTGCAGATTTTAGTATGATTGTCCTATATTATATGTCTAATGCCCACTTATAAGTGAGTATATACCATGTGTATCTTTCTGCTTCTGGGATATCTTACTCGGAATGATCTTTTCTAGTTTCCACCATTTGCCTGCAAATTTCATGATTTCCTTGTTTTTAATTGCTGAGTGATATTCCATTGTATAAATATACCACAATTTCTGTATCCATTCCTCAATTGAGGGACATCTGGGTTGTTTCCAGCTTCTGGCTATTATAAATAAAGCTGCTCCAAACATGGTTGAGCAAATGTCCTTGTTGTATACTTGAGCATATTTTGGTATATGCCTACGAGTGGTATAGCTGGATCTTGAGGTAGCACTATTCCTAATTTTCTGAGAAAGCGCCAGATTGATTTCCAAAGTGGTTGTACAAGTTTACATTCCTACAAGCAATGGAGGAGGGTTCCCCTTTCTCCTATCCTCTCCAGCATGTGTTGTCACTTGAGTTTTTGATCTTAGCTATTTTGATGGGTGTAAGGTGAAATCTCAGGGTCATACACTTAAAGAAGCTAAGCAGAAGGAGGACCCTGGGTAAGATGTGCAATCCTCATTCAGAAAGGCAAACGGAATAGACATCAAAAAAGGGAGAAAACAGGGAAGGAGGACTGGAGCCTACTATAGAGGGTCTCTCTACCCAGCAGGATATCAAAGCAGATGCTGAAACTCATAGCCAAACTTTGGGCAGAGTGCAGGGAATCTTCTGAAAAAAGGGGGAGATAGAAAGACCTGGAAGGGACAGGAGCTCCACAAGGAGAGCAAAAGAACCAAAAAATCTGGGCTCTGGTCTTTTTGAGACTGATATTTCAACCAAGGACCATTCATGGAGATAACCTAGAACCCCTTCACAGATGCAGCCCATGGCAGTTCAGTGTCCAAGTGGGTTCCATAGTAATGGGAACTGGGACTGTCTCTGACATGAACTCAGTGGCTGGCTCTTTGATCACTTCCCCCTTAAGGGTGGAGCAGCCTTACCAGGCCACAGAGGAAGTCAGTACAGCCAGTTCTGATCAGACCTGATAGGCTAGGGTCAGAAGGAAGGGGAGGAAGACCTCCCTTACCAGTGGACTGGGGAAGGGGCATGGGAGGAAGGGTGGGATTGAGAGGGGATGAGGGAGGAGGCCACAGCTGGGATACAAAGTGAATAAATTGTAATAAATTAAAAATAGAAAAATAGAAAAAGAATCTCTTGTCTTTACCATGTCTGCCCAGCACTAGAGTGTGTGCCATGAGTACAGGCACATTATTTAGTAGTTTACTCTTGAACTGTGTGTGTGCCTGGCACATCATAGACAATAAACGATTGTCATTGGAGTAGCTGCCACACCCTGTTAGTCACAGGTAAGATGTTCCAGTGTGGGGTTAATCTGAGCCTGGCCTTGGTATGAGCATTGCCTGAGTCCTGCTTCCCCTCTTAATGGTTGGACTAGGAACATTTTCAGCTACCTGTTTGCTTCTGTGCAGTCTATGGTCTGCTGAACGGCTGTTGACATTTTAGTTCCCGTCATTCTAGATGCACGGAGGAAAGCAGATGTGTACCACATCATCTCAGAAGGCTGTCGTCATGTCTCACAGCAAAATTAGATCTGCTGTTCTCCATAGGTCAAATAGAGTTGTAACTATGAAAATGCTAGTTTAAAAAGCAGCTCAAAAGCTTTTTATTTCCTTTTTAAACAGGTATTTGGTGTTGGGGTTCCAAATCCATATCGGTTAAGGCCATTTCTTGGGGCCAGAGTCCCTGTAAACAGCAGCTTTTCACCCATAATAAACATACACAACCCTCACAGTGAGCCTTTACAGGTGAGTTTCTTTTAATCCTCATTTTTGTGGGAATTAGTGCCTAGCATGAAATGTCAGTCTGTCACAGTAGCCAAAACTATGTAAAATAGTAAGATTTTATAGGTGGGCTGAAGAGATGGTGGTCAGTCTATAGCTGTTTAAGTATCATCCATTTTTCTCAGTCTTTGTTATTCCTTAGTTATCTTCAGTTTGAATTTAATTTTTCAACGTCTTTCCCAGTTACTCGTTGTTTGATTGTTGAAGGTGGGGTTGATATAGACCTCACACTTGCTAGACATTCTGCTGCTCAGCTGTGCCCATTTGTGCCAAATGGCAGGTAACAGTGCCCAGGAAGACTGGAACTCCCGAGCCGCCAGAGTGTATGGCTGTCCCAGCACACACACAGAAAAGCAAGCAAGCAGAAAACCCTTTCCGTTTACACTAGAGTTCTTCATAGTTTATTGCTTTGTTCTTTCATATTCCTTTCTGGAAGACTTTTTATGAAAAAAAAACAACTAACAAAAGTTTTCCATCACTTTGTCCCAAATGGATTAAAGTTAATAAAATGTCTTTGTTCTTTGTAAGATCTAGAGTTAACTGCCATTAAGGGAAAGTTCCTGTCATCTTACACATTTTCTTCCTTAATGTTTACTCAAAAGAAATGAAGGCAAGTGTTCATACAAAGTGTCCTCAGTCAGTACCTCCATCAATTTTATGTCACCCAACACTGTGGCCAAACACTGGTGGTAATCTAGACATGCATCAGTGTATGAATGTAAAGCAAAAGGGTTGTGAGTTCAAACCACCTATAGTAAGGTTGTGTCGCAAAATGAAAAACAAAACAGCAAGCTGAATGAATTTATATAACATGGTAAATCTCAAAGTAATTACATTGAAAGGAAAACAAAACAAAACAGGTCAGATATAAAAGTACATACTGTATTTGTAGAAAACTCTAGAAAGGGGGTTGGGGTGTCATCCATAGATGACAGTGCTTGTTCCTCCAACATGAGGACCTGAGCTCCAGGCCCTGGCACCCACCTAAGGACTTCAGCATGGCAGTAATCCTAGTGGGGAAATGGGGTCAGGCTGATCACAGCTCACTAAGCCAGAGATCTGAAAGGGCAGCAAGCTTCTAGCCCAGTGAGAGGCCACCTCACGGCAGTGTAGCAACACAGTGTTCTGCTCTGCCCTCCTCATGCATGCACATAGGTTTGTGCACCCACACACGCGCAGATGCATGCACCACACACAGGAGGGGAAGATCTACAAAATACAAAGGACTCTGCAATGACAAGAGCAGATTTGTCTGGGAAGGGGAGGCCATAGAGGGAAACAGATAAGCTCCAAAGGGTACAAGGTAATTTTTGGAGCAGTGGCTATGTATGTATGTGTACATACATATATTCTAAATATTCAGTGTATGGCCTCATGTCTATATGCAAAAGACAGCGTTTCCAAGTTATACAGTATGAATATGTATCATTTATTATACAACAGTGATATTTCAATAAAGCCATTTTTTAAAAAAACACTAAGCACAAGCCTTCATTAGGTTGCTAATAGAAACCAAATATCTTTGTATTAACTGAAACATAGTAACTTCAAATGTGGAAATTATGGAACACACTGACATTTCAGGACACATTTACAGTAGGTAATGAAAAAGTCTCAGTAGCTGGCTTATCCATCACCTCCTACTCTTGTGTCTTACAAACACTTACCATCATCTCTATGGTTTTTTAAATGTTCACCTATTGTCAAAAGTACTTATCGTACATACTGTAGGCCATGAGAAGTTTCTCCTGTTCAGCCTTGTACAGTTGGTTGCACATTAGCCAGCCTTTCTCTCTAGCCCTCTCATAGAAACGCCTTTTTTTGACTTGGTGTGGTGGTACACATCTTTAATCCCAGCACTCTGGGAGGCAAAGGCAAGCAGATCTCTGTGAGTTTGAGGCCTACAAAAGGCACCCAGGACAGGCAAGGCCACACAGAGAAACCCTGTCTCGAAAAACCTTGGGGGCCGGGCGGGGGATGGGAAGCAGAAGGAAGGAAAGAAAAAGAAAGAGAGAGAGAAAGAAAGAAGAGAAGAAACCTCTGTGTGTTTGGTCCTAGGGTTCAAACCCAGGGGTTTGCACATGCTAGGCATATACACACTCATCTCAGAAACCAAGTATTCTGATCTTTATTAGAATTGTGACATGTATCTCAGAGTGTTTATCTTCTCACTATTTCACAGTTCTGATGGTTATTGGATCCACCACTACATCTAACTATATATAAAATTTCATGTACATATAAATGTTTTGGTTTTTGTTTTTTTTGAGATGGTCTCATGTTGCCTAAACTAGCCTCAGATTATGCAGCTCAAAATTGCCTCAACATCCCAAGAGCTGAAATTATAGTCAGGTGCCACCACACTTGCCCTTAAATTTGTTTCCAACACTTCATAATTTGCATGTGTTTTTATTTGGAAAAAAAAGGAAAGTGTTGTGTTGCTTCCTAAAAATTTAGTTTCTGCAACTACACTGCCCTCAATTTTGCTTTTCAAAGGTACCTTGATTTAATTAAAAAAAATACCGTTGCTTCTGCAGATGAGGGACTTGTGGTGCTTGCCCTGCCTTTGTCTACCTTTGTACCTTCCAGTAAACGGTGAGGATGCTAGCTGCTTGGAGTCAGCAGCCCACCTGTGGTGAGAGTGGTTCTGATCATGGCTGCCGTGTGTGCTTTCTCGCAGGTTGTCGAAATGTACTCCAGTGGAGGGGACCTTCACCTGGAGCTGCCCACAGGCCAGCAAGGGGGGACCAGAAAACTGTGGGTGAGTGGACACACAGCTCGCTCCTGTGTGCTCATGTGCACTCAGTCATTGTCTTCTTGGTTCGTGGAAGATTTATTCCTGCCAGTCACTTTACTATATGACAAAGTTCTGGTGGTCTATGGAAAGAGGGCATTCAAACCAACATGATGATCTTTTGATATACAACATGAAGAGTGGATTATGGACATAATAAATGAATACAATATAAACACAAAACCGTTTACAAAAATGAAAAGAATCAAAGTAGTTGTAGTTATATAATAATAATGATTCAACATAAAAGGAAAATTTGGCAAATTTATAAACTATCAAATTTATGACTATTTTTCAGATAGCCTTTCAGTATATAAAAAGGTAGCATTTTTATATAAAACTTAATCTTGTTCATATATTTCTTGTTTGAAATAAGGGACTTTCAGAAAATGTATCCAAAAATTTTGTTTAAAGAAAATGTGCATCAAAAAGACCAGACTTAAGAACACTGGCCTGCTAAGTGGGATTCAGTTTCTAGCACCTACATGGATGCTCTCAGCCATCCTTCATTGTAGTTCCAGGGGACCCAGCTCCCCCTCCTGGCCTCCACATACTCCAGGGAAGCATGCGCTGCACAGACATGCAAGCAGACAAAGTGCCCATGCACAGAAAATAGAAATAAATCAATCTTTTTTTTAAAAAAATCAACCTAGAAACAGTATGGTTTTAAAGAACATATATGTATAGTCAAAGTATCTGTCCCAAAGGATATATATCACATTATCGTTACAGTAAACAAGTCATTTTGAAATGACTTATTAACCACAGTTATTTAAAGCTTACTAGTGAATTAGAACATTTCATGTCACACTTAGAGTCAACAGGTCTTAATGTAGAAGCAGAGGTGTATTGTGTGACTTGCTTTCAGAAGAAATAAAACTTGTTCTGTATACATTGTTAAAACAGCCCTTTGAGAATCTTTCCATCTAGTATTTATTTTCAAAAGTGGAATTAGAAATATGTAGCCTAGAGATCTTCTCTAAGAATGAGACACTGGGCTGGAGAGATGGCTCTGCAGTTAAAAGCATGAACTGCTGCTCACTTTCAGTTCTCAGCACCCGCATCGGGTGGCTCACCATCACCTGCAACTTCAGCTCCAAGGGATCTGCCCTCATGTGCGTGCACAAGTGCACACACATACACAGAGAGAGAAAGAGAGAGAACAGAAGGAGGCAGCACTGATAAGGACAATATACTTCAGAACATGTACTCCAGGCTCTGAAACTACTGGTGGGCTCTAAACAAGTTACTTTACATCAGCTACTTCATTTTGTGCACACTTGTAGAATTAATTCCACTACATGAGAAGTTTACATTCAACTTTGAGACTTGGGTACAACTACACTTTTTTGTTCAGTTTTCTATATTACAGGGTATTGACCCACTTTGTATTTTGTACCTTGTGGGAGTATGAATTTATATGTCTTCAACCAAGATTCCTCATCATAGGTTGTTTTTTCTTCCTTGAGAAACTGATATGCAATGACTAGAAAACTTGTGAGTGAATATAAAAGAATTTAGACTTCTGAATCGCTAAGATCTATAATGAACCCTGGCAGAGATTAGCATAACCTTTTAATATCCCAAGTGACTGCAAAAAGTAACAACCAGCAATGATTCCTTGTGTGAGAAAATAAGCCTTGAGTGAGAAAAAGGAATCTTGGTCCTTATCCAGTAGTTGGAGCCTTCTCAAGGAATTTGGTCTGAGCCACTGGACAGGGTAAGCAGAGGTTTACTGAGCAAACGCACACTGGGGCGTGCTGTCCCTACACTGGAGGGGCAGCCCAGTAGTAGATTTTGTGTTGTGGATTTTAAGTAATTTTGGGAATGGGCCCTGAAATGGGATAGAGGTCAACTACAATGGAAATGATATTCTAACAGAAGCAGGGGCTTCCGAGGATGCAGGCCCAGTGCACATGTGTGGGAGAGTGCCTGCACCTCAGTTGTGGTTTTTGTTTTTGTGTTTGTTTTAATCTAGTAGGAACAGTCTGTTTTCAGTCTCAAGGAGGCTTAACCACAAAGAGTCTTTCCTGAGGCACAGCTGCAACTTCGTGGTTACCCCTAACCTTCCACTCAGGGTCCTGTGGTTGACAAAAGGTTTTATCATGCAAGCTCCGAGCCAGGGCTTTACAGGAGTTCGCAGGCTGTAAAAGCAGGAGCAGAACTTTGGCTGTCTGTAGGTACCTTGTCACCCAGCTCCACCATTCCTGTCTGTCTGCTTCCTGGTGCTGCCCTGCCCATGTCACTAGATGTCAGAATGTTCCAGGGGCTGAGCCAGCTTTCTAGAGGTGGAAAACACATCTGGGTTCCCTCAGGACACTTCAGTTACCTGTTTTCTACTTTGAGACTATAGAGTTAGGAAGGTAGCAGTAGGTGAGGAGCAGTAAGTTCTAGAAAAATGAGATTTTCCTAAAATAAACTAGAAGTGGTTTTCGGGAAAATTCCAGTGATTTCTAGGCAGCCAAGTAAGTTCTCAAACCTGAAAAAGAATTCACCCCCCCCTCCCTTGTGATCAGTAATCTTGTAGTATGACATGTGTGGGTGTTTTCATTTAAAAGACCAAAAGATTATGCTGTGTGTGTGTGTGTGTGTGTCTGTCTGTGCCAAGAGTTTTACTTGAAGGCACTAGGTGAAGTGTTAGGTTTTAAATGAAAAGAAAGCAGAGTCCAAGCCATAGTGGAGAATACTATGCACTGCTGGAAAATACTACCCTCATGAGGATGCTTCCATTGGATAATTTTGGGACTGAATATACAACTAACAGGTTAAAATAGTCTCCAGACTATTTGGGCCTTTGCGGCATAGAGTTTTTCTCAGACCATTGACTTGATTTACTTGTCCTGACACACATATATGAGCAGTTAGTTCTACAAGCTTACTTTTATAGCATTCTCTAACATTGGAGATATTATATACTGCAGTCAGTGAAGCATATGTTTAATAGGTAATGTACTATTTTTTTCTTAGCAGATGTGTAAAATAATAGTACACCTAACTGAATAAACAAGGTAGTCATGTAGCATCCGTGCGCTGTGCTACATTATGCTCTGTTTGTTCACAGGAAATCCCTCCTTATGAAACCAAAGGAGTGATGAGAGCCAGCTTTTCCTCCAGAGAAGCAGACAATCACACAGCCTTCATAAGAATAAAGACGAATGCATCAGACAGTACAGAGTTCATCATTCTCCCTGTTGAGGTTGAAGTTACAACAGGTCAGTGGGGAACTGAAGGAACGCAAGATTTGTTCTGTTTCCAGTGCACCCTGTCCTGGCTGAGTGAACAGTAATTATTCACTGTTCTCTTTTCCCAGCTCCTGGAATTTATTCCTCAACTGAAATGTTAGATTTTGGAACACTTCGAACACAAGGTAAAATAAAAGTCTTCCTGGGTCTATCTAAAGTTATTTTTCTGTTGCTGTGAAGAGACACCATGACCAAGGCAACTTATCAAAGAAAGCATTTAATGGGGTAGGAGCAGTGTTGCTTAGAATCCAGGGTTAGTCCATGAGCATCGTGGTGGGAGGTGGACAGCAGGTGGACATAGCAGCAGGTGGACAGGCATGGTGCTGGAGTAGTAGGTAGGAGCTTACATCTTACCTGCAGCTTGGAGGCACAGAGAGAGAGAGAGAGAGAAACCGGCATGGGCTTTGAGGCCACACATCCTAATACTTCTCAGAACAGTTCTACCTCTAGGGGCCGTGACCAAGCATTCAAGTATATGAGCCCGTGGGAGCCAATCTCAATCAAATCACCACAGGCCTGAAAAATTAAACAGAGATTTTGTTCTGATGGCTGTGCTTGTAATTCAGCTCTGAAAGTTATTTCTCAGCAGGTCACATGATCTTGTAGAAACCTGCCTCCCAGGTGGGAAAATAAGATAGAGATAACTTGAATCTTCAAGTAGAAAGCTGAGACAAAATAGTTTCTTAATCCAGTTCCTCACATATTTGATTGTATGAATATTTTTTCAGTAGTAAAATAAAGGAAGTCAAAGGACTTCTGTCTTTTTAAAGACATGAATTATTCAGTTGCATTGTAGCATAATATTATTTATCCTAAGTGGTCAAAGAAAGAAATCTAATTCTAAAATTATAAACATCCAAGCCAAGATAATTAAGGAAAAAGTACAAAACTTGAGATTGATTTGAAGAATTTGTAATTAAGACTTAGTTGTCCAGGATGAAAGACCATATTTTGAAATTTTGATTTTCTTTTAATATGGTAAATTTGCATTGTAATTGCCTTGTTGAAAACTTAGTAATGTTTGAGCTTACTAGAAGTTACATTGGGCATTTTTGTTTTATTTCAGTCTGATAATTAAGCTGGATGTGGTCAGGGCAGCTCTGTCCTGAGAAGTAAAGCGATTCCTGCTAATGTCTCTTTATTTACATGATTGTTGTTATATTTCGCATTCTAGAATACCTTCAGCCTGATAACTAATAAGTAGAGATTCTAGTTTGCTGTGAAGAACGCCTTCTAAAGAAACACTTCTTCTTTTCCTTTAACAGATCCACCAAAGGTGTTAAATCTCCATTTACTGAATTCAGGGACAAAGGATGTACCAATAACAGTAAGTGTTTACCTGTCCCCCACCACTTATGTGTGTGTGATTAACAGCAGAGTTAAGTCATTGCTGTGTATTGTGGTAGCCTGTAAACCGTTGGTTCTATGTGGGATATGAGCATCCTGGTCTTCATTCATCCCTTTACTCACTCATTTAATAATTATTTAAACATCAGCTGTGTACTAGACTGTGTCCTGAAAGTGGAGCTCTGAGTCAGATGGCGAAGTCCCCTCTACCGCTGAGCTAACTCTGAAACCAGGCTTTTTTGAGTCCATCTAAGTACGATAAGAAAAAGATGGGATTTTAATCAAGAGAGCAACATAAGCAGACTTAGTTGTTGGAGGACTCTGCAGTCACTTTGGCACAAGTGTAGAAGATAAAGAGCTGCCAGAGCTGTCATGAGACTCAGCTGGAGAGGTCATAGCCGCTTAAGACTTCTCTCTGACAGACATTGCAAAGTGAGTTTTCAGAGAACTTAAGTTTGCTTTGTTTATTTCAGCATTTCTTTTGCATAACAAGCTTGAAGGCTGGTATGTTTTTAGAAAAGTTGTTGTCCTCTCGTTAGCATTGCTGAATGCTGAAGTTTTGTTTTGTTAATTTCCCTTCCAAGAACTGGCCTGGTAGACCCTGTGGCCCTTCCCAGGGCAGGATAATAGGGCTGGTGACTCCACATGTAAGCTCCTCACTGGCGATGGACAGAAGACCCACATTTGGGGTCCCCTAACTGCCACACAGCTCTGAGTACATACTGATGTGCCTCACATGTCTTCACAGGAAGGTCTGCATGAGATTTCCATGGTAGCTGACGAGTAGCAGTCACTTGTATCAGATTATTGTTTGCTTTAGTGAACTGATGCAGAAATAGTAAGAATCCAATTGCCATGTGCTAACAGGTTTGCTCTTCTGTGGGCTCAGTGTGTCTTGACTGATTGATTGATTTCTGAGACAGGGTCTCACTGTATAGCTATGGCTGGCCTGTAACTCACTGTGTAAATCAGGCTGGCTTTGAACTCACAGAGATGCATCTCACCCTCCCAAGTGCTGAGACTAAAGGCATGCACCACCACAGCTGAGTTCTTGGACTCTTATGCCTTCCTTTAATTATTGAATGGTAATTTGATCTGAATACCATGAGAAAAGGCAAAAAAAAAAAAACATTAAGAATATATGCAAGTTACCTTTCCTGGGAATCTTACCAAATTTCCCACTTAATTATCTTTGGATAAGCATTAGTTTGTAACTAACACTAACATAGTTAATGTAAATAAGTTTATTACAAGGTAATGATTTTGTACTATTTTTCATGTTAAGTTGCCAGAATGAACTTTAGGGATTTTGTTCTGGTTTTTTGTTTTGTTTTGCTTTGCTTTGTTTTTATTTCCTTAGACAAATGAGTTTTACCTGATGATTCAGGGGTTGGTTGGTTGGTTGATTTATTACAATTTATTCACTTAGATTCAGGTTTATTTTTAATGAGTGAACAGTTGAGACTATGTATGTAAGGTGAATCATCAACTGTATATTGGTTTACTATTACTGCAGTATGTTTTGAGGTGACAATTGTGAGTATAAACTTTTTCTCTGATTTGGAAATGCTGAAAGTACTATCTTTAAAGTAAGAGAATCATTTTTTCATCATCTGTTTTAGGTTGTTCTTGCTTACAACCACTGTCTCTTAGCAAAAAGCATGACTTGTTCTTTCTGGCTCTGCCCAGGCTGCCGCTCAGAACGCGCTGCAGTGGCTCCTGGTGAACTGCGTCAGCGAGAGCTTGCTGGGCCTTGGCTGTGGTCCCAGCTCTGCTCACTCACACGGTAGCCAGGGAAGGTAGTGCCTGAGAGTGCTCAGACCTCAGCTCTCCAGCAGGCCGAGCACTCAGATCCAAGTAGCAGATAGACACAGGTACCAGACTCCGGACAGATAATGCTTAGAGAGGATCTGCTCGGGTTACAGGTGGGGAGATGTGTGTGGGCAGTTTGCTTGGGCTGCCGCTGTGTTGCTGCTGGATTGCTGTGGGTACTCTGTTGCTTTCCCTCCAGTGAAAAGTTGTTAGTGTAACGAAAGCAGGTGAAGCTTCCTTCCATTTGTAGCCCAGCTAATAGTTCAAGCAGGTGTTTAATTTCAAAAATACTTACCCTTCAGGGAATGAAGAGATCTGTATTTCAAGTGGTTGCTAATAACAGTGAGCTTATTGATAAGTAAAATACTGCCATGAACAAATCATCCAGTTCTCAACCCCAGTCTGAGATTCAATTGAGAAAGCATTCTTCAAGGCAAATGAAGATAAAATGCCGAGCGAGCTGTAGGCCAGAAGCCAAGGCTATTAAGAATTCCAACACGAGCAACTGCAGGCATCATCGTTGGGGCCGTCACCCTGCGCCTGTAAGGACTTGCTAGCCTCCCAGGCTAACGGCAGTGTGTGGGAAAGTGAGCTGCCCTGGCAGGCCGTGGAGTTACTATAATCATCTTAGTTCCCTGACAGAGCAAAGCAAGCCACAGGGCCGGTGTCTTTTTTCACATCCTTGTCACACTTTACTTGTGTCTTTAGGGATTCGCATCTGATGTTCAGTCTGGGTAGAATTCTTCTTGATGAGTGAACAGAAAGGGTCAGCCTAGAGTGGGGAAGAACTGAATGACTTGCCAGCCCTGGGAGCTTCCTGGGAGTGTCCAATGAGCTTCACAGGTGGAAGAGCCTTTTCTTAGGGAAATGATAGGCATCAGCATCAAGTTAACACAGTCCTGGTAGTTTGAGAAATACTTTGAATTAGGGTTAATGTGCAAATCTGTGATTCCATGAAGACACCCTGTACCAGGTCAGGAAACCTGGCTTCTGTCCTCTTCTTGGAGCCTGGCTGTTTAACATCCCTTCATAATATGAAGCTTTCTCATCTGGGCAGTGGGGATAGGGTTGGCATCTTTGAAGTCTCTTTCAGTTCAAATGATTTGTATCACTGAGGATAATAAAAAATAACTAGACCTTAAAATGTGTTTATTTTGTAAATGTACATTAAAACTACACCATTTGGGCTGGAGAGATGGCTCAGAGGTTAAGAACACTTGCTGTTCTTCCAAAGGTCCTGAGTTCAATTCCCAGCAACCACATGGTGGCTCACAACCATCTATAGTAAGATCTGGTATGCAGGCAGAATGTTACTGTATGAATAATAAAAAATAAATATTAAAAAAAAAAACTACACCATTTACTAGGGGTTTCTTCTGCTTTGTTTTCATGTTAAGTTTGTGTGAATAGACCTGGTTTCCTAAGTGGAAAGCATCTCAGTCTTCTTTAAAGCTAAGTGCCTCTGTAGTTGCCCTCAGTGCCCAGTGCTCAGCTGCGTGTAGCTCTGCCCTTTGACAGCGGCCTTGCTTACACTACCAGGTCATGCAGAAACAACTGTAGAGGCCGCATGGGGGTCACAGTGGCCTGCTGTGTGCTCATTCCCCCCACTTGAGGACAGGTCCATAGCACCTTTGGTGTGAATTTTCTCAAGGCGGATGACTCTTAGGTTGTCTTCATGTCCCCTTGGCTGACAGAGTAGGCATTCATGAAGAAAATAAGACCTTTAAGTTTCCATGTGTCAGTTTGTCCTTAGAGTTCATACTTCCTGATCTCTTTTCATCCCTTTCTTTTATAAGGTATTCTAGAAAAGTAAGGTTTTGCACTTGTCCTGATTAATTTACAGCTACTGTAGACATTAAGCCTTAATTTTGAGTGTGCTTTACTTCCTAGCTAAACTACTAGACTAAAATAACATTTTTTTCTTTGCAGAGTGTTCGACCAACACCACAAAATGACGCTATAACGGTACATTTTAAACCAGTTACATTAAAAGCTTCTGAAAGTAAATATACCAAGGTTGCAAGCATTAGTTTTGATGGTAAATATCCATTTTTTCTCTCATAGAATGCTATTATTTTTGATAAATTAGAAAGCCTCTGTGTTGACAGGCATGGTAGAGCGCTGTAATCCCGGCACTCAGGCAGGTGGAGCTCCGAGTTTGAGGCCAGCCTGGTCTACAAAGTGAGTTCAGGACAGCCAGGGCTTCACAGAGAAACCCTATCTCAAAAGAAGAAAGGAAGAAGGAAAGAAAGAAAGCACCTGTGTTAATGAGTTAATATAGAAATCCAGAGTATTTTAATACTACTGTCCAATTGATTTTCCCCTGAAAAATATCATCAACTTATTTTATTAATTCATAAAGTATCATAACTTTATAACTTAAGTCAGTATTTACAATAAAGAAACATTAACAAAAAAAAGAGAAACATTAGCAAATGTATTACAGTTGGAAATTTTTCTAATCTGGGATAACCAGTAGCAGCTGTCATAATTTATCTTAATGTCTTTATCTTAAATGTCTTCTGTGATGCTGAGAACACAGTCATGACCAGCAGGGCATCTCTTCCCATCTGGAGAAAAGAGTGGCCAGAAGTCATTCTGAGCCCTTAGCCATGGTCCTGTGGCATACTGACCCTTTATCCCTGAGGACACGAGGCTCCTCTCCTCTGGCTCCTTCATCCCAGCAAATGTCTCCACTGAGACGAATATGGTGCCATTTGTGTGGTTCTTATAAGTGTTTCATCTATTTCTTTATTTAACAGTACCAAGTGTTAAACCCAGGATGCTTGGCAAGCGCTATAGCCTTCATCTGTACTCTTGGGCCCTAATGGTGTTAAGAAAAAAAAAAATGTTTTCAAACAGTTGCTAAATTTCTTTAATGTCATGAGGAAGCACTTTGACCTGTCACCTACTCGCCAGTCCTTCAGCTCTCCCAACAGAAAAGGCCTCTATGAGAGGCCTGGAGAGATGGCATCGCTGCCCAGCGGACCTGAGTTCAGTTCCCAGCACCCATGTTGGGTTGCTTACAGCAACCCATAACTCTAATTCCAGGGAAGATGCAGTGCCCGCTTCTGAGGCCGCACGCACGCACACACACTCACGCACACACACATACTCACAGTCAGGAAGCTGTGTTTACCTTGGGTTTTTCAGAGTGTGTTATATGTTAGTGCTGCCAGGCTCATCTTTCAGGCCGGCATCCTTCTCCCCAAAGGGTACTCACTCCACGATGTTTAACTGAACTTTCTTGAGGTTACAGCTCCATAATCAGGCTGCCATCAGAACACTGAAAAATTTAAAGTATCCAGAAATAGCTGTTGAAAAAAGATAAGAAACCTAAATCTGAAGTGCCTGAGTACATAGTGAGATGCTGGGCATCATGATGGCCTTTGCTTGGCCTGAAGGTAAATGGCACCTGAAGGACTTCAGGGGAGAGAAGGTTGAACTGCTTCTTCATTTTCTTTGAAAGCAGCATCTACTGAGCACCCAGGCTAGATGCTCGAAATAATTTCTTTGATTCCAAAAATCTGGAGCTTGACTTCATCAGTGAGACAGTATGAAAAGACAATGGATGACAGCAGGCGACTGCCTCAAGTGCGCAGTGACCAGGCCCGCAAGTTAGTGGCAGAAGTCAGAGCCCATTAGTCTTGGCTTTTCTCCATACCACACTGCCTTGTTGATACTTGTGGCAAGACTGGAACCAAACCAGGAATATTCTTTCTTTCTCAGTATAGCCTTGAACTAGCAGTGCTCGGTAGGTGGCAGCTTTCCTTGCAGGGTACACTTGGCAGTTGTCTGGAGGCATTTTTAGTTGTTGTAGTTGAGGGAAGCTCCTGACGAGGAGCAAGAGCCACTGGGGTTGCTGGATGCCTACACAGTGCTGCCTCACGTGTTCTCTGTGCTGAGGTTAAGGGACCTGCTGTCCTAAATGACACCAGTGCCTCAAGCTAGAGAGAAATCACTTGTGTCCACTAGACTAATGACTAGTCTGTTTGTCTCACTATAGGAAAATATCCTGTGTTTATGTTTTATATAAAATATATGCAGTCTATGTGAGTGTTATGCTTGCCAACATGAAAGGTTTTTATTTTTAAAGATGCTTTCAGTTTGCATAAAATCACCCAGACTCATAGACATTAAGAAGTAGGAGAGCTGACTACCTGAACCAGAGTACAGGTCCTTGCTCACCTCCAAGCCTGACAGCCTGTTTTCAGTTCCTGAAAATGGACATGGGGGAAAGACGAGACTCCTGCAAATTGTCCTCAGACCTCCATGTGTGTGCCATGACAGGCCCACCCACACTTACACACGCATCATACAGACACACTAAATAAGTAAATGTAATTTTAAGTTTAAAAGATAGCCCCCCACAAAAAAGTTTTTTTAATGAAAAAAAAATTAAAAGATACCCCCACACACAAATGACTATTTTGCTTTGTTTTGTTTAATGCTTCCTTTCAGCTTCAAGAGCAAAAAAGCCATCTCAGTTTTCTGGGAAAATAACTGTTAAAGCAAAGGAAAAGAGTTATTCTAAACTCGAAATCCCCTACCAAGCAGAAGTTCTAGATGGGTGAGTTTCATCTTAAAAGAAACTTGGTAACTTTTTTTGTTAGTAACTTTTTGCTGATTGATAAGAGTTCATCTAGCCTAACCGGATTATTGTGAAAAAGAAAAAAAAAAACCACAACTGTAAAAATCTTCCTGTATTTTGTTTATTTCTGACTTTGTAAGATGAAAAATGAAAATGTAACTATGGTTTGTGTTAGAAGATTTAATGATTCAGAAATTAATCTTTTTGAATATTGGTCATTTGAATCATGTTTGTTCTGTCACTCTTTTTGTATTATGTCACACTCTTTCTTGTCTTTCCTCTGAGACTTGAGTAAAGATCTTTCTATTCCTTTAACTCCTAAATACCTCTACACCCTGATTCATGCCTGGCCTCTGAGATGGCGCTCCTTTGTCATTGCGCTTTGGACAATAGTATTGTGTTTAACACACAGCCTGGCAGGTGCTCGCTGTGACCATGCTTATGGTGGTCTCTTCAGGGTTCCCACTGCTGCCTTTGTGATTCCAGTGGTTTGATTTCATATGGTGCAGTAGGGAACCCTTCTTTCTATCACATTTCAGTTTAAGTGAGGTGGTCAGTTCAGTTGTAAAATAAACCATTAAATGCTATAGTTGTAATTCTGTGCGGTGGGCCTTAATGCTAAGTGTAGACTACTGATCATAACAAAGAGCTTGGGCCTTGAACTAACACGTGGGATAGGAGGATTCATCTTGTTCTGTTTTCTTCCAATAGTTATTTGGGTTTTGATCACGCCGCAACGCTGTTTCACATCCAGGACAGTCCTGCTGACCCAGTGGAGAGGCCAATTTACCTGACCAACACTTTCAGTTTTGCCATCCTCATTCACGATGTGCTGTTACCAGAAGAAGCCAGAACAATGTTTCAGGTGCGTTTGAGCCCCAGAGCTTTTCATGCTGCTGCTCTACCAGCTGGGTGATACTAACCTTTGCTTTTTCTCTCCTTCGTTCCCTAGGTTCACAACTTCAGCAAACCAGTTTTAATTCTTCCTAATGAGTCAGGATACATTTTTACCCTGTTTTTTATGCCATCCACATCGTCCATGCACATAGACAACAACATTTTACTTGTTACCAATGCCTCTAAGTTTCATTTACCTGTGCGGGTATACACAGGCTTTTTAGATGTAAGTATGTTGTCGAGGTTCTATCTCTGTGCTTTTGGATATTGCCAGGCAATTGGGCTATACTCTTGTGCTTTATGCAATGATCTGATTCCTTCCCAGTCAATGCTTTCAGGATCTAGTAGTATACATTCTCTCTCTTTCTCTCTCTCACACACACACAAACTTACACATGCACAAACCTACAAAGGACTCCTTCTCAGATCCCCCAGAGAATTCCAAAGGTCAGGGTTGTTGTCCTTCAGTGTGCAACAGGAGTTGGTCTTAGAATCTACTGCGGATGCCCAGATCCATGAGTATTCAGACTCTTAAAAACCGAGTAGTATTTGTAGACAAACAATGAAGTCCATGGATGTGGAAGGTGCCTGTCCATACTGTATTTCCTTTTAGTGAGTAGTAGTAAAATGGAACACAGGATAATATATAACACAGGGCTATAGTTCTATTATTAAACTATTTGCTTTCACCATAAGGAAAGCACTTTATGGTTTTTCTTTGGCATATATGAGTCTCTGGAATCCCTGCCTTTAGTCTTTGGGGCATTTATAAAGCAAAAATAAGGTTGCTTGAACACAGGCACTGTGTTGCTACCACAGTATTTTTCCTGAAACCTACATGATTAATAAGTGGGTAGCACATACAGGATGGATACATAGAAAGGAATAATTCACATCCCTGACTGGACAGCACAGGGCTTTGTTAACTGCTCAGAGTAACATGCAGTTGAAAACTTTATGAATTACTTATTTCTGGAATTTTTTCCCATCAGTATTTTTTTTTCATACTATATTTGACTTCTTTAATTCTAGTCTCTAGTGGTTTTCTACATTGTTCGCTCTTACTTTTAAATTGTAATGATAGAAAATCCAAAACAAAGATAAATGGAAGAATAATGAGGCAGGGTATTATTAGGAAATAAAGTGGTAATTTTGCTTGGTTAAAGTTGAAAATACCAGGACAAAGCAAGAACCAGAGAAGAAGATTGAGTGAGGGCAAAGGTATTTGTGCAAGTAAAATAAATGTAACCCAGAAGTAAAGCATAGGGGTCTTCATGGTGCAGGAAATAAACCAGTGGGAAAATTCAGGACAAAGCTTTGGTGAATATGGCCAATGAAAGAAATTTGGATAAGTGATAAAATTGTCAGGGGGAAATAAAAGGTGGGACATGAGTGCCTCCAGGATGTAACATCAGCTGGATTTGCAGAGCTGGGGCTCAGCTCTTCATCCAGGCAGTGAGCACTGTAACCAGTGCCTGCTGAGACCACAGCAGTCTGCCTGATGCCAGGGGCTCCTTAGCCTCTCCTAGTTCTTCAGGGAAGTAGCTGCTAGGAAATGGCCTCTCTGCATCCCTGCCTCCTCTGGTTGTCCTTGTCTGAAGTTCTCACTTTGTCGTGTAGCTGTCCACATAGACGTAAGATACAGAAACTTGAGTATCTCCTAGTGGTCACTGTCTTTGGTATACACATGTGATTAGGTGTTTAATGTGGTCCTTTTCTATCTCTCTAGTACTTTGTATTGCCCCCCAAAATAGAAGAACGTTTCATAGATTTTGGAGTACTGAGTGCTACGGAAGCAAGTAATATTTTATTTGCAATTATAAACAGCAACCCAATTGAGGTAAAGAAATTATATTTATTCTCAGTCACACTAAGGATTTCATGTTTGTGTTGCAAGATCACTTTTGTGTTTTCTCTTTGAAGCTGGCTATAAAAAGTTGGCATATCATAGGCGATGGCTTATCAATAGAACTTGTAGCTACAGAGAGAGGCAACAGAACTACAGTGATTGCGAGCCTTCCAGAGCTGGAGAGGTCCTCTTTGTCTGACCAGTCCCCAGTGAGTGAGCGCTCTTACTGCTTCTTTGGGTTAGGGTGGGTGTTTAAGCTGCAAGGGAGAGAGACTGCCATGGGCACACTTGGCTAGTATTTTGATGTGTTTCCTAATGGTGGTGACCGGTAGACATTGGAAGGGCCTCGTGGAGCCTGTCTACTCCTATACTCTTCTTTTTTGAGGGCACTGACGCCCAAAGACAATAAACCTACCTTCTCATGAGTTATAGAGCAAGTGAGATGGGGACGGTCTGTATCGCACTGTCGTGAAAGGACAAAGTATCTTCACTGAGGCTCTGTGTGTGACGTGGAGATCCCATGCTACAGGGCCTGGGTAGGGAGAACACACCACCAGAGCGCTCTTTCCTGGTTCACTCACTGCATGGCCAGCGAATGACGCCATTTTCACTGCTTCAGGTAACACTGGCATCAGGATACTTTGCGGTGTTCAGAGTCAGACTTACAGCTAAGAAACTAGAAGGGGCTCACGACGGAGCCGTACAGATCACGACAGATTACGAGGTGAGCACAGCGCGGGGTCACGCCCAGAGGGGTTCTGAAACCTTCTTTTTGTTGATTGTGCGTATTTATCGGGCTTTTTAGTTTCTGTAGAAGCAGAGAACTACATTTATTTAAGGTTAAGTGTACCAGTTTCATGCCTTTAAAACTGACCTTGTAAGAACCATTTCAGAATACTGGTGTTCATTAGCTCCCAGATTTCTGCCAAAATGCATACTTTCTAACTAAAACACTTTCAGAAAAATACCCTTACCGTATTTAGAATTACCTGTTAACAACCTGCCTACAGAGGTTACTGCACAGCGCAGTCCTGACTGGATTTCCTGAGCCACATGTCTGACCCCTCACTCGTTAGTGTCCTTTTGCAGTACTCTGTGTTCGTGTCGATGAACAGTCTTCAAGTGAAGTCTTCGAATCTTCAGACACTCTGTAGAGTTTTGTTGTAGTCAGTAAGATGCTGAATGCATGTGTTTCTGACAGATCTGGTTTTTTTTTTCATTTCATACTTTTGATTTTTGATAAAGGGACTGAAACTCCATGTAAAGCCTAAACCTTGAATTAGCAGACTTCCTACTTCTTGAGTGCTGGAATTAGGGGTATAGGATTGCTTGCCTGTCTCAGACCTAAATACTTTCAGTTTAATACTAAAAAGCTGTTTGGACAGCTAAACTCAACAAGTTGCTCTTTGTCCTCTTGAATGTTTTCAGCAACACACAAATCCAGAGGCAAAATAAACAGAATTGGCTAGTCAATTTTTTTTTTCTTTTTCTTTCTTTTTTTGAGACAGGGTTTCACTGTGTAGCCTTGGCTGTCCTGAACTAGCTTTATAGACCAGGCTGGCCTGGAACTCACAGGGATCCATCTCCCTCTACCTCCCTGAGTGCTAGGATTACAGGTATGCAACACCATGTCAAGCTAAGAATTGGCTATTCAAATAAGAAATGAGTGGAGAGTATCATATTACCTCCAAACGGGAGGAATTCGTACTTAACATTCATAGAGAAGTAAGTGCCTTTCAGAATTGAGACAGATTTTTTTTTTAATGGATGAGAATAAAAATTAAACACAAGGGGCTAAAGAGACAGCTTAGCAGTTTAGAATATTAGCCGCTCTTGTAGAGGACCCATGCTCAATGGCCAGCACCCACAAGGCGGCTCAGGACTCTCTGTAGCTCCAGCTCCTAAGGAGCAGCGCCCCTCCTCTGGGCTCTGCAGGCACCAGCATGGATGTGGTAGGTATGCAGGCAAAATATCCACACATAAAAGTTAATTATAAAAAATAAATGCTTAAAAACAGTACAAATATTTCCTCATAACTGCATTTATAGCTCATTTGTGATACTAATTAGGAGTAAGCTGAAATTCTAATTCCAGAATGTTTCAGCTTGTCCTTAAAACTTGGGTTGGAATCTATTTCTGTCTACCAAAACAATACTGAATTATATAGCTGTAGAAGTCCTGGATTTTTATAGATGTTTTAAGGTACAGCTTTCCCTTTTAATCTATAGAGGACTTGTATTTTGAAAATCAGTCTTTATTCCTATGACTTTCCTATGACTTGGTCTTAACTTTTTTCAGCAGGTAAATGAGTAGTTATTGGAAATGTATTCTTTTCATTTTATAGAAAACCCTGGGCAGATTAAAGAGCCTCCAGGGTGATTTCCATACTGGTTTTGAGTTACTGCCAATAAATGACACAGAATAAGCTTTGTTATTTTAACCCCTAAAACTGATTGTCAGTACCAAACATCCCAGACTTTCTCCGAATTGATGGTGGTCTGCCTCTTCACTCCACAGATCCTAACCATTCCTGTGAAAGCTGTGATAGCAGTTGGCTCACTGACCTGCTTCCCAAAACACATGGTTCTTCCTCCTTCCTTCCCAGTAAGACAATTTATACTTCTTGTTAATTATTTTCTATTGCTTGTAGCTCAAATGGGAAAGACATTTACTGTTTATCATCATTTATTGCAAGGTGAAGCATTGTACCAGGTTCTTCAGAGAAGGTAAAGTTGGATAAGAAATAGACCCTTCCCTCAAAAAGATTTTCTTTAAATACAGACTACGAACTGGAACCTTGATTTGTATAAGCAGAGGGTAGAAGTTGCCCTGCAAAGAACGAAAGGGGCTTAGAGAGAAAGCACCGTGCGGCCTGACTTAGCAAAGCCTTTCCTGCTTCCAAGCTTCCTGTCTGAAAGACCAAAAAAAAAAAAGTCCTAAAGAAATACCATGCTTTGTACAGTTTTATACACACATGATAACATTTTTTTAACATATGAAACTATTTAATAAGGTTGTTAGCAATTTACAAAATCAGTTTGTAAGGTTACATCTCACTTGTCAGAGAGAGAAACATCTCCATCAGAAGGGTGAGGGCTTCCACGGTGGGCCATTTTTAAAGAGTCCTTTTTAGAGTTGGAGAGATGGCTCTGCAGGTAAGGGCGCTTACTGTGGAACCAAGCTCAGTTCCCAGCAGCTACTTGGTGGCTTATGATTGTCTGTAACTCCAGTTCTAGGAGCTTCAGTGCCTTCTCTGGCCTCTGTGAGATCAAGGCACACATGGCGCATGTGAATCCCTGAAGACAAACACTCATACATACAAAATAAAAATAGGTACTCTTGCTGCAAAAAAAGTTAATTAGCATCAAAATGTTGCTGTGCCATCTGAGAAACTCCAGAATTACTAACTTTTTTAGTTTGATAAGAAATTTTCTAGTGTTAAAGGCATGTACACACAATTTAAAAAATCTGTAGATACTAAAAAAATGTCTTTATACTTAAAAAGAATTCACATAGGTTTTATTGAATAAGAGAAATTTCTTCTTTGATTTCAAAGCCCAACAGTCCCTATACAGAAATATAAATAAGTATGTATTCACATAATATATACAATATACAAATAAATGTGTGGGATTGTGCATATAAAACTGGATATGCGCAACTTAACTGTAAAATCTCTTTCTGGATGGAATCAATATCTTTTTAGGGTTTGTTTTGTTTTGTTTTGTTTTTAAGTGCTATTAGGATGTTTTAAGTTAACCTGAGGAGGTAGCTCAGCAGATGAAGGTGTTTGCCATCAAGCCTGATGACCTGAGTTCACTGGAGCTCACATGGGGGAAGGAGAGAACCAATGCCTGCAAGTTGTTCTCTTGACTTCTACCTGCAGGCCATGGTGCAAACACACGCTGTGCTGCCTGAGCCCACCGCCATACACACACAAGTAAATAATGTAATTTTTTTTAATTTTAAAGAATTTTTTTAAATGAAGTTTGTGTATAGGTCTAAATATTTCTTGACTACTGTAGGTAGTAGTAGTTTATTCTAGAACACTTACAGCAGTTCTTTCATCGTTCCATAACTATAATCTCTTATGCGTTGATTTCCCTGCTGTGTTTCTAGGGTCCTCTAGGAAAGGAATGAGACGTCGTTTATTTCCAGTGACAGGAACTTAGTAGATGAGGTGTGAGGGAAATGTGGAGCGAGGATGTAGCAGGAGATTCCACACATGGCTCAACTCCTGAGTGTCCTGATGAGGTCAACAAATTGGGGCAGCTGGAGTGGGGTAGATAGACTCAACTGTGGGAAAGGTGCTGGGTTTTTGAGTCAGGATGAATTGAGCAAGTATAGAAATGTGTAGCGCTCTTCCTGGGGTAGAGGTCTAGTGGTAGGAGATGTGAGTGTATATTTAACAGAGCCTAAATTCAAGATTGTGCCCCTTTCAATACAAAATTTTAATTAACAAGTTCAACATACTTAAGTTTGAACTTTAGTTAAACCTTCACCTTCTTGTATTGCACTTGGTCTTGACTATATATTAAATCCATGCCTTTATATTTAATCCCTAAGAACCATATTCTTCCTTCAGTCACTTTTAGAACACTGATCTCTTATATTCTCTGCTAAGTCCTGAAAGGGACTTAGAGCTGTTGGGGGAAACAATATGTCAGAAAGCATTTCAAATACTTACAGGTGAATATTTGAGTAGAGTTGCAAAATGAAATTTTTTTAATCTCTTTTGATGTACCATGTGGCCTAAGAAGCGAGGCTGGAAGGAGTTAGGACAGGTCTAGAAACTAGACAGCCACCTGTTCTGCCCGTCCCTCCCAGCCTCATGCCCACTCTCTCGGCGCTTTCCAGGCTACTTACCTCTTTTCTGGGACCTCATTTTAGAAAATTATTTAAGTGGGTAGGAATCACATATACAAAACATTTCTGTATTCAACCAAAAGAAAGTATATGAAGATATTTGAAAGCTTGTAATATGCTTCTTAAGGATGATTTAAAACTTCTTTAAAGCCAAATTTACTAACTTGATACTGTCTAGAAAAATGAAGTTGATACCTGGTTAAGAATAGTCACTAATTAAGACTTTAATCTGGGCCAGAGAAGTGGCTCAGCAGTTGAGGAGTTGCAGCTCTTTCCGAGGGGACAGTTCGACTCCCAGCACCCACATGCAGCTCCCTGCCATCTGTATCGCTAGGTCTGAGGCTCAGTTCCCTCACTGGCCTCTGAGGGCACCAGCATGAGCACAGTATACTTTACATATGTGCCAAAACATTCATACATGTAAAATAAAATAAATAGACCTTTTAAAAGAATTGAATTTGTATGCTATTTTTGTAAGATTGTTAATAACTTACCGCGTGTGTTTTTATTTTAATTACTGTTTTTGGAGTCAAGAACTGTGTAGCTCAGTTCTCTGGCCTTAATCATCCGAGTGCTGAAATCACAGACATGTTCCTCCATGCCAGCTGATAGTCTATTTTTTTAAGAGATGTAATTTTCTCTTTGATGGCAACAAATGACATTGTTGTTTTTATAAAGAAAACATTTTCTTTTAAAGAATACATTTTCTTTTTACTTGGTTAGATTTTGGAATTCATTTCTTTCAGGGCAGCCTTCCATTGGTATTAACAGACTTGCCCCTCTTTCCCTAAAGCTTCCTTCTGTGCCCCCTTGGTGTGCTCGGTGCATCAGCCGCTGCTTCTGAGATACGCCACAGCAGCAGCAACAAAGACGCTGCCCTGTGATTTGAGTTCTTTTGATTTGGTGTTTTTCTTTAGAACGAAGGGATGGATTTTTGGGTCAGTTACAAATTTAAAGATTATCAATGGATGAAAATTCTGAAATTGTGTTTTTCTTCCTTCAGGGGAAAGTAGTTCATCAGAGCTTAAATATTATGAATTCCTTCTCCCAGAAGGTGAAGATACAGCAAATACGGTCTTTGTCAGAAGATGTACGATTCTACTACAAACGATTACGGGGTAATAGGGAAGACTTGGAGCCAGGGAAAAAATCAAAGGTTTGTTATGTTTTCAAATTCTCAGCTGTCAGGACTTTATGACTGTGGCTGTCTGTGGAGTCGGGACTCACGGTTGCCCTGTGCTTCTTTATAGATTGCAAACATTTATTTTGATCCGGGGCTGCAGTGTGGGGATCACTGCTATATTGGCTTGCCTTTTCTATCCAAATGTAAGTCTTCTGTTCCCTCCCGTTCCGTCACTCTCCCCACCAAAACATGATGCTACGCTGCCACTCTTAGGTGCACCTGACCCTGCGTGCGGGAGAAGGCACTGCAAGGGGTGCTGGCCAGTGGGCTGGGTTGAGTGCATGCTGACTTGTGCTTCCTCTTTCAGCTGAACCCAAAGTGCAGCCCGGGGTGGCCATGCAGGAAGACTTGTGGGATGCCGACTGGGATTCACATCAGAGCTTGTTCAAAGCTTGGATGGGAATAAAGGAGAATGCGGGTCATAGGTACGAGCCTCTCTCTGCTTTATTTATTGGAGCGTGCAGCACATGGGGCAGCTCTGTTGTTACTGCTTTCTAAATGTCACTGCATTTTTATTTTGCCTTATTTTACTTTACAGTCAAGATAATGGGCCTACTTCATTATCATTGTCATTGGCAGCATATGTTGCTAAGAAATATCCACACTCCACTTTCCCCTTTGTTCCAGTGTGTGAAGTCTGTCCTTAAAATCAAAGAAACTACTTGAAATTATCCTTATTTATAGTAACCACCATCTCTACCTTAGATACATGTTATGTATGAGAAGAAAGATTGTCTGTCACTGACCTCTCCAAAAGGCAAGTTAGGGATACTCCCAACAGGAGACCAAATGTATTTGTTCCTTGTGAAAAAAAGCTATCTCCTTCCTCTTCACGTGATAGTCTGTTGCCAGAGGCATACAGGACCCCTTCAGTTGCCTCCCATTGCATCTTTGGCAGGTAGAAATATGCTAATGAAAAACCAGTATTGTACCTGGATTCACACACTAAGGTGTAGTTTTGGTATTACAGAACCTGGCCATTTCATACACATTAGAAAAGAATTTTTCCAGAAAAAAAGACATTGACAAGTAGTAAGCATTTTTCTCGCTTGGTCTACTTGGTCTACATGATACATATTTGTCAAAATTAAAATATTCTACCGTAAGAGTATTATGAAAAATTTAAACCATTAACTATTTTTTTATTAATTTGTTGGTTAGCATACAAAGGATGGGTATCACTGTGACGTTTTCCTGCTTATATGATTATATTTTATTCTTACTACTCCTCTACCCCTTGCCTGGCCCCTTTCTTCCCCCTAAAAGAACCCCCTACTTCTGCTCTCATGACATTTTCTATTACCTCCTTTTGGTACCCCATCTCCTTCCTTGAGACCTCTTCCCTTCTCCTGGTTCCCTCTCTACTCTTGTCTTTTTTAAATTAGTGTGCTGATAAATACAGCTTTTTGGAAGTATCTCTGTAGTATGCTGACTTAGCAAACTTAAGGACTAGCCCGTGAAGAGTAGAGGGACAACAGCTCTGCTGTTGGTGTTCAGGAACCTCCACACTGATGGCCATAGTGGCTGCACAAGCTCATGCTCCCATCCGCAGAAATACAGGCGCTGCCACCCTTCCTCACTAATGCTTCTGTTGGCGTTTGCGTAGTTGGTTAGTTGGTTATGAGTATGTGTGGGTGTGGGTGTGTGTTTTTTCAATGAACACGTTTCCAAGTGTTTCTGGACATGTATATTTCTTCCCTTGAAAACGGTCTGTTCAGCTCAGCTCATGAGTTCATCTGTCCACCAGATGGTTCACACCATTAACTATTGCAAATGAGAGTTTCTGTATTGTAAAATTTTTCCTTAAAGAAAAGAAAGTTCTTTTTTTTTTTTTTTTTTTTTCATTAAAAATGGTTCCACTGGGTACAGTAAGGCTTGTAATAGCCTCGCAAAGAGCTCAGTGATTGAAACTCCTTTTTCTCTGTGTCTCCACAGTGGACCTTTTAAAGCATAGACAATCGGCAGGTGTCGATGAATAACTCATTAGTGCTGCCCTCGGTCAGCAGGCAGGGAGCCTCTTCACTACCACGTCTCCCGACATGCACCTAGCCAAGACCTGGGTTCCCAGCTGCCCTCTGCCTCCCTATCCTGGCTGACAATGAGCGCATTCTCCATGTGCCTATATTTAGGTTACTGTGTTGTTACATGTATTTCAAGAACTTTCTGCTGCTTCTTGTATAGTGCCTGTGTGTGTGTGCTTGTCAGTACCCCAGGCTCATAACTCAGTAGTGCTGGGTTTGAGGATGCTTCAGTGTTTGGTCCCAGGTACCTTAGCCCCATTTACAAAGACCTTTGGAGTCCTGAACTCCTGACTCCTAAACACTCATTAATCAGGACACATTCAGATGAGGTCTTCCGTATGACTGAAAACTCTCTCCACTCTTGGTTTATTACCTCTTGAATTGATGTCCTCATCATGTGAAGATTTTGTCTTGATTTTCTGCCTAAAGGGAAACCAATATATCAAGCAGCACCACTTGTTGTTAGTTCTGCTGGAAATCCCGGAGCATCCTCTTGAGATGTCCACATCCTTCCCATATCAGCCATGAAAGAATCCTACAACCCTTGAAGAATATACATATCTGTCCCAAGTGTTCTATAGTTCAGCTTTCCTTATTTGTGCGTTTAAATATTTTTGAGGTCTAGATCATTGATGTAGTTCAGTGGTGCTGTGCTTGCCTAGCACTCAGAGGCACTGGGTTCAGTCCTCAGTACCACCAAGGAAAAAGAATTTTGAAGAGATACGTGCAATTTCACTGGTGCTACTAGAACTAAAACTTGTCCTCCTTTACATACTCAGTACAGAACTATAGCAGGGATTATTTTATTATTTTAATGTTAACAGCTCATTGCGTCATAGACACATGTATCACTGAGAGTTTACTAAAGCTGCATGCCCAGTCCTAAGAGCAGATTATGTCACCTGCTCTGAGACTCTGAGGAAAGATCACCAAAGTGGAAAGAACATCCATGCATTATGAGCGGTGGTGAGCCTCAGTGACTTCTAGGCATGGCATAACTACTGCACTCTTTTTTTTTTTTTTTTTTGAGAGAGGGTTTCTATGTGTAGCCTTGGCTGTCCTGGACTTGCTTTGTAGACAGGCTGGCCTCGAACTCACAGAGATCCACCCTCCTCTCCTTCCCTCAGTGCTGGGATTACAGGCGTGTGAAACTGTGCCGGGCATCTACTGTGCTCTTGAGCTCAGAGCTGTGACTGCCTATATAAGATCTCCATAAGACCAGGCCTGTGCTCACCGTGTTGTGGGATGGGGTGGGCCATGAGGATTTATGTGCAGATAATGGCTAATGTGGGAGGGAGAGGCATGTTTTCCAGTGCTGTAGCCACGTGAGGTACACAAACAGACTCACGATCCCACACTCCTGTAAAGTACCCAAATGAGACTCATCGGGTCACAAAAAAAAGAAAGAAGATGGGAGGCCAAGACAGGGTAGACGGAGAGTGCGTGCTGAAAGAAATATGTGTGCACGTATGAAACATGTATAAAAGTAAAACTAATCTCATCACTGTGCAATATTAATATTTTAAAGTTTAAAAAACTTGATAAAATAGGATGAATAAGCTTTTTTTAACTAGAAAAAATTTTTCTCAAATACAGCTTCTTATGTTAAAAAACTCAAATGTTTTATTTTGTACACTAACTTAAAAATTGTTTTTCTAGGTTGAATGCTGTGTTTGAAGTAAATACAGACCTTCAAAAAAATATAGTATCAAAAATCACTGCAGAGCTGTCCTGGCCTTCCATCCTTAGCTCTTCCCGGCATGTGAAGTTCCCACTCACTAATACAAACTGTTCTTCAGTAAGTATTACAATGATATGAGCACTCAGAAATGTGCCCTGGTTAATAAGCAGCTACTTTAACTCCTCTGTAGGAATCTCCACTAATGTTCTTGGCTTTGCTTTAAGGAAGAAGAGATCACCTTAGAAAATCCTGCAGATGTCCCTGTCTACATCCAGTTTATTCCTCTGGCTTTGTATTCCAATCCCTCCATTTTTGTAGATAAGTTAGTCTCAAGGTAAGCATTTCTTTAGATAGCCAAAGTGTAAACTTAGAGTCTGGCTCTGAAGTTGAAGTTGTGAGAAGTTGCCTGGGATTGGGTTGTTACTGAATTGAGCATCAAGAAAAGCGTACAGTAGAATGTAAATGTGGAGTTCCCATTTGACAGATTTGTAAAGAGACGCTAGACAAAGTAATTCTAGTATTTCCTTTTTTAAAAGTGAACAAGATATTTATTATAACTAATAGCCTTTAGCCTTTTAAATACTATTAATGTGGTATAGTACTACCACATGTGGTATGGTCCCAAGACCTGGCAAAAGATAAATTTGCAAATAAAACTCAAGCTTGGTAATCCTATCAATTCTAGTTACGTTTATGGAGATAAACATGCATTTTTTTATTGTAGGTTTAACTTGAGTAAGGTGGCCAAACTAGATTTGAGAACACTTGAATTCCAAGTCTGCAGAAACAGCGTAAGTACAAGAGTCACACCGTTTACTCTCTGCTAGGACCAGGGCGGGTGGGAAGGAGGCCTACAGGCTGCCCTTACGCCTGGCTGAAGAAGTCAGAGAAGTCCAGGAATTGATTTAGAGGTAGAAGAAAGAGGAAGAGTGGGTGGTTGGTGCTCCAATCGCATGCTGGGGTGGCTCCTCTCTGAGGATGTACTTGAAGTAGGGTAATGTGACATTTTTATTCAGAATTAAATGATTCAAAGATTCAGCTGAATCGTTTAAACTTTCTGTGTGCTTCCTAATAAAAATTTTAAAGCCATGAATTTGAGACCTATAACTGGCCATATTCAGCTGTGTGTAAGTTCACCTCAGTAGGTAATGTTGACTGCGCGTTACTGCATCAGGCCTTGATGCACATCAACTAGGAAGATAGCACTGAGAGCCAGACCCCTGGAGGCTGCCTGGGGGTTCATGCATCACTGCTCTTCTGCCAGGGCCAGACACTCAGATGCTGAATGTTTGTACTAGCTGTTGGACCACATAGTGCTGTTTAGGAAGGGCTCCCTAGCCTTTTCCAGCCAGCTGCCTCATAGTTCTTCAGCTCTTTGCCACAGCTGCAGTTGGAAGGCCTAGAGTACCTGACAGTAGTTTAGACAGTCCCCATGTCTCTCTTCTGGTGCCTTGCCTTGCTGCCCCCATCCGTTAAATGCCATTGTAGCGAGGAGAGCCTTGGAAGCACTGAGAACACTCAGTGACTAGAACTTGGCTTCTTCTGCCTTTATGGTAAAATGCAGAAGTAAATGAGCTGACACTCAGTTTTTAAAATTTGATCGCATACAATGGTATTTGCAGGACATGATACACCAAATTTGGCTCTAGATAACAGGAGAATGAGTATTCTGGACCTCAGGGGTTTTTCCAAAAAAGAAATTCTAAAACATAATTGCTGAGTGAATCCTTTAAACATGCTACCCTTTCTATCATACACATACTAAGGAGACATGAGTTCATATTGAAGCTTAATAAATTAGGTTTGTTATTGTTCAGAGGCATGTTCTTTTCATGCAGACTGGGACGCTCAACAGTGGCTACAAAGGAGGTTTAGCAATAATGTCTCTGTTCACATCTATGAGTTGACAGTGTTCGCTCCACTGTTCTTCTGATCAGCAAACGGCATCCTAAGAAAAACAAATGCATCTGTCTATATTAGTGCAGAAAGAATTTCTGAGATACCTAGGGCTTCCTTGGTTATTCTAAGGGCCTAGCACTATAAATTATGTTTCAGGGCATCACTCTATCCTGGAGTGCTTCCTAGGCTATCAGATTTTAAGTAAGTTGTTATTTATTGGAATACATACAGTCTTTCATTGTGCTCAGAAATCACCAAGAATGAGGGCTGGACATGATGGTGCACACATTTAATCCCAGCACTCAGGAGGCAGAGGCAGATGGGTTTCTGTGAGTGTGAGGCCAGCCACAGCTACATAGTGAGATGCTGTCTCAGAAGGGGGGGGGGGCTATTCACCAGGCTTTGGAACAATCATAGTGTTCTCTTATCCTAGCAGATGTTGATAGAGAACAGTGTTATTATACAAGAAAACATTTTACTTCATAAGAGTTAAGTAGTGTGCTTCAAGTCTGTGTGGTACATTGTATTTGTCAACGCCTGCTGACAGAAATAGATGGATCCGTGTATATTAACTCCAACCATGCCAAGGAAAGTGCAGAATATCACACGACTCACTCTTCCCATGTGTCGTCACGACTATGCCAACCCTTCCCCCAGAATGTTTAAACCTGGTCTTCTTTAAAAACCAGTATAGTGTGTCTTTTTGTTGAACTACAAAAAAAAACAAAAAACAAACAACCAAAAATTCTGAACCATTTATAACTGGTTATAAAGTCTTATTTTACATTTCAAACTAAGTTATGTCTTAAATGAAGTGTCCGCAAAGCAATAATCAGATACGTAATTTTCAAAATAAGACTACAGATTGGTCAAGTCATGCATGTGTCAACAGCACACACTCAGAGCTTTATTTGCCTGGCTTTTCCACTCCCTGCACGGCAGTGCCCAGGCTGTAGTATCACTAGGACCTTAGGGTGCTAATTGTTGGGCTGCCTGCCCTCCAGTCAGGAGCGTTAGCTTTGTATTAATGTTTCAAGCTATCTCAGGTTTGTGTCCTTTCCTCTATGTGAGTTGTATTTCAAATTTTAAAAACCCATTTTAAAAATATCTTTATACAGATATAAAATGCATAATACAAACTCGAAAGCTGTCTAACCTGGGAAATAAAGTCTGTTTTTAACTCAGTGCAGAACATGAAGTGTCCTTACTGGCTCCCAGCTCTCAGTGCCAGTGTCTAAATCGTGAAGGAGGAACTTGTCAGTCTGAGAGGCTGTTCTGGGCCTAGAGGGGACACGGGACAAATGGTTTTCCCAGGAACCATATAATAACTCCTACTTGTTTATGCAATGATTCAAGGCTCATCCACTGCAAAGTCCAACAGGATTTACAGAGGGTCTCTCTCGGCATTTCGTTTTAAACCTCATTTTAAAACCTGGAGAAAAGAAATCTGTCAAAGTAAAGTTTACTCCACTTCACAACAGAACTGTGTCTTCACTGATCATAGTCAGGTGGGTTCTAGATATGAGTGTGGGTTGGTCTTCAGAACTTACCTTAAAATCCTTTTGTCACTCAAAACCATGAATTGCATCATCTAGCCATATGTGACTTCAAATGAAAAATGTGTGCTTTTGTGAATTTTTGAAATTTCACCCTTAAATTCAACATGTTAATAATTTCTTTGTGGTTGCTTAGAACTTGTAAATCAAAAGAAATACAAAATTAATTGGAGAAAATCTAATTGTTATTTCTTCATAGAAACAACCTGACTGTGATGGATGCCGTGATGGTCCAGGGTCAAGGGACAACCGAGAACTTGAGGGTAGCAGGCAAGCTTCCAGGTCCAGGAAGTTCCTTACGCTTTAAAATCACGGAAGCATTGTTAAAAGATTGTCTAGACAGTGAGTATCCCTAACTGTGAAGGGCCCAGCTCCCAGCATCTGCTCTCAACCATCAGTGAAAGTGTTCCCATGTGTGCACACCTGCCTTCAGTCATGAGTGTTTATGATGTTACAGGAGTCCCTGGTCTTAAAGTCCGAGGTGTGGATTTGAATCTTGTGCAGGTTATTCCAGGTATGAGCAGTGAGACACTCTGGCTGTGGCATACCACAGCTAGCAGCATGAGGCGTTCTTGGAGGCCGAGGACTCAGGAGCTGAAGCAAGGGGTCATTAGTTGTAGGCCAGCCTAAACTACCTAGTGAGGTCAAGCAAGTCAGGTATACACAGACACCTTTCTGCCCAAAAATAAATAAATGAGATCAGTTCATTATAAGTAAAATAGCAGGTCAAATGGCATGTTTCCAGGTGAAACCTGAGGAATGGCTGATCTCCTTTGCATGAGGTGTTTACTCATAATGTCCAGCATACACAACACAGACCTCATTCATACCAGAAGCATGTGAGAGAGCAAGATTTATCTAGACTCCTGATATTTTTTTCTTTTTCCTTTTTAGGTTTGAAACTAAGAGAACCAAATTTTACCTTGAAAAGAACATTCAAGGTAGAGAACACAGGACAACTTGAAATCCATGTAGAAACCATTGAAATCAGTGGCTATGCCTGTGAAGGGTACGGCTTTAAAGTGGTCAACTGTCAGGAGTTCACACTAAGTGCCAACGCCTCTAGAGACATCGTCATACTGTAAGTGTGCATGTGTCTGGTCCACCACAGTGGCGACTGCCCACTGCTGCTCACACTAAAGTCATTTCATGCTGTACAACAGCTCCAGACTTGAAAGTGAGGAGATCTGTATCAGGGGCCTCTGAGGCCGATCATCCCTTAGGAGCAGTGGCTGCTCTCCCAGAGGAGCTGGCTGTGGTTCTCAGCACCCACACAGTGGCCAGCAACCTTCTGTAACTGCAGGTCCTGGAGCACTCTGTCCTCTGATCTCTGCAGGAACTGGATGTAGTGTACAGACAGACCTGCAGGCAAAATACCCATACACACATGAGGAAACCCCGGTAACTGTTTACAGAGTCTATCATAAATATATTTGTTTTATTTTTCCCTACTATAGCTAAAATATTTCTTGCATATTTTTGTTTCCAACATTGTAAAACTTCCTCTGCCCTTAAATTGGATCAGATAATCTTAGAAACTATTTTATTAGAAACGAGTTTTGATATTATTTCTAAGATTGTTGTAAAGCATTAGATGTTAGTGTGACTTGGAGGTGTCTCTGCCACAGAGAAGAGACCTATGCCTCACATATGCCATTTTTTCTATGTGGTCTAAGATGTAAGCTTTACCCTTAAACAGCCTTTATGGCCTCAGGATTAGATGCAGCCATTTTAGTAACTGATAACTTATTACAAAGTAATAAATATGACTTCCGCCCCTTGATTAAGGAACAGTCCTGTGACTTCTGTGGCTGTTAAATCAGTACCACCATAGGCAGTGCTGCTTGCACAATATAACACTCGCCACCTAGATGTGCAGGGGAGAAGGAGGCAGCATTCTTCACAGTGTGCTCAGCTAATGAAAAAAGAAATTACAGGTGACTGTACGCAATGTGCAGAAGGTGACAAAACAATACTAGGAATGGGGTGGGTGTGGTGTGGTGTGTTTTATCAAAGTCATCAAGAATAAAGCCTAGATTCAGAATTAAGAGAGATAGAAAGAGCAGAAAAGAAGAACCTGTGTGTCTGTTTGAAATGTCCTTACTGCTGTCCTTGTGTCTTAGGTTTACTCCAGACTTCACAGCCTCCAGAGTTATTCGGGAACTGAAGTTGGTAACAGCCAGCGGGTCTGAGTTTGTGTTTGTGTTGAATGCCTCCCTCCCATACCACATGTTAGCAGCCTGTGCCGAAGCCCTCCCCAGACCCAACTGGGAGCTAGCTTTGTACATCATCATCTCAGGAGTGATGAGGTGCGGTGTGTTCCTGAAAGGCTGGTTCTCACTCATCACTGAGTGTCCACTGTGTGTCTCTCACTGGTCTCAGGGATGGGGTAACCCAGCAAACAAAGAAGACACCCTGACTTTGTCAAGCTTGTCTACTGGTGGGAATACTTACAACTGAACCATTCCTGGGTGGCATATACAATAAAGAACTCTTATTACCTTTTGAAAATTGTTTGGCAAATAAGTCTATGCTGACTTTATAAGAAAGGAGGTGCAAATGAAATGCCTTACTTGGGCATGGATAATAACATTGTATGCCTAAGCGTCATCAACAGAGTAGAAGTATGTTTGAAGCCCTTTGCATCCTCATCTTTTCTTCAGTTTATTTCTTTATGTGTTTTAGAGAATCAGATGTACTTACCTTTAAATTAGTTTTTAGCTACCTTACACACCTTTAAGGGAAAGAGAGTTGAGCTCCCATGCAGTTCCTCTTGGCAAGGAAAATGAGCCTGCAGGTGTCCTTCCGACACACTGTTGCCTCCACTCAAAGCCGCCTTGTAAGGCTGTGCATGTTTATAGCTGCTCTGAGAAGCTGGAGGGAGGGCGCAAGCTTTAGAGTACTGGTGCTTTTCCAGAAGACCCGGGTTCAATTCCCAGTGCCACATGGCAGCTCACAGCCACTCCTCATTCCAGTCCCAAGACATGTGAGCACCTCTTCTGGCTTCCATTGATACTGCATCCCAGTACACCAATGTACGTGCAGCCAGAACACCTGTACACATAAAATATATAAATAAGTAAGTCTCAAAATAAAATTGGCCTGTAAACTTTGCTTGATCTATATTGCTTTTTTGTCTTGTCCTTTAAAAAATGTGTTACTGACATATTTAGGTTTGTCTGTTTGTTTGTTTCTTAACATTATATTGTAGTTATCAGAAAAACTGTGTAATAGTCAAATGTGTTATTCTTGTCTTGGGAAAGAGTACTGACTCCTCCCTCTGTCCACAGTGCACTCTTTCTTCTGGTCATTGGAACAGCCTACTTGGAAGCTCAAGGAATTTGGGAGCCGTTTCGAAGGCGACTGTCGTTTGAAGCTTCAAACCCGCCCTTTGACGTGGGAAGGCCATTTGATCTCAGGAGAATCGTTGGTATCTCATCTGAAGGAAAGTATGTTCACATGCTGGAAACCCACTTTGTAGTGCACATAGACTTGGCTGACGTAATCACAAGAAACATCTATCTTTACTTGAGAAAAAAGAGAAAGACTATTGTAAGCCTGTATCTGATACTCAGTTACTGAGAATTTGTTACAGAATTTCTTATCAGGGAGAAAGTATGCTAGTCATTAGTTACAGCACTGACCTGATTTATGATTTTTCAGAAGGAATAAAGTGTAGAAGGTTGTGGCTCTTGCCCTTCCTGCTGCTTTTTTCTAGTTTCTCTTTGTGATGGATATACTGATGATTTTTTTTTCCTTAGAGTAGATTGGAAGTTGCTGCTTACTGATTTTTCACTTGATCCATTTTTCAGCTTGAACACACTCAGCTGCGAACACAGTCATGGTAGGGGTTTCTATAGTAGTGCATCATCCCGGCCTGGCACAGCGAGTCACAGGCAGTGTGGCACATCAGTCCACCCACACAGCAGCCACAGCAGCAAAAACTCAGTTGACGTGGACAACATCAGAACGAAAAACAGTTCAAGTGTGTCGAGCAGGACTTCCGCACAAGCGGCAACCTCACAGTCTACAAGCAAAACAAGCCCCCTGGTCTTAGAGACAGCTGCAGCAACCCAGGGTCACACAGCAAGCCGGAAATCCAAAGGGACAAAGCAGAGCCAGCACAGCAGCCAGCACCATGGCCACAGCCCACTGGAGCAGCACTCACAGCCTCTACCGCCAGTGCCTCAGCACCAGGAGCCTCCGCCTGAAAGGCTGTCTCCTGCCCCCCTCACACACTCTTCCCACCCAGAGCGAGCCAACACCACACGGCACAGCTCAGAGGACTCTGACATCACCAGTCTCATAGAAGCCATGGACAAGGACTTTGACCACCATGACTCCCCACCCCTAGACGTGTTTACAGAGCAGCCTCCATCACCACTGTCAAAAAGCAAAGGTAACCCTGTCCTCCCCCTTCAGAAGAACAAGGCACATGTGGGAGGAGGCATGAGCAAGGAGCAGTCAGGATCCCAGTCAGCATAAGCAGTTCCTGTGGCAGGTGTTCAGCAGCTTGGCCCATCTCCTGGGTGACGCGACAGCTCTTCTGTATCCCAATGCAGAATGCTTATCATAAATGATAGCGCCGTATTCTTCGCTTGCTTCTCCAGGCCAGAACCTGTTGATGGTACTGCCTGCCATCCTTTTGGCTGCCCGTGATAACTGTGTTATGGTCATCACTAAAAGTGATTTTGAGGCTGGGTGGTGGTGGCCCACGCCTTTAAATCCAGCACTCAGGAGGCAGAGGCAGGAGAATCTCTGAGTTTGAAGCCAGCCTGGTCCACAGAGCTAGTTCGGGATAGCCAGGGCTACACAAAGAAACCTTGCCTCAAAAAACAAAAAGATTTTGAAAACAGGGCTGAAACCAAAAACCATCTACCTCTTAACTCAAGAGTAGGATTTCTAGCTGTGCATGATGACACACATCTGTAATTCTAGTACTGGTGAGGCAGAGACAGGAAGTTTTTCACAAGCTTCAAGCCAGTGAGGCTACACACTGACACCTCTAAATAGGAAAAGGTGTGCAAAAGAAGCAAGTGAGGAAATAATTGGTGAGAGCAGGTGTCCAAAGAAGCTGATCCAACAGTGCAGGGACAGCAGAAAGTGGTGGCTGTGCACATGCCATGGTCTTGATGGCCAAAAGTAAAGAGTGTGCCAGATGTGTGGGGTTAGCAGGTTAGAGAAGGTGAGCAACAAGTCAGGATGGGGAGTCCATGGCCAGTTACGGTAATGAGGCAACAAGAAGTGGCCTCATTACCGTAACTGGCCATGATGGTCATGGATTGAACTCTGGAATCAAATGCGCTCTTTTATAAGCAGCCTTGGTCACTGCGTTCTGTCACAGCAACAGAAAAGCAAGCAGGCCATCATGACAGGGCACGGCAGCAGCAGGCAGACCTGGCACTGGCTGGCGCAGGAGCTGGTGCTCACAGCTTGAGGCAACAGGTATGAAGTAGAAAGACATTATTGGCTGAGATTGACATGGGCTGGTGAAATGTCCAAGGCCACTCCCACAGACACACTAATTCTTCCCAATAGTTCTGCCAACTAGGGACCAAGCATTCAGATATATGGGCCTGTGGAGGCTATTTTTAATTCAAACCCCAATTCCAGGAGCTTTCATAGGTCTGTGCATATCGTGGTACAAAATGCAGTTAGTCCACCTTCAAAAGTCCCCATAGTCTTTTCAGTTTCAACACAATTCAGAAGTCTCTTGTAGGACTCAAGGCAATCTCTTAACTCTGCCACCTATAAAATCAAAACATAAATCACATACTTCCAATATACAGTGGCGCAGAATATACATTACCATTCCAAAAGGGAGCATAGTAAGGAAAGAGCCAAAACAAGACGAAAACCTAGCAGGGCAAACTGTAGCAGGATGTCCCATGTCAAAGGGCTCACATATGGCTGCCCTTTGGCTATGCTGAGGACAACTCACTTCTCTCTCTATTGTGGGCTTTTCTACTTCCTGTGTGCAGCTGTCTTTGGCTGGCATCCTATAGCTCCGGCTCTTGACATCTTAGCATCTGGGGTCTCTAACATAACTCAGGCCTTCCCGTCACAGCATCACACAGTGGCCTTGCTGGCCCTCCCCACTCCTGGACTCTGCAGCCCTCCTTAACCACGGAAGCGTCCACAGCCTCCTACTCTTACATTCGTCCTGATTACAGCCAGAGCCTCCTGGTTGAGGCTCTTCTGTTGCCTGTTTAGGATGGAACCTGCCCCTTCTTAAATTACATTTGCATGGGCTTTGACTTGCTGTTGAGTTGGGGGACCAGAATGTCTTTTAGACATTGTCCTTTAACAATGTGCAGCATTAGCATGGTGGGGCACCACTTCCTTTATTCCTCTATTATTTGTTTTGTGTCAGGCCTTTAAACTTAGGTTTTCTGTTGGTTTAGCTGTTTGTTTTTGAGCCCAGAACTTGGTTCCAACATTAAATTTGCTGGTGCTGTCTTTTTCCTCACATTGTTTTTGTTTGTTTAGTTTACCCTGCTTGCTCATTGTACATCTGCATATAAGTGGTCACTTATACTGTGAGAAAGAGTTGATATTAGGAAATCTCCTCTGTCAAGAATAACCTCTAATGTTCTTTCCCTCTGAAACCTCTTGAGCTGTGCCTCCATAATGCACATGGCTCTCGGCACCACTGTCTTCCATGCTCCTACTAGGATGGTTCATTGAGCCCCACCTACAGTGTTCAACAGCTTTCTTAGTCCAGAGCTCCAAAGTTTTCCACATTCTTCCAAAACACAGCATGGCCAGGCCTATTATAGCTATATGAAACCATAAAACCAGAAGAGTGAAGTACCAACCGTAACAGGGTCAGGTGCCAGCGTGGTTGAAGAGGAGGGTATACTCTCACAGTGCCCAGAAGACATATTTGGGTGAAGAGCTAGAGGGCCTTGTCTTTGAAGTGAGGGGATGATGTAAACCTTACAGAACCATGCGGTGCTGAAGACAGGAGTTAATGGTGGAGACAGACATGAAGCTGGGGAGCAGCTCAGTTGGGGAAGTGCCTGCCAGGCGTGAACAAGACTTCTTTGTTTTCTAAAAAACCACTAAGTTACTCTCCACTCTCAACCCATACAAAACAAGCAAAGGTCATCTAGCCCCAGAGTTTGCCAGCCTCTGATACAGATGCCAAAATTTTCATCCCCAGGTGACCAGTTAACAGGGGCATTGTTTGAGGTAGGCCTTGAACATCGGCGTTTTAGCCAGGTGTGCAGTCATTCTTTTCGCCAGTGTGTTTAGATCGATGTCTGCTGCTCTTATCTGCTGATTCTGTGGGTCGGTGTGAAGTGCTGGAGTCTGGAAATTTCCACGCCTCTCTGGAGTGTCTGCTCCATGAAGCAAGGATCAACTGTTGAGTATCGGATTCCTAGCACTTGGAATATGGCTGAGAGTATGTTGGGGTTGATTCTGGGAGCGTCCAGATTGTTGATATACTGAGCTTTCTGTTTTACTCTGTCCAGCGCCAGTGTGCCATTGCATGGCCCTGTTCTAAGGGCTTTTGTAATTCCTCTTCAGCCCTCCAATGGTAGGCCAGGACTGGACCAGCCTTAGGCTCTGTTGCTAGGGTTTCACTCCAAGTGATGAATGGAGAAGCATATGATGTGCTTCTCCACCGAGAGTCCATCTCCCAACACATTTTAGAGGCTCTGGCTTTCCTTTTTGTAACTTTTTTTAAAGCTCTGTCACCTTCTGGCAAATATTTCCAGGCACATTTGCCAGATCTGCCAAGTCTGTACAAACTTGCCGAACTGTGCCTATAAGAGGAGTCTAGGCCATGGCACATCAGCTGTGTCTCAGGAAAGTTGGCTTTTTAAACAGCCTCCTCACAAAGAGTAACCTGGTGGACAGCTTTAACTCAAGAAGGAAAAAGTAGAGAAAGAGAAGTCCCACTGCTCCCTAACAAAGCTGAAGATAGCTTTGTGTCTGAAGCTGTTTGGATGGAGCTTTGTTTTTACTCCGACTTTTCATCCCCAGGGAAAGGAAAATCTCTCCAGCAACGCAAAGCTAAGCCTCCAAAGAAGCAGGAGGAGAAGGAGAAGAGGGGAAAGGGGAAGCCCCAAGAGGATGAGCTGAAGGACACTCTGGCTGACGATGACAGCTCCTCCTCCACCACAGAGACCTCCAACCCCGACACAGAGCCACTCCTCAGGGAGGTACGTGGGGCTCTCGGTGGGACCTCACACCACCTAGCTTGGGACAGATTAGTGTCCCATGTGCTGTGCCACCCTTCCAGGTGTGTGTCCGCAGTGTGTTCAGGCATGCCTCCCCACTGCAGGAGGCAGCCCGGCTCTGGTGTCGGGGACTTCATTTCCCCTGGAGAAGAGCATCTGGAAATACTAGAGTAGTCGGAAACTGAAACACTGTTGAGAAGTTAGGGAGCAGCTTCTCTGTGTAGTCCAATCCTGCTTTAGCCCTCACAGAGGGGACGGAGTGGAACTCGTTCAGTTGTGTAGTCATGCTGGAAACTGGGAGTCAGTAACAACTCACCCCCAAGGCAGGGGCAGCAGTGGCTCTCCCTGAGGGAGGAGGGCCAAGATACCCAGCCTAGGGCATTCAGAACATCATCCCAACCTTTGGGAGCAGCCACCAGGGCATTTAACATCAGAATAAGGCAGTAGAACACCTGACACGCCACAGCTGTAGATGCGGTGCGGAAAGGCTTGCTCTGCTTCTCCTTTGGCATTTTTCTTTTTAGGTGTGCGAATTCAGATTTAAGATGGTCTGTGCGGCCTCAACCCTGGACCAGAATCTGGCTTCTGGTTTCCATCTAGTGGCCTAAAGTATCAGTTCATACGCAGTCCCAGCTGTTTCCACTAGTTGATTGTGTTTCGCGTGGGTACACAACATGTCCTCCTGTCCCCTTTGTGTTTCCTTGCAGTTGGCCTGGTGGTCTGTCTCCTCCATTTAATTTGTAACTTGTACTGGAGCATTGGGCTTGGTTCCCATTTAGCACATCACCAGAGAAGCAGGGCACTTGCGCTAGCCCTGTGGGATCCAGCAGTGTCAGCTGGTGACTAATATTTGGAAAGCATTTTCAGCCCAGGACTCTGCCTGCCTGCCTTCCCTTCTCTAACTGATCCCTCAATGGCTCCTCTGACTAACTCAGTCACCATATTCTCTGTAGCCCTCGTTCATTCCCTTCTCTTGTTCGTGCTTCCTGTTCCTACATCTTTTATATCGTTTGCTTCCTCACTGACATGGCTCAGAGCCCACCCGTCCAAGTCCCACGCCTGATGGTCCTCCCTCAGATGAGATTTAGTGTACAGAGGCGTGGGCTTGTCTTTCTTGATGACTGGCCTGGATGTGTGGGTTGTCCAGCAGGGCATCCCTAATCTACCCATTCTATGACCAAATGTGAATTGAACACCTCTGGGTCAGTGTGATGATGAACCAGGTTGGTTTCTGTACACCACTATGTTCATAGCGCCCCAGACAGATCAGTGGTCTTTGGGTGGGGTCACAGTCTGGTCAGGAGTCAGCTCTTCTGAGCTCATGTGTGGACACCTTAACATGTCAGTAACTCTAAAAATACTCATTGCATGTTTTCTAGTCTGGCCTGTTCTGTACCGTGGGCTTAGCAGTGCATTGCCAGGGAACACTCAGCACAGGCCACGTTGCTGTCATCTGTGTCTCCCTCCCTCAGGCTTCCCTGGGGAAGAGCCATGCTGCCTGGCTCTGAGGTGATAGCCAGTAGCTGTGCTGAGAAGGCCACTGAACACCCGCACTCCACCTGCTGGTGGGAGGGTGCAGCTGAGGGTCAGAGACCAGCTTTACTTTAGTGAGATGCCACCAACTGATGCTGTCACTGCCGCCCTCCTGGTGGGCATGACTGTAAAACAGACTCACAGAACACGATTACACTAAGTTTAAAACAGCTGAAAAATTGACAGAACTACAAACAGATTTTAAGAAAGAGGTTTACGGGGACAGGCGTACACCTTTAAACCCAGCATTCAGGAAGCCAGGATGTGTGAGCCTTGAGTTCAAGGCCATGCCTGGTCTATATAGAAAGTTTCAGGCCAGCAACGAGCTGTGCAGTGAGGTTCTGCCTAAAAAGGGGGGGGGGGATTGTCATTTCTCCATGTCTGACAGGTATACTGTCACCTTGGGGTTTGTGTCTTCATCTCAAACGAAACCATTCCAGTCATGTTACCAATCCTTCTGAGCAACTGCCCCTGCATCTTTACAGGATACAGAGAAGCACAAGGGGAGACAAGCCATGCCGGAAAAACACGAAAATGAACTGTCTCAAGTGAAGCAGAAAAGCAAAAAGCTTTTAAATGTTAAGAAAGAAATCCCAACAGATGTGAAAAGCAGGTGAGTGCCGTGGGGCTGCCGTTGGGAGCAGGTACTGTTTCTAGTCACTGCTTTATGGGGCTGTGCAGCTCTTGGGTTCTCGCGTCTAACAGCTGATGAGGAACACCCACCTGCTTCTGATGCCAGCCATGTAGAGGGCAGGGTTAGTGTGTAGAGGGTTTGGTTTGATTCATTCCTAGACTGAGCCATTTCAGTTGTGCTCAGAGGTTTACCTGGATGGCTCAGTTGCCTCAGGCAGAGCTTAGAGTCTGCTGTGTCACTAGCCCAGGGATCTACAGTAGGGATCTGCAGTTCTGTGCTGTAAACCTTGGAAGAGGTTGTTCTTGCCCGAAACATGTTCCAGGATAATGTCTCCCACAACTGAAAAACTGCAGTACCCACAGGGCAGGATTCGGGCAGGGCCTGTCAGGAGGCTTTCTGTAGACTATGCCCCAAGAAAATGAATGTGTTGAGTTGTTGACTTAGTTGTTGACTAAGATGGCTTCATATTTTCATTAAACTCTGGGTTAGCATCTTCCTAATAAACTGATTTCTGTGTTGGCATGGTGGGAGCTGACATTTAGCAGCAGGTACAGAAGTGATAATGGGAAGGAGGAGAATAGGAGGGAAGACAAAGACGTGTCGTGTTAGTCTCAGCCATAGATGGATGAGGGTGCTTCAGGTACTATCCTAGAGCTGCTGACGTTGTCACCAGCCACACTGCCTGTGCCCTAACCCAGTCCCTTCCGCTCGCTGCTGTTGCTTACTGATTTTTTTTTTCCCAAATGAAATAAATGAACCATTGTTAGGTTCAATCTTGAAAACTTTAAAAGATTTGAGTCCACTTCCTTACAAAGACTTCAGATTTCTCCATGCCCCAGCAAGAACCCGCTGCAGCAGCCACTGCCTTCTGTGAGCTGACGTTAAGAGGAGAGAGTCACACAATGTGCTCTGAGCTGTCGTTCTACCTGGAGAGATCCATATACAGCCTCCATCTTTTACCTGTCAATCTCTTTAAACTCACTTACCATTTGTTCGTGAGCTTGAAGGTATTCACATTCAGAATTCAAATACATCAATTAGACAAAGCCTTTCCCCCCAGATAATCAAAGATTTCCTCTTAGAATAGAGCACATTGTATCACTGGGCTAGAGTAGTGCTGGCATGCACTGTTGCCCAGCCATGAGGCTGTGAGTGTGAAGGAAATGTGCACACATTTAAAGTGAGGTGCCATGATACCACTCCATTGTCTCTTCCCTCAGGAAGCTTCGTCAGAGTTTAAGCTGGAGGAGTGGCTCAGAAGTGACCTAGAAAGGTTTCAGGACGCTGGCTGCTAGGGAAGGACGGGGCTGCCGGCTGCAGAGCTCCAGCACCGCACACCCTCCAGACACCGAGAGTCAGCACACCAGGGAGTGTCACCTCAGTCTCAGACGTTCACAGGGCTATTGCAGGCGGGGGCTGGGGGAGGCTGCACCGCCCTGGCAGCAAACCCTACCCACTGATCTTTTGTTTTCCTGTGTAGTAAGACTCTGCATGTTTAGATAGCTAATCTGCAGAGAGCAGAGTGCTCTGAACCCGCCCACGTGGCCTGCTCAGCTCGGGCCAAGCACATTACACACTGGCCCAGATGGACCAGCACGGCCTCCCTTGCCCCGGTCTCCACCCTGTGGCCCAGGCAGGGCCACGCAGCGTGTAAGACGTGACCAGAGACAGAGCTGCTATTTGAACCTCTCACCCTTGTAGATGGAACCCTTTCAAGTCAGTTGGCTATTGTTCATTTTATTTAAAAGCTTGAAACTTTTTTTTTCTGGAAACCATCTGGCTTAATTTAGGAATGTTGAATTAGCAAAAAATAAAATCGTCTGGCACCTTTTTTTCTTAAAAACCAATTAATTTTACAGTGGCAGAGTTAAGCTTTGTTAAATAGACCACACACACATACACACACACACACACACACACACACACACACACACACACAGTTTTAGTCGACTGACCTAAATATAGCCCAAACAGCCTTCACCAGGGGCTGGCTGGCTGTGTCTTGGGAGTCTTCTGCCATTTTTAGATCGTGGAATTTTAAAATAACCCTGTCAGCGAAGTAGAAGGAGGGCAGAGGATTGTGTAACGCTGGGCTTTGTAGTCTTGCCCATAAATAGTAGTGTTGGAGTTTTTGTTTTGGTTTGGTTTTGTTCCAGTTTGTTATACTACTTAAAACTTTACTTATCTGGGCAAACAAAGATCCTTTGGTTATCTTTTTTTTTTTATAATTTTTATTTTATGTGCATTAGTGTGAAGGTGTCAGATCCCTTGGAATTGGGTTACAGACAGTTGTGAGCTGCCATGTAGGTGCTGGGAATTGAACCCTGGTCCTTTGGAAGAGCAGACAGCGCTCTTAACCACTGAGCCATCTCTCCAGCCCCTTTGGTTATCTCTTTAACTAATTTCAGAACTACTTATGGTAGCTCACGCCTTTAGCTCCCCAGTACTTGGGAGGCAGAGACAGTTTTTGTGAGTTGGAGGCCAGCCTCTTCTACATAGTTCCAGGACAGCCAGGGCTACATAGTGAGACCCTGTCTCCAAAAAGGGAAAAATGGGTACTTTTGTGAAATATGCAAAAGACAAGTGTCCTTTGAACCCAGCACCTTATAAGCTCTAGACAGGTCCCTTTAACGTGTGCGTGCTCTTGCATGGGTCACACTCTGCCTTCTGTAGTTCCTTGGTTCACCAGGAGTAGGAGACCAGTGAGTACTCGGGGCCACTGGGTTGAGAAGCTGGGACTGTTCTGGTGTTTGCTGTGCTGCAACTCATACAGTGGCTTACTGTTGACCAGAACCTAGTAGAAACTGGCAGCACCCTAGAAATGAGAACATGGAGTGAGAGTGGGACATAAAGAATTGGAAGGCCAGAGTAGGTGGGGTTCTAAGGGATGTGCTGATGTGGGGACAGGAAGCATACTCAAGAAAAAACGTGAGAGGCACAGCTCTAAACATACCTGTTCAAGGCTGGGAATGGTGGGGCATTTTGAAATTCCAGCTACTCCAAGGCTCTAAAACTCAAGGGCTTGACCGGCCACGGTGGCACATACCTCCCCAGCACTTAGGGAGGCAGAGGCAGGTGGATCTCTACGTAAAGTTTAGACAGCCAAAGCTACACAGAGAAAAACCTTGTCTCAAAAAAAACAAAACAAATAAATAATAACGCAAAGGGCTAGTCTGAACTGCACAGCAGTGTCACAGCCAACCTGGGCAACTCAGCAGACCTTTGTCTCAAAATAAAAAAGATGCTAAAGATTTATCTCAGTGGTAGAGAATTTGACTCACATATTCAAAGCCCTAGATATAGTACCCAGCACTGAAAAAGAATACAATAAAATTTGCTGACTTTGCAGCTCTGTGCCAAAAGGCTTTCCTGCCTTTAGCATGCAACGCCGATGGCTCTCCCACAGGGACCCCAGCAGCCCACCCACGTCCAGGGCCTGCCTGACCTTGGTGGGCATCACAGAAACAGCTTTGTAAAGAGCCTTTGTCCCCCACAGGCAGTACTGCTCATGCTCCGTGACTTGATCCAAGGCCTGGTTCTGCAGGGCTAAAACTCGGCTCCCATCCACCAGGATTTCTGTTGGGAAATACATTTGGGAGCCCCACAGTGGCGCACGTCCTGGAAAGGCTCGTTAGCAGCACAACTGCCATTGCTGCCCCCATGCAGCGAGTTTGTGTACACGTTTCCTGAAGCAGGCAGCACACTCAGCACAGCAGAGGTCAGATTCTGAAGTGTACACACACACACACTCACATACACCCAGTCACACACACACTCACACACACACTCACACTCACATTCACACACACACACACACTCACTCACACACACACACACTCACACACACACATTCACACACATACACTCACACACATATACTCACTCACACACACATACACAGACACACACGTACACTCACACACATACACTCACACACATATACTCACACACACACACTCACACACTCACACACACACGTACACTCACACACACTCACACACACACACACAGACACTCACTCACTCACACACATGCTCACACACATGCTCACACACACGTTCACACATGCTCCCGGAATGTTTAGAGCAGAGTGCAGGTTTAGAGCTGGGTAGGTAATGCCTTAGGAAACCCTATCAGTAAGGCATGCAATTGAACGATGGGATAAGTGTGTTCTTAATGGCTTACACCTTTGCTCCAAACAACAAGAGAGATTGGTATCTACATCCATGTTTGTCTTTCAGTTCCTTTGAACTACCATATACTCCCTCACTGGAAAATAAACAGCGTAGAAATCTCCCAACCAAGATTCCTCTTCCAGCCACACTAACAAGTGGATCCAAATCACGAAATTCCCAGAAAACAAAAGGTATTGTCATGTTGATCACAGATATTTTCATAATTCACTGTTTTCCTGACTGTCGGTGGCTGGTAGTTGTGCTATGAAGCCCAGGCTGTGCTGAGGGTTCATTGAAGCAAAGAAAACCCCTCTCCTTTAACTTCCCTTTCTTAATTCTGTGCAGGTACAAATAAGTTACTGGATAACAGGCCAGTTGTCCTCTCAAAATTCCTCCCCAACAGTCAAGAACTGGGCAATACCAGTAGCTCAGAGGGTGAGAAGGACTCTCCTCCTCCAGAGTGGGATGCCGTGCCAGTTCACAAGCCCAGCAGCTGTGAGTATTTAGGAGCCACTGTGGTCCATGGGCTGCCCCGCTCCAGGTGCGGGGTAGGGCTGTGGTTTCCAGAATACCATTATTGGTGGCCCGCTGTAGACAACTTCAGCTAGCCAGCAAGAGCCCAGAGTCCATCTTTCCGGCCAGGGACAAGGAATGCTGTTGGAGATTGGGGTACTTCCAGCAGAGAGAGTAATGGAGGATTCATGGTAGGGCTCTTTGCTCCAAGGAGCTGGTGTGTCACCAAACCGTTGTCTGCCTAGAGAGGAACGTGACCATCTTCAGTGTGACTCCCATGTAGAGGGCCGTGGCTCTGGGAAGATACAACTCCTCGTAGCTTTCTTTACACAACCTGTGTGGAGGTCTCTCCCTCCCTTCTTAACCTTGTCTCAGATTTGCTAAGCTAGTGTGCTGAAGTTGCTGGAAGTCCTCATCCTTTCAGCCTGTCATGGGAGACAAAAGACCCAAGTGAAGGAGGTCCCAAGACAGGGCTCCCAATCTGTGCATCACAACCCCTTTGTAGGTTGAACAAGCCTTTCAGCGGCCTCCGAAGACCATCCTGCGTATCAGATATCTGCATTATGGTTCATAACAGCCATTTTACGGCTGGGGTCCCCCCAGCATTAGGAGGGTTGGAAACCACTGCGCCAAGAGCATGTCCTCATGGGGGAGGCACGCTGCCTCGGTAGGACTGGGCAGCCCCTCGCCGCTGTGTGCAAAGGGCCCTGGAGTGGCTGCTGTGGACCAGTCAGGCTGAGAGTGGTAAGGTTCCCGGGAGCTATGGGTGCCTAAAGCACCGCATCAGCCCAGGGGGAAGAAGCTGTCAAGGACCTGAGTCAAGAATGTGAGATGTTCACCAAGCCCACTGCCTTTACCTCTGCACCTGTGTGTGCAAATCAGACAAAATGTTCTGTGGATCCTGGTGCCACAGTTTGCCATCAGACCAGCCTCACCTTTTCAAAGGTAGTAAGATGTTCTCACAAGTCAGGTCATTCAGGAGGTCCTGAACTGGCAGTACATATGTGTTAGGAGAATGATTGCCTCTGGGGTCCCCTGGGGGCCTCAGCTTAGCTGAGGAAACAGGATCGTTACCCCCAGGTCCAATTTCATAGGCTGTCTGAGGCCAGTCACGAAAACTCTTTGATGGAACTGAGCACGAGAGAAGAGGGTGCCAGCCTTCTAGACACTGAACCTAGCCAGCAGTTGTGCACAGCAGAAAGGGCAGCAGGCTCCAGCTCCATGGGATTTCAGGTGCATGCCTCACAGGGGAGCAATGGGAGAAGGAAGGCGGCTCCAGCTTCTGCCAAGTCCTCCTCAGGCCAGAGCTCCTGGGCTGGCTGGATGCCCAGGCCATGTCTGTACTGCCTTTCAGTGCTTTTCTGCTTAGAGAATACTTTGGCCTGGTCCCATGCCCTATAACCTTGGCTCTCACCACAAGCCCACTGGAAAGCTCTACCAGGGCTGCGCTGTCCACATGTATGCAGAGGAAGCCAGTGAGTGTCCAGTTCATGCAGTCACTGTCCCTTTTGGACACCTGCACTGTCTCAGTTCTTAATTTTCCTGTTTCCCTTTGACCTGCCATCATACTTAGATCCCACCTTCTTCCTGGTGCAGACTGGGAGGGCACAGCTATTTGTCTTAGGTCTGTCCCACTGAGACTGAGCCAGGACAAAGCAGTGCTCACAGGGACGGTGTGCATTCGGCAGCCCTGGCTGGAGCACTGTCTCGTTAGGGTTCTCTGGCTGTGAGGAGACACCATGACCATTGGGGAGGAAAGGCTGCACTCAGCGTATGCTTCCCCATCACAGTCTGTCCTGAGAGGGGTCACGGCAGCGGCTCAGTCGGGGCAGGCACCGATGAGGGGCCGTGGAGGAGTACTGCTTACTGGTGTGCCCCTCAGCCTGACTTCATAGCACCCAGGACCAAAACACGGGGCCCTGCCCACAGTGAGCTGGGGGCATTTTCTTAATGAAGGTTCCCTTTTCTCAGATGACTCCAGAGCTTGTGTCAAGTTGACACGAAGCCAGCCAGTACACACCCTGAACCAACAAAGGAAACTAAGAATATTCCTCATGGCTTAAAAGGCAGAAAGTGCAAAGGCAGTTGTGTCTGGACACTGCTGCTGGAGCAAGTCTTCAACACACCAACCTTTAAACCGTGCCAGAGCATGGCCTGCTCCCAGTGACTGATTTTTCCACCAGGGGCAGGTCAGAGAAGGTGCCACACAAGAAGTGAACAGGGAAGGGTCTGGCATCTGTACAGAAAGTCACCCTTCGACATCAGTGTCTCGGATAGGCATAGTATGCTCTGGAGACGTCCAAAAGCTTGGCAAGCACGACATTTGCGACGAGCACTCTGTGCAGGCAGCAAATGAGCAGCTAGAGAGGCCACCTCTGTGGAAAGAGTGGGCATGCTGACAGTGAGGACAGTCTGTCGGTGGCACTGAGCGGCATAGAAGGGAGGTCCCATGGAGAATGGGGACCATGGGCTTCAGGAGAAAGGAGCTTTGCTTAGCACTGACGTCACTAGGGTCCTGACATGACCCTGAGGATTTAGAGAACGGCAGCTGGTGCTGGACAGCATGAGCAGAGACATGGGTGGATGCGTTCAGAAGCAGGGCAGCCTGGGAGGGGGCACTGGAGGCTGTCGGGGTGGCACGCAGAGCTGGGCGGAGCTTCTCCTGAGCCCTTGGTAGGAGCAGCACCCAGGTGCACAGTAAGTGTGGGTGACAGATTTTCTGTTATTGCTCTTTTTTCTAGTTTGAGTGTAGACATGACATCAAAGTACCATTGTAAAATTTTAAATCAGCTGTGTAGATGTTTGTTTACAGAGCCAGGAATACACAGAGAGCCACGGCCTTGTAATCCGTGGCCACAGACACACCTTCAGCACACTAGGCCAACACAAGGAATCTTGTTTGACCTGAGGGCATTCGGCCTGTGTACTTTTTCTGCTGCAAGTTTAACCCCGGACAGAGCAGTGGCCCCAGCTGCTTGTGGGGGGGCAGTGAAGAGGGTGACTCCCCTATCCTGCATTTGGGAACAAGCACTGTGTTTCCTGGAAGCCCAAAGGCGCAGAGAGACTCCAATTTCCCTTTCTCTTTAGAGCCTTTAAATGGTCTTAAAGTATTTTCTTTAGAGGAGCACTTGAGTTGCACATCAAAAATAACTGATTTAGAAGCATCTGGACTAGAATGTGACATTAATGGGCCTTTTGTTTGCTTCTAGCTACTGACAGTCTCTACAAACTGTCTCTGCAAACACTCAGTGCAGACATCTTCCTAAAACAACGCCAGACCTCACCAACTCCAGCCTCTCCGTGTGTGCCCACCGCTCCCTGCCCGCTCGCGTCCCGTGGCAGCTACAGCAGCATTGTCAACAGCCCCAGCAGGTAGGCCTGCTCACGACTAACGGCACCTGGTTGTCATAGTTACACTTAGCAGCCACACGCTTGGTCCTGTTGCACCTGTTTTTCATTATTCAGTCTTTTACCTGGGGTCAGCTCTTCCTGTGTTGTGGGCTCCTGACCACAGCAGTGGCTTACCCTCTCCATGAATGAGTCTCTCAGAGCCTGAGCACTGTGTTGTCATCCAGGAGCCAGGCAAGCATCCCAGCGACTGAGTGCTTGACCGAAGCAGAGAGCAGTGGTGTGTACAGGCCTGTGACCCCAGAGCCCTTGGGTGTGGTAGCTAGAAGGCCCTGTCTGTTGGCTAAGGTGCTGCACAGGTGGCGCATGCTCAGGTGGGTGGCCTCCCTGGTGCCAACACCATCTCAGCGGTGCGCTTCCTCGACACAGGCTCCTCCCATGGTTGTGGGCAGAGGCCATGACCAGAGGGCCGGAGCCTCACTTACGCGGCCTCGCTGTCTCTAAGGAGTCCAGGGGAAGGCGGCCTGAGGAGCAGCCGTGCCCTGTCAGTGTCGCCAGTTGGCTGCTATTCTGGCGGTTTCTTTGCTAAGTGGCCTGCAGATTCTTCACAGTGTGATCGCTACCTGTTCCTAGTCTCTACATTGAGACGTCCACCTTGGTCTCTTTCCTAGCTTTCCCAGAAACCCCTTATTTTCCTTGTGATGGAGCTGTCTTAGACCCCAAAACATTTTCACAGGGCTTAGCTATGCACTGAGCCATCTTGGGTGGTCACCCCTGGGTCCAGAGCAGCAGAGCCCTACCCCCACCCCAAGACAGGTGCCTGACACTTCTCCATTGTCAGCACCATGAGTGAGGGAGTGTTGTCTTTCCTCCTTGCTCAAGTGACACAAAAGCAAAGCAGCCGAACGGAACCAAGAGCAAGCTGACAAAGGCAGCCTCTCTCCCAGGCAAGAACGGCAACCCCACCTTCGCTGCAGTCGCCGCAGGCTATGACAAGAGCCCGGGTGAGTAGCCTGCTCCCACGGCCTGCCACTCCTGGACAGTGGTGAGGTGCGCGGCCTTGGTCCACCTTCACCTCGCACTGACTCAGAATCCTTGTTGCAGGCGGGAATGGCTTTACTAAAATTTCTTCAAACAAATCAGACTTTTCCAGCAGCCTTGGCATTTCCCACATTCCTGTTGACAGCGACGGCTCAGACAGGTATGTGCCACCTTCACCAGCAGAGGGTGGTTCCCGGGGGCCAGGGGCATCTTCCCTAATGAAATGCAGGCACCACGGTGACAGGTCCCCTGTCCCCCCCCCCCCCCCCCGTCTTTGCTTTGGCATCTGAGCCCTCAGTTGAAGCGGCTGCCCTCGGGCAGGACCGCCCTTTCACTAACCCTCATCCATTTTGTGTATTTCCCTGTAACGTTCAGCTCTGGTTTGTGGAGTCCTGTCAGCAACCCAGGCAGCCCTGACTTCACCCCCCTCAATTCGTTCTCGGCCTTTGGAAATTCTTTTAATCTAACAGGCGGTAAGTATGTAGCCCTAGGTGTGTAAATAGGAAGCCCATAGACAGGAAAGTCATTTGACGTGTTAGTGGCACTGTGGAGGACACATGACCGTCTGAGCAATGTCTCTTTTTCACTTGCATCAGCAGCTGGTGGTTTGTGCGCATGTGTGTGGGTGTGGAGCAGGCTGTACTTCTGCTGTCATAGAGGGCTGGGCACGCAGTATGCAGCCCAGCAGCCATGTGGAAGTCCTCTGGGCACAGCAGGATACAGTGTGAAAGTGCATGCCAGCTGGTGCACAGCGCATGCTTAAGAGCTGCTAAGAGGGACTGTGGTCAGAAGTGACGCCTACACCTGCCAGGTGTACTATGAGTCTGTGGTCTGTGGTGGATGGTTGCATCATGGTGTCCCCGGCGATGAGTGAGCTAGTGTTCAGACTGTGTGCCACGTGCCTGAGCTCTTGGGAACATCGAGAATGTGCCAGAGTGAGGTGGGAGATGTGCGTCAGCTTAAGTGCGTGGCGCTGGGGGTGGGGGGTGTCACTGAGAGGCTCTGTCGCAGTGATCACAGCCGCACTTGACCCACTGTCTTGTACTTCAGCAGTTTTCAGCAAACTGTCGCGGTCCTGCAGTCAGTCCTCCCAGAGAGGATGGAACGAGTTCAGCAGCGGCCCCTCCTACCTTTGGGACTCTCCAGCAACAGACGCCAGTACTTCCTGGCCAGCCAGTTCCGGCTCACCAACCCACACAGCCACCGTGAGTACTCAGGCCCCGTCCTTCTTGTCGTTACCAGGGTTGCTGCCACATGGACTGTGTGACAGTCGGGCAGCAGGGACAGCACGAATGGGAAGGGCTGTGTTGTCGGGGCACACTGCTTTGTCTCACCCTCTGTGCGGTGCCCCTGCGCTCTTCAGAGCCATAGGAGGCGGAGCACTGTGAGGAAGAGGAGCGGCTGTGGCGCAGGCCCTGCTTCCCTCCTTGCAGATCCTCTTCCCACAGGCGTGACTCTGGCCGTCCGGGGCCCCAGGGCCAAGGCCCCACTCTTCCCTCAGAAGCTTGTGCTTTGCTTCTGAGACGCTCCCCTCTCACCTTCTGCTCTAAATGGTCTGCAGAGACCATGCACCCAAAAGGTCCTCTTGCCAAGAAAAATAATGGATTCTTCCTTCACAGAACAGCATAAAAATGTGAACTGACTGTGACTTTGCCTCAGAAAACCCCGTCACACATGCATGGTAGTTGAGAAGTGTGTGATGGTAGCTTCATGGGTTTGGCCTGTCTCAGTAATAATTCTGACATCAGTGTCCACAGCGCCATGACATTCTTAAAAGCGGGCCAGCAAAGTATCCACACCAGGTGGTCAGTCCGTCCCTGGGGCTTTGCAAGCTACGCCTCCACAGCCTTTGTCTAGCCTTGTGTCTTGACATGGACTCCTGTGCCCAGGATCCATGCAGATGCCTGTGCCCCAGGGAGACACATGCACAAAGAATATGCTGGCCCACCCGCCCTCAAAAAAATACCTGCATGCCTGCTCAGACCCTGCCATGGTTAAATATATTATTTTTTTAATAAATAAAAATGAAAGAAGTCCGAAGGCCACTCCATTCGTGTATGATCAGATCTTCCATGGCTGCCGGGCTCACCTCACACTCAGTGTCGGTGTTTCTGTTTTGTCACAGTCCATCCTTGGCAGTACCAGTGGCCTGTGGTCCACCACTCCATTCAGCAGCTCAATCTGGTCCAGCAACCTCAACAGCACCCTTCCCTTCTCCACTCCAACAAACACGCTATCAAGCATCGGCCTTGTGGGCACAGAGAACACTGCCCACGCTCCTTCCGCCTCCAGTCCAGCTGACGACTTGGGACAGACCTACAACCCCTGGCGGATATGGAGCCCCACAATCGGAAGAAGAAGCTCTGACCCTTGGTCTAATTCGCACTTCCCTCATGAAAATTAAAATTAAGCAAAAAAAAAACAAAGTGGGGGCCCCTCGTCTAGATCATGATATGCCAGTTTTCAGGACATCTTCTGAAGGCCCTTACTGCTGTCCCCCTCCCCACCTTCCTCTTGGCAGGGCAGGCTTGTTCCACTCGCTTCTTTCACATCTTTTGCAATTATGATACTCTGAGATTTGCTGTTGTGCTTGTAGACAGAAGTCTGGACTCAGCCACAAACTACTTCGACCTGTCCATCTGAAATCCTGACTTTCCCAGTTCCCCACCTGCTCTTCTGCTTTCTTTATCTGTGAGAACACAAATTCGGCATTACAGTTAAGGGAGTAATTTGAGTTGATTGGCAAGTCCTGGCATGTGACAATTTTACTAAATTACCAAGTTTGGTTTTTAATAATTTCACAATATTATGCGCCAAGATCTAATTTTAAAAATGTATGAGGACTTTGTGCTGAAAATACAGAGTATTTTTTTAAAGTAAGGCTATCTTGGTGTAAAAGCAGATTACAGAAATGGAAGCCAGCATAAGCAGTGGCTGAATGTAAGCACCCAGTGGAGACCACACGCATTTTCTGTGCTGTTTGTACTTGAGGTATGTACCATTTGTATACCTGAGTTTATTTTAAAGATAAACTGAAATGCACATTGCCAAGTCTTGACATTACAAGATTGTGTATTTCTTAAAATACAACTTTGTGTTGTACTTTGAAATAAATGATGCTTTTTTCAAAAGCCTTGAGTTGTTTTGTCTGCTCTTTTACACACAACATGCATTTCACAGCATGGTGGACCATGGTGTCACTGTGTGGCTCTCTGGAGTTGATAGGTACAGAGATGTGGGGGTTCTCAGGGCTACGGGCAGCTTCAGGGCTGCAGGCAGCTGTGAGCTCCTAAAATTCTCCTGGTCATCATACAGAGTCCCTGACAGGAAATGACCCGGAAGCCCATTTGGATTCACCCAGGAAGATCGTTTCCTCCACCTCTGATATAAACAGAACAGCTACCTCTTGACCATTCGCTGTGTCCGCATGCATCTGAAACCTTCGGTGGCTCCTTCCATTCAGCTTCTGAGAGGCTGTGAAGTTTGCTGCTGCTTGAGTGGTGATGGCCTGGCGCCCACAGGGAGGCCACAGACCTGCTCAGCAGTCACCCTTCCCCAAAAGGGGCCCTGTGCCAGCTTGCTGCTGCATTTGAGGCTGGTTCTCCTGAGCCTGATGACAGGAAATCCTGTGGCTACAGGGAGTAAGGAAAGAGGCGGGGGCTCGGGGGACTGGGTGGATAAAGCTCTGAAGCTGAGGTCAAAGCCCCAGGATTTCCACAGTCCACATAAAGGCAGGTGTGGTACCCGCCTGCAGTCCCTCTGCTGGGAGGCAGGGACACAGGTGCCCCTGGACCGGCTGGCTGCTACATTGAGTAAAGTGGACTGTGAAGAAAGATGTCTGCCATAACTCCATGTGCACATGCTTACGTATGCCACGCACCCACAGGTGTTTACCACAAGAGAAGCAGGTATGAGGGAGCTGTTGGGTACAGGAAGGCCTCAGACCGCCTGCAGGAATGCCCCCGGCGGCATTTGGGTAGCAGGGAGCAGTTAGAAGGAGCCGTTTACCCAAGAGAGAGAACCATTAGAGCATTAGCCAGGAAATGTGGCTTGAATGGAAGAACTCACGCGAAACTGAGGCCTGGAACCACACGGAGCAGAGAGGGCGGCGGCGGGAAGGAGTACCAGCACCTGCCACCTGGAAACAGTCCTCAGGACCGACTGCACAAGAGACTTTCAGAGTCTGGAAGACAAGTAAGGTTTGCACACACCTAAGACAGCTTTTAGCAGACCGAGCTGACCCTTCTCCAGTGTTGAGTGTCCTACCATTTCTCCAGAACTCGTCATCCTCATGGTAGTGAGTGGCAGCACACGGCAGAGCGTCAGTTTGGGTTCTGACTTCCTGGAGGGCCTTCCTGCTCCTCCGTGCTTTTCTGGTTTGTATTTCCAGAATTTTACGAACAACTTACGCTGGGAGCAGCAGCTGAACACGTGTTGAGGCCAGTTAGATGGTGAAGAAATCAAAGCACCCTTCTTGGCCAGTGCTGTATATATAGGAACCATCCTAGAGTGTGACTTCAAATCCAGCGCGCGCCGCTTTTCCTGAAAGCCATCAGAACCAGCAAGGCCGTAGGGATAGCAGCTTCCTGTCCAGCTAGAGCTGAGCTGTAGAGCTGGTTCCTGACTGCAGAGCCTTGTTAGCAGGGTCTTTTGTGCACTTGCAAAATGAGGGTGAATGGAAAGTATTGCAGGATATTTGATCCCATTGTGAACCCCAAAACTGTGAACTGTAAAACCCTGTTTCTTTGGTGTGGTTGAGCCCTATCACGCACCTTTAATCCAAGAGCTTTCTGTACACAGGACTTAATAAAGCTAACCCTAAGTCAAGAGGCAGCGCAAGAAACCAGCTGACAGGGACTAAAGAGCAGGAGGGACTTCAAGTTGAGGGGTGTTTAAGACAGCGGGAAGAAACGGAGACTAGTTCAAGCTCTGGCTTTAGCTTAGACTTCAGCTCCTCAGCTCCCTGGCTTTTGAGGCTTTGAGCTAGCAAGCCATTGGCTTTGGGTATGGTTTGGCCTTTTGCTCCTGGGCTGTCGGCTGGTTTCTTGCTCCCTCAAACCACACGTATCTCCAGCTCCAGGGATCCAGCAAGCTCTTGTCATCTGCAGCCATACACACGTGCACATACAGCCACACACACAAAAGTGAAAACTAAATCTTTACCCAAAAAAAAGTGTTAACAGCAAAGATCTATTGTGTTTTGGGTACAGTGGGGATCCCATCTTGCTAAGAGTCCCCTGAGGTTGCCAAATTATTCCCTAAGTTCCCATCTCACCCCATACGCTTGCCAACTTGAGGAACCCCATACACTTGTCAGGGGAAGCAAAGGGCTTCCAGCTGTTGCCCAGGTTTCCCAGGTGTTTTCAACAGTAGTCACCCAAGCAGGGCAGCCAGGTAGATGTGCTCAGCACTCACCTACAAGCTAGCAAGCCAAGAGCTAGATTTTGAGCTGAGAGAACAACAACAGGACAAAGACCTAGGACAACATAAAGCAACAGGCAAACACTGGGCATTTGCCACCCAGCTTCACAGCCAGGGGGCGGGGCTGCCGCCTTGGGAAGGGGATGGAGTGGAGGGGAAGGCCAGCACGCTGCAGGCATTTCAACCCGGGCTTCAGACCATTGCCAGGGTAACCTGAGCGGTGCTGCTTTGGAGAAGGGTCTAGTGTCACCTTTCAGTGGCTCACATCCCAGAACGACGGCTCGAAGGACGCTAATGCCCGGGTACGGATGGCTCTAGGAGCCGGAAACCTTCATAATCACACATTCCGCTGGACCCTACACTGCCCCTTCGGTAGCTGCCTCTAAAACCCAACATGGCTTGTCCCATGATGGCAGCCTGGGAACGCGGGCTGCGCTTCTGTGCCGCGCGGTCAGCAACAGTGACAAGGCAACTCAGAAGAGGGAGAAAGGCCTAACAACGTTTCTTCTGAAATACCCTTTTCCACCAGAAGATGGCGCCCACAGCCGGGACGCCTCTTCCCACGTCAATCAGGACAGTCTTCAGGTGGGGCTCCCCACAGAGGTGAGTCTAATTTGTGGCAAGTTGACATTAAAATCAACCGCAATACAGTCCACCGTCGGGCAGGAACTGGGCAGAGAGCATGGAGGGGCGCTGCCTGCTGGCCTGCCCTTGTGGCTGCCTCAGCCTGCTTTCTCACACAATCCAGGACCCCCTGCCCCAGCGCTGACACCACCGAGAGCGAGCTGGATCCCCAGTTAATCAACAGACCTACCCCCCCCCCCCCCACACACACACACACAGACTTGCCTACAGGCCATCTAAGGTGTTTTCTCAATGAAGGCTCCTTCTTGCCAGGCAACTCTAGCTTGTGTCAACGGGGCCAAACTAACCAACCCAGGTTGACTGACCAATGGCCAGGATGTGTTCACAGAGTCAGCCGTCTGCCCCAGCAAGTCTTTGCACCTGCAGGGTCGCCAGCAGAGAGTACATGACAGTACTCAGGTGAGCATTTGGACCCAGCGCTGGAGCCCATCCCTGGTGGGAATGCTTTCCATAGGTACCCTGCTTGCCGAGGAGACGCCGAAACCCAGCAGCCATGTTCTGCCAAGCGAAGTATGTCAGAATCAAGCCGACAGAGAACATCAAGATGGCTGTGTAGACTGGTCAGAATCTAGCCACGTCACTGATGCCATCCTCCATACCTGCTCTGAGGCTCACAGACTACCAGTGTGTCTCATTGGCCCTGAGCATTTTGATGTTGTTCAAAACAGGGTTTCCCTGTGTAGCCCTGGCTGTCCTGGAACTCACTCTGTAGACCAGGCTGGCCTCGAACTCACTGAGGTATGCCTGCCTCTGCTTCCCAAGTGCTGGGATTAAAAGTGTGTGCCACCACTGCCTGGGGAGAGCATAATTTTTTAAAAGAATTTATCTCTGAGAGAGAGTGAGAGAACATTTTAATAAACTGCCAGAGGTGTCTGTCACTGGACCTGGACTTACAGACAGTTGTGAGTCTACTGCTGTGGGCGCTGGGAAGTGAACCTGGATCTTCAGAAGAGCAGTATCTCAGCCCTGTGATACCTGTCCAGCCCCAAAAGTATACATTCTGATAGAAAGACAGTAGTAAAAAATTTTTATATTCTGAAGGGGTGGGGAGAGAAGAACCGAACAAAACTCTTAGAAATGAATTGCTCAGCAAATCCAATGAAAATGTAGCAGAGGGTCAGGTGTGGCAGCGATCAGGGGGCAGAGACAGGGGCATCTCTGAGTTTCCACGGAGAGACCCTGATTCTAGGAAAGCAGGGAGCCAGGCTGCCGAGGAGCACTTCCTGCCCCTGCACCTCGCCTGAAAGCTGGGCGTAAGCTGAGCGATGCCAGGCCTGCTGCTGGTGCTTTTCTGTTTCTCATCTGGATCTCCTCTCCTGAAGTATTCATACCTCCACATGCATTCATGATGGTGATCTTTCTTTGATTTCTGGGTGTAAAATTAATTTTTTTGAATGAAGACATGGACTTGGGAGGGGAATGAGCTAAGGGGGCTCCAGGAGGAGCTGGAGGGAGGAGGAAGGGGCGAATGCCGTCAACACACACTGTGCGCGCGTGAAATTCCCAAAGAATAACAAGTCACTTAAAAGTCCCTTCTGGGTCTGAGTTGGTAAGCCCAGCTCCAGGCTTCTTACTATAAGGGCTTTGGGGCACCCACACAGGGAAAATAAGAAATAAAGGCAGGAGGAAAGGCCACCCAACCGGTGGCGACACCCCAAGATATGGCTCACACAACTGACTGCAGATGCTCACCTGCCACAGGCTCCCATGGTCAGACGTCTCAGCCCAGGGGTGGTCCAGTGCCTACACCCCACAGATCAGCCACCAGGGTCCAGAGCAGAGGGGCCGCAGAGGCTCCACCCAACCTGTTGGCCGACTGGACCTTCCCAGTGCAGAACCTCAGCCTAGCAGGCCCTATAGAACTGGGCCCCGAGTCTCCCCAAGTTCAAAACAGCTCCCTAAAGCCAGGCCACCTCCAGCCCCGTGGTCTGAGGCCCGCTCCCATCCTAATCAGTGGTAGGATGCCAACAATGAGCCCAGCTTGGCGCACAGGCCTGGGATCCACTCAGGATGCCGAGGCAGGCGGAGAAGAGCTCAAGGCCAGCTTGAGCTACCTGGTGAAGCCCTGTCTCCGAGACTGAGCTGGCAGAGTGCTTGCCTACCATGCACAGAACTCAGGGCTCACTCCCCGTTGCCCCATACTGAGCCTGCTGGCACCTGCCTGTCATCCCAGTGCTCAGGAAGCAAAGGCAGGAGGATCAGAAGTTCAGGGTCATCTTTGGCTCTACAGCGACTTTAAGGCTACCCTGGGGTACATGAGACCCTGTCTCAAAAGCAAATAAAAGAGAGGAAGGGGCTGGAGAGGAGGCTCGGTGGTTCAGTTCCCAGTGCCTTCGAGATCTTCCCATTCCTTCTAAATCCTCCTTCCCATTTAAGTACCCGAAGATCCCGAGGGACAGGAGGGTGAAATGACTTGTCGCTGGGGGCAACTGGCTAAATCTAGGAGCACAGCCAACAGCAGCCCAAGCAGAGGCCACACTAAACAGAAAGAGACGAGAGCCAGAATGTGTTCTGGGAGAGGGTGGGAGTCCGGGTCCCAGAGGCTGGCAAGAACCATCCTGCCAGTGAACACGGGACTGAGGCACCAGGAACGGAATAGTTCTAAGCAAGGACCGGTGCGGCCCAGTGCAAGAAACTGAGCCCGCCTTTGCTTTGACGGTGGCGCCACCTTGTGGTCTCCTTTTAGAACTGCATCTTCTCCGAAGAATTCGGCAAAATTTGCCGGCCAGTTCCCAGCATACCGGACACCAACGTGGGTGACTTTTCAACATCAAACCGAGCTAATAATGCTGACCATAAAATACACAGAAAACAAAAGTGTCTTAAACATTTGTGCAATAATATGTATCATTATCCAATAACAAGTGAATGTTAATACAACTGAAATATTAGCGAAAAAAAGTACCATTTTCCAGGAGCCACTAAATCCTACTGCTGAGGAAATTTTTTTTCTTGCTTTACTTATTAGTTTCAAAGAAATCAAAGAGGCCGTTTAAATTTTAACATTGTTTATGAATTAATAACACAGCTTCTGAGTGCACTAATAAAATCATCTTCTAGTAAAAGTCCTCACTGTTCTCAAGCACCGCCGAGGGGTTTTTAGGTTGGTTTTGGTGTGTTTTGTCTGTTTGGAAGGGTCTCATCCTGGAACCCAGGCGCTCAGCCCCCTAAGTGCTAGGATAGACAACAGGCGAGCCTCCACACCCAGCCTGCTTTAAACTAAAACACAATTGGGGGGGGGGCAGAGAAATGGCTCGGCGGTTTGAGTGTTACTGCTCTTCTAGAGGCCTGACCCAGCACCAAGGTCAGGCGTTCACACAACCACCTGTAATTCCAGCTCCAGGGAACCCCTCACCCTGTGCTGGCCTTTCCAGACACTTGAAAGCATGTGCAACCTTCCCCCGAAGACAGACAGACACACAGACACACACAGAAAGAGAGAACAGTTAAACCAAAGTAAGCTCGGTGCCAGAACTGCGTCGTCTCAGCGTCAGTTCCTGCCCTGACGCTGCTCACACGTCAAGGCTCGAGGCCTCCTTGCTGCTCTCAGCCCTGTTCAACAATTCTCCTGTGACCCCCGAAAACTTGCACAGGCTTTCCGGGGCGCCTGTCCTCCCACCACAGAGAAAGACAAAGCTTACCTTCCCCGATTCCCAGCAAATCTCCTCACCTCTCATTGGCTCTGAGTGTGGTACGCGCACCCCCTCCCTCCAAAATATTTCCTTCACTCTGGCTAAGGCAGGAGGCTCTGGCTAGCCGCTGGGGGAGGAGCCAGGCCCACTGAGGGCAGAGGCGGAACCAAGAGAATCCTGGCTCCATTCCCCCTCACCTGCTGGGGAAACTGAGGCAGTTAGACTTGGGGAGTTCTCCGTGGGGCTGAACTGGCACGTGGGAGAGCAAGTGATAAACTGGACGCCAGGACGGGGAGTGGGGGCCGGCTGGGGAGGCTTGGAAACCTGTTTCAGCTGGCCGGGGAGGGGCAGGACTCCGGAAACCTCTCCAGGTGACGGTGGTGCGCAGAGAGGCCACGGTGTACGGTCCGCTCGGGGACGCCGGGGCCCCGCCCGAGCCCCCGCCCGAGCCCCCGCCCCGGCCCAGAAAGGATGCGGACACTCAGCACAGACAGCGCTTTATTCCAGTGCCAGAGACCCCTCCGCCCCACGCCGCGGCTCCCCAGCCCTCGCGGAGGACACGCGTGGACCCTCTGAGCGCCGTGGGCCTGCGGTCTTGAGCCCCTGGGCACGGCGCCTCCCGGCCCCGGGGGACGCGAGGGGACCCGGGGGCCGCTCAGCCGCACGCAGCCTCGGCCGCCGGCCCGCTCGCCGCCGCCGGCCCCTCCGCCCTGCTGGCCTGGCTGTAGTAGTAGCTGCGCATGCGCTGCTCCACGGACAGGAAGTCGGGGCGGTCCTCCCACCTGCGGGGCAGACCCCGAAGCCGAGCTCAGCGGAAAGGCGCGAGGGTGTGAAGGGGCGGGGGGCGGGGCTCCCCCACTCTGGGGCGGCGCTGGGTGACTGGGGGCCTGGCTCCCGCAGCGGCTCCCCCACCCCGCCCCGTAGGCGGTGGGCGTCGGGGGGAGGGGGCTCGCTGGGGCCGCGGCGACCCCGGGGCCACCCGGGACTCACTTGTACGTCCAGCAGTCGCTCATGAGCGCGTACATCTCGGCCGGGCACTCCGGCGGGCATTCCATCCTCTTGCCCTGCTTGATGAAGTCCAGGACCTCGGGGCCCTTCATCTTCTGCCCAGGCGGGGGGGGGGGGGACAGAGACGCGTGTGAGGGGCCTCCCGTCGGTCCCCGCTCGCGTGCACAGACACACACAGCCCTCACGTCGGTCCTCTCCCCCCACCCCCACGCACACACACAGCCCCTCCCGTCGGTCCTCTCCCCCCACCCCCACGCACACACAGCCCCTCCCGTTGGTCCTCACACACACACACAGCCCCTCACGTCGGTCCTTCCCCCCACACACACACACAGCCCTCCCGTCGGTCCTCCCCCCACACACAGCCCCTCCCGTCGGTCTTCCCCTCCCCCGGCCCCCCCACAGCCCGCCGCCCCGAGCCCTGCGCGCCCACCTTGTAGGGCTTCTGGCCGTAGGAGAAGGCCTCCCACATGGTGACCCCGTAGCTCCAGACGTCGCTGCGGCTGGAGAACTTGCGGAAGTTGATGCACTCGGGGGCGTACCACTTCAGGGGCCACTTCCCCGCTGACCGGGCCTGAGAGGGCAGGCGTGCTAGCACGGGGCCCAGGACGCCCCCCCCCCGCCCGGGCACTGCAAGGCAGTGCGGCCCCCACCAGGGCCACTCACCGTGTAGTAGCTGTCATCAGCGCCCAGCGCCTTGGACAGGCCGAAATCGCTGATCTTGGCGTAGTGCCGGTTCACCAGCAGGACGTTCC
>CM053756.1:6179465-6220586 GCA_028658305.1 Pachyuromys duprasi
CGCCCCCCGGGCACGCGTGCAGCCCACATGCCCGTCCCTGCTTTCCATAAGTGCGACCCACATCCCGTCCCTGCCTCCCTGGGGCACGCGTGCAGCCCGGAAGGGCCTCGAGCACGTTCTCGTCGGCAGTGCCAGATGCTGAGTGCCCACAGGAGCCCTGGGCACAGATCCTATGATCACCACCATGGTGCACATTGGGGAAACTGAGTCAGCGGCTCTGCTTCGCTGTATGAGTATAGGCGTAAGAGTGCCCTAGGGCAGGCATGTCCACGAAGGAGAAAAGGCAAGTGGTGTGCTCTGTGTGTGCGTACGCGTGTGTCTGTCTGCCTCTGTGTGTGTGCGTGTGTCTGTGTGTCTGTCTGCTCTGTGTGTGTGCACTGTGTGTGCGTGTGTCTGTGTGTCTGTCTGCCTCTGTGTGTGTGCACTGTGTGTGCGTTTGTCTGTGTACGTGTGTCTGTCTGTGTACCCTGTCCCCCACTCCCCGCCCTGTGAGCAGCCCCCCAGCACACCTCTTTCCCAGCAGGAACTTGTGCAGCGGCCCGCCGCCCGCCATCTCCATGACCAGCATGAGCGCCTCGGCCTGGCACACACCGATGAGACGCACGATGTAGGGGTTGTCCAGCTGGTGCATGATCTGCGCCTCCCGCATCATCTCGTCCTTGTCGGCCTTCTCCGTGCTCTGCTTCAGCACCTTGATGGCCACGTCGATCTGCTTCCTGCTCGGGGGCGTGGCCACACGCGCAATGCAGGTGCCACCCGGGCAAGCGCGCCAAGCGACCCGCTCCCAGGGATGCCCGGGACCGCCTCAGCTAAAGACCCCGTCCCGGGGAGAGCCTACGTATGCGTAACAGCGGGTCAACCCAGGGGAACGGGGCGCCTCCTCCGCTGCAACTTCAGTGTGGCCACGCCCTCCCTGGCAGGGCCACGCCCCCTCAGGAGTCTCCAGGCTTTCCAGGTAACCACCCCCGACCCTAGAGGCAAACTGTCCTGACACAGATGCCCCCGCGGTGGCGGCACAAGTGGTCGGCCATACTTGCGCATCCGGTAGACTCCTTGGCGCACCGAGCCGAAGTTGCCGCAGCCGAGTTCGATGTCAGCCACCAGGAGGTTCTCTCGCTTCAGGAAGAGCTTCTTGTCCTTGAGTTCCTCGGGGTCGCTGTACGGACTCTCGTACACGCTGGTGTCCATGGGCGTTGGCCGCGGCTTGTCTGAGGATGCTATGCGCGCTGGGCACACACACAGCCATGCGCTCCAGGTCAGGAAAGGATGGGGAGGGGAGGGGAGAAGGGGCGTGGAGGGCTAGGGGCTGCTCCGCACCAGACGCGAGGTCACAGGCCTTGAGCGCCCTCCTCCCACCTGGCAGCATGCACCAGCACACACAGGCAAGCATGACGGCTGTGAGCGTGGCTGTGTAGAGGGCAGACTCCTGGCAATGGCTCTGGCCTTGTCATCTCTCGCTAAGCCACACAGCCCAGCCAGGGACGCTGCTTTCATCTGGGCCTGGCCTCACCCAAACCTCTGCCAGCTCACCTGGTTCAGGTGTGTATCCATCTGCGTTCAGGGTGTCAACACGTCTCTGAGGCTAAAGGTCACAGGGTCAGCAGCAGTCAGCCAGACCCAGCCCTCTTGTGAGACCCATGTTTGCTAAGGACACCCGGGGACAGTTCCCGCCACCCCGACCTCCCTCAAGTCATCCACCCAATGCCCACGTCTCAACTCTGAGGTGCCGCTGGCTCACCTGAGTGAATGTGGAAGGGTGGGCTGGAAGTGTGGGTGCAGCAGCTGTTGAGGAGCAGAAGGAACAGTGAGTACGGGGGGCCGGGCCTCCTGCCTCTGCCCCGCCTCCTGCCTCTGCCCCGCCTCCTGCCTCTGCCCCGCCTCCTGCCTCTGCCCCGCCTCCTGCCTCTGCCCCCTCACCTGCAGCGCTGGCACTGCTGTTGGGGCAGGCCTCCTTCAATCGGTAAATGAGCCCATCTGCCTTCAGCTTCAGGTACTCCACCAGCTGTGGAAAGGGTGTGAGTGTCGCCTTCTCAACCCTCCCCCAGAAGCTGAGCACCCATCACAGGGTTCTCCTCAGAACATGGGTGGCCTTACCTGCCAGAGCGTGTCAAACTTGGTGCCTTCGGGAATGCAGTACTTGCCAGCCTTGTCCTGGCTGATGAGATAGTGGTATACAGTTTTCCCATAGACCAGAGACAGTGCATATGTACCCTGCTCCTTCCGGGGCCTCAACCTGGGGGGGAGGGAGGGTGTCACCCCTACAGCAACACGAGGGCACTCCCTGTGCCTCAGTTCCCTCTACTAACACACGTGCTATTGGCAAAGATAAAATAGAGGGTATAGACAAAATACGCAAGGAACATGAAAAAAATAAACACAGGACATTTGAGACACCATGAAAAAAAAAAACCCTAGAATTAGAGGAGAATCCTACGTCTATGGCATAGACAAGATATTCAACAAGATGATAGATGAAAACGTCCCCAAACTAAAAAAAAAAAAAAAAAAAGACACACACACACAGATATAGGGAATACAAAGAACACCAAACAGACAAGACCAAAAAAGAAAGTTCCCACAGCAGCTCATAGTTAAAACACTAAGTATACATAACAAAGAAAGTGCAGTGAAAGGTACAGAAGAAGGTACAAATCACATATAAAGGAAAAATATCAGAATAAGAGCTGGTTTCCCAATGAAAACTTTGAAAGCCAGAAGAGCCTAGACCAATGCATGCCATGTCTTAAAGCACTATGACTCCCAACCTAAAATATGATACCCAGCAAAACTATCCATCATGATTGACAAAGAAAAACTTCCTGCCTCATAAACAGCCTTAAAATTTTTTATAGCCAAACTTAAAGAAAATACAGAAAAGAAAGCCTTATTTGATGCTAAAGAGAGGAATGAGCCCAACAGAAAGACTATGAAAGGAGATACAAAGCCATAATTATTAAACACAAAATACCACTGAGAACATAAGCAACACCAAAGCTCAACAATACAACGGCCACAATTAACACATTTCAATAATTTTAAATATAAGTAGCCTCAATTCTCCAATCAAAAGACACAGAATGACAATGGATCAAGAAACAAAATCCATCTATCTGTTGCTTTCAAGAAATACATCTTAGTTTTAAAGATAGGCACCACCTTAGAATGAAAGGGTGGACAAAAGGACTCCAACCAAATGAGGCCAGGAAGCACACAGGCATTTCTATTCTCATATCTGATGATTAGGGTCAGCAAAGAGAACCTGCCCGGCTTTCCGTCCAAAGCTGCCCTCACCTAACTGTCCAGGAATCTGGCTCTTCGTAGTTTTTCTTAGTCTCTTGACCTTCCCTAAACGAGCCACTGCCCCTCACGATGCCACTGTTTAACTGTGTGTGTCCTCTGCCGATCCCAATCCTGCCCCCTTAGCCCCACCCCTCCACCATGCTCCCAGCAGTGCCGGTCCTACAAGCCAGTGTGATTCACCAGTTGACTGTTTCTCTTGAGATTTCTCCTATCTCAGTTTTACTACTAGCTCCATGCCTGTCCTAAACAACTTTTGTTGTGTAAAGTTTGCAAACCTCACCTTTGGGCAGTAGAATTCTGCTAAAGAGCAAGCCAGCCTCTGCTATTGGAGGCCACTCGTGCTGGCTAGTTTTGTGCCACCATGAGATGGTGGTCCTGGGTTCTATAAGAAAGCAGTCTGAGCAAGCCAGAGAGAGCAAGCCGGTAAGCAGCACCTTCCATGGCTCCTGCCTCCATCCCTTCCCACTTGGAGCCTTCCCTGACTTCCTTTGATGGTGAACAGTGATGTGGAAGTGTAAGCCAAATAAACCCTTTCCTCCCCTGCTTTAGGCATGGTGTTTCATCACAGCAATAGAAACCCTAACTAGTCCACCCTTCCAACCTGCTGAACCCCAGCCGAGCTGACCCAAATAGAACTGCTCAGTTGGCTCGCAAAACTGTAAAAATAAGGTGGGAATTAGTAAATTTGGGGACACAGCAAAAGCTAACTGATACAAATGCAAAGGTTTCCTCTTTGGCAGGAGGTAGGACCTTAACCTAAGCTACTCGGAAGCTGTCTTCTCTGGTTGGAGAGATGGTTCAGCAGTTAGAGCACATACTGCTGTTCCAGAGGACCCCAGTTTGCTTCCCACTATAACTCTGTAACACTATAGCTCTGGTGTCAGGCAGATCTAATGTCTCTTCACCTCCTCATGAACCTCTCATGCCAGCATAACCACATGCAGATGCACATGTGTTTGCATAATTTAAAATAATACTTTTTAAATTTAAAAAACTTCTTAGTTGAACATTACGTCTTTTAAACTGTGGCACTGGCTGAACTCTGAGCTGTGTGCATGCTCAGTCCCCACACATCATCTTTAACCAGCCTTTAAGAGATATCACAAGACTGGCTGGAAATACGTCTCCGTGGTAGAGCACTTGTCTACGATAGGCAAAGTCAGGGGGTCAGTCCCCACAGAGAAGAATGAAAGAGGGGAAAACACCACCTCCATCAAAAGAATTAGAAATATCCCTCCAATTTACAGTCTAACACTGTCAGGTAGGACAATATGTATATGTGTGTGTGTGTGTATTTACACATTTTTAGAAGATTTGTTATTTATTTTAATTTTTGTTGTCAGTACATCCCAAGTCCAGCTTCCCCTCCCTTCATTCCCCCCACACCCCACTTTCCCTCTCCTTGAGATCTACTTAATTTTTTAATTGTGTGTGTGTGGGGGGGGGGGTAGTGGATATGTGCTTGTGAGTGCAAGTGCCTGTGGAAGCCAGAGGTGCTGGTCCCCCTGGGGCCACAGTTACTGGTGAACCAGGGTCATAGAGAGAGGCGGGCATCGACTTTCTCCACATCAGCATCTCTACACAAAACACACCCAATCGAGAAAACAGCACCTGGCCGGCTTTCAAATTGCCCAGCGGGATTCTTAAAAGAGCTTCGGAGCCTCTGACCATAGCAAACTCACCACCAGCCGCATGACCGCAGCCATGGCTCAGACACAGACACACGAGGAGCAAGGGCTGACATCTAATGCCATCTTGCCCACGCTACTGCCTTACACGGATTAATTCCCACGCACCTTTACACAGGTCCCAGCAGCAGACACTGCTGACATCCGTAGGACAGGTTGAGCTGGTTGCTTCAACATCCTCCCCCCAAAAGCCAGGGCCACCCGCCTCGCTGATGGCGTCAGACACTCTGCCCTCAGTGGCTCCATCATGCCCAGTCAGTTCCTGCCTCCGGGCCCTCGCTCCTGCCAGCAGCACCTGCCACCCTGGGCCTTCCCACCCATCTCACCAAGCATTCACCATCCAATGGGGGTTTTATTCAGTTCCTGTCTCCTCAAGGTGGTCAACTCTGTCTAGTCCTATCATTGCCTGCCACCCAGCCTGAGCCCCACAGCCTGCAGATGGCAAACACCAGGATTTAGGCGAAAGCAGGTGCACCGACCCTGGGGTCCTTCCAATTCACCAGGAGGTCTTGCGTCAAAGTGCCTCTCTCTGTGTGCACACAGACACGATCGCCCTCCAGGCCCACGTGCACACTCAGGCGTGCCCACCTGGCCCCCAGGATCGTAGCCGACAAGCCCCTGTACCCCTCATCACCTGGACCCCTGTGCCCCACATACAGGAACTTGCCGTCGGTCTGCTGGCCGGAGTAGAGTTTGCGCTCAGCCTCCTCTCGAGTCAGGCTGCCGTGGTACCAGGGCATCCGCTCGTGGGCTGTGGTGGCGATGAGCTTCTCCACCTGCGGGGCCTGGCTGATGATGGCCTGCTCTAGAGCATCGCCCTGAGGAGGGGAGAGGAGCGTTGGAGTACGGCCAAGCGGACAGCCACCAGAACCCGCTTGCATCAGATGCTCCAAATCACACGTGCCATAAGAGGAACCCACCCCACCCAGGCACTACCAGGGTGCATCTGCCAGCTCTAAGGTCTCCTTTCTAATCCTACCAGGGAGGCACCGTGGCCAGGCCTCACCTTCTGGCCAGCAGCTTCAAGATCCTACACAGCCTCTCCCTCAGGCATGGCACATGCTGTGAACTACAGCCCGTAGTCCCTGTCGCCCTGCTGTGGGCCACAAGCCCGCCCCTCACGGTCCTCTCGGGCACCGAATAGCTCAGGAAGCACCTCCATCTTTCAACCTTTCACAGAAGGCCGAGCACCACAGCATCACCCAGGCTGCGCAAGACAAACTGCCGCCATCGCCACCGAGCCCAGTGGCCTACCTGTCCTCCTTGAAGGTCATGGGCTCAACCAAGGCCTCAGCACTCTCCAAATCCCAGGCCTTGGAGCGTCTCGCAGGCCAGCGAGGACACAGCATCAGCTCCCTTGCGGTCCCCAAGCCCACTCCTGCCTCCAGGCCCCGCCCACGTCCCGGGCCCGCCCCCCTCTGGCCACGCCCTCACCTCCAGCTTCCAGGTCTGGCGCACGTAGTCGCGCACCATGGCGTCGCGCAGGCAGTCGAAGACGCCGGGCTGCGGCTCGAGGCCCGGCGGCCGGTTGCACGGCTTCCGCAGGTTGCAGGGCAGCCCGTCAGGGTCTTGCGAGTAGAACTGGCAGAGCTCGGCCGGGCCACAGTGCGCCTTCCCGCCCGCGATGGCGTACGTGCCGTTGAGTTGACGCTCGATGGGGAAGTGGTGGAAGCGCACGTCGTGCACCAGCGACAGCACGTAGCCGCCCAGCGAGCGCAGGCACTGGCGCAGCAGGAACAGCCCGTCGGCCATGCCTGCCAGCTTCAGGTGCTCCTCGGCCTCGGCGCGCGAGATGCTGCCGTAGAAGAAGGGCAGGTGCGCCGCGGGGTCGGGCATCGCTGGGCCCTGTGGGTGCATGACGGTCAGGGCCCGCAGCCCTTCTGGAGCCCCGGCCGTCGGGCCCGGAGGGAGCCCACGAGAATGGGCGTCCGTGGGGTGTAGCCCAGCGGCGCCTCATCTTTGCACCGGAGTCAGTGCTAGAGAGGAGCAGCCATATCCTGGGCACCCATCCGGGTCTAAAACCCACTTTGGACTCTTAGAGACCTGTGCACAGAGCGTGCAGACACCCCAAAGCCTATGCCTGAACGGTCCCTTCATTCCTCAAACACACGTTGCTGTTTTCTGCATTTCCGGCCAGACGCTGAGGATATTATACGTAAAATAGTGCCATTCCCTGCCCTCTCGAAGGTCACACACGCTGAGGAGGCAGCAGTCGGTAGTGGGATAGGAATGACCATTACTGTTGCAGATTGAGTTCAGAAATTTTAAGAGTGATGTTAGAGAGAAAAGAGGTTCCCATAGCTAGAAGGACCATAGCTAGAAGCCCAGGGCAGAAGGGGCCCTCAAAAAACATGAGGGAAAGCTGGTTGGTGGTGTCACAAGCCTTCAATCCCAGCACTCGGGAGGCAGAGGCAGGTGGATCTCTGTGAGTTCGGAGGCAGCCTGTTCTACAGAGGGAGTTCCAGGACAACCAAGGCTACACAGAGAAAACAAAAAACAGAACAACAAAAATCATGTGAACAAAACAAAACAAATTATGAGATCAGAGGGGAGAGTGCCAGGCAGAGCAAGGTTAACAAACAGCTCCTCAGGGAACCTGGCAGAATTTCCTACTTCACAGTGGGTGCCCTCTGTCCCCTTGCCCTGCCTTCCTGAACCAATTTCAGAAAGCATGAACTAATATCCATCCATAGAGAGATGGTTCAGAGCCAGGGTTGAGGTAGGGTCTCATGTGGTCCAGGTTGGCCTCCAACTTACTATGTTGCTGAGACTGTCTGAACTCCCGATCCTCCTGCCTCCACATCCCATGTACTGGGATTATAAACCTGTGCCAGAACCGCAGGCTTAGAGATACAGCCTAGGCTGGCCTTGAACTTGTGATCCTCCTGTCTCATCTTCTTCAGCATTTTCATAACATCAGTTCCAATGTACAGGGTGTGGGTGTATTTCAAAACACCTGATGGGGTACACATTGTTGGGCTGGCTCTTGATCTGTGGAAGGGCATCTGCCTAACACGGAAAGACCCAAGAAATGTGCCAGCCCAGGGAAACAAGAAGCAGAGCCCCGTGTTGCTCCTGCCCCGTGGTGATGTTATCATCAGTGACTCTATTCTTTCCATGCTGTGTATATCTGCAAATCATGGGGAAACACCATGCTATTTTGAAGACCATACAGTCCAGCCAGCAGGTGAATTCTCAAATACGGAATCTGTGAATAACGAAGAGGCAATCTCTGTGCTAAGTGGAGCAAGATGTGAACTGTGGGATCCAGGGGTGACCGTGAGAAGACCAGTCATTCTTTCCGTTCTCTGTGTTCTTGGTTTTGTGCAACGTTGGAAAAATTAGTTCATCGTAACAATTACTTATCTTCTGAGCTGACCCAGGAAGGCCTCCTGGGCGTAAACTGTGATAAGGACTTAGTGTCAACAAAGGCAACAGGGTCGTATAAGGACAGGCGTGGTGACTGAGAAAGGCTGCATCTGCCAAGAGTGTCCAGGGATGGGCAGGGAGGAAGGCTGAAACTGATGAAGGTGCTTGGATTGGATCAAGCCAAGGCCTCTGTCTGGGCAGCAGTGTTGCTGATCACAGAGTGCGAATGCAGGGTGGGAAACCATGGACTGGAACCCCACCCCGCCCACCCCCAACAGTTAGCAGCAGGCAATGATCAGAAACCCACATGATCGATGGTATAGCCTTTGTCTTTCCACGTGGAGAAGGGTACTGTCCAAACTGGCACGGTGAGACACTCCCGTGATCCCAGCACTCAGGAAGCTGAGGCAGGATTGAGTTCCAGGCCAGTGAGCTACAGAATGAAGGCCAGAGGAGACCCTGTGAGACCCTGTCTCAGAAATGGAAAAGTGAAAGGGAGGGAAGGAAGAGAGGGGGGTTCTTTAATGCTTTACGTTATTTTATATATGTGAGTGTTTTGTGTACATGTATGTCTGTGCACCACATGTGTCTGGTGGTCTGGGAGAGCAGGAGAGGATGGGAGTTACAGACAGGAGTTCCAGTGTGGGTGCTGGGAATCGAACCCAGGTCCTCTGGAAGAGCAGCCAGGGCTCTTAATCACTGAGCCATTGCTCCAGCCCCAAGAGAACTTTTTCTTGAAGGGAGTCTTTTAGGAGGGCATTCCATGAGACTATTTGAAACAAGTCACCAGGGCACAGGCTCCTTGAAAAAAGTGAAAGCTGATTCTTTAAAAAGGGAAAACCTCCATGGGAGTGTTATACCAACTTTATTCATGACTGTCAAAAGTTGAAAGTGATAGAGAGAGAGGCAGGAGCCTGGGAGCGGATGGCGCAGCAGCCGGCCCCGTGAGCAAAGCGGACACAGTGGCTGCAAACGGGGCTCCTGTCAGAACTGTGGTAGGGACCATGCCAGCGGCCGCGGGTGGAGGACTACAGGGGCCGGAAGGAATCTGGGGAGTGCTCTACAGTCTGACAAAGCAGCGGTCTTCCGACTGCACACAGTCATTAGACCGGAGCGCTTCCACAGGGTGGAATGAAGGCGTCACTGTATGTAAGCTGCCTCCGTTCTTTAGAAACAAAGATTCGGGAAAGCAACTGGGGAGTTTGGATGTGATCACACACTCAGCAAGAACAGAAGCAGGAAGACACAATGGCCAGATCGGCTTCAGTCCTGTCTCTACCTCTCAGACTTCCATCCCACCTCTCACCCAGCCTGGTACCCTGCTCCATCCCTGACTACTCCCCCATCTGGCTCCACCACCCCCCACGGCTACAACACTATCTACAGGGTCCCCTGCGTAATGGGAGTCCTGTCCCTCCCTCTGTTTGGTGTCTGATCCCCTCCACTCTCCCTTTCTCTCCTTCCTCCCTCTTTCTCCTCTCTTTCCTTCTTCTTCCCTCATTCCTTCTCCCTCTCCCTTCCTCCCTCTCTCTTCCTCTCCCTTTTTCACCTCTCTTTCTCCTCTCTCTCCCTCTCCCTCCCTCTCTCCCTCTCGCTCACCTTTCCCAAGCCATGCCTCCTTCCTTGGCCATCCTGCAGTAGCTGCACAGGCTGTACACTCATCTCCCCCCAACCACACACACAATCCAGAGCTCTAGGCTGATGGTTTGTGTCCTCATCACCTCCTTTGATCTCCACCAACCGTTTCTATTAATACAAATGAGATCCAGATCTCACTCACAGAATGCCTGTGGTTAGCTGAGCCCCCTGCGGTCTGTTTCCACTTGAGCTGAGCCCTGGGGTGTGCAAGCTGCTCCTAGGTGATTCTTCCCCACGGCCTCCTTTGCTCAAGAACCTGCTATGGCTCTCTCATTGGGTCAAAGCTCCTCTGCCCTCTTGCTTTGGCCAGGCTGGGTCACTCGCTGTCCTGCAGACACACTTCCAGACATCCATCCATGCAGCGCTCTACTGAGTGCCCTCCGTGACCCTCTCCCTCATCTCCCCAAACCCAGCCAGCCCTTCCTGGTGCCAGCCCTTCCTGGTGACTCCTGAGGCTGCAGGATAAGGCAGCAGCAGGGGCGGGGGTTGTGGGGGGTCGGTAACAAGGCTGGTCTCTGGAACAGGAAGCTGCGGCAGGAAGCTGTCTTAGCAGTTCTGCCCCACATGGCCACAGGTGCAGCCTGGGTAGGCAGAAGGTGGTTATAGAAGAGTTGCTGGGGAAGGCTGGGTCTCGGGGTCCAGGCCAAGGCAATAAGCCAAAACTGGCATCTCAGACCAAAGGCCAAGGTGGCCCAGAGGCAGGAGTTCACCCTGCTCCTCCCCCATCTATCACCCCACTACTGGTGACAGTCATGCCCACAGACAGCCCAGGGGTTGGGATCGCTGTGTCTGTCCACCTCCCTGGCCCTTCTGGTTCATCCCTGTCCAAGTCAGGCAACATGGTGACCAAGTCTTTAGGTATGCTATAGCCAAACAGGCTGAGACCAAAGAAAGATGACAGAAAAAGGCTGGGGCAAGACTTCAGTGCAGGTCTTTTTCTCCACCCACAGCCAGGCCAGGCCAGTGTGGCATGGATGCTCCCAAGAACTGGCTCACCTGAAGCCTGCCAGTGGAAACCAAGACCCAGGGCCAGCCCATCACCCATCACTCAGGACACCTGTCTGTCTTGAGTTGTGTCCTTCAAGCCCACCAGGACCCTGGACCCTGCCTGGGCTGACCCAGGGGCCTTGTCAGGAGAGGAAAGCAGCCAGGGCATGGGCCAAGAGGCCCACTGTGGTTTTTCCCATCCCAGGCTTATAGCCACAGCTTTTCACGCAGTGCCCTGAGATACAACAGTGATGGCAGAGTAAATAGACATGGCCAGATTGGACACCTAGCCACCAGGGCTGCCTTCAACTCTGCAAAGTGAGTATTGCTGCCATCAATGACCCCTTCTTTGACCTCACTACATGGGCTACACATTCCAGTATGACTCTATCTGTGCCACAGTCAAGACTGAGAGCAGGAAATGCAGCAGCAGCAGCAGGAAAACCACCTCCATCTTCCTGGAGCGAGAGCCCACCAGCATCCAACTGGGTGATGCTGGTGCCGAGTGTGCCGGGGATTCTACGGGGTCTTCATGACCATAACGAAGGAACTTGCAGGGTAGAGCCAAGGGGGTCATCATTTCTGTCCCTTAGATGGGTGTCCCTTTGTCTACCGTGGGTGTGGACCACATGGCAACTCTGATACTATTCGGGGATTCATGACCACAGTCTGTGCTGTCACCATCACCCAGAAGACTGGATGGTCCCTCTGGGAAACTGTGAGCGTGAAGGCCATATCCAGAACACCGTCCCTGCATCCGGCAGCACCGTGAAGGCTGTAAGTCATCACAGAACTGAGGCGAAAGCTAACAGGACTTCCATGTTCCTACCCTCAAAACATCTGCTGCTGTGAATTTCACCTGACACCTGGAAAAAGTGGCCAAATCCAGAGACATCAATAGCTGGTGAAGTAGATACCAGGAGGCTCCTGAAAGGCATCCCGGGCTATACGGAAGACCAGGTTGTGTCCTGCTGCTTGAACAGAGGGAGACATTCCTCCGCCTTTGACACCAGGGCTGGCACTGCCCTCCACAAACAGCTGGTCAAGCTTATCTCCTGGTATCACAAGATTTAACCATTCAAATATATTCCCAGACACACACACACGTTCTTGAAACAAGGCCTTTCTATACACCAATCCTCCTGCCTCTACCCTCAAGGGCTGGGATCACACGCATGTCATCACACTCTGTCTCACATACTTCCTCTTACTTAACTAGAATCACTGAGTCCTGTTCTAGGCCCTTGGTGCTCTGTCCCACCCTCTCCCTCAGACCCCACAGCCCGGAGTCCCCCTGAAGCCATGTTTGCTTAATTCCCGGGCCACACCAAGCTCCTCACAACAGACACAGCATGGGTATTTGTCACTCAGCAGCATGCCGTCCTGATTATGTGATGAGCAGCAGCAACCGCAGTTGCACAGACTGAGCATGTTGTTGGAGGGACATAGGCTAGAATCGCAGGGTCTCAGATCTTGTAGTGAACAGCTGAGCGGACCTGGGCAGGAAGCTGGGCTCCCCACTGCCCTGAGATAGGCCCAGGGATGATGCTCAGAACTGAGAGGCTGCAGGACTCCAAGCGCCAAGCTCAGGGCCTGCTCCTTCCTGTGTTAGCACACCCCACTCTGCCTTTTCTCCATCCATGAGCACCTCCTCAGGTACCTGCTCAAGTCCCTCTGAAGGGGTGCAACAATCATGGTCCAAGCCCAGGGCTTTTGCGCTGCATATATTCACCCCCCTCCACTCCTCAGATCTGTCTCCTGACCCCCCCTCTAGCACAGCCTCCCTTTGGCTCTCTGCACAAACCCAGCGCCTTGTTCTTCATCACTAAATAGGCTACATATGTATCAATATGTTGACATCCTTGTCCCCTACTGCAGCAAGTGTAGAAGTTTGGTCTGCTTTCTTTTCTCTCTCTCTCTCTCTCTCTCTCTCTCTCTCTCTCTCTCTTTTTCCAAGACAGGATTTCTCTGTGTACCCTTGACTGTTCTGGACTCACTTTGTAGACCAGGCTGGCCTCAAATTCACAGAGATCCGCCTGCCTCTGCCTCTCCGAGTGCTGGGATCACAAGCATACACCACCATACCTGGCAGAATTTTGCATTTTCATTGGCCACTAACACTGGGGAGCCAAAAAGGACTATAATCAGCTGTGATGGACAGGGACACCCCTTCAAGAGCGTGGTGAGCATGAGGGTCAGAAGAAGAGCTGGGAGTAGGCTCGGGGGCTTCAACCACTGGAACACAGGACTGAGAACACATGCGCAGGGGCCTAGGCCAGCCATGCCCTTGTCCTGGCCACACGCTTCAGGCTTCCAGCTACCCCCTTCCCTGCTAGAAAGCTCATGGTTCCCATGTTCCCACCACCCTGTCATGGGATGGGGAGGAGCCTTCCACAGCCCCCGCCTCCCACATCCCAGCCCTAAAGGTCAGCCTGTCTGTGGTTGTCTGTGCCTGGCCCCTCAAGGCACACCCCACAGCACCCAGCTTTCTCTTAAAGCCCTGGCTTCCTCCCACAGTGAGAACAAGGGCAGCGGGTCCTTACAGGGCGGCGTAGCGTCCTTGAAGATCAACGCCACTTAAACTGCTGCTCAGTACAATTACCACAAGGGAACCGTTCCATTCATCCCTCAGCTGGGGAAACTGAGGCTCGGGGAGGCTGATGCCATGCTCCCGATCTGACCCACAGCCTCTTAGGCCCCACAGAAACTGGCACCGATGCCTGTCTCCCACTAACATCCATGCAAAGCAAAATGCAGAACTCTGAGTCAAGTCCCTGTGGACTCCGTGTCTCCCCGGACCCCAACACTGCAGTTCAGCTACTTGGACTGTTAAGGCCTAGAGCGCTGGGCTGCTGGGGGCCAGAGACAGTCTCTAGATCAGCACTCTGAGTGTCTTACTGATGGGTCAATGACTCCACCCCCTGCTGGGTCAATGACCTCCAACCCCAGCATCCTGGGGTGCTAGGGGCTGTGACCCTAAGCAAGGCAGCTTCTGCTCTCTGGATCTCAAGCTATAGGACAGTGAAAGGAAAACTGGAGCAGGTTCAGGACAAGGCCCTGTCAAGTTGAGGGACTGGTGAGGGCGGGGCTTGCTGTGTGCGAAGGGACGTTTGACGGAGTTCTTGGCATCTATCCACTGCACACCTGGATTGCCCGCCAGTACCAAAAATCTCTCCAGACACCAGCGGCTGGCTCCAGGGATGGGGGATGTCAGGTGGTTCTAGATCAGAATGCCCCCTTCTGCCTATGGTCCTTGGACCTGAGCAGGAATGGTCAATATGGGTGGGCCAGATGCTGCAGGCCCCATGGAAGTTTCCAGAACCTGTGATCAGAGCCTGAGACCTTCAGGAGCTAATGATAACAATAAACACTGTAACAACCAACTACACAGCACCTATACAGCACCTACTACATCCCTGAACGCTAGCATTTCCCCTGTGACTGAACTGTAGGATACAGAAGCTATGGAGGCACAGAGAGGCAGAGTGACTTGTCCAGGGTCACGCAGCAAGTAAGCAGCAGGCAGATCCAGATGTACCCAGGCCCCTGGCCCTGCAAACATGAACTTCAACACCATCCATGCTGCTTGCCCACCAGGGTACCTGCCAAGGTTGCACAGGCGAGACAGGAAGACAGGTAGAAAATGAAACGAAGCTTTGGGTTTGTCAGAGGAACCTTGGCAGGTGGCACCTAAGATCTTCCCTCCTGGGAGTTAGTGACACCAATGTTTCCACAAGGCCTCAGTAAGCACCTACTGTGCACTTGATGCCCTAGAAGGCAAGAGCAACGAACGTCACTGTGACCTGTTTACCACGCAGAGCCTGCTATTTCCTGCCCCGGCTGTCTGGATGCCTCTCCCAGCCTCTTACGCAACAAATAAGGCAAGCACCTAACAGGCACCCGAATTTGTATCTGCTTTCAACAGGTACACAAACTGAGGCTCAGAGAGGCCAAGGAACGTGTCAGGGACACACAGCAATTGAGCAGAAAGCAAGAGCTCGGGTCCTTTGCCTCTGCCTTTAGTATGGCTTGCCCACAAGCAGAGCCTGACTAGAACCCCTCACCATGATCTTGGCATTTTGTTGTTCAAGCTCACAGTCCTGTTGTACCAGCCTGCTCTCTCGCTGCTTCCACTCCAGCAGGAGCCCAGGTACCCAGAAAGCATCTTTTGTCCAAATGTACTCCAGTGCCAGCACCCCTCAGGTGACTGGGTCCCCCTGGGGAGCCTGTTAGCTCCACCCCCAGCTGGACGCCACCGCAGGGGTCCTTTAAGACCTCCTGGCTCACAGCTACCACTCTGTCCCAGGCCAGCCATGGAAGCAGGCCACGTTCAGGATGGGCTAAGCGCATCCCTGCTGCCTTACCAAGGGATGTGTGGTCAAAACCAGGACGCCACCTGTGGAGTCTCCAGTCCCCACCACCAGAGCCCCCCCGACCCAGCCTCCAGCCCCCCAAGATCCACCCTCTTCACACAGTCAAAAGTAAGCGAGTGACTCCCACGGGGGGTGGGAGACTGTCCACTCACAGTCCCTAGTCACCGCGTATGGTCATAGCAACAAGGCATGGGCCAAAGGCCAGAGGATGGCCACTCACCTGGACACCTGGATGGTACCACAGCTCACAGGTCACAGCAGGGCCTACTCAGAAGGCCTGGTGTCCCCGGGAGCTCTTCTTCTCAGCAACAGGTTTCTCTGCGGCTCAACCTATTTCCTTGATGCAAACACAGGAAAGAGAGCTCTGTTTGAAGTTGACGTCAAAGCAACAAAGTGCTGTGTTCAAGGAAAATCACAGGCCACATGCTCCTGGCGGGGCATAGCGCATTTCCGGGGCCCTGCAGCGTCAGCTGCAAAGGGTTGGGAACACCAGAAAAAGGTGAGGAGGATTGCAGCAAGGCGGCCAGGGCAAAGGCTGCTGCCACAGACAGGCCCCACCTGAGGGAGAGAGGGGAAGGACCTGGAGCGCCGGGAGTGGGACAAGTGTTGGAAAGGAGGGGTCCCCCAGAGTGCTCCTGCCCTAGTTAGGGTTCCTAGTGCCCTGATGAAACACCATGACCAAGACAAGTTGGGGAGGGAAGGGTTTACATGGTTACACATCAAAAGGAAGTCGGGACAGGAACTCAAGCAGGGCAGGAACCTGGAGGCAGGGGCTGGCACAGAGGCCTGGAGGGGGCTGCTTCCTGACTTGTTCCTCATAGACTGCTCAGCCTGCTCTTTTATAGAACCCAGGACCACCAGCCTAGGGAGGGCACTGTCCACAATCCGGCTGGCCCACAGCTAATCTTACAGAAGCGTTTTCTCAACTGAGGTTTAGTTATCCTCTCAGCTGACATAAATCTAGCCAGCGCAGTACCCAGCTTTCTTCTCCCAAGGGGAGGCATAGTGGAGCTGGCCTCTGCTGGGACTCTAGAGGCAGGCTAGAGCTGGAGGGAGGCCCACTCGGCTGGGCAGTGCCCTAAAGCTGGGGTTGTGCAGTGAAGCCACCAGGACTCCAGAGCAGGGCTGGTGTTCACCTGGAAAACCCCAAGATGGCAGGACTGTTCTAGAGGAAATCTGGGAAGAACTGGCTATGGAGTCGGGACATGCAGACAGGGGTCCCCCAATGCCCCCACACTCTAGTCCAGCCCCACCCCCAGGCGTCTCATCTCGGCCACGGCTTCCTTCCTGCCCTCCCTTCTCCAATGCCTGCCCAGCCCCAGCACAGCACCCACCCACCCTGAGGCGAGGGGCCACTACTCCTGTCTAGCCCATAGCAGATGCTCGCAGTACCCACTCCAGGACCCCAAGGCCTCTGGGGGCGCTCTCCCCGTGACACTTCCTTGCTGCTTAGACCACACTCTGAGAAGGTGTTTGGGAGCCCAGGGACCCTCCCAGAAAGAACCTCTCACATGGGCAGTGGGCTGGGCTCCTGGGTGCCACATCTGACGTCTCCCTCTCAGAACCACCTCACAGGGGATCTGCTGCGATCCTTTCTCATCCCAGCTCTCCTCTTCCAGGGCACCTACTGTGATCCATAGACCCTATAAGGCCCCTCTCCATTCAGGAGGAGGCTCCTGACTAAGAGTCTTTCATTTTACATCAATCCCCCTCCACTTCCCCTTTCTCCACAGACACAGTGAAATCCGAGCTCTCTGGATGCTAGCGCTCTATCCCTGCAGTCAGAGAAGAAAGCCTGCACGCTGTAAAGAGAACTCACAGCGTGGGACTCACATAAAGCAGGAAAGGGCCAGCCAGACGCTGCGAGGGCTTTACAGTTATAGGGGCCTTTTAAGCCGCTTTCCCGTAAAAGCGGGAGGTAAAAACCAGATTGAAATGACAGATGAAGTTGGTGGCTGGAGACACTAATCTCAGCGTCGGTGGAGGCAGAAGGAAGACCTGTCCACACGTGTAAGGCCAGCCTGAGTCAGTGGGAGATCCTGCCTCAGAAGCAAGAGAGGACCAGGTACTACACGCTGCCTTAATCCTGGCACTCGGGAGGCAGGGGCAGGCAGAGCTCTGTGAGTCTGAGGCCAGCCTGGCCTACACAGAGAGTTCCAGGACAGCCATGGGAATACAGTAAAACCCTTTCTGAAATCAACAACAAAAACAGGAGCCCAGGCAAGACAGGACCCTGCCTGCTGCCAAACTCTACCTCCTGAGTGTGATCCCCATAAGCCACGTGGTAGGAGAAGGGAATCGTTTCCTGCATGTTGTCTGAGCCCACATGTGTACCACGACGTGCACTCACGTGTACCTATGCATGCATGCATACATACATGCATAACTTTATAACATAATCAAAGCAAAACAGACTGCCAGCAAGACAACTCAGTGGCTGAAGGAATTTGCTTGCATCTGGGAGCTGCGTCCCCAGAACCCACATAAAAGTGGAGAGAGAAGCAACTTCACAAGCTGCCTGAGCTCCACAATTCGGCCAGAGTATTCATGCCCCTCTCCCCCGCCCCCCCCCCAAGACTTCGTGCACACGCACAAAATAAATAGCAGATAGAGAGAGAAATTAGCGAGTAGGGAAAAACCAATAAAAAAATAACAGCCAGGCAGGATTGTCCCCGTGGCTCACCTAGTGATGGACACAGGACACGGGAGGAGAAAACTTTGCAAATGATCTTGGAGGATCAGAATGGCCTCCTAGGGAGCTGGGGGCTGCACCTGTAACGTGAGTGCAAAAGGGGCAGGGAGGAATAATGGGGGAAGAGGGAGGGGACAGAGAGGAGGGGCGGGGAGGAGTGAGGCGAGGCAGGGGCGGTGCTCTCCGGCTGGATGGGCGGAGCTCCCATGTGGGCGGGAGTCTCCAGTGCAGGAGAAGAGGATTCCTGGCTTCTGCAAGCTACATGCCCTTTCCTGTCCCAGAGGCCTGCGACTGGAAATTCTGTGGTGGCAGCAGCCTCAGTGTGTCCACCTCGCTGAGGAGAGGCCGCAGGTCGAAGCAGATAAGGGCGTATTTTCCGTGAAGGTGGCAGGAGGGAGGTGCTGAACTCCAGAGAGAAGGGCCAAGCAACACTTGGGGAACTGGGCCTGGAAAGTCTAGGGGGTTCCAGTGAGCACTCCGCTGTGGACCCAGAGCCTGGGAAGGAACTGATCACAGGCCCTCACGCCTCCAGGTTAGTGAGGCAACGTTGCTTCCTCCAGGGAATCTCCCTGGGTCTCAGTGTGTTTAGGTAGCTGAAGCTGGGCAGGACAGGTTTGGCTCCACACCTAAGGGAACACCAGGCCTCCTCACGGGCGGGGGGGGGGGAGGGGGGAGGGGAAGGAGCCTCAGCCTTTCAAAGAGGCCATACTTAACTGTCCTCACCCCCCAGCCACAAAGACAGCCTCCTCCACCAGGGCCCTCCTGGATTGCCTCCCTACACCGTGTCTCAGCCACCTTCCCTCTGGGCCTGGCTAGGGTGCCTTTCTATCCCGTCATTCTTTTCTACCTCTTGGGGCTGTTGTGAATATTAAAAGAGGCCTGAAAACAAACACTTCTGCTTGCGATGGCTCTTCTTGGTCCTCAGCTTGACTACAGCTGGAATGAACTACACTCCACAAATGGAGGGCACACCTGTGAGAGATTTTTTTTTTTTTTTTGCTTGGCTTGAAGTGGGTGGATCCACTTCTAGGCTGGACCTCTGAGGAAGGAAGACGACCTTCTGTTGGAAGCCTGTGTAAGGGCACAGAAGAAGCCTTTGCTCTTTGCCTGCTTGCCCTCCCCTTGCCAGCACATTCGTTCCTTCACTGGCATTAGAGTGTGGTTCTTCAGAATTCCAGCATATACTGAAGACCAGCTGAGACTTCCAGCCTTGTGGACTGAGCAACTCGTGGATTCTTGGACTTTGCATTCACGGCCAGCCATTGTTGGATTAGCTGGACCGCAGCCTGTAAGTGGTTGCAATGTCTGCTGTGCAGTGTCTTGCGCCCTCTAGGGGAACCTCTAGGGTACTGAAAGCTGCCGAGCTCCAGAGACTGAAAGTGCCTATCATCCTTCCACTGAACCCAAGCTGTGCCTGAAGAGAACTGATGGGTCACAACAGTCACTTGCTGTCCCCTTCTCGAGTGCTTCTAAAAAGGCTGCCTCCTTTTGCAGCCCTCAAACCACCATGGCCGATGCCAGTGCCTCAGAGTCCAACAGCCAGCCTGGCCCTGTCCAAGGTACCGAGGGCCGCTGTGGACACTGCAGATGCTGACCTCTTCCCCATTGAGGAAGGGATGGAGAGACGGACTTAGCAAAGTGATGAAGTGTTCCGTAGAGCGTGCCAGCACTGAGGAGAAAACTAGGAGTTAGAGGGTCTATCTATTGGCACGCCATCTGGGTCAGGGCAGGGCTCACTGAGGAGACATCTAGAGTCAAGATGTGAAGGTGTTGGAGACGATGAAAGAGGTATAGGGAGAAGGGACCAGCAGGTGGGACGAGTCTGAAGCGGGAATGTGTTGTGAGGTAGGGCCTCTAGCCCTGGATTCTGCAGTGTTTAGGGACGGGGTGCAATTCAGTTGGCAGAGTGTCTGCTTAGCATGCACAAGGCCCTGGGTTCCACGTCCCGCATCTCACAGTGGTACTTGCCTGTAGTCCCGGTACTGAGAAGGTACAGACCAGGAGTACAAAGCATGCGCTGTAGCGGACAGCTCGCTGGTTGAGAGCGCACGCTGCTCTTACATAGGGCCTGTGTTCGGTTCCCAGCAGCCTCGTGAGACAGCGCTCAAGCTCCAGGGCACCTAACGCCCTCTTCTGGCCTCTGTGGGCACCTGCACTCCCCTGCATATACCTGCACACAGTCACACACATACACGTAAGAGAGAGCAATCTTGGATGGTCAAAGTGACCGTTGGCTGCATGGGGAGTCTGAGGTCAGCTTGGGGTACATGAGACAGCTTCAGAAAAGAAACAAGCAAAACAAAGAATAGTGTTTGATAATTATTATAGGAACCGGTGAAAATTGCAGGGACAGGCCCCAGGACAGCCTGCTCTGGGCTCAAACGATGGCCCACGGTTGTCGCCTCCCACCCGCTGGCTCCTCTGTCGCATTTTCTTCCTGGGCTTTGAGATAGGGAGTTAACTTCAAACCTGTGCAAAGAGAAAGATTTTTTCTCAGTATTCCCAGAGAATGTCCCCAAAACAGCTCGTTGGTTTAGTGGGCCTCTGTCTCTACTGAGTCCCCACCAGCTTCCAAAACCAATGGATGGACATGGGGGCAGCCGGGTCAGGCGTGAGTGGTTTGGAAGGCCTAAGAGGACTCTGGGACAGCAGAGAACCGGTGTCCTGCAGAACTATTATCACGCTGAAAGAAAGAAAAAAAAAAACCTTCCTTTATATTATATGCTTGTTACTAGGGTTATTTGATACAACAGCTCTCCTTACCCCTCAAGAAGGCTAGCCCATGTTACAGAGAGAAACGGGCCAAGGACAAACAGACTTGAGTCTTCCCTCGGATGTGGTAGAACCCACAGAGAGAACAGAACCACTGGGCTCTAAACTGCAATAACATCTCTTGGCTCATCCAGATAGAGACAAGGGGCTGGAATTCCACCAAGTGAAGGGGAAATGATTAGGTGAAGGGGACCCCCTTTAGGTGAAGGTGAAAATGAAGTAGACAGCCATGGGCCGGCTCCCTTAGGCCCACAGGCAGGGGGTGCACACCTACAGAAGGGAAAGCCTGGAAGGGAGACCTGGGTGGGCGTGGGCGGCAGCTCAGAGTTGGGAGCCCAGAGGTAGACTGAAGCAGGGTGATGATATGCACAGCCAGCCTGCTACATCTCATCCGGGCTCCAGAGGGTCCTGGTCCCCACTTTCCACAGGGTCTCCAACCCAGCACAGTGGCTGGCATACAGCAGGTGCTCGCTCGTTTCCTCTGTTGTCCGAATGAGGAAACTGAGGCTCAGAGCAGGCCTAGGCATGACGAGCAGCAGAATCCAGATGGGCCCAGCTCTGGATCTGAGAAACACCTAGGATTGTGAAGTCTCAGGCCCCTGATTGGCTGGCCACACTGTAGCTGTCACCCCTCCCCCACCCCAGCCCCGGTCCTGCCATGGCCAAGTTCACACAGTCACAGTCAAGCTATGGGATAAATGGGCTGGCTCTCATGGACTATTGCCCCTCCTTCTCTGCCTTCTTTGACTGTGAAATGGAGAGGGTCATGCTCACCTCACAGGAAGAACAGAGATGAAGAGACCAAGGCCAAACCTGTGCAGGTCAGTTGTCAGGGGTGACTACCACAGTGAAGGACACCAGCCACTGTGGCTAGCACAGAGTGCCCATCAGATGCTTGCCTAAGTGGGAGCCAGCTCCATATACAACAGCTACTGATACTGGTGGGGAGTCAATTGCCTCCTCTACACTGGGTTTCTCTGTGTTGCCTTGGCTGTCCTGTCCTATCGACTAGGCTGGCCTTGAACTCACAGCGATCTGCCTGCTTCTGCCTCCCTGAGTGCCAGGGATTACAGGCATGCGCCCAGCTCCTCCCCTCCTATTCCCCCACTCCTGTCCTTCACCTGATGCCCGAGTACCCCAGGAGATCAACCAGGTAGGAGAGCGCAGGATGTCCTACAGACCAAGACACCTGGCTTTCTGGGCTCTTGGCATGGGCTCTTGGCAGAGTCGCCGCAGCCTAACAGCAGGTCCTATGTGGCTAGCATGGCCACTAATGGGATGATTTGAACTTAATGGCCAGGTTAGGTAACAACACGGTTTTGGAAGTGGGCTGACTTTTCCACTTGGCAACAAACTGCAGAGAGTCCTCCGAGGTCAGCTTGGCTTCACGTGACACTGATTAGACCACTTCTAGGCTTCTCTGCTGTAAGTTCCCAAGCCAAATGAGGGATGGTAGAGTGTTGCCCCATAACCTGATGTCTCTCAGAGAGCAGACAGAAGTGGGGTTCCACTCCCTACCCAAATCAGGCTTGGGCCTACTCACCTCCATAGAGACAAAGGTCATGATAAAGCTTCTGCCCCCGACCCACCCAGCCAGAGAGCTGGTTCCTCAGTTATCATGTGACCCGCAGTCTGCTAATCTAACTGGTACACTTAGAATGTCAACCCCAACAATACCTCCTTCCCTGACCTTCCTGTCCCCCCTCCACTGGAGCTATGTAAGCTAGCCCCCCCCCAAGGGCTGTCCTCCAAAACAGTCACCGGGTGCTCCCCAGCCCCTCCGCACCCTGAGGCCACCGGGTGCACAGGCCCTCTCGCGGTTGGAGGACCATGGTCTACCTCTCTGTCACATCTTTAAGAACTGCCGTGTTCCATTGTTGCGTGAGGAATCAGCAGGGACCCCACAGTGTGATCGCTGCTCCCAGGCACGCTGCCCACAGTACCAGGGACCCTGGTTCAGCCCTGCCCTGCCACCGCCTACCCCGCCAGTTCCCTGTGCTCCCTTGTTGGAGGAAGTGCGTCACTGGGAGGGGGCGGTGAGCTCTGAGGTTTCAAGGAGCCCATTCCAGGCCCAGAGTCTCTACCTACTGCCCCGATCCAGAAGTAGAACTCTCCATTACTTCTCCTGCACCCTGTCTGCCCGAGTGCTTCCCACCATGCTGATAACAGGTTAAACCTCTGAAACTATAAGCAAGCCCCAATTAAACGCTTGCTTTTATAAGAGTTGTGGTGGTCATGGTGTCTCTTCACAGTGATAGAACCCTGACAGGCATAATAGAGCAGGAAGTGGAAGCTTGCCAGAGTCAACAGGCACACCCCAGCAGGATCTCAGCCAATCCCAGCAGGAAGCTGGGAAAATCTCCACATGCTAACTGAGCCCTTACTGAGCAGAGAAACCTGAGCACTCGCTACTTCAGAGAACCAAGCTGGCTCAAGGGATCCGGGTAGGCAAACTGTGGGAATCAGCAAGTCCCATGGGACCCTTAGGAGGCCAGGAGTCTCCCAGAGGACAGACAACAAAGAAGTCTGGGACTTGCCGCAGCACATTCAGCTCCCCTAGGCAAGGATGCTCAGCGGGCATCTCATCTGTTGAGACCACAACTGGGTTCCGCATTCCAATCTCCTTGCCTGGCTCCCAGCCAGACTGCCAGAGAGCCTGTGCAGCAAATGCAGGCTGCCGCCACTTGAGCAGACCTTGGCATTCTGGAGGGGTTAACGGAAGAGAAAGGCACCGGGGCCCTGCAGAAAGCCTCACTGAAGTAGCCACAGCACGGATCCTGGAGGTGGAGGACACCGGCCCAGCTTCTGTTGACCCTTCTCCAACAGAAAGCGGCTCCAGGCCCACAAGGGACTCTTAGTAAACCAGAAGGCACCCATAATGGCCATGTCCTATCCAGTGAGTCACATGGGAGTCTGGACTAGCTAGTTTTATGTCAACTTCACACAAGCTGCAATTAGGTGAAAGGCGGGAACCTCAGCTAACACCCCCATGAGGTCCATCTGTAGGGCATTTTCCCAATTAGTGATTATAAGGGAAGGCTCCACCCATTGTGGATTGGGCTGTCCCTGGGCTGATAGTCCTGGGTGCTATCAGAAAGCAAACTGAAGCCGGGCACAGTGGTGCCCGCCTGTAATCCCAGCACTCAGGGAGGCAAAGGCAGGAGGATCTCTTATGAGTTGGAGACCAGCCTGGTCTACAAAGGGAGTCCAGAGAAACACTGTTTCGAAAAACTAACTAAATAAATAAATAAATAAATAAGTAAGTAAATAATTTTTTAAAAAGAAAGAAAGCTGAGCAAGCCATGGAAATAAGCCAGTAAGCAGCGCCCTCCACGGCCTCTGCATCAGCCCCTGCCTCCAGGTGCCTGTCCTGCATGAGTTTCTGCCCTCCCTGCTTTTGATGGTGAGCTGATATATGGCGGTGAGTGGGATAAACCCCTCCCTCCCCAGCTTGTTTTTGGCCATGGTGTTTCATCAGCAACAGTAGCCCTAACTAGCACAGAGCTCATGGAAACTGCTCACGGCATTTCAGTCAATAGTGGATTGTTGTATACGGCAGCAGTCCCAAGAGTTTGTATTATTTAGAGTCTGGGACTATATCTCAGTGGTGTGTGTGTGTGTGTGTGTGTGGTTATAGATCACTTGTCTAGCATGCGTAAGTCCCTAAGTTCAATCCCTAGCACCACATAAAACATGTTTTCCCACCTACAGAAGTCACATCCAACTTAGTGTAGATAAGCACACTCCATGACAGTCAAACAACAGTGTTGTTACCTAACACATTTCTCAGATTGTGTTCTCATCAGTAAGTGGCACATGTATGCACACATGTGTATGAATAGTTTTATGAACAGGCAGAAGGACCCCAAAGGCTATCCAGTGTGAGCAGGTAATTCAGACTCCCCAATTATGTGCACCCGCCTCCATGGCCACTTGTCAGCTAGTTGAGGGGTAACAAGCAGTCTGGATTACAAAGGAATCTGGAGACATTCAGGCCCCACCTAGAGGCAGGTAGCAGTTACATCACTGGCTGCTAGAGTGACAGTGAAGAAGGGACATCATGGTTAGAGCTATACCAGGGGCTCAGCCTCTGGGCTATTGACCCTTTGAGCTGAGTCATTGCTCAGTGGGTGGGTGGGCTCTCCTGTGCGTTATAAGATGCCTAACAGCATCTTCATGCATCTCAGACATTTACATTACAGTTCATAACAGCAGCAAACTTACAGTGATGAAGTAGATACCACAACAGAAGGAACTGTATTAAAGAGTCTCAGCATTAGGAAGGCTGAGAGCCACTGGCTTGAATGGATTTAGCATCCCCTAGGAGACTGCTAAAGTATACCTCTGAATGTCTGTGAGGGTATTTCCAGAGAGAGTCAATTGAGGAGGAGAAACCCACCCTCAAAGGGGTGATGCCCTCCAATGGCCAGGAAGCTGAATGGAACAGAAAGGGAAGAATAGAGAAAGCCAGCTGAGTGCACCCTCTGTCTCCTTACTTCCTTGTCAGCCATGATGCAAATAGCTCCCCTTCCCCACTGATCATATTCTGCCCAAACAATCAGTTTGGCCCTTCCAAAATTATGAGTAAAGTAAGATTTCCCGCCTTCAAGTTGTTCTCCCGGGCTATCATTGGTCACAATGACACAAGAATAGGCAGTAGAATTGGTTCTAAAACCTCACAGTTTGGAGGTTGGTAAGACAGCTCAGCCCCTAGTTAGGATTCCTGCCCCTTATAGAGGATCCAGCTTTGCTGACGGATATCCGCAACTCCAGCTCCAACGCCTCAGGTCTCACAGGACACCCAAACTCACATGCACATACCCCTCCCGACAAGATAATCACAAAACAAATCTTTAAAAATAAACACATAAATAAAACCTCACAGCTTGCCCCCAGTGACCCGCACCCTCCCTATGGCATCACCTCAATCCTCCAAAACAGCACGCTTAGCTGGGAAAAGTGTCCAAGCACATGCTAAGTGCCCTGCCCCGGGCCTTCATACTCCATTAGCACAAGCCCCCCCGTGGTCCAGTCAACAGAGGCGGGGAAGGGAAACGTTTTTGTAGAATACACCTCGCAGCTCTAACTCCAGCTGCCTCTCCAGGACAAGATCAAGACTTTCCTTGCATTGTGATTCCAAAGTCCTGGTTGAGACAGAGAAGAGGTGCCCACCCCTCCCTGGGCATGGGGCCGGTGGAAAGCACAGTTAAAATCCACCAAAGTTGCTGTTACTGTTCCTATTGGCAGCCCTGCTTCTGAGGCTCACTTCCTGTCAACAAGCAGACACTGGGAGAAGACAGTTTGACCCCTAACGTCTTTGGCATCTTCTCTTGTTGGTCAAGCTGCTATGAGGAGAAGGACTGCCAATCTTAAGAGCTGCACATAGGCCAGCACCAGCCGTCTTAGTCACCCCGCTGCTGCCTTGGAACAACTATGCCAAAGCCCACAGCCGACTGCTTGCTCAGGACCGAGCCCTCAGCAGGGATGTTTGAAATAATTTGTGCCACACTTTGTCCAGACACAGCCTCAGTGAACCGGTTCTACTTTGGCCAACCAGGGAGCCCTTCCCCTTGTGGATGGACAACTAACTGTGGCCCAGCAAGTCTCCTGTGCTATGTTTTCTGGTAATACAGTGTCAGAGCCAGTAAGATCTTCTGCGTGGTCTTGCTTCGCTGACTTTCAGCAGTGTGAACGGAGCTAGAAGGAAGCAAGGCAGCAGAGGGCAGCTTGCAGCAGGAGTTGTGTGGCAGCTGAGTGAGCAACCGCCCGAGGCCAAGGCTTGATCAAAAATGATCCTGGCAAGTAGGTGAACCCAACATCACTCCGTGGCAGTAACAGGTGCTACCCAAACACAGCCCAGCCCAGCACTGGCTTCACGTCTGATAGTGCCTGACTCCCAATTCCTAACACCGGGTTCCAAACTGCCCAGTGTGCAGTAGGCGTTCCCAAAATGGGGGCCCCAGCTTCAAACTAAAGAAGTGCCATAGCAGAGGCCTCAGTGTGCCATTCAGCAGCTAAAGAAGCTGCCGGCAGAGCCCGCAGACCCATTCCCAGCAGCGCCCACAGGCCTGAGCCAACCTAGGTCTGCAAGCTGGGCGCTGCTGACCAGGACCGGCCAAGGATCCAGGCTGGGAATCCCACCAGCCCACCAGGATCTGGCTTGTAGTGGGAGAAGAAACCCATTAATGATCCCAGCCGCTCCCAGCATCCAGTGTCCAAATGGCCCTCTGCAGCCCCAGCTCCCAAATGATGCCCCAACAAAGGCCTGTACCCCCAAGTCATCCTGGTGACGTCACCGACACCAGAAGGAGCAGCTGAAGAGCTCCCCAGCTGCGGAGCAGAAGGAAGAAAGGAAGCGGTTAGGGTCTAGGGTCTCGGACACCGAGAGCCAGGCGTGCCGACCGGGGCCTGCATGAGACTGTACCGCTAGAGGGCGCCACCCACCGCTGCTCCCACCCACCAGCACTGAGGCGAAGCTTCTAAACAGCAGCCTTTGAGGCGCTTCTTGCCTACCCTCGACATCTGTCCAGGCAGCGCAGGAGCCCTCTGACAGTGGCTTGGTGGCAGTTTTCTGGGCCCCTCCACCGGCTTAGACGAAAGAGTTGCCGCCATTCAGGTGCTTCTGCTTTCCTGAGAGTTTTCGGAGGCGCTTTTCCTGAGCCTTTTGCCACCAATCCTTCCCACTCATTATAAAAATATTGTACGTCGTGCTTGCTGGAGGATACCTAAAACGAAGAAGACAAGCCGCGCTGCTCACTGAACACACGGGACGTCCAACTTTCTGCCTAATGGATGGGGATAGGGGCTGGGGTTTCTGCGGGGTCTGTTTCTCTGAGGAAGATCTGTCCTGCATGCTACTCCCTCTGGCCCAGGGCCGCAAGGTGTCCCTGGGAAACTCTTCCATCGCCTGCTTTTCATCCACATCCCTGACTCGTCCTAACCTTTTTGAGAGAAAATGGCTGGTCCAATGAGGGGCCCTGGCCAGGGCTGTGAAGTAGGCCGAGCTTGTTTTCAGAGGCCCTTAAATCAGTGCTCCCATTTTGCTTCAGGAGACACATGACTGTCTCAGAAGAGTAAGCTAGGTATAAGGTAGCTGTCGGCTGGCCTGGCCTGCTTGGGCTTTCCATCCAGAAGCTTGCTTGGCCTCTAGAGAAAGCAGTGACACTCTTGTGGAGAAATTTAACTACTGTAACCTCAGACCCAAAAGAAGGGACACGATGAGTACCAGAGCAGCAGGCGGCCTGCGAGGAGCCGACGGGAATGCAGAGCAGGGCATTCTGTTCTTTCAAGTTATTTTCTTGCGGTATCTGCTCAAGGCTCATGTCTGGGCCTGGACCCTGTTACTTTGCCCCTTGAGGCTCCTGCTGTGCCGGGCATTAATCTGCCTCAGGATCAGGAGCGGTTCCGGGAAGCCGCTCTTTGCCAGGTAGCAGAGCCACACCTCCATAGTCTAAGCAGGACAGCAGCGGGGACAGACTAAAGTCAGCCTTGTTCCCACCACGTCCTGACCCTCTGCACTTCTTAGAGCTGTGCTTTGGCTTCTCTGCATTAGAACCCTCGTTGCCATAGCCGATGTGGAGGTGCGCGCCTTTCACCCCAGCACTCCAGAGGCAGAGGCAGGGTGCCCTGCATCCCTGACAGCTGAGGAAAAGCGCCCCCTGCAGGCCACTTCCTGCTCCGGTACTCATCTTGTCCCTTCTCCACAAGAGTGTCACTCTGAGTTTGAGGATAGCCTGGCTTACAGAGCAAGTTCCAGGACAGCCAGGGCTACACAGAGAAACCCTGTCTCGGGTGTGTGTGTGTCCAGGATGAAGAGGGTCCTAGTTTCCAACCTTCTTTCCAGAGGCTCTGTGCTACCCTCCCTTCAGTTTTCTTTCAGTATGGGGTAGACCTGGCAAACGTCTGTGGCCTTGAGAAGCAAGCATAGCTGAAGTCGGGGCTCCAAAGCTTCAGCGTACCTCAGAATCATCACGGAGGGTCTGAAACCCACCACCTGGGAGATGCCAAAGCACCACAGGAAACCATCCCTGCTTTCCTCCTACATCTGGGATCTGCAGGAAGCAACTACACTTCAAACTCCCTGAGTTTTTGGTTTGGTTTTAAAAAAACACACACACACACTTATTTTATCGTGCACGTATGGGTGTTTTGCCAGCGTCCCACATGCACACAGTGCCCCGAGAGGCCAGAAGAGGGCGCTGGATCCCCTAGAACTGCAGCAGCAGGTGGCTGTGAGCCGCCCTGTGCTGAGAACAGGACCTAAGCCACCTCTTCCCTACCACCACCCTTCCTGAACTCTTAAAAGGAAGACGGATGCCAAGAGCCACTCACCGTGGCTGCTTCTGCCTCATACACGTGACCACGACCAGCACCGTAAACACAGTGGCCAGGAGGATGCTGGCCATAGCTATGGTGGCAACAATGATGTTCTTCTGTAGGAAGCTCAGCAGCTGTCGGCAAGGGAGACTGGTGGTGTAAGCACCTGGACGAGAACATGCAAGAAGGGTCACTAGAGCCGGCCCGCAGCCATGCCTGCCACAGGACCCACAGCCAGACCCCCAAACAAGGAAGGGCAACTTCCCAGAAGGCCTTGCTCAGAGCAGAAGTAAACACAGCAGCATGTCAGCCACTGGCTTCAGACATCCAGCTGGGGAAGCAGCTAGCCTTGTCACCAGTGACACGCTGAGGTGTTGGGCGTAGGGGCCGGCAAAGGCAACACGTCCGTGAAGAAGGGTGAACAAACCATGGTGTGTGGGAAGCAAGATGACTAGAGGTGAGGTCCATGGGAGAGGCGGAGCATGGAGGAAGTGAAGAAAGAAGGCGGGACATCCTACTTCTGAGGCTTCGAGAATAATGGAGGTGATGCTGGCAGTGTAGTCCGATGGTGACACGCTTGTTTAACGTGCAGAGGCCCTGGGTTAAATCTCCAGCACAGGAACTGGACAGCAGTATGTCAAGTATTTGAGTCAAAGCCCCTCACCCGGCAGTGACAAAAATGTCCCTCTGCTGCGGCCTTCTCCCTGCTCCAGCGGCTTTCAGAAATTCTACTGTGTGTTCTGTCTGCCTTGTGGGTGTAGGCATGATTGTAGGCCTTGCCTGTGATCTTGATTCGACTGAGAAATTCGTAAGAGATTAGAATAAGTGTCCTCCTCTGTGTGTGTGTGGGGGGGGGGTAAGCTGGAGCCAGCCAATGAGGGGAGGTTATTTTCCTCTGCTTCCTGGCTGGTACCAAGTCAGGGGCTTTTCTGCCCCAATGGTCTCTGCCTCTTCAAAGCCTTGAAACAGTGGGGGCAGCTGACTATGGACTCTGGGACCTCTGAAGTCAGAGCCGAGACATGGACTGGTGCCTCTGGCACCAAGACAAATCCTTTCTCCTTGAATTTGTTCATCTTGGGTCTTTGCCACAGGGATGGGAAATTGACTGAGATTGTAGTTTGAGAGGTTTGCGACTGCCATTCTGTGGTAGATGCCAGGAATGGCCGTGACTTCCGACAGCCCTCTGGGCACTTTGAGAAACCATGAGGGCGGGGGTCTGGAGTGGCACTGAGCATGCGTTTGGGTTAGATCACAAAGGAAGGAGATCCCGCCTGGCATTCAGAATCGTCTGTGATTCCATTTGTAATCTAGCCAGAGGAAGTGGAGGGGAACTGGAGAGTAGGGAAAGGATACAGTGACAGAAATGAGGCAGTTTATGGGAAATGCTGAAGAGAGCGGGTGATGCAGGCCGGAGAATACTGCCCAGTGGCTTTCTTGGGTTGTGGGGCAGGGGGCGGGCAGGGAGTTGGAGCCCAGAGCCTCATCCCAGGTACCTAGGGGCATCAAGTAAGTCTCTCCAAGGGCTGCACTAGAATAATCCATCACTGGAAAGTTTAAAATTGCACTTTAGTTATTTTGTGAGTGCATGGCCATAGGTATGTGTGCATACACGTGCCATGAGTGCATGTGGTCAGTTTATGAGGTCTGGAGGATTGAACTCCAACTGTCAGGCTCGGTGTTTAGCTTCTGGAAGTGGGGAGGTAACAACAGGGTCTCGTTTTGGTGGAGTGGCCGTACAGAGGGAGTGTGCTGGGACCAGCAGAGGGTCAGTCTCCACCCTCTATCAACAAGCCCGAGCTCAGTCCACCCAACAGGAGGAAGACGCCAGATGCAAAAGAGACTAGGTTAACCTTTGATACTTAATCTCTCTTGTGAGTTAGATAGCCCCCGGGACCAGCGTGATGGGGGCGCAGAAGAGGACGCCATGTTCTAAATGACCCTGGCTCTTTAGAAAAATCATGACCATCCTTTTGAAAAGATGGTCAACTTTTTTTGAAATTTATTTAATCCATAATGTGTAGAACATAAGCATCCTCTGTTTTGTGTTTTGGTTTTTACACAGTCTCATTATGTAGCCAGGCTGGCCTCAACCTCATGAACCTCCTTCCTCAGCCTGCTTAGTGTTGGGACGGCAGGTATGTGACCCACCAGCTGACCAGAACTTTTTGCAGGTGAATTAAAGGTACACTGACTCTACTCAAAAGACATGTTCCGGAACCTTCCCTACTCTTGGCTCTTACTAGGTCATGTTTTAAGGGTGGGTACCTTGAGTGTTTCTTTGTTGTATTCCATTGTCAGTGGTAGTTAACTGATGGCTGACATCCCTGTTGAATAGAGATGGTTCCTTATTCTCCCCAGCAAGATGATCTATAGAAAACAAGAGAGAAAGTCTAGATCCTGCATGCCCGCAAAGGTCAGGTGGCACCCTTAGAAGGCACAGGAACCCTTGGGAGGTGGGGCCGAGTCACTTCGGCTGTGCCCGCCAAGAGTACTATGGGATCCTAGCTACCCCGACTCCTGCTCTCCTTGGACATGGAGTAGGCAGGTTTGCTGTCTCACGCACGTTTACCGTGTTGTTCCACCTCTCCATAGGCCCAAAACAACATGGACAGCCATAGGCTAGAACTTCTAAGGCATCAGCCACCATCTTACAAGCTGATCATCCTGTGTATTTGACTATAAGGATCGGAAGCTAACATTAACCATTTTGTCTACACTCATTGGCCTGAGCCAATCCTGTTTTCACAATAAAGAAGCACGTGCACGCATGTGTGTTTGTGTGTATGCACACGTGCACCCTTGTCACAGCACACACATGGAAGTCAGAGCACAGCTTCAAGTCTTCACGTTTCATACTGTTTGTGATAGGATTTCCTTGTTGTCGGCCACAGTGTACAGCAGGCTAGCCGACCCCGACTGTCCAGAGAATTTCCTGCCATCACCTCCCATACCCCACTGGAGCACTGGGATTATACACGTATGCTCCTACATGCAGCTTAACGTGAGTTCCAGGGGTTCCAACCGGGGTCCTCACATGGTGCAGCAAGTGCATCACCCCTACCCCTGAAGCTCCCTTCCAGAGTCCAAGTAAGAAGAAAAGGGGGATCAGGAGGGCCTTCAAACACGATTTCTGGGACCCGCCTGAGAGTTTCTGACTCCACAGGCCTCAGTAGACCTGAGAATGCGTCTGTCTCACAGATACTGCTCCTGCTTGTGGGAACAGGGGTATGTAGCCTGGATTTGAGCCTCACTGAGCGCTCATCTCTGACTTCACTTGTGTGACATACAGACGCTATGGCTTTTGGCTGACAGGCTGTGGAATGTTTGTGCAAGCCACAGAGAGCCACACAAAATAGGAAAAGTGCACCAGGCCGAGATAGCTCGGTTTCTCCAAACCACGTAATGGTTTTAGAAGAAAGAAGACAGGTCTGGAAATGAGAAATACTTGCATTCTGGCTCTGCCATTGGCTGTCTGGGACTCATCTGGAGAAGAGGGCTGCCAACATGCCTGGGGACTGGTAAAGAGAACTGGGAGGCCACGCGCCGCCCTCGGCAGACATGGCAAGCCCGGAGAGACGGTGTTACAAATGAACAAGCTAGAACCGTGGGCAGGGGCCCTGAAGAGTTCTGCACAGTCTGTGTGACTTGGGAAGGAAAACTACCACAAAGCCAATGAGCAAGCAGGGTGAGGAACAGGGACTCCCCCAGACATCCTCAAGCCAAGCTTGGGGCTCCAGCTCCCAGGGGTGGGGGGTGGGGGCGGGGCGAGGCCTCTGAGACCTCGAGAGGAAGTGTAGGGTGAGCTTGCTGAAACTTTGGGCAGGTCCACAAAGGGAACAATACTCTTTGCAGCCCTGAGATGAGGGTTAAGTGTGTGGGTTAAATTATTAGAAAAAAAGGGGGGATTCACTCATTTTGAAAGTTGGCCTAGAAAAGTGAGAAAATGTTTTATTTCATAAGCCTGGCAATGGGTTGCCTTTGAAAGTGGCAACCCATCAAAGGGATAAGCCACCAGAAACAGCATGGCCAACATGGAGTCAGTCTTGAGGGCTGCACTGCCTACTCTCTGAGGGCTGTATGAAGAGTGTTCTTCTGTGTGAGGAGATAAGCTAAGTGAGTGAAGGGCTCGGCATATAGGCACGAGGCCCTGAGCTTGTTCCTCGGGAGCCATGTAAGAAAGGTCAGGAATGGTGGTGTGTGGTTCTCAACTCACTCTTCTGAGGAGACAGAGATGGGGGATCCCTGGGGTCCTGCCAGCCAACCAGCATAGACTACTTAAAGGCATGTCTCAAGAGCAAGGTGAGCCCATGGAATGGTTCAGTGGCTAAAGGTGCCCTTCTGCCAAGCCTGATAACCTGAGTTCAAGCAGTATGCACTCTTAACTGCTAAGCCATCTCTCCAGAGATAGCCACATTATTTTTAAAAATAATTTTGTTATTTTCGTTTTGTGAGTATTGATCAGTGTTTTGCCTGCATGTATGTCTGCGTGAGGGCATCAGATCCATTCACTGGAACTAGAATTACAGACAGCTGTGAGCTGCCATGTGGGTGCTGGAAATTGAACCCGGGTCCTCTGGAAGAGCAGTCATGTTCTTACCCACTGAGGCATCACTAGTTGGCTAGACTTACTACCCAAAGGACTCAAGCACTGGCAGCACTCTGCCTCGCAGCACTGGCGTGCAGGTATGTACCACAGTGCCCAGCCTCTTACATGACTACTGGGGATCCGAACTCAGATCCTTCTGCAGCAGGCATTTCACCAGCCCAGCCATCTCACTAGTCCCCAAAATAATCAGTTTATAAAGTGATAACCAGCCGGGTGATATTCAATTTATAGTAGGATTCCTGTAAAACAAGTAACACAGAATTGACCTAAAACCTAGTATAGGTGACCACTGCAGACCTTGAGTCCTGGGAAGAAATAGGAAGGTAAAAAGCCCAGCTTGTACTTAGAGAGTGGCCATGTCCCAATTCAAGAGTCTCTAAGGGAGGAAAATATCAATAAAGCTTATTACAGCTTTTTGAAAGGTGCTGTCTTCTTTGCTACTGTGCAAAGATTCTAGAAAAGAAATCTATTGAGCTGGAGAGATGGCTCAGCGATTAAGAGAATTGACTGCTCTTCCAGAGGTCCTGAGTTCAATCCCCAGCAACCACATGGCGGCTCACAACCACATATAATGTGATCTGATGGTCTCTTCTAATATGCAGATGTACATGCAGATAGAGCACTTATAAAAATAAATCCCCCCCACCAAAAACTCAGATCCCAAGAAAGAAAGAAAGAAAGAAAGAAAGAAAGAAAGAAAGAAAGAAAGAAAGAAAGAAAGAAATCTATCAAGATGGCAGCTTAGAACCTCCTTTAAGGTTTGAAATGGGGAACTGAGCCTAACGGGACACCTGACCCCTCTAGTGTAACATCAGGGGGCAAGAAGCAAGCTCTCATGTTTAAAAATGATCGCACACCGCGAACGCTTCAGCATGTGGAGGCTGTTACTGTATTTGATGTCCCTGAAAACCAGCACCAGCTGCGGACCTGGCTGGTGCCTGCCGCCCTCAGTTTGTGGACCAGCACTGCCCCCTGCCGGATGCTGGACCTGCAGCCAGTTACTTAACCCCCGGATGGAAAACAAGCACACAGTTACAAGGCTGCCACACATAGAGACTGAATGAAGAAGTTCAAGCAAAAACTCCACCAGCTGACAGACAATTAAGGGCTCATAATGTTGTCACTGTGGGCACAGCCATGATTGTTACTGTACCAGTCACCCCCACATCCTGTCATAAAGCAGCATGAAGGTCGGCACTTTTCTATGCCCCAATGCCTCCATGGGGCAGAGTCTAACCTGTACCAAACAGTACTGTGATCTGCCTCATTGTCATGTCAACGTGTGGACTACAAGAATAATAATTAATAGGGTCAGTGAGACGACACAGACTCAACATACACATAGAATACATGAAATCTCAAAATCAATCCTAGAAATCGAAGGATTGAGCCTCAACATGTGTGTGTGTGTGTGAACACGCATGCGCATATGTATTTGGATAAAGAGGGAGAAAGAAAGATGATAGATAAGCAATCTCTTTCTCTCTCACATTTTTTGAGCCAGGGTTTCTTTGTGTAGCCTGGCTGCCCTGGAACTCTCTTTGTAGACCAGGCTGGCCTCGAACTCACAGAGATCCATCTGCCTCTGCCTCTCATGTTCTGGGGTTAGAGGCGTGCACCACCACAGCTGGTGATAATCTCTTTATTATTCTCATAACCACTATCTTAAACATTAGATGTTTACCTCTCAAGAGAGGTACTGGACAGAGTGTAACTATATTTCCACTGCTCATCAAACTCAACGGAGATAGCAAGAAGGTAATTAAATAGGATGCATAAGTGGGTGATAGAGACAGTGATTTGTAATGAAATAAAACTATTTCTATCTGCAGATATTGTGTTATGTATTTGCATGTATCTATATTATATATACTAGAATCAAGCAAGGTCCTGTCTTAGTTTGCTTCTCTGTTGCTATGATAAAGATCATGATCAAGAGCATCGTGGAGGGTTTATGTGGCTTATAGGTTCCAGTGCACCATCAAGGCAAGCCAAGACAGGCACCTAGAGGTAGGAACTGAGCAGGGACCCCAGAGGCACAGTGCTTACTGGCTTCCCTTTTTATACAACCCAGGACCATCTGCCCAGGGCTGACACAGCCCTCTAGGCCCTCCTACATCAGGTACAGCCAAGAAAATGTCCACTCCCACCAGACATGCCCGTGCTCCAATCTGATGGAGGAAATGGAGGCTGAGGTTCCCTCTTCCTAGGTGACCCAAGTTTGTGTCAAGTTGACCAAAAAAACAAAAAAACAAAAAACACCAACCAGCACAGGTCCTGAAGACATGGAAGGATCATACATGAGGCAGTTTACCTTCCTATCAAAATTTTAACTGTTGAATAGAGCGGTGTACAGAATAATAGGAAAATCTCCATTTACAATAACACAGAAAAGTAATAATTTAGCAAGGAACATGCATATCTATACGTACGTATGTGACTCAATATCCGTTGTTCCAAAATGACTGAGAAAAGTAGAAACAGGCTTTCAATAATGTTAGACAGGTTGACGGTATAAAGCTCAGATGGAAAAACTATTATACAAAATGGCCAGAAAAACCACCCGGGGGGAAAAAAAAAGCCCCAGAAACTGCAAAGGGAGCTAGCTGGTCCTGAGGGATATTCAAACAGGAACTGTTTTTGCCTCCCGTTAAAACTGTGTGAAGTTGCACAAGGAGATGAGCAGGAAGCTTGCGCAGAGCCCCAGAGTGTGGGGGAGACATGTCAGGGGCTGTTGAGACGGCTCAGTGGTTAAGAGCATGGCTGCTCTTCCAGAGGTCCTGAGTTCAATTCCCGGCCACCACATGGTGGTTCACAACCATCTGTTATTTGATCAGACGCCCTCTTCTGGCCTGCAGGTGTATGGAGCACTCATATACATAAAATAAAGAAATCTTAAAAAAAAAAAAAAAAAAAGACAACTGGTAGCCACACTATGGAAAAATGGACTGATTGTGTCTAAAATATTTTAATGAAAATCACGTGGCAGATTTGATCACCATTTCTCAGATGTGGCATTGCAGACACAGGCAACGAGGAAGGAGCAGACATTCTAGCCCACACCTACTGCTGAGTAGGTCATTGTCTCCTTTCTTCTCTCAAGGTATGCCCAGTTATGAAAGAGGTGCCCAGTCACATTTAATGTGTCATTAACATGACATTTACAGGAATCAAAAGCAAGGGTATTAGAAAAACTCGTTTCAGCTGGGCAGTGTTGGCACACTCATGAAGCAGAGACAGGCAAATTTCCAAGTTCAAAGGCAGCCTGCTTTACACAGTAAGTCAGGACAACCAGGGCTACAAAGAGAAACCCTGTTTCAAAAACCAGAGGGAGGGAGGGAGGGAGGGAAGGAGGAAGGGAGAGGGAGGGAGAGAGGGGGGGGGAGAGAGAGAGAGACAGAGAGACAGAGAGAAATACTCACCTTAAAGGGTATTTGTTGGTGAGTTAATTGCCCCAAAGCATCTAATTCAATGGTTCTAGTTGCCAGGAAGTAGTCCCTGGCTGCTGTACTCTGAAAATGCACAGAAATATGCAGGTTCCTGAACTCTGCTCTTAAAGGTTCTTGGTGGATTGTGAGAATGAGGACTTTCAATAAGTGTCTTCCATCCCCCAACCTCTCCCCATGGCTGACACACCACTGGGCGTGGGAGCCACTGTGCTCACCCCTATCACCCCTACACTCTGACCTAGGAAAACGCACATATTGATCAGCCCAGATTATAATGCTCCCTCAACTTTTCAAGAAAGAAATGCTTGCTTGGGCTTCCAGCCAGATGGTCAACCTGTCTTTGAGGCAGAACTGCCCCCAGTCGCACAACTAAGATGAGCTTTTGCTCACTGGCTGGTGGGAGAACTTTCCCACAGCTCTCAGGACAGAGAGACTTCCGAGAGGCATCTCAGGAAAACGTGTAGCCCCTCAAAATCCTCCACTACCCTGTGGGGAGGAAGGGACCTCATGGCTCTTGGAAGAGAAGAGTCAGCTGCCAATGCCAGCTCTTTCCTCCGCCTTCTTGGCATCCTGACACCCTCAGTCTAGGCAGGGACTGAACCCTAACCCTAATCCAGCCTCCAGCCATGCATTCTCTGCAGGAGAGGAACACGGCAGAGCCTCAGCTTCACCCTCATGAGGTTCTAAACAGGAGCAAGAGCAAGAAGAATTACCATATATTTCAATTCATTTTCATGTAAGGCTGCCAGGAATTGTTCATGGTGCCAATAAAGCATTCTGATTAAGGATAATTCCAGGAAGCTTGGCTTCTTTTGATGAAACACATGAAGAAGAGAATAAAAACCCGGTGCCCTTATGAGCATCTGGATCCAGGTTTTGTTTCATTTATTATTTTGTTATTGTATTTTTATTTAGGGTGTAGGTTGCTGGAGGTGGGGTGTGTATACCCACCACAGCATGAATGTGGAGGTCAGAGGGCAACCAGTAGACATCAGATCTTTTCTATGATCATGTGGGTCATAGGCCTCAAACTCAGGGTATCAGGCCTGGGGGCACTTGACCCACTTAGCTACATTGTTTCACATTTCTAAAAGTCCAAACACTAATATAGAATTTAATGTGTATGAAGAAGTGTGCAGCTCAAAGGTCCCACATGGACATGGACATATCACCTGACCACTGACAAAAGAGGAGCCCAGACATGGAGATGACCCCATGACCTAAAATACACAACTATATACAAGATATCAAACTACTCATTCCCATGCTACCAAGGTCACTGTTGGCAGATTTCTCACTTGTGTTTCTCTCTTAATTAATTGGATCAATTCCTAATGTGCTACTGTTTTCCAGCAGCGCAAAGCTGTTTTTTTGTTTTTGTTTTGTTTTTTGTGTTTTTTTTTTTTGGAGGAAAAGACATGTTCCTTTTATCATTTTTGAAGGTGTGCCTGGGCCAAGATCCTTTCTTCCATTGGATGAGGGGCTTGCTTTAAGATTTGTGGTGGTTTGAATAAAGGCCTTGCCCAAAGTGGTGGCACACACCTTTAATCCCAGCACTCAAAAAGCAGAGGCAGGCAGATCTCTGAGTTCAAGGCCAGTGTGGTCTACAGAGTGAGATCCAGGACAGCCAGGGCTACACAGAAAAAATCTGTCCCAAGAAAACAAAAGGGAAGGAGGAAGGAAGGAAGAAAGGAAGAAAGGAAGAAAGGAAGAAAGGAAGGAGACTGGTCTCCGCAGGCTCATATATTTGAATGCTTGGGCATCAGAGAGTGGCACTATTTGAGAAGGGTTAGAGGTGTGGCCTGTTGGAGGAAGTATGTGAGGGGTGGGGTGGCCGTGAGATGTCAAAAGCTCAGGCCGGGCTCCGGGTCTCTCTGCTCTTCCTGCTGCCTGTGGATCCCAGGCTCCGGGTCTCTGCTCTTCCTGCTGCCTGTGGATACCAGGCTCCGGGTCTCTGCTCTTCCTGCTGCCTGTGGATCCCAGGCTCTGGGTCTCTCTGTCCTTCCTGCTGCCTGTGGATCCCAGGCTCCGGGTCTCTCTGTCCTTCCTGCTGCCTGTAGATCCCAGGCTCCGGGTCTCTGCTCTTCCTGCTGCCTGTGGATCCCAGGCTCCGGGTCTCTGCTCTTCCTGCTGCCTGTGGATCCCAGGCTCCGGGTCTCTGCTCTTCCTGCTGCCTGTGGATCCATCTATAGAACTCCAAGCTGCTTCTCCAGCGCATGTCTGCCTGAGTGCATTCCCCCTGCCATGGTGATGCCGGAGTAAGCCTATGCAACTGTGAACCAGCCTCGGTTAAATGCTTTCCTTTGTAAGAGTTGCCATGATCATGGTGTCTCTTTACAGCAATAGAACACTGACTAAGAAAGGGTTTTTTGTTTTTGTTTTTTGCTCATTGTTGGCTGGTTTGGGCTTCTTAATAGCATGCGTGCGTGTGTGTGTGTGTGTGTGTGTGTGTGTGTGTGTGTGTGTGTGTGTGTGTGTGTGTGATATGTGGTACCAGTGGAGGCCAGAAGAGGGTATCAGATCCCCAGAAGCTAGAGTTACAGGTGGCTAAGAGCAGCCTGGCGTAGGATCTGGGAACTGAACACAAGACTTCTGGAAGAGTAGCACGTGCTCTTACCCACAAACCATCTCTCCAGCTCTTTCTCTTGTTTTTGGAGACAAGATCTCATACAGCCTAGGATGACCTCAAACCCACCATGTAGTCAAGGAAGGATGAAATATCATATTTTCTCTCTCAAGTTATTCATGTACATGAAATTATAAAGTGCATTGAGTGGAGGTTATTAAAACTACTTGGGGTTTGTGCCATCAGGAACAGTGAACTCTATTCGCAAATGAATTAATTTCATCTAGACAGCATCCAGAAAGGTAGAACATGCCTGACCCAGCAGACCACAGATCCACAGCTGATAGAAACTACAGCAAGAGTTTTAGACACTCTTTTTCTTTAGTTTTCACTATGGGAGTACCCCACCAGGAGCTGTTTTCCAGAACATTTATATCATACCAGCACACCCGATATGAAAACATCTGAACTACAAGTCCAGGCACATATACTTGCTTTCATTCGAGTGTTTCCGCCTAAGTAGTTCATCAGCTGTGTTTGCGCCTTCTCTTGATAAATATTTTGGATCACTGGAAAACACCTGCATCAGGATCTCATCTGAGGGAGCAAGGAGAGCACGTTAACACCAGCAGCACACATGGGTGGTATTTTGCTCTGTGCATACGCCACCTGCCCTTGGGTGACACGGACATGAGCGAGTGACTCGAACTCAGAAGATGCAGGATGCTCTTCCCTAAAATGCTGTCACAACTACAAACTCATAGCTGCATCACCCTCCACGCAGAGGTGGCTAGAAACTCTGTCCCATGCCTCAGATGTGGAGATATACGCTCCTTCTTGATCCTGATGGCATTCGGGCTCCCCAGAGACTTCCCCGGCTACGCGCCAGACATGAGGCAAAACATGAAAGGTCATTGGGAGGCTTTACTTATAAAAACTCTTATAAGTAAGAGATGGTGAGATAGGTGAGCTAAGAGAAAAGTGAGCCCTGGCCACTCTTCCAGAGGACCAAGGTTAGAGTCCCAGCATCCACACACGGCCTCGAAACTTGTTTCAGACGGCTGTGGCCTTCTTGGGCACCACATGCATGTGATACACAGACGTACATACAAGCAAACACTCATCCACATGAAATAAAGCTTTTTAAAAACTAGTGCTAATGTTTCAGGGATAGATCTTTTTTTAATGTTTTAATGTCTCTTTCCTTTTCAACACTTGAAGACATCTGTTTTTCCCTAGAATGTGGTTCTTTTACCCCTTTACTAGGCTTTCTTTGCTAAGACACAGAAAACAACCATTGAAAATCCCATTCATGCCTCAGGAGCTCTGAGACCATTCCCAAGATGTGTGTGTGTGTGTGTGTGT
>CM053756.1:6220686-6268660 GCA_028658305.1 Pachyuromys duprasi
GAGAGAGAGAGAGAGAGAGAGAGAGGGCTTCTCTGTGTAGCCTTGGCCATCCTGGACTCACTTTGTAGACCAGGCTAGCCTCAAACTCACAGAATCTCCCTGAGGGCTGGAATTACAGGCATGCACCATAGCCCCTGGCTTTGACCATTTTCATTCTGCTCCCCCAACTCTTCCCAGAGTCTCTCCAGTTCCCTACCCACTCAACTTCATGTTCTTTCTCTTTCAAAAAAGCAAAACCCCAAACAGGAAAAACCCAAAGCATGAAAATCAAAACAAACTTTAAAAAAAGAGAAATCAATAAGACAAAAACAAAACAAAACAAGTAACATACACAAAAAGGGGGGGTCTGTTTTGTGTTGGCCAGCTGCTTCTGGGCATGGACCCTCTCCTCAAGCATGGTGGATATACCTGTGACTCGCTATTGGAGAGCGCTGGCTTTCCCTCTCCTGGCAGGCATCAGTCGCAAGCAGCTTCTGGGTCAGGGGTTAGACTTTGTGTCCACTTCCCTTCTGTGTGCTGGGGTTCTGTCTGGTTTGAAGTGCTGCAGCTTCTCGTGTGTGCTGTCACGGTATCTGTGAATTCATATGTGCAGCAGACCTGTTGTGTCCGGAGAACGCTATTTCCTCAGTCATCACACCTCTGACTCTTACAGTCTTTCCGCCTCCTCTTCTGCACGGATAGCTCAGTCTTGAGGGCAGGGGTTTGACACAAATATCCCATTTAGGGCTGAGTGCTCCGAAGACTCTCTGTCTAGCTGTGGATCACTGTCAGTTACCGTCTAATGCAAGAAGACGCTCTAAAGGGGATATCTTTACCAAATCGCTCTCCCCCAGGCTCGGGGATCTATGTAGAAAAGATTGTAAGAGCCAGAGGAGGTAGATGACTCCAAGAAAGTGTTATTTTCCATACACAGCAGGTCTGGTGCACGTATGAACTTGGAGAGACTGTGACAGCACACACGAGACATATACAAGTTCAAACCAGACAAAAGCCCATCCCTAACCAAGAAGCTACTTGCAACTGATATCTTGTAAGAGGGAAACAATCAGTTTTCTTCAGTGGAGTGACATTGGTGTATCAGCCATACTACAGAGTAGGGCCCATGCTCACGAGTAGTTGGCCAATATGAAATGGGCTTCATGTTTGTTTTGTGCATCTGCGTGTGTGTATCTGTATGTGTGTTTGTATGTTGGTTTTGTTTTGTTTTGTTTTGTTTTAGTTGGGTTTGTTTTGGTTTGGTTTTTTGAGACAGGGTTTCTCTGTGTAGCCCTGGCTTGTCCTGGACTCAGTTTGTCAACCAGGCTGGCCTTGAACTCAGAGAGATTCACCTGCCTCTGCCTCTCTGAGTGCTGGGATCACAGGCATGCACCACTATACCCGGCTTGGGTTTTTGTTTTTGTTTGTTTGTTTGTTTTGTTTTCTTTCTTTTCTTTTTTTTTTAAGAGAGAGAAAGAACATGAAGTTGGTTGGCTAGGGAGTTGGAATCTAGGTGTAGCTAGGAAAGGGAAAAGAATATGATCAAAATTTAGTGTATGAAAAGTAAAAAGAAATGTAACACCCACATAAGAACATTCTGCTAGTATATCTGTAGTCAATATTAAATATTAATTAGGTTTGTATAATTGACGGGAGATTTTTATTTTTATATGTCGAACTCTATGCCCTTCAGAGAAAACACTTGCAAAGATAAAACAAAATAAGAGGTTCTAAAAAAGAAAGAAAGAAGGAAAGACCATTCTTGCCGGCTCCGCTGATGTCTGAGCAACGGAACAGATTCCTGGAGCTCTCCTGTCCCTTCAAGTTACGTCAGGATCTTTGCTTTTCTCAAAACCTGAATAAGAGTTTCAGAGGAAAACAATGAGGCAGCCCTGGGGGGCTTCAAAGGCCCTCACGTAAAGGTCTTCCCACACCCCAGGTGTGAGCACCTGGACAGGTCCGCCTGTTCCTGTCTCCTGGGCTATTCCCACTCCCTGGACCCTGCAGCCACCTCCCGGTCCCTCTTGCAGAAGGAGAGCCCTTTGTGGGCCTTTGCACTCCACTTGCCGATTATCTTCCTGGGACTCTGATACTTAGAGGAACAGATTTTAGCCACAAGGCAACACTCTACTTCCCTTTGAAGCAGTGGGAACAAGTAGCCCCAGAGACAAGCAGGAGACTTCTTCAAATGCAACCTTAAGTTTTCATAGCATGAAGTGACTTACCAAATATCTTAGCCAAGTGTTCCTCTTGCTGAACTTGATGTGAACTTGATGCAAATTGAGAGTCATTGAAGCTGATATAGTGGAGATGAGCTGTGGGAAAGCAAACCTGAGCTGTGGTTAAATCTTTCCTCGAACCCACACCCAGTCTCTCTGAAGCCCCCCTCCTCTGCAAGGCTCCTCAAAAGGAGCAACTCACAACTGGCATCTTAGTCTCTTTCTCATTGCTGTTAAAAGTTTCTCTGGCAAATTCAACTTAAGGGAGAAAGAATTTGTGTTGGCTTGTGCTTCTAAAAGGACACAGTCTATTACGGGTCACAAGACACGGGGAAGGGGGCAGGGGCAGGAGCAGGATGCTGGCTGGTGGTACCACATCCACGCTTAGCAAGCAATGAGAGACACGTGCACTCTGCTTTGCTTTGCTCCGCTCACTTTCTCTATCTGATACACTCCAGCATCCCCAGCCCAAAAAATGGTTCCACCCACATCAATTAATATAATCAGATGACCGCCCCCAGGCATGCCTAGAGGCCCATCTCTCAGAAGCATCTAGATCCTGCACAGTGGAGAAGCAGCCATCACAGTGACCCCGGGCTTTCTTTGAGTGGCATGGGGCATCAGCAAAACATCTCCAAGTGTCTGGGTCTGCAAGATGGTTCAGCAGGTCAAGTCAGTGAGTTCAATCCTGCTTCCCCTGGGGGTGGGGGATGTGAGGAGAGGACCAACCCCTGACTTCCGAGTGCACACCATAGCAAATCTGTGTACATACACATGAAACAAATGTGTGGAGAACCATTTCAAACAGCACAGAGCCCAGAGGAGGCCCTTTTCCACAGTTTTCTCACAGACAATATGCACAGCCACTGAGTGATTTGTGTGCACACTCTGGCTCTCACTACAGAAGAAACTTGGTAGAAGGGCCTGGGTGGTGGGTGCCAAATGATGTCAAGCAGAGCTGCTTAGAGCCAATAAATTGCAAAGATGCAGTTCTCTGTTAATGAGACATGAGGAGTCCTTAGGACCAGATACACCTAATCCTTAAGCACTTTGCCGAAAACATGTCGCACTCTATCAACAAAACTTGCTGCAGGGCAAGCTGGCAAGATGATGTGCCAAAAGTAATCACATTCATGCCTTTGTTGAGCAGCCTACGAAGTGCACTGGCAGCATCGTAAGTTACAAAACTGCTTTCCTTACAGCGTCATTTCAACCCAGCACATTCTTCTGGGTTATTTTGATAAGTGATGACCCATTTTCAATATTTCTCTTAATGGAGAAGGCCTCCTCTGTTGTTCACAGGTTTTAGGGCTAACATACCTATGTGCATGGGGGTTTTATGTTGCTTTGTTTCGTGCATGTGGCCTGCTGTTTTCTCTTTGCGTTAGCATTTGAGCACAGGTTTCAACAGAGAAATCAGCTGTTCTTCCCAGGGCAAATAGTTTACAAAGACAGTGGCAGGGGTGGGTGCTGAGGAAGTATTGAGAAAGTTCTATATCCCCAGACTATGTAGAGGCATTCACCGGTAGGAAACCAGAAAGTGAGAGTGACAAGAATTTGTCAGCTTGTGTTGCCAGGAACAATGTATCTCACTGAAAATGATACTCCTGCCCTCTGGACAATATCTATAGCAACAGGACCTGCCTGACCCTGTACAACAGAGATGATCCCCACACCAAAATGAAAAACAAAAACAAAACAAACAATCAAAAAACAGCCAGTCACATTTTAAATCACAGACTCCATAAATAATGAAAGTTAGGGTGTGGGCTCCGGATAGTCTTTCTTCACACCTCAGTTTGGTGGGCCCCCACCAAAAACTGGGTCCTAAGATGCTCAAGTCTTGAGCACAGCACACCCAATACAACACAGCCTGTTTAAAAAAAAAGCTCATGCGCACTTGGAATCCATTGCCATATACTTGCTTTCATTCACATCTCTTCCTGTGATCAGTCTGCCAGCTGTTCTTGCGTCTTTTGATACATCATCTAGATTTCTGGGAAACACCTGCAGCAGGATCTCATCTGAAGAGAAGTGAGAATTGTTAAGAGCAGCAACACATGCGGTATTTTTTGTTCTGTGCCTACCTAAGAGGTTCACGAATTCGGGAATGAATGACTCAAACCCAGAGGATGCAGGCTGCTGGGCTCTGAGCTGCCATGCCATCATGACTGCAGCAGATACCCCGGGCAGAGAGCACTACCCACCAAGCCCAGAAGGCTAGCAACTCTGCCCCATGTTTCAGGTTTCCTTCTAGTTCAGTGGTTCTCAATCTGTGAGTCATAGTTTTGGGGTGGAACAACCTTTTCCCAGGGGTCACCTAAGACCATAGGAAAACACAGGTGTTTACATTATGATTCGTAACAGTAGCAAAGTTATAGTTAGGAGGTAGCAAGGAAACAATTTTAAGGTTGGGCATCACCACACATGAGGAATGTGTAGTAAATAAAGTGTTGCAGCATTAGAAGGTTGAGAGCTCCTGATGTCATTCTGACCTACCTCTGGGAGTGTTCCCAAGCTGCCCCATGTACAAGCAAAACTCGTTCTTCTGTCTACAAGACTCACATACTTTCTTCGCCTGAGACCTCCTAGAGCTTGTTCTCTTAAGATGCTCGTTACTCTAACAGGCCAGAGCCCACAGCCGGAAGCAACAGATCAACCCTTTCCCATCCCTGCAAACCCCACCCTCCCCAGCTGTGCCCTGGGGCAGAGTTAAGCTGTTCTGTCCCATGCTTTGCCATGGCTTTTACAGGTCCTAATGAGTGCTTCTACCCAGTACCTGGCTCCCCCATGCTCCTGTCATGTAGGCTGTACCAGACTAAATCACATGCTGGGACTCCACACGCGCGCACACACACACAATGATAGAAAAGCCAGATTCTTTTGCTGGAAGGATTTCTTTGAAGGCTCTCCTCTGGCCTTCCCCATCATCCTGTCGGTTTAACTACCTTTCTCATTTTAAGCTATTCCTCTGCCATGGTTTAAGTGTTCAATGCCTCCCAGGGGCTTGTGTGTTTGGACACCCCTGTCCTCAGCTAGGGGTGCTCTTTGGGGGGGTTATAGAACCTTTAGGAGGTGGAGCCTTGCTGGAGGAACTATATCTTTGAGGACAGGTTTTTGAGGGTTTATAATCTCACCCTGCTTTCTGTTCAATCCAATTGCGCGCGCATGTGTGTGTGTGTGAAAACAAAAGCAAGCAAGCAACAAAACAAAGACCTCAACTTTACAGGCCCAGGCTGCAGCTCTACAGGAGGGTACTTTCCTGGCAAGCATGGGGTTCCTGGTTTGGGCCCTAGCAACACTGTAATGGTACCCCTCCACTGAACCTAATGCTGAGGACATGGACACGTATCCTTTAATGTCCCCCAGTGGGCCCCAGCTCAGCTTGGTGCCTCATGCTCTCTGCTAAGCAGAAATCATCCAGGCAGGCCTGGTGTGGTGGGCTGAGGTGTGGCCACGGCTCCCGGAAACTTCCACTAGCTGCCCTCATGCTGAGAAGCAGAAACCCTACTGGGGTTTGCTTTATTGCTCCTACTTGCTTAAATTTGGGGTACTTGGACACCCAGAGGAACTGCTTTTTAGCCACAAGGCAGGACGCTTGCCTTCCCTCCTGCCCAAGCCACCAGGAACAGTGGACAGCTTCCACAGGAGACTACTTACCAAAGAGCTTAGCCAAATCTTCATCAAGATGCTTTGAATCTGAGGGAAACTTGTTCTCCACACCTGTGGGGGAAAAAAAGAGTTTCACTGTGATTAAATCTTCCACTGGTCAGGCAGGCATGACAGTGCTCACCTGGGACCCTAGTACTTAGGGGTGAACGGGAGTTCTTGGCCAGCCTTGCCTACAGAGAAAACTCAAGGCCAGCTTGAGCTACATGACCCTGTCTCAAAACAGACTTTCATTTATGCATCACCCCTACCGTGCTAAATACATCCCAAGATCTCTGTGGATACCTGATACCATATATAGTACCAAAGCCCATGCATGTTTTTCCTACTTAACTGTTACTTATCATGCATGGCAGCCATAACTTTTGCCATGTGTGGTATAATATCAAACAAGCACAGTTGTTCTTGCCTTCTTCACAATTGCATGGATGGAAGATTCGCTCAGGGGTGGAGGCTGAGGTTTAGTGGCAGAGTTCAAAGTCTGAGTTCAGTTCATCCCAACTGTACATCTTATCAACCTCAGCATCCAATTCCCTTCTTCCTGTAGCCAAGAACGTTTTTTTCTCATTGCTTAAAAGAAGCACTTCGTTTCTCCTCCCTGGCGTACTTAAATTGACTGTGCCACCACCTGGGCTTTGGGGCCTTTATTAAGAGAGCAAGCAGGCTGGAAAGATGGCTCAAGCAGGTAAATGAGGAACTTGCCTCCAAGCCTGATGGCCTGAGTTTGTTCCCTGGGACCTCCAGGGAAGAACTGACCTCCGTAAGTAGTCCGCCGACCTCCATGTACGCACATGTAATTAATTAATCAATTAAAAGTGATAGAGTGAAAACACAGGGCTGCTTGAACACGTGGCATCCGTGAGAGAAGGCAGGCTTCGTGCGCAGCATGGACACACCGACACAGCAATGACTCCATTTGTACAACAGATGGAGAGCTCACCAAATTTCATCAAAGATAAGCGGAACAGTGTGCAAACTTAAAATGTATGGATTATTTCTGCGTTTTTTTTTTCATTTACTATTTTCTGACATGTAACAGAAATCACAGAAAGCAAAACCGCAAATTCACTGGGGACTGCTGCACTGGACTTAAATCGATATTCCTTTGCACAATCTATTTTGGGGGTGCCGAGGATTGAACCTGGAACCTGGTGCACCCTGCACCCTTCCCTTTACATGTGTTTTGAGAAGAGCCTTTTGCAGATGACCTGCACCTATGGAAAGCGCGTGGGCGGAGTCCCATTGGCTGGGTACGGTTGACATTCTCCCTTGAGGATGCTGGGATAGATATATCCATAAGAGGCTGAGAAGGAGGGGGAGTTTGCCAGTGTGTCCTATCTGTCCGCCCCCCCCCCCCGACACACACACACATCACTTAATACTAGCTTTTTATTTGTTTGGTTTTGCTTTCAAAGCAATCGTATTCAAGAAAACTGTCATAGGATTTGTTCTTCCTGGGTCTTGGGTCTGTTCTGGCGTGTCACTACTGTAACAACGTCAATGGCAGCCAGTGTTCACACTTCAGGGATTTCTGCAAGCTGTGCCCAGTTCACCTATTGCCTCTGTAGTGATGACGGACATCGCAGTTTAAGTCACCTTGGCATAGTATGCTATTTCAGATTTCAAAGCAGGACTCACTCAGGAGGAACAACAACCTTCCCTGGCCTTGTCCGAGCATCTTCAGAACTTGCTTGCACCCCGCACACACTTTCCTATCTTCACAGCCGGAACCTCCGGTTGGGTCAACTCCAGAGTGTTCATTTTCTTCGTGACTTCCGTCCTCCCACCTTAGGGGCCCAACCAAGAGCCACTGCCAAGATGGCTGAGGGTGGGGAGGAAGATGTACCCAGCACGCAAGACTCTTCACGGCAGGGAGGGTCAGCCTTATTATTTTTTAGGAATTACGAGCAATGTCTGGTCCACATGAAGTTCTCTCTTCTGCGAGGCTGCCATCAATGGCTCTCAGCGAGCTTAGGCTCGGACTCAGCTCTGAGGAGAGCTGAGGCAGGTGAGCACATTTCACAGTTTTTGTCGTATCGGTTGGTGGGTTGTTTGTTTGGTTGGTTGGTTGGCTGGTTTACATTGAAGGGTTTGGAATGAGGTGGATGAGGAGTCACTTTGGCCAGTCTGGGAAAAGAGGGAAAATGCTATTTCACTCTACACTCATTTTCACTGTGGATCTGCAAGGTGAGGATGCTCAGAGTGCCCAAGGCTAGCCCATTCATTAAGCAAAAAAAGGTGTGTGTGTGGGTGTGGAGAGAGAGTTGGTTTGGGTTTAAGACAGGGTTTGATGATGTACAAAGGAACAGTTCCTTGTTCCTGCCTTCATCTCTTCTTTTCTTTCCTTCTCTTTCTTCTTTTTTTCCTCTTTCTTTCTTTTCTTTCTTTCTCTCTCTTTTTCTCTCTTATTTTCTTTTTCTTTCTTTCAAGACAGGGTTTACGTGGCAAATTCCCTACAAAGCCCAGACTGACCTTGAACTCCTAATCCCACCGCTTTCAGCTTTCAGGTGCTTGGATTACAGCTGTCATGCCTAACCGGGCACAGAGAACCTCTGCTGTTGTCACTAACAACTGAAAAAGGTGCTTTGTTTTGTTTTGTTGTTGGGTTTGGCTTTTCAAGACAGTGTTTCTCTGTGTAGCCCTGGCTGTCCTAGACTCACTTTGTAGACCAGGCTGGCCATGAATTCACAGAGATCCTTCTGCCTCTGCCTCCGAAGTGCTGAGATTAAAGGTGTGGGCCACCAGCACTTGGCCAACTGAAAAGTTTAAGGTGCAAATGCAGGTAGTGTGGATCAACCATGTCCTTTAAGACTCATGGCCCTTGGCACTCCTGCACCCCAGACTTTGAAATCAGCACTTGGGGCAGCTTCAGGGATGAGAATAAACCGCTAGAGGAGTTTGGAAACCTGTGGAGAGCTGAGTCATTTCACGGTCGTCTATTTGGGTTTTGTTTGAGTTGGGGTTCATCTTAAACTCACAATGTGCTGATCTTCCCATCTCCACCTCCCAGACGTTGGGACCTCCACTGTGGGCCACCACGCCTGGCTTATAGTGATGAGGATTAACCCATGGCCTTGGCTTTTCCCATGCTAGGCAAACAGTCAACCAACTGGACCACCTCCAGGCCTTACGCTCCTTGTGCTCTGCCACTGAGCTACATCCCAGCCCTGAGGCATCACTCCCTGCTGTGATGGTGTGACCAAGCAGTGTCTAAACAGATCTGGATTCAAGGTCAAGGCTAGCTTTTCCCTTCTGAGTATGCAAGCCCACCAGGAAACCTATTCGCAGGACACAGCAGCACGTTCTGAGAGTCACAGAACATTTGTGAAATGCTCCTAAAAAGCTGACGCTCCGGCATAAAACTAGTGACAGGGCTCACTGCACACGGTGCCCTGACAGACACGAGAGGAGATGAAGCAAGCGTATGTGCACATGTAGCTTTCAACTGCAAAAATGGTAAACAGGTTTTTTTGTGTGCTTGCTTGCTTGATGCAAGGTAAGCAATTTACCCCCTGAGCCATCTCACCCTTTGGGATTTTGTGTATCCTGAGAGAGTACTTTTCTTCCTCCTCTTTTCCAGCTGTCATTCTGACTGAAAGTCTCACGCTTGTCGGCTTGTCAGATAAAGGGGCCTGCTGTCAAGTTCAGTCTCCAGGCTCCACGTGGTGCAACGAGAGAACCTACTCCTGCAAGCTGTCCTCTGGCCTCTGCATGCCAGGAGGAACATGTTTGTCTGTCATCTTCACCCCCTCCCCCATAAATAAAGTACATGAGAGAGAGCAGCGCCTCTCTTGAGCTGTGTGTACAAAGCTGCACTTGTCTTCCATGGCAGGTGATGCTATTCTCTTGACTTGGTGTACTTAACTGTCGGGAACCAAAACTGGAGCTTCCTCCACTAGGGTCGTATGATCTATGTGCTCACAGACGCAGCAGCTTCCCACTGAGAGGCGTTCACGGAATGTGGTCAGCCTGTCAGTCTAGCAAACAGCAAGACTGATGGCAAATGGTGCAAGACCATCAAAATCAAAGAAGGAAACCTGACATGCTTTGAAAAAGCCGTGTTCATAACAACATTGTTTATGAGAACCAAACAGTGAGAACAGCCCGAATGTCCATCAGCTGATAAGCAGAGAAATGAAGGCAGCAGAGTGTCCCTCAGTCTTTGAAGAGAACAGAGTAGTATGCGCTCCAGAAACGAGCCTGGAAAAGTGCTGAGGGAAAGATGGCAGACACAAAGCCCACGTGGTATGTGATTCTATTGACAGGAGATATCAGGAGTAGGTAACCCACAGAACAGACAGCAGTGCAGGCCTTGTCAAGGATTACAGGTAAAGAAGGGAAGATAATTAGTAATGACCACAAAGTTATTTTTAGGGCTAATGAAAATGTTCTGAAATTAGGTACTGGTGATTTAGTTCTCTGTTCACACACTAAACTCCACAGGAGTACATAGCTTTTAGGGGTAATTTTATCTTTCTTTTGTTTATTTGTTTGTTCTTTCTCTTTTTCTTTCTTCCTCTTTTTCTTTCTTTCTCTTTTTCTTTCTTTCTCTCTTTCTTTCTTTCAAGATAGGGTTGTTGCTATGTTGCCCAGCCTGGTTTTGAACTCATAGACATAACAATAATAATGTTGATGGAATTAGAAAAAAAAATCCTAAACTCAAGTTATTCGTGTCAGCAAGTGAGTTTTATTGTTGATATCGTCCTAAGGTTGTGGTTTTAACACCTCTGTGTGTGAGTGGGTGGAGTGGCACGCCCTTGGAATCCCAGCACTTAAGAAGCCAAGGAAGAAGGTCACATGTTCAAAGCCAGCCCGGGCTACCTGCCTCAGAACACAAGAACCAACAGGGAAGAAAGCAGACACACGCTAACCAAGAAGCATCCGGAACATCGTAGAGAAGCAATGTTCTCTCCTATGCGCCTGCACCAGGAACATTCAGCCTTCCCCTCTTCCACAGCACGGTGGAGCCAAGACCGAGTCATCCGAGAGAACACGGGTCCGCTCACGGAGCACAGGTATGCCAGATGCTCACTCCAAAAGCCCCCAAAATGAGGAAGGTGCATCCGAGTCTGCTTTCTGCTGCTGTGACAAGCATGATCAAAAGCAGTGTGGGGAGGAAAGGATGTGTTTACGGCCCATCCTTGAGGGAATTTAGGGCAGGAACCTGGAGTGAGGAACCAAAGCCATGGAGGTGTGCTGCTTCTGGTTTGCTTCTCCTGACAACCAGGAATACCCTTCACAGGTGGGACAGGATTGTCTGCATAGAGTTCTCATCAGCAGCAAGAGCAACTTCTAAATGTCAGCTACTTGATGGAATCCAGCGGTCAGGCCACATCCTTTTCCTCCATGCAGCTCTCTCTCTCTATATATATATACCTATCCTTTACTTGATAACCAATGTCAGCAGAGCAGGCCAGCTTGATCCTCTCTGTTCTAGTGAGCTTTCTCTCTCTCTACATATATATATGACATATATGTCATATTTATATTTATATATATTATATATATATATCTGTATCTCTGTGTTTATCTCTCCCTCCTTCCTCTTTCCCCACCCCCTTCTTTCCTTTACCTATTTCCTCTCAAAGATCATAGTCTGTCCTGGTAGGTTAGGTCTTTGTGGTCAGCATCAAGAGAGACAGGCTTGCTCTACTCTATGTGACAGTATATCTTTACCTCTCTCTTCAGTCTGCCTTTAGCCAAAATTCCCTCACTGGTTAAGAGCGTTTGCTGCTCTTGCAGAAGACCTGAGTTCAAATCCCAGCACCCAAATCAGGCAGCTTATTCCATCTCCTATAACTCCATCTCCAAGGGATCCAACACCTCTAGCCTCTAAGGATATACAGAGAAACCCTGTCTCAAAAACAGAAACAAAAACAACCTTAAAGATCTGAAACTGCCAGAGGAGTGGTTCTTTTTTTTTTTCTTAAGATTTATTATTTATACAGTATTGTGCCTGCATGTACACCTGCAGGCCAGAAGAGGGCACCAGATCTCACTCTAGATGGTTATTGTGGTAGACTGGGAATTGAACTCAGGACCTTTGGAAGAACAGCCAGTGCTCTTAACCTCTAAGGACCTTTGGGAGAACAGCCAGTGCTCTTAACCTCTAAGCCATCTCTCTAGCCCCAGAGTAGTAGTTCTTAATCTGTGGGTCATGACCTGTTTGGCAAACCTCTATCTACACCCCCCCCAAATTAAATTAAATTCATAACAATAGCAAAATTACAGTTATGAAGTAGCAACAAAAATAATTTTATACTTGGGGTCACCACAACATGAGGAACTGTATTAAGGGGTCACAGTATTAGGAAGTATTCCACCCTCCAGGAAAAATACTGCAAGATCTAGCCACAGGGAAGGACTTTCTCATAAGACTCCAGTCCCTCACAGAAAAAGGCCCGCCAGTCATGGTGAGAGCCTGTTAATGAAGATATCACATGTTCTGGTAGCAAGACAGAGCACTCACACTGGCCTAGACTTGGAGTGCCCCCTCTGCCTGCAGCCCCCAAAGTTTTGGAAGGGGCCACTCAGGCTGCTGGAGAGAAAATGGCATTGTCGTTTCTTATTTATTTATTGTGTATGAATGTTTCACCTGTGTTGTATGTCAATAGACCGTGTGCGTGTGTCAGATACCCTGGAACCGAACTTATGCGTTATTATGAGCTACCATATGTGTGGTGGGAAATCAAACCTGGGTTTCACACAAGAGCAACAAGTCCTCTTAACTAACAATGGCCATTTCTCCAGCCAGTGTCCTCAAGTGTTGCTGGGACATGGATCCTGCACACTACACTACCAATCAGCCAGGCAAAACGTACCCATGGGCACAACAGTGGCAAGTCGGTTATAGGAGGCAACCAACCAGATTCTAATTGGACTCGAGGCCCGCCCTAGGTTAGAAAGTTCATGTCTGGTACCTCAAGCCTGGTCAAAGGCCCATGGCTAAGGAGGTCATGGACCCTCGTGCGGAAGGCTCTGCTGTTGCTCTGCTCAACAGTTCGGGCGTAACTGTCAGGTAACCTTGCTTGTGTGCATAGATTAGCGCTGCCGTCAGCTGCTGTCAGCAGAGAAGCTCCTTTTCTAAGTGAGCACTGGTAGTTGGTCAATGATGAGAATAAGTGAGTTTTGAATTCTCAGCTATACATGGGATGTCTACATCACCCCTTCCAAGCTTCAGGGAACATTGCAGAGGGGGAGAAAAGAACGTAAGAGCCGGAGGAAAGCATGGAGTGTGTGGAACCCTGACTTCCAGGTCTGACGAAGCCGCTTCACTCTCGTACTCACAGCAGCCATGATTATCTGCACAAAACCTCCGGGTTAGGCCAGACAACTTCCTGTGGTGAGGGGGAATGAGCTCTCGAGGGCTCACCACTCCCTGAGGGTGAACGATTGCAGGGAGGGAGCAGACATCTTTTTCTGTGGTGTAGCCACTTCGTCAGCAGCCTAGTGGGACTCATTGGACTATTTTTTAAACAGAGATGAAATTACCAGAGGGGCTCACTGGGACGAGGAAGGGAATTGGTGAGAGAGGTGAATATAAACACATATATTACATGTAAGTATGATAATGTATGCTGGGTATAATTAGTATATACTAATTGGGGAGGGGCTGATTTTGAGACAGGGTTTCTCTGTGTAGCCTTGGCTGTTCTGAACTCACTTTGTAGACCAGGCTGGCCTCGAACTCACAGTAATCCCCCTGCCTCTGCCTCCCTGTGTGCTGGGGTTAAAGGTGAATACCACCACGGCCAGCTTAGTATACACTGATTTTTATAATACATATGTGTGGATAAGATTAGGGGTTTTGTGCATAGCTGTTCTATTGATCTTCCTACTTTTGAGATGTCTGAAAATATTTATTTTAATGGAGGGCTGACATTTTTAAGTCTTATGGAATCATCTTTACAAAGCTCTGGAATTCGAGGCTGCCTCACAGGGAGGTTAGGTTCATTAGGACAGAAATCTAAACAGGAAGAAAAACTTTTCTTATGCTATTCCCTTCTCCCAAGGAACCTGGCCTCGTGGGGAACTGAGGAAGGTGGAGAGAGGACAGGAGGAGGCTCACCGTCCCAGCCTCTGCAGGAGGGGGCCACCAGCAGGCCTGACTGAGGCCTGTGAGTCGTCAATCCCTCCAGTTGCCATGACACTATACTTGTGATGGTACCTTCAGTCACAGAGATAGAGTAGGACTCTGCACCCCACTGGCTGCCCAGGAAGAGAACAAAGGAGAAGAGCACAGCGCCGCTCATCTTTGCCCAGCCAGCACACCATCAGGGAGGAGCCATTCTCCCAGACTTCCTGCAGACAATGACAGCAAGAACCTTGGGTTCCAGGGTGCTGTGGAACCCATGCTCTGTGAGCTCATACTGGGAGAGGGCCGAGTCTACAGTCAGGGCCCGAGAGGGATGGGAGGGGCCTCAAACACCCTCTCTGTTCACTCTCTTGGCTTTCTGAGGCCTTCTCAATCCTGGATGCCCTAGAACCTAAAGGTGTGGATGTATCAACAGGGCTCTTAGGATATGCAGGATAAAGCCAACTGTGGCCACTTAGGCCAACTACAAGCAGCTAGAACCAACAGGAACACAGTATTGACCAACACATCACATTAACAGGCGGGAATGTACCTCGGTGGTAAAGGGCTTACTTAGCACAGGAGGCCCTGAGTTGCATCGTCAGCACCCAGAAAATAAAAAGGGGTCACATTAACAAAGGGTAGAAGTGTAATCACTGTAGGTTGGAATGCGAAGGACCACATGTTAAAGATCTAATCACCAGCCAGCCTATGGAGCCATTGGAAATGGTAGACCCTCTAAGGATGCAGGACTTAGCTGGAAGATCACCAGAAGTTGGCTCTTACAGGAGTGTGGTGGTTTGTGGCTTATATATTTGAATGATTAGTCATCAGGGAATGGCACTACTTGAGAAGGATTAGGTGGTGTGGCCTTGATGTAGTGAGAGGTCTAATAACTCCAAAGTCCCCAGAAGGCCCCAGTCTGTTTGGCTTATCTGACTCTATGACAGGCTTCATTTTCAACTTTGCCTAACTAGGCCTGAGTTTCTGTTTTTCCAGAATACAGAAAATCACTTTCTGAGGGAAAAAAAACCAAAAAACAAAAAAATAACGAAGCTTGAAGGCAGCCAATCGGCTTAAAGTTTAACACATAGGCTTCAGCTAAGTCTAATGACTCAGCAAACCTGAGGAAAAGTCCTTAGCAACTCTGGAAAGTTCCTAAATGTTTAGCCAATCCTAAATTCCCCATACCTCCTAAGTCACTAGTAACCAATCGAATGAAAGGATATCTCACTCCTTCTGGAAATCGCCGTAATTGGGGTTAAATTGAGCCTGCCTGTTCACTTCATGGTCTCATTCTAAAGAATGGTGGCTCCGACATGCTGGTAAATTTCTGCAGAATAGACAGCCCTTCCTTTTACGTACTACCATGAGTCCGGGGTCGTGCTTCAGTGATTCTCAGGCCCTAACAGGAAGAGGTGTGACCTTGTGCTAGGGTCCAGAATTCGATGAAGGAATAACCCAGACTCAGATAGGAGAGTTTAGTTCTGCAGAATCCAGCATGCAGACATCACCAGTAGAATGGTGACCCTGAAATGAGCTCGCAGACTCAATTTAAAGCCAGTTAGGGGCCTTCAAAACCAGTTCAAACCACTTCAGATTGGTGGCTGAGCAAGCAGCTGGACCATTTCCTCCCCAGGCCAAATATCTTAGCCATCTCTGGTTGGTTGCACCTTTTTTGCAGTTTTTCCTATAAGTGGTATCATTTCTGAGAAATGGGAGTTTGAGCCTGTTCTGCCTAGCAAGGAACTGGTTTATCATGGCGTCGGCGGAAGTGTGCCACTGTGGGGTGGGCTGTGAGGTCGCAAAAGCCCATGCTGATCCCAGTGTCTTTCTCTTCCTGCTGTGTGTGGGTCCAGATGTAGAACTCTTGGCTGCTTTTCCAGCACCACGGCTGCCGTGTGCCGCCATACTCCACAACGTGCTGATATTGCTCACCTGCTCAAACTGTGAGCAAGCCTCAGTGAGACGTGTTATAAGAATTTCCATGGCCATGGTGTCTCTTCACAGCAATAGAACGGTGACTAAGACACTTCTTGGCCATTGGAAGGGGAGCAGCTCTCTCTACCAAGCTCTGCTACTCCCTGCCATGATGTTTTGTCTCTCTACAGGCGTAACAACACTGGATCTATGGACTAAAACCTGCTAAACCAGGAGTCAAAGGGAACATTTCCTCTTAAGCTGTTTGTCTAAGGTAATAGCTGACATCCCCAGTATAATAAAATGATTGCACCAGATAGAGCATAAATGGTTTTGATGCAATTGTGTCATTTCTCATAAGCCACTATGTCCTCTATTAAGTTTTAGAAGTATTGGACTATTTTAAGAGACTATTTAAATATATTTAATGTAAAGGAGTTTTAATTCAGAACAGGGCTGCTCTGGCAAGAGGTCACATCCAAAAACCTTTGAGGTCTTTGTGATCTGGCTGGAATACAAACGTACTTTCATTCCAGGAGACAGAGGCAAACAGATCTGAGTTCAAGGCCAGTCTAGACTAGAGCAAGTTTCAGATAAAGAAAAGCTTAGATCCAGGTGTGGTGGTACATACCCTTTAATCCCAAACAACGAAGGTAAAGTTATTTTGTAGAAGGAAGCGCCCATGTTTGAAAGTGATGCCTAATTGAGTGGCAGAAAAAGTGATGAATCAGGGAAAGACTTGGCAAAATAGGATTCAGCCAACTCTCACGAGAACAGAGAGGAAAGAGAAGCTACTTAAGGGAGCGAATGAGGGAGGGAGGGAGGAGGCAGGTCTACCTGAGTTTTACAGAGAGAGGTTGAATGAGAGAACAAGCTAGACACAGGTGAAGACAGAATGAGCCTGAGCATGAGTAGGAGCCAGAAGATTAGATAAGACAGCTGGAGTTAGTGTGCGGCCAAGCAGAGCAATACAGAGGCTGAAAGAAAAGCCAGATTGAACAAGTCAGCTGGGAGAGGAGTTTGAGCCAGAACAGCTGAGTTGAACCAGCCAGCCCAGGGCTCACAAAGAACAAGAAAGGGTGAGCTTATTAAGCAGTATGTCTCAGAGGCTGAAAACATTTTAGGTTAGATTGTACGGAGGGCTGGAAGCTTCCAGAATGAGCTTAGGTTAGCTGACAGTGGCAATAAGCCTCCGAGATGGCAATTACCTCAGGAGAATAAAGCTCCTTTTACAATTTAACTATACTTAAAAAAAAAAAAAAAGCATTTTCCTTTAGTGCTAGTCCCACAAATTATGTGGCCAGCCCTATGTGATGTGCAGTGACTATGGCCAGGGATAAACTGAATGAAGTGGCTAGGATGGAAGAAATCCTCTGAAGACAAAAGACACTCAGAGAGACAGTTACATGATGGATGAGGGAGGGCTGGAAGTCTGTCTTGGCAGTTAAGAGCACTTGTGCAAGGTTATGCATCCTTACAGACTGGCGCTCAGACGTCAGGACCCACACACACACCAAGCATGGTGCTGAGCACAGTGTTACCCCAGTGCTGAGATGGGCAGAGAGAAGATTGCTGGCGGTCACTGCCAGCCTAACTAAAAAATGAGAGCTCCAGGTTCCTGAGAGACCCTGCCTCAGAGGAACATGCAGGACAGCCACAGACGTGTGCATGCACTGCACACATACGTGATACATCGCAGACACAGAACTCTGATGGGGTAGCTTCCTAGGGTCACTAAATGTACCACAAAGATTATTTTCTCACCTGTCTGGAGGCCGGAAGTCTGAAATCAAGATGCTAGCATACTGGGCCTTTCTGCAGGCTGGGAGAAAGAGCTCTTCTCGGACTTGGCCTGAAAGCAATCATTTCCTGTCTATGCCTGCAACTCACTCTCTCTGCATACGGATCAGGGTCCAGTGGCCTCTTACATGGACAGCGTCTGCCACCTTGGATTGGAGTCTACACTTATAGCCTCATTTTGACTTCGTTACCTTTGTAAAGACTCTAAATCCAAATACACTCATATGGCTCCAAGGTTAGGATTTCAGCACCTAAATGTGGACCAATTCAATCCATCACAGCAGGGATAGCTTATTTTTCTAGGATACCTTCAAGGAAAAAAAAAAACTAGAAACACACACAAACCAATTATATTTAAAGAATAAGAGGACATGAATTTCAGGAGTGGGAGGGAAATGACAGGATTTGAGGAAGGAGATGGAAGGGGAAGGGTGTACTCACATAAGAAAGTCTCAGAAAATAAGATTAAAGTTAAAATTTGTAAAAGGAAACTACTGCTTAAAATTCTATTTCATACATATGTTTATGAAGTTTAAAATATTCAAACATTTAGATATGAATATAAAATTTAAAGCAAAAGCACTTATTTTAAAGATGCACATTAAATAATTTTAATATGATATATATTTAAAACAATACATTACATAAAGGTTTTATTAGTTTTTCTCTAATACGTTCCCTTCTATCATAGAAAGTAAAAAGTTTTAATGGTGTGTGTGTGTGTGTGTCTATGTGAGGGAACGCCAAGTGTGTGGATGTCTTTGGAGACCAAAAGATTGTAGGATGCCCTGAAACTGAAGAGACAAGTGGTTGAGAACTGCCCCTCCTGTCCCTGGGGCATGTGAAGTAAATTTTGTGGTTTTGTTTGGTTTGGTTTGGTTTTTTGAGACAGGCTTTTGTTTACTGCTCTAATTGGCTGTGGGAACCTTGGGGAGTAGGACCTAAAAATAAGGTAGACTAAAGTCTCATGCAGCAGCCAGTGTTTTTTTTTTTTTTTCAGAGCATCAGACAGTTTGTGCTCGCTGTCAAGAAGAGTCATATGAGTAAAGTGTGTCCAATTACAAGGGCATGTCGCACTGGTGGACAAGCTGCATGTGGCAGGCCAGCCACCCACGGCAAAAACATAGAGGCGTAAACACTAATAGACAGTTGTAATGAACAATCCAAAGGAAGCTCACGCCTATTCACCACACCTGGGAGGGGCAGGGAGCACATTCCAAGACCAAGCCAGTGTTTTTAAAGAAACTGAGGTCCCAAGACTCTTGTTTTCTTGGAGTTTTCTCATAAGCATTCAAGAATTCCCCCGCAAGACTCCATCCTTGGACCATGTTCCTACAGGGCTTCTCTGTCCAGGCTATCCTGGATCTTACTCTGTAGACCAGGCTGTCCTCAGTCGCAGAGATCCGCCTGTCTCTGCCTCCTAAGTGCTGGGATCAAAGATGTGCACCACCACGCCCGGCCGACTGGTTCCTAATATATGCAGTATATGTAATAAGTAATATTCTTGATATAAGTAATGTATGTTCTGCTTCATTGTCTCTGCTGAGGTCTGCATCAGGCTCTTACATTTTGAATAGTTTCCAAAGTTATTTGAACATAATTTAATTATATATTGGAGATTTGGGTTAGTTTTTTGTTTTTTTCTGAGACAGATTTCACTGTGTAGCCGTGGCTGTCCTGGAACTCCCTCTGTAGACCAGGCCGGCCTCAAACTCAGAGCTCCACCCGCCTGCCTCTGCCTCCCGAGTGCTGGGATTAAAGACATTAAAGGTGCCTGGCTCATACTGGAGATTTTTATTAAAAATTATTATGTAAATTTGGAGGCATGCATATGTAGTGTGCATATTTGTATACATGTTCATGCATATGGATGCATTTGTGAACATCATAAGTATAGAAGCCCAAGTTGACACTAGATGTCTTCTTTGCTCATTCTCCAATGTATTTATTGAGACAAGGTCTCCTACTGAAGCCAGAGTAGCAGATTCTGGCTAATCTTGCTAGCCAGCTTGCCTGGGGGATCCCCTGCCCTGACTCCTAACTATTTGCTGGAACTGTAGCAGGACTGTCGGACTGTTACATGGGTCCTAGGGATCAGAATTCTGCTCCCCAAGCTGACGTAGCAAACACTTTACCTACTGAGCCATCTCCCCAGTTTGGATAAATTAAAAGAGAAATTCTGTACACTACATTAGAAATGCTGAAGTGGGTCTAGGTAGACAGAACACACAATTCTGAGTGGAAAAGACCTGGAAATAAATTTGAGTAAGACTGCAGCCCAGGCAGGTGCTGAGCGTGGCTGAGACTGTCATTTGCCTTAAGATTTAATGCAATCCTGTGCCCTGTTTTGTTTTCACATGTATTTGTTTATTTGTGTGTGTGATGTCATACTGCACATTTAGATGTCAGAGGCCAACTTGCAGGAGTCATTTCTTACCCTCTACCAGGTAGAGCCCAGGGATGGAACTCTGACTGTCAGGCTTGGTAGCAAGCACCATTCATTATATACAGAGCCACCTTACTGGGCCAATTCTGTACCCTATTAGAAACCAGACCAAGAGGAAGTGGGCTGGCTAAAGTCTAGAAACATTGTTCCCTGGCTCCCAGCTGCGGCCTTTAATCCTCACCTGAACTTCTGCTACTTTCTCCTATCCTTCCTATCAGAAGCAGATCTATCCTTCCCCCTTGCTCTGGCCAACACCCAGTATTTCATCCTACATGCTTCAATTTCTACCTCCCCATCCCCACCCTCATCCCATCCCCATCCCATCGCATCATCATCATCATCCCATCCCATCCTCATCCCATCATCATGCTCATCCCATCCTCATCCTCATCTTCATCCCATCATAATCCCATCATCACCCTCATCCCATCATCATCCTCATCCCATCATCATCCTCATCCCATCATCCTCATTCTCATCCCATCCTCATCCTCATTCTCATCTTCATCCCATCATAATCCCATCATCACCCTCATCCCATCATCATCCTCATCCTCATCCCATCCTCATCCCATCCTCATCCCATCATCACCCTCATCCCATCATCATCCTCATCATCCTCATCCTCATCCCATCCTCATCCCATCCTCATCCTCATCATCCTCATCCTCATCCTCATCCCATCATCCTCATCCCATCATCACCCTCATCCTCATCCCATCATCACCCTCATCCCATCATCATCATCCCATCCTCATCCTCATCCCATCCTCATCCTCATCCCATCCTTATCTCATCATCACCCTCATCCCATCATCACCCTCATCCTCATCCCATCCTCATCCCATCATCACCCTCATCCCATCATCACCCTCATCCTCATCCCATCATCATCCTTATCCCATCCTCATCCCATCATCATCCTCATCCCATCATCATCCTCATCCCATCATCATCCTCATCCCATCATCATCCTCATCCCATCATCCTCATCCCATCATCATCCTCATCCCATCATCATCCTCATCCCATCATCATCCCATCCCATCCCCATCCCCATCCAAGCTCTAAGTAAACCTGTTACAGTTTTTTCACACACATCCTCAAGTCTGACATCTTCCCCAACATGCCCAGTGCAAACCAGGCTTACATAACTTCATCTTTCTGCTGGTGACACCGCATGAAGCCACCAAAGTTCATCAATGCTTGGCTGTAATACAATGTCAACAAGTTCTATTCCCCAAATCCTCCCACCTCCTCTCCCATTTCACTTGTTTCTCTCTTACCCCCTGGTATGGCTCAAGGAAGTGAATGAGGGCTGGTGTACTCCTGGACACAGGTTTTTGTGTAACTTTCCGATTACCCCTGTAGATTCCTCAAGCTGCCACCCACTTTCTCTCATTCCCAGGCAGAGTTGCTTGGCATCTAGGCACCAGAAAAAAAAGTATCTACTTTTTTCTTCTGGACCTGTGTGTTTGGCTTGGTTTTGTCTGAGACAGGGTCTTGTCTTGTGGCCCAGGCTACGGCCAACATCCAAGAGTTCATCCTACATGACTCTCTTTCTATCTCCAGACCGCCCTACCCCCCCTCAGCCACTGGGACTTCAGGCAAACACCACTACACCTAGGTTAAAAAAACAAAAAACCCACAATCTGCTTTTACACAAGTTGCACAGGCATAGAGTGGGAGTCAGCAAACCTGCCCTGTTGAGAGTTAGACAGGAAATACTTCAGTGTCTGGGAGTCACAGATTCCTCTATAGCATATTCTTCGTAGTCAGTGCTATAGTCCACTAAAAAAGGCAAACACCCTTGGAAAAATAGGCAGTGAAATTCAAAGCTGGTGTTTTGAGAAAATGCTATGACCCTCTAATACAGTTCCTCATATTGAGTTGATACTTCAACCATAAAACTATTTTCATTTCTACTTCATAACTGTAGTTTTGCTACTAATATGAATTGTAGTGTAAACATCCACTTTTAGATGGTGGTAGGCACCCCCTAAGATGGCAAAATCCACAGGTTGAGAATCTCTGCTGTGGCCAGACTGATGGGGAAAAAAAAACAAGGAGCACATCTCAGGTGAGGAATGAGAGAGGAAGTATCTCCACAGACAATGGAAGAAAAAAACAAGGGTACCTCATGAACAATTTTTGGCCAATTGAAGGAACTGAAAGCGGACAAATCCCATGACAGATACACAGTAACAAAGCTCACTCAAGAAGATACAGCAAGACCAGAAGTGCGGCTCAGTGGTGGAGAAGTTGCGTAGGTGCAGGATCCGAAGGAGGAAGAGGATAGGAGGAGGAAGCTGCCACCACCAGAACCATTCTTCATCTCTTTTAAAGAAATCTCTGTGTCATAGTTTCCCCTCTCTCCCCCCCAAAAAACCCTCAAAATGTAAGTAATTTCACTAGTGAACTCTATCAACACTTAGGAAGTACAGCCTTTCTTAAGATGATTTTCTCGGATGCTGGGCCCAGCAACAAAACACTGGCACACACGACTGTGTGTTACTGACTGATGGCTCAATGAAACAGAAAAGAAGGTCCACAGAAAATACCAACTATTGGCAAGGAACCAAGGCAATGCAATGAATATATATATATATATATGATGTATTACATCATAAGTTATATAAATATGTAATGTTTGAGACAGGATCTGTGTAGCCTCTGCTGACCTCTGGAACTCAGAGACTGGCCTGTCTCTGCCATCCTGTTGCCAAGAATAAAGACACAGACCACCACAACCAACTTCTCTCTGCCACCCCGCCTTTTTGGTTTTTTTACACTTATTTTGTTTGTGAGTATGTGCGTGTGGTTGTACACATTCCATGCTGTGCTTGTAGCAGAGGACACCTTGTGGAAGCTGCTTCTCTCCTTCCTTGTGAGTCTCTGGGATCAAATCCCAGGTAGGCAGCCTTAGTGCCAAGTACCTTTCCATGATGGGCCACCTCATTACCAGAATGCATATTATTTTCAACAATAATAGTGGAATAAATTGATGGCTGGTGCAAAATAATGAGCTCCAATGCTTACCTGACACATGTACAAAAAAATACCTCAAAGTAAACACAGGCTAAATGTAAGTTAAATCAATAACACTAGAATAAAATACAAGAGAAATTATCATTCACCTAAGGTTTAAATTTTATTAAATTCATCTGGGCAGAGCAGCTTGTCAGAGACTGATTCTCCAACCAGGGACCATGCATGGATATAACCTAGAACTCCTGCTCGGACATAGCCCATGGCAGCTCAGTATCCAAGTGGCTTTCCTAGTAAGGGGAACAGGGACTGTCTCTGGCATGAACTCTATGGCTAGCTCTTTGACCTCCCCAGCCCCCCCCCCCCGTGGGAGGAGCAGCCTCGCTGGGCCACAGAGGAGGACATTGCAGCCCGCCCTGGTGAGACCTAATAAGCTAGGGTCAGATGAAAGGGGAAGAGGACCTCCCCTGTAAGTGGACTTAGAGAGGGGCAAGGAGGAGATAAGGGAGGGTGGGTGTGATTGGGAGGGAATAAGGGAGAGGGCTACAGCTGGGATACAAAGTAAATAAACTGTAATTAATATAAAATATATATATATATATTATTAAATTCAAAACAGTTGCTTGGTATAGTAGCGCATGCCTTTAATTCCAGCATTTGTGAAGCTAGCCTGGGTTTCATAGAGACCCTACCTCTAAAAAAACAAGAACAAATACAAAAAAAAACCCATCTAACTAAATTGACTCTCTCCTTGAAATGTTCAGAACTCGCCTCCTAAGAGAGGGCCTGTTCACGGATGTCGCGTTTCCAGTAGATGAACTCAAAAGACTTCCCAAATGCAATGGACCCCCCACCTCCTCCTCAATTCCTGCCCTCCCCTTTAAGAACCCAGCCATGACGTCACCTTACGGACGCCGCGCAGCCTACCTTGGCAACGCCCGGCTGTTCTTCCGGGCAGCTTCAATTGGCTGGCCTGCTCCTGGAGGCCCCGCCCCCTCCTCCGGCAACCCACCCCGGCGCCCGCCGTCAATCAGGTCAGATGGCAGCTGTGATTGGCCGCCGGGTCGGGCTCGCGTAGGCCGCGCACGGGGGGAGGGGTGCGGCGCGGCGTCTAGAGTCGCGTCCGTCCTGGTCCTCCCGCGCTCCAGGTAACCCGCCGGTCCTCCTGCAGCCCGCCTGCTGGGCTGGGCCGGCTCGGCCGGGCCATGGAGTCCTACGACATCATCGCCAACCAGCCCGTGGTCATCGACAATGTGAGGCCGGGCACCTGGGGGGAGGGAGGGCTGTGACCGGCCCAGGGGTCGCAGGCGGCGGCGCCCAGTGTCCCGTGCCGGTGGGGCCAGTGCTCACTCGCTGCTCCCGGAGGGGCAGGGGTGGGGGCGTCGGGGATGTGCGGGACAGCCGGACACAGCCAAGGGGTCCTCGGTGCCCTAGGCCGGTGGACGCGTCTGTCTGGGGTGGAAGCAGAGGGCAAGCTCCGACCCCCGGCCCTTTGCTTGGTGGTCAGCTCTGGCCGCCTGATAGAGGTCGGCTCTTATTTGACCTTTTGCACGTTGCTGGCCTTACCGCTTGGAGGGCCCGGTTAACGTTACTTCCCAGGGGGCTGCACCCAGAGGCAAACACTGCATGTTAATTTCTGCCAGCCACCACATGGCTGCCTCTGCCTCTTTGACCCCCCCCCCCCACACACACACACACTCTCTCTCACTTTAAATGATTCTTTCGGAGAGTGCAAGGCCACTTTGCCCAGGACGGAGAAGTAGCAGTTTGGATGTTGTTTGCAAGCCTGAAAGGAAAAAAGGTCGCGTTTCAGGGGCTTTGTCTTCCAGAGCCTGAGTTCTGCTTGCCGTCAGCTGCCCTAGACGATGTCTACCTTGCCTTGGCTACCCGGGGTTTTCGTGGTTATGCCCAGAGCTGATGTTTCTGGTGTGTAGGCCTTGGAGTTTTTGACAGTGACACACTTGTGCTCTTTCTGGGAGCTGACTCCTTCCCACGTGACCCCCTGATGGAGTTCCTTTGTGGCTGACTATTTTTTGGAGCATGCATGTGGGCTCCCTTAAGTCATAGCTTGTTTATTGGGGAGGCTAGGCCTGGACTTGGCAATGTGTGTGCAGTAGACTAGGGCCCTTACTATGAACATCAGGCTACTTCCCTTCCTGGTGACAATACGCTTATGAGCTCAGAGGCACCTGCCTGGCCCCCTTTAGGCTTGGAGCTCTTCTCCAGTAACTTGGATCTGTTTATTTGTGCTCTGCACACCCAGAGGGTTGTGATAGAGATTGGTGGGCAAAGGGTGTGAGAAGGTGATGCTTTTGCTGAGTGGAAGGTCTGCCAGGCTCTTGTGGAAAGCCTCGGTCCAGCTTCGAGGCTGGAGCAGGGACAGGCTCTCCTCACACTACCCAGGGAAGGTACTTGAGAAAGAGGCCAGTCTCCCCACACACCAAGTGATCTCCCCGGTGGCCCAGTTTGTGGTCTGTTTCTGCTGGTGAAGATAGACCCCTTGACTGCAGTGACGCTGAGAGGGGCCACCTAGCTGTTCTTGGAGTGTAGCTGTATTCCCCCATAGGAACTAACCACAGCATTCGCAGAGGTGGATGTGTGCGATGGTTTCTCTCCCCTCACTGATGCCCTTCTGGTGCATAGCCTCCACCCACAGATGACCCTAGGAGCTCCTCATCTTCCACAGGACAGGAAACGCAGCATCCCACCTACTTGGGAGCTGCTAGTACTTGTAAATGGTCTTGTTTTCTAGGTTGGGTCTCTGGCTTCCTTCCTGCCGAGCCCTGGTGGGGCCACCAGCTCTCTCCACTTGGGGAGACTGACTTCATCTGGAGTCGATGCCAGGAGCTAAACATTGCTTTTCCTTGCAGGGTTCAGGGGTGATCAAGGCTGGCTTTGCGGGAGACCAGATTCCTAAGTACTGTTTTCCAAACTAGTAAGTGTTGCTGGGGCAGCAGCCCTCCCTGCCCACGTTTGGGAAGAACGTGGGCCCTGTGGTCTCACTGTTTACAGAGAGAGAGTGCCCCCTCTCTCTGTAAGAAAAAGCAGATTGGTAGATGGACCTGAGCGAGGAGGGAGCGAGAGCTGGGTTCTCTTCCGAGCCTCCTCTTACCTTTGTTCCTGGCTGAGAGGAGCAGAAGCAGTCAGCATTGCCCTGGGGACGGGGTGTGGTGATGGCTGCACCAGGAATAAAAGGGACCTCTCTCCAGGGAAAGAGCCAACTTCCCACAGAGAGTAGAGGGAGGGCACACAGTCACCCCTGCCTCCCTGGAAAGGTTTTTCTGATTATTGCAGGGTTTGGGTGAACCCCTAGCCTCCAGAAAGCTAAGCATACATTCTAAGCTGTACCCGCCGAGCTCCCAGAGATGTTTTCATCAGGGCTTGTTTATGTTTGGCGTCCAGGAACTGTTCCTGTCTAGCCCTCTCCACACATCCAAGGTAGTGCTAGTGGTAACAGGAATACCAGGGTGGCGCTGGCCCACAGCCTGGGCCTGCTTGCCCACCGGGAAGGTTCCCTCTGGAGCCTGGAGCCCCTGTCAGCTTGAAGGATGTGTCAGTGGCCTACAGTCTCCTGGCGTGGCGCTAAGACTACAGGCCTGTCTGGTGGGTAGGCCTTCCCAGGAGTGCTGAGGCCTTCAGCTTTCCGTCCAGAACACCGGGTAGGTGTCAGGGAAGGCTGTTGGCAGTATGTGGGGAAATGTGGGTCACGATTTGGAATGGCAGCTCATCAGAAGTGTGCTTGCCAAGAACTGAATCTCTATTCTGGAAGCCCTGGCAATGGGGAGGGACAGTGACCACTGTGAGAGGGATGCGCAAGAAAGCCACCACACAGCCCAGGGCCGTTCTCCGCCTCATAGCAGACAGGAGGGGGTTTCAGCCAAGGTGGCTACAGAGCCAGGCCACGAAGGGGTCCTCTCTATTCACATTCAGCCCTCCCTGGGGAGAGGCTCATTTCCTCAGACCCCATACTGCTTGTGTTTCTAAGACCCGTCCATGCTGCTGTTCCAATTCCCATGGGTCTAGGCTTTGACCTGGGCCACTTTTCAGTGCTCAGAACAGCTACCCTCTAGAGCTCTGTGATGGGACTGCAGTTTTCCTGGACACAGACATGCACCTGCCTAGCTCACTGACCTTCTGTGTCCTTGCAGTGTGGGGCGGCCAAAGCACATGCGGGTTATGGCAGGAGCCCTGGAGGGAGACCTGTTCATCGGACCGAAAGCAGAGGTAACTGTCCCGAAACCCAGGCCTCAGTCACAGGAGAGCTGGCATTTCCTCTCCACTTCAGTTGTTTGGTGCTGTGTGTGTGGCAAGGCAGCCTCCTGTGAGATGCAAACAAAGAGACACTCCTCAGGAATGTGGTTGGAAACTATAGGAGAAAGAACTGATTAAGATCACAAGCCTGTGGCCACAGCACTTAGGATGGGTGGAGGCAGGAGGATCAGAAGTTCAGAGTCATCTTCAGCTAGATTTGATGGACCTGATACCTGCTTTGAGGAGAGCTGAGGCCATTTCTTATTCTGGCTAGGCTGGCCTACCTGGGGACTCTAAGTGTAACTTTTATTCACTCGAAGTAAGTGTTGTCTTCGAGGTTTACTGCCTCCATCTGCTTACCTAGGCCTAGTCTTGGAAGCCTCTAGTCTCCATACAATCTAATCTAGGCCTAGAATGTTTTCAGTCTCTGAGACATAAATAAAATAAGCTAAATAAGCTGACACTTTCTAACTCTTTCTGAACTCTGGTTCAAGTCAGCTGCCTCTCCAGGCTGACTGATTGAAACTGCTTCTCTCAGCTTCTGACTGAATTGCTCTGCTTGGCCTCAAACTACCTACCAATTTGTTCTACTTTCTGGCTCTTCCTCATCCTCTGGCTTATTCTGCCTTCACCTCTGTCTAGTTTGTTGTCTCTTGCCACTTGTCTGTAAAACTGTCCCAGTGAAGCTGCCTCTTTCTCTCCCTCTGTGCTGCTGTCTCTTAAGTTGCCCCTCCTTCCTCTGCTGCTTTCTGTGAGAGTTGAACATATCCTATTCTGTGAAATCTTTCTCTCAATCATCACTCTGTCTGCCCCTCAATTAGACATCACTTTCAAACATGGCTGCTTTCTTCTACTAACCTTGCCTACATTGTTTGGGATTGAAGGGCATGTCTGTATTCCAGCCAGAGGGATTAAAGGTGTGCTGGATTAAAATTTCTCTACGTGGGACTGCACAGCCAGATCAGACTCTGTATGGAGAGCCTGTATAGGGTGTGAAAGAAGAGCCAGTCCAACATGGGCAGGCGCCAGCTAGCCACCTGGGGAATAAAGGCACGGTCCTGGGAAAGGTCCTGGGAAAGGGAGGCCTAAGTAGACGGGAAGGTGAGAGGCTCTGGGAGATCAGTACCAGCCACTGTTGTGAGAGAGGCTAAGTGTTCCCTAGAGGGACAAGGGGGGCGGGGCAGGTAGAGGTGGCATGTCCTGAAGAAGGCAAGTGGGGACCAATTGGAGAGCAGGGCCCAGAGGCCAGAGCTACAGCTATTCTCTGGAGGAGCAGTGGGCTCGGGCAGCCTGAAGGGACTGTGCTGACAGGAACACTGGCTGGGCTGCAGGTGGACGCAGATCTGTGCAGGAGACACTGGAGAGAGCAGTGAGTGGGGGAGGGGAGGGACTGTGGGATGCTTTGAGACTTCTTCCCCTGGGTAGTCGTAAACAGGGGCTCTTTATGAGGCCCCAGTGAGAAATCAGACTAGGATGCTACCAAAGTTCACCCGGGGGAATCAGAGACTAGTGTAGAAGCGAGAGAAACCCACAGCCTGATTCACTCTTCAGTTAGCCTTCCCAGGCCTGTGTGCACTAGCACTTCCAGACCCTGAGACCATATGCAGTTGGGACAGGCCTGCCTATCAGTGGCTGGGAGGTGCACCCCCTCTTCTAAGGGACCCCCAGCAGGCCTGCTCAAAAGATTTCTTGCCATCAGGTACAGCTGATCTGATGAAAATGGCTCCTCTTTTGCTTGGATTTTTGCATTCTTTGACACTCTACCCCTCCCTTCAGCTCTTAGAGTCTGCTCGAGCACGTGCGTGCGCACACACACACACACACATCCCCCTTCAGCAGTGTTCCCTGAGCCTTGGAGGGGGTAATGTAGATACCAGGCTATATTCCAGCTTCAGTGGAGTACCAAGCCCTCATAGCACCTTGACCATCTCTCCATGTCTATAGTCTTGGTGGTATTCCTCCTGCAAAACACAAGAAGAATGGGGGCAAGGGGAAACACAAAGACACCAACGGAAGCCGACAGCAGTGGGAACCTAAGTACATAAACTCATATTTGGAACATCACATTCATTTAACAAAGTAATTGCAGTTGTTTCCTTGTTAGGGCCTGTGACTTTTCCATCCATGGAGCATTTCTGTCTGAACTCACAGTACCAGATGTAAATTCTCATCTGTGGATCAGGCCTTAAGTCTAACCAGAAAGTTGGTTGTATCCATACTAGTTCATGCCATTATTTCACTAGCTGGCACACCCGGCCTGACACTTCCATAATTTTCCCCAGCAGCTTTTATATTCCAGTGTTATAAATGTAACCAGTGGAGGGGACCACTTCATTGAGTCAGCACAGGAACTCACACAGGGCAGGAGCTGACGCAGAGGCCATGGAGGGCCACTGCTCACCTACTCGCTTCTTATGGCTCGCTCAGCCTGCTTTCTTCTAGAACCCAGGACCACCAGCCCAGCGTGGCCTCACTGGCCATGGGCTATGCCCTCCTCCATCAATCACTAGTTAAGAAAATGCCTTACAATCGGGTCTTATGGAGGCCTTTTCTCAGTTGGGGCTCCCTCCTTTCAGAGGACTCTAGCTGTGTCAAGCTAGAGCAACCAGCACAGTCATTGTAGTCTGTGCTTCAGCCAACCACAAAGCTGCCTGGAGCCTGGCCTCACACCCTCCGGGAACTGGCTTCCTTCCTGTCCGTGCTCCTTAGGTGCACCGTTCAGTCTTTCAGTTAGGCTTCCAAACCTGCAAAGCACACAGGTTAGCATTGTCTTCTGTATAATTAAACCTTCGATCGGGGGTGGGTGCTCAGGACGGCAAAGCAAGGTCCTAGGTCACCATCCCATGACGGTGTTGTGAGGACAACCCTGAAGTGCTGTGAAAGTCCATTCCAGGCAAGCATCAGTTCTCAGAGAGCCAAAGCTCAGGAGATACTAACATACAATGTCAGCGAGGACCAGTACAAAAGATCCCACTGGTCCTGTCATTCATCTGGCTTCCTCATTGTGGGGAGGGGCCACGTATATGGATTCCTGGTGCATTTTCCTTTTCTGGGTAAAGTCGGTGGGGCTCAAGTGGCTCAGGCTGACCAGACCTAAGGCCAAGGGGAACAGATCTGTTATGGCTGCCCACCTCACAGTCAGGGCTGTGTTCCACTGAGGCGCCCTTGGTTGACAGTACACACTGCCTCAGCCAGATGGCGCCTCTCCTGCCACACCTGGCCGCTGAAAGGGCTTCTGTTTGGGTCCCTCTCTACTTCCTTCCCCCAGGAGAAAAATGTACACGGCATGCTCAGGGAAGGAAGCTGCCCAGATCTGGTCAAACTTAATCCTACTTTAGCCCATTTCCGTTACCCGAGACTTGGGGCCTTTGATATTTTTGGGTGCTGCCAGGAGCCACAGAACACCTGGTTCCAGCACCCATCCAAGCCCAAATAGTTTTTTGGGTTGTTTTTTGTTGTTGTTTTTGTGATGGGGCATGGAGTGTTGGGCTGCTAGCATGCACTCTCTATTTACTCAGGTAATTAATTTTATTCCTTCTCAATTCTCTGATGGGGTTGAAGACCAGATAGTCAGTTTTACAATTAGCTTAGTTGCTTAGAAATTAAGAGAAATGTTTTACATCTAGATAGATGTTTTTAGGTTGATAGATACAAACTATAAAAATAACTTAGGTACAAAACGTTAGACCCTCATAGATGGGATATTTTCTTCAAGGTTGCCAAATACACTTAAATTAGACATTAAGTACAGTAGTCTTGCCTGTTTGTTTTTATAATTGTTTCATAATTAATCTTACTGTGTAAAAATGGCCTTTTTATTTAGACAGAAAAGGGGGGTTGTTGGGATTGGTCTGATTGTGTTTTGATGCTAATTACTGGCCCTCAAGATCTGGTTGCTGCTGCCCAGATACACCTATCCCTGTTATGCAAACCTAAGACATTATTCCTGATGGATTGAGTAAAGGCCTAAAACCTGGACAGGGCAGAATGGGGTAGACATGGCTAAGGTTCCCAGGCTTTGTGTTCAAGAGAATCATGGGGAAGAGAGAGCAGGACGAGAAAAGAGGAGGCAGGGGAACTCCACAGCGGGTTAGTGTTCAGAGGAGACCACATGGGCCAGGAGGAAGGGCTCCGAGAGTTTAGAAAGGGCCACGCAAGCATTTATAAGATTATGGATGGGAGGTAGCCCAGATAAGGATGGTTAAGGCAGACGGGATTGGATGGGGGTTGGGAAGTAGAGGGCGAGGATATTGAGACAGTGTAGGTAGAATATGTGCCCAGCCCAAGGTAAATAAGGCAACTATAAAATCTAACAGGTGTCATGTCTTACTGTGACAGCAGGTTAAATAATGCCACAAAATTTTAGGGCTAATAATAAACATTATATAGCCCAACACCCATTTTAGTTACTACATCAAGGGAGGTTGAACAGGCTCTCTCTCTTTACCTGTCTGTCTGTCTCTTTCTCATTAAGGGTGTATTCCACCACACCAGTCCACATAGTTGGAGAGCCAATAAATTCATACTTCAGCCTGTGGCTTCCTGTCACCCTGTGCATGGTCCTCACCTGCATGTGTCGCTGCTTACCTCATTAGTGAAGTGGCTGTTGGACTCTCTACCCCCTCCCAGAAGCTTCCTCCACAAGCAGCTGGCATAGTGGGCCATGGACACCACTGACGCTGCACCCCTGTCCCACTGTCAGCCTCCTTGTGACCAGACGACAGCGTCTTGTCTGGCCTAGGGACTAGAGTGTCATGCGATACCTCTCCAGTCTTGACCATCACTCTCACTGCCCCAGGGCTTCCCACCGGCTCCAAGTCCTAGTATCTCAGGAAGGGCTTTTCAACATAGGTCTGAGTTGTACTTTTTGCTCCCACACGTGTATGAGAAAGCAAACCAGCACCACTCTCTCCTTTTTTCCACATTTCTTTCTAAATCCAAGGCTAACATGGAGGGCTCCAGCCCTGTGTCCCTTACCTGCCGTTCCTCCTTCACACAAACAAGTTCTTTCTGGGCTTCAGGGCCTGGGCCATTGCAGCTGTTACTACAAGGAGGGACACTCCAACATGCTGCCTGGGAAACAGTGGCCTGCAGAAGCCACACCTTCAGTGTGGCCTTAGCTGCTTGTTTCAACATCTGGAGCAGGAGCAGTGCCGTTGCATTTCCCAAACTCATCTTTGTTTTTGTCATATCCTGCTGACTACTAGACATACTGGGAGGATTCCTTCCCAAGGAAGGCTCCTGCCGTCAAACCAAAGTACAGTCCCATCAGTGTACCCTGGGGAAACAGTGAGTGTGGGTGAGCAGCTCCTTAGAGGAGTATGGGGAACCCCGAAGCACCTGGGAAGTCTTCACCCACTGTGAGTGATGGAGTTCTCCCCTCAGCCTTCCCGAGCCTATGCGTGCTTGTACCTGTTAGGGTCCTTGGGCACATACAGTTAGGCCAGAAGTACATGCAAATGACAGGAATCTTGGGTGAGGGCCCCGTGACCTTCTCCACGCGCAGTCAGCGGAACTGCTTGTGATGGTTTCTTGCCAGCAGGCACAGCTGAGCTGATCAAAATGGCTGCTGTCTTGCTCAGGAGACTGTTCAGTAAGGCATGTTGCCATTTTCCTGGTTCTCAGTATGTTGGGGCCAGCTGAGCTCTGGGAGCCTCTGGACCGAGCAGGGTGAAGCCCAGCAGGCAGAGGCAGGAGGCCACTTCCTGGTGTGGAACAGCTGCTCTGTGAAGGCCGGGTTTTATGTCTGGCTTTCTCCCTGTCCTCCAGGAGCACCGGGGCCTACTGACCATCCGCTACCCCATGGAGCACGGGGTGGTGCGGGACTGGAATGACATGGAGCGCATCTGGCAGTACGTGTACTCCAAGGACCAGCTACAGACCTTCTCGGAGGAGGTAGCACTTCCCTGACACTCCAGCTTTCCCGACTGTCCTTCTCATGGCCTGTCTGCAGATAGCTCTCTATGTCGGTGCACTTTTGTGTGTGTGTGTGTGTGTGTGAGAGAGAGAGAGAGAGAGAGAGAGAGAAAGAGAGAGAGAGAGAGAGAGAGAGAGAGAGAGAGCCTATCAGTAACAGCTAGGCAAAGTTTTCCAGGGCCTGTGTTTGGAGCTGCTTCGGATGGGGTCCTCGGGGGGACAGGCAGCTGTCCGCTGCTGCTCTTAGCTCATGAGAGCCCTGGCAGGGTCTAGACTGTCTTTGTCTGTGTGGGCCTCCCTCCTCTCTCCTAGCACCCAGTTCTCCTAACGGAGGCCCCGCTGAACCCCAGTAAGAACCGAGAGAAGGCGGCAGAGGTGTTCTTCGAGACCTTCAATGTTCCTGCATTGTTTATCTCCATGCAGGCCGTGCTCAGCCTGTGAGTGCCCTCAGTCCCGATGTCCCAGGAGGCACAGCCCCCCCATCCCCTCCATGCCTGTTTCTGGACTAGTACAAAATACCCCAGGGTCCCTAGCGGGGTGGAGGGAGGACCTCTCACCTCAGTGGCTGAAGTAAAAAGACACTGACCTGGTGGCAGGTACGCAACAGGACGCACAACAGGAGTGGTTTTGGACTCAGGGGACGGGGTCACTCACGCTGTCCCCATCTATGAGGGCTTTGCCATGCCACACTCCATCATGCGGGTAGACATTGCAGGCCGTGACGTCTCTCGGTATCTGAGGCTGCTGCTGCGCAAGGAGGGGGCTGACTTCCACACCTCAGCTGAGTTTGAGGTTGTCCGGACCATCAAAGAGGTGACAGAGAGCATGGGCATGTGGGCACGGCTGGGGCCAGGGAGGCCAAGATATGAAAGTGAGCTCTGGCTACAAGTGTCCCAGCGACAGCCTGCCTAAGCCTGTGCCCTGCCCATACAGCGGGCCTGCTACCTGTCCATCAACCCACAAAAGGACGAGGCTCTGGAGACAGAGAAGGTGCAGTACACCCTTCCAGACGGCAGCACGCTTGACGTAAGTGGCCGGGCTTGATTGGAGGGCGGTGGCCAACACTGACCTGGGGGAAGGACTGGCTTCTCTGGAGAACCCATGCCTGGCCATCCTCACAGGTGGGACCTGCACGCTTCCGGGCCCCTGAGCTGCTGTTCCAGCCAGACCTGGTGGGGGACGAGAGTGAGGGACTCCATGAAGTGCTGGCCTTCGCCATCCACAAGTCCGACATGGACCTTCGCCGGACTCTTTTCTCCAACATCGTGCTTTCAGGGGGTTCAACACTCTTTAAAGGTACTGCTGGGAAGATGGGGGCAAGACCGATGGCCCCCGGTGGCCAGCACCTCAGGTCACTCTCTGGAGCCAGCAGTGTGCTGTTTCTATCACCTTTTTGGTGACACTCAGTGAGCTGGGTTTTGTGGTAGGAAAATGCTTTTTTTTTTGAGACTCAATTTAAAATTAAATTATGCCAGGTTTGGGGGCATACACCTGCCATTTTGGTACTCAGGAGGCTGAGACAAGAAGATCACGAGTTCAGTGCCAAGCCTGGATTACTTAGGATGAGACACTCTTTAAAAAAAAAAAAAAGGAAGAAAGAGGCCAAAACAATAATCAGCCACTAAAATGAAGTCTTCTTTGTTTGTGACTTTGCAGTGAGACTCATTGCAGGGTCTTCAGGGAGGACACAGGGTGAGGTGGAGATGCCATGGCCTTAGATACAGCCTGTGTCAGTCTCTGAGCGAGCTGTACCCACCACAGCCAGTCCTGGGAGGACGTGCTGGAAGAGGGGCAGCAGCAGCTGGGGTCTGAAGGCCACCGTGGTGACGAGGCTGACTGTGGTCCAGGCTCGGGTGTCCTTGTGTCCACAGGCTTTGGAGATAGGCTGCTAAGTGAGGTGAAGAAGCTTGCCCCGAAGGACGTCAAGATCAAGGTGAAACAGACCTCTGGGGTGGGGGTGCTGGGGGATCCTGACCTGCAGGGAGGAGAGGCCCCCTGAGCCCATTTCCCACTCCACTCTGCCCTACCACCCGTGCCCTCGCTGCCTGGGGTGTAAGGGTGGCAGCTGTGTGGGCACAGGCACTGACAAAACCGTGCCCTCCTTCTAGATCTCAGCTCCTCAGGAACGGCTGTACTCCACATGGATCGGGTGAGCTGGGGCTCAGGCAGAAGGGCATCGGGGGAGGCCGTGAAAGGATGGGGCTTCTGAGGACCCGGGGGTGGCAGCTGGCCCAGCCCACAGGTACAAAAGAATGTCTGTCCGTCCTGACAGTGGCTCCATCCTCGCCTCCCTGGACACCTTCAAGAAGATGTGGGTATCCAAAAAGGAATATGAAGAAGACGGTTCCCGTGCGATTCATCGCAAAACCTTTTAATACCCAGGAAGGTGGACATACTGGGAGGGAGGGAGGAAGGGGGAGCCAGAGCCCTTGGCCCCTTTTGGTCTGGGTCCATGTTCTAGGCTTAGGGTCCCCTGCATGCCCTGACCCCGGAGCAGGTGGCACAATCGTGCGCACCTGTAGCCCTCCCCTCCCTGTGCTCAACACACACACACACACACACAGAGAGAGAGAGAGAGAGAGTAATGTCTACCTGCATGGATGGCAGTCCCAAGCTGGAGCATAGGAGTTGAACCCAACACTGAGTTCACGGAGGGTGTGGATGACCCTCTCAGCAGGGCCACTTTGGCCTATGGTTCCGTGCTCCAGCCTTGAAGCTCCAAGACCAGACACTCACGTGCTCCCTTTGCTCTGACAGGCTCCCAGTGGGACTTGAGCCCCTGGTGTCAGCTGAAGGAGGGAGGGCAGCGGAGCTCCCATCCGGTGGTGAGGCACACTGGTGTGTTTCGTGCCTCCTCTTTCTGGCCTGACGGGGCTGCCTAGACCCTTGTACACCCAGTCCTGCCGGGCAAATGTCCCAGAAAGGCTGACTAGGGAACAGTCCTCCATTCCCAATGAGGGAGTGGGGCCAGGGTCAGAGCATCAGAGCCATGGGCAGCCACAGCTTGTGGCTTGCCCCATTCCCTTTCAAAGTGCTAGATTGATCTGCTTTTCCCTCGGTGCCCTGGGCAGGAAGGGATTAACGGTCTTTATTTTCTGAGGAAAAGCCACTTAATCAGGACTTAGACCCAAAGGGTAGGTTGGTCTTCAGCCTCCCTCAAGAAAGGTCTTCACTGGGACCAGGGTCCCACCTCCCTCTCCAGATCTGAACAGTAATTTAACACAGTTGCCTGAAAAATAATTCTTTTTATAAATCATTATAGTAATAATTGTGGACAAAGCCCACTGTGTGGCTCTGATTCTTGTGGCTCTGTGTGCTCTCATTTGCTCACCCATCTCTGGGGATGCTGAGAGAAAGGACCAGAGGAAACTCAGCATGACACTGGCATAGCTCAGGAGTTCGAGGCCTTCGGTCATTGGCAGGGCAGCAGGACAAATTGGAGCAGCCTCAGTACCCTCTTGCTATGACCCACTACGGGAGGCAGAGCCAGGCTGCTTTCCCTGTATGCTCCTGGAGGGTTGCTGTGTGGGCCTCACATGTCATGTTGGGGGTACCTCCACAGGCCTGCAGGGGTAGTGTGGGTGCCAGCAGTGATGCAGGCTTGTCAGCTTAGGGCAGGATGAAGAGGGAAGGGCAGCCCATGAATGGACCAGTCTCGGGGAAACAGCAGAACGCAGTCTGCAGAAATGCTGCAGGCAGCGGGAGCCCAGCAAGTAGGGAGTCTGCATGCCAAATGTCAGCACCTAGTGCACAACACGGAGAACAGGATCTAGCTTTGCCCCCAAAAGCATTCCCCTTAGAGGAGAAAGAGCAGCCATTTTGGAGCAACACTGGGCTGACACCCAAACCCACAGGTGGGCTCGATGGCTTCTAGGAGCGCAGGTCAGTCAGTGGTTAGGGAAAGTCCTTTGACAGTGAGGCTGGAGGGCAGGAAAAGTCGGCAAGGAAGGGTAAATTGGTCTGTGGCACAGAGACATAAACCAAAGAGGTTGGTTGGGCTAGCATGTGGAGGGCCTGGAGAACGATGTTACCTGTGTGCTACATGACAAGTTTTTACCAGAACAGTGACCAGAGCCAAGGGTTGGAAGCTTTAGGCCAAAGTACTGATGAGGATGTGTGCGGGGTTCTGTGCAGCCGTGTGGTCACAGCAGGGCCTCAGCTTACACAGAAACCTTTGCTGAGGGGCCCTGCAAACCAGCTCTTGTTCAGGGTCCTGCTGGCACCCCTGGCTCCTAGCCACCTGTGTTTGGAACCTTACTGCTGAGCTCCTCATACGCCCCACACTTTGTCAGTCTCCAAGTCTGTGGTCTCCTGCAGTACCTTTGCTACCCATCTTTTCCCACTAGGGCCACCCCTAGCCTAGCTCATGACCCTGCTCCAATCTGCCAACCCAGTATGTTTGCTCATAATCTACTGTGCGCGGGTAACCACCTCAAACCTGTAATGAGTTATAAGCCATACAATAAAATATTCATGAGTTCTTACTGATACGAGTAAATCTAGCCATGGGGGAGGAACAGGAGCCCTCTGTTCCAGAGTTCAGTTAATGTAGACCTCCACTTTCTGGGAGCCACAGCTCGCCTGCATGGGCCTCCGTCATCTCTGGCAGGGATGGTCTGCTAAGAGCTAGCCTGCTGTAATGGAAAAGAGCCTCAGTTGAGGACAGCAGCTAGACTAAACCTTAACTCTGAGTTACAGGTACAAACATTTTGCTCTACTAATGCTGATAGAAACACTTGTCTGTGTGCAAGAAAGCACCAGGTCTGAATATATGCATGGGTTTTCTACCTCTGTCTGCTGGGAGGGCCTAGAATTAGTGGCACCCTAGAAACAATGAGCAGTTTCCAGGCCTTGGCTTCTAGGCACTAACCTTCAGTTACACAGGACACACCTATGTCTTGTGGCATTGTAAAGTAAGAGCCCAATTGACTTATTTAAGCAACACATGGCAAAGCTTGAAGCAGCCCCCAATACTCCAATCTGTGATTTGTTATAAACCGTACAATAAAATTTCTATGAGTCCTTAGTGATGTGACTGAGTAAGGGCTGGGAGATACGGCTCAGCTGAGAAAATGCTCGCCACACACTTGAACGCCTGAGTTCACACGTAGAATACCCTGAAGTTGTTTAGATAGCTTGGGGATTCTCAGTACAGCCTGTTGCTTGCTTCTGGCTACCCCCAGTACTTGATGGGAAGACGATATTGCTGAGGATATTCACACATTGGTCACAGGGCATGTGAAAAGCAAGCTGGAACTGACCAGGAAGCTTCCTGCTGGCTGTCAGCACTGAAAGCTACTGTGCAGGCTGCTGTGGGCAAAGAGTTAACAGTCTTACCCAGCTGTGAACCAAAAGGCCTGGCCTCGCAAGAAATGCCCACGGGTGTAATAGTGACACCAAAGTGTGGAGAGTAACCACATACTTTCTGGTTAAAGAAACGGGTGCCTGGGTGCAACAAATCTGACCAAGAACCTGTGGCCAAGGAAGCTCACTGGCTGGGGGTAAAGAATGTCAAGCTCCCTCTAAATTTACCTCTATTCCATAGATCAGTGCAGCGCTCAGACCTTAACAGAGACGTTAGTTTGTACAGTGGGTGATAGTTAACAAACCCACAAGTGGTCAGTGTGCAGAGACAAGTGATGTAGAGTGCTCAGTTACAAATGAAACTTCTGTGTTACTCCCCCTCCCTAAGACTCGGGGACTGTGGTAGAAGACAGAGGCAGAGTTCTTAAGAGCCACAGTTGGGAAGGACTGGAATCCGTGTCTTCTGGCTGTGGCAGGGCCAGTGCAGTCGGGAATTCACCACACCTCTGGCTACCTGCACAAAATGAAGGCAGTCAGCAGTCTAGCATGGAGTGGAAACCATGACCGTGGGCAGTTGGTTGCTTCTGGGAGTGACAGTGTATTAAGTTGCTGGTAAGTTGACAGTGTTCCAGTGGATGGCTCCACACTCAGAAGTATATGAATAGCACAAATTGGAGTCGGGTTATTAAAATTTAAAAACTCTGACAAAGTTATAAGAATTAGTAAGACAAGAACTGCCCCAGATATCACAGTGAAAGGACATGTGAACAGACCCTCTTGCTGGGAAAGACTGAACAGCTGGATGTGACACACCAGTAACTAGAAGGCAGAGACAGAAGGCTCTGCCAGCCTGGTATCCATGACCCCCTCCCCCCCACCCAACACACACGCTCGATTTCTGAGAATTAGGTGCCTGAACTATATAAATTATAGTTTCCTGAGGTTGACAGTCACACTGGAGGGATGAGGTCAAGGCGGTAAGATGTGCCACAGAGGACCTAGAGATAGTTCAGTGGGTAAAGGCTCTCAACACACAAGCCTGATGTCAGGAGTTAACCTCCCAAAAACCCACATAATGTAAGGACGGAACCAACCTCACAAAGCTGTCCTCTGACTTTGTGTGTGCTGTGGCTCATGTGCCCACTAACACTGCATGTGTTCGTGCACACAGAATAAAAACAAACACAAAGCCTTGCCAGGTATGGTGGCACATGGCTTTAATCCTAGCACTCAAAGGCAGAGGCTGCTGGATCTCTGAGTTTGAGCCAGCCTGGTCTATGCAGGAGTTCTAGACCAGGCAGTTACATGGTGAGATCCTAGCTCAAAACAGAAGACAAAAACAACCCATACACGTGTATATAATGGAACGTGTATATAATCGGATTCGCAATTGGCAAGTGGTCTGGAAATGTTTATTCCTGAACTTGCAGATAATTTAATGAAATCTGTATTTTTCCTTGGTGACAGGAGACAGAACCAAAAGTTCTGATAAAGCTTCTCTCATTCATGCAGAACACTGCATTCTCTCTACCTCCTGAGAGGTAGAAGCACCAGAGAACTGCAGCTCTGCTACCCAAGTCCTACCCCAGAGACTTCGCTTCAGTGGTATGCTTTGGGTGATTCCAAAGTGCCCCTAAATTAAAGACCTATGGACTAAGGAATTTACTAGTCCGTTTTAGTTTCTTATTGCTGCTATAAAAAGTTAATAAAAAACGTAGTGACTTAGGGTGTAAATGTTACAAACCAGCTCCGCATGGGTCTCACTGGGCTAAAATCAAAGCAGCTGTAGGACTTCCTATGTGGAGGCTAGATATTCACTCTTCCAGGGGCCACTTGTTTTTCTTGGCCCAAGGCCTCTGCCCTCCAGTGTAAGTCATATCATTAGGTCTCCCTCTCTTCCACTTGGAAAACCCAGCAGTCTCCCTAATTATTTTTAAATGTTTACTAATTTCAGTGTGCATGTATGCCTCAGCACATGTGGAGGACAGAGACAACTCATGGGAATTGCTTCCCTTCCACCATGAGGATCCCAGGGAGTGAACTCAGGTCATCAGGCTGGGCAGCTGGTACCTTTACCTGCTGAGGCAGGGCAGGTGGCCAGCCAGCCAGCTGCCCCTACTTCTACAATCAGCAACCTCAGTTCCATCCACAACCTTAATTCCTGTTTGCTAGGTGACAAAGTACATACAGGTTTTGGGGGGTTAGGATGCAGGTGTCTTGAGAGGATTACTGTTCTGCCTACCATGGAGACTTTTCTTTCTGTGCTGGTTACAAATGCTAATTAGTTCTGCACTCATTAAAGCATTTGATCATTTATATGGTGACTATTAACTAGCATGTCTTAATTGTCTTCAACAGTTTACAATAAATTAGTGGCTTTAATAAGATTAGGATTTTCTCCCTCTTAAGTTTGAGCCTTTAAAATCTGAGTTAAAGATCCTTTAGCATCAAAAAAAAACCATCAATGCAGTTAACTTTAGTCCATAGGAAACTGGTATCTTCAGCTGGGTGCGGTGGCGCACGCTGTAATCCGGGCACTCTGTGGAAGCAGAGGCAGGTGGATTTCTAGTTCAAAGCCAGCCTGGTCTACAGTGAGTCCAGGTCAGACAAGGCTACACAGAGAAACCTGTCTCAAAAAAAAAAAACAAAACTTAAAAAGACTGATATATTTTATAGTGTGCCATTATAGAATATCATAGGATTTGTATGACTCAGTTTATCCAAATAACTAAAGGCTGAGCAAAGACGAAGAAGCTAGACAAATATTACTGTCGTGTCTGAGGCACAGCTCTCAGCTCTCAGATGAAGAACAGAAAAAAGGCGCAATTCTGATTTGGCAGTGAGAAGCCAGGAGAGTATAGCCTGACTTAATGATCTCGCTCTTTCTATACAGTTTGAAGGAGTGAAAAGAAAAAGTGCAGCGCAAGAGGCTGCACCCAGGAAAGCTTCCCCAGGAGCACATGGGGTCTTCAGGGAACACATGGTAGGAAACAGCACTTCAAGTGGGGTTATCAGAGTGAGATTTAATAGCTATGTGGGATCCCCTTCCCACAGGAAAAGGCCTCAAGTGACCAATCAGTGCCTGAGCACTTGGAAGCAGAGATGATCACTCACAGCAAAGAGTGGCAGCAAAGCTTAGACTACACCTTCCAAACAATCGGCAAGATGGGAGGTGTGTGTGTGTGCTTTCTCCTAGGCTTTCAATCCTGAATTCAAACCCAAAATTATGCATGGTAAACCAATTTAGTAGATAGTAACCAAAGCCACCTCTGGCAAATTCCAACACAGAATAAAAAGGTCTTTCCATCTTACAGAAATTTGCTTAGAGAGTTTCACTAACAAACATGAAGGCTGATTTTGAGCTGTTGCCCTCCTCCCCAGTTTTTATCTCCAGGAGTGTGTCTAACGAAAAATTCCTCACAGACAAAAACTTAGTAAATACTCAAATACCAATATTGAGTTCAAATTATTATTTTTTTGAGTCAAGGTCTAGGCTGCTCAGACTCAGGTGCTCCCTCTCACTGCCGACCCTCGAGTGATGGGGACTACAGGACAGCACTGTGTCCAGCAGTGTCTCTCTCCTTCAAACGTGGTGCACAGACTTTACTTACTGGGACCCACAACAGACACAGATCAGTCCTCAGTGAGGCACAGACTGGACTCACGGCCTACAATGTCCTTCCCAGAAATCTAGATTCAGGGTTAGAGAGTGGCTCAGGAGCATAGGGCCCAGTTATTCAACCATTAACAGGGCAAAAACAAAAACATCAAGATCCAAGCAAGGTTTAAATATTGCCATTGCTTTCATCCTTTAAAATCCCCCTTGCTAGCCGGGCGTGGTAGCGCACACCTTTAGCCCTGATGCTTGGGGAGGCAGAGGCAGACGGACCTCTGTGAGTTTTAGACCAGTCTTGTCTACAAAGCAAGGCCTGGACAGCAAAAAGGCTACACAGAGAAACCCTGTATTGAAAACATAACAACAAAACCCTTGTTTTATCTTCTTATCTATTTATAGAAGTTAAAATTTCTATATTAAAATTTGTATATTAAAATAAAAACCTAACAACTCCATATTGGTCAAGCCAGTATTAAGAGATAGATGCTCACAATAAAAAAAAAAATCTATAGACATAAGACCAGCCACCTATGGGAGGAGCCAATGCAATGGCTAGTCTTTATTAAAGAGAAACGTTCACATTCTGAAAGGCTATAGCAGGGGCTCAGTGAGCCAGTTGGTGGGGCACCAGCTTGTAGTGGGTTCCGCAGTTTGGGCATCGCTGACTCTCGCCTTTGTGCAGCCAAAACCAGATGACAGTGCAGTTGTCCTCCTCACCTGAAAGGGGAAAGGCAGCTGAAAGTCATCCAGCCCCAGTGTACGCAGAGAGACTTTCAGCACTTGTCTCTTCCCTGCACACACTTCCAAGACAGAAAGAAAACATGGGCGGCTCTAAGAGATCACTTTAAGCGCTGCTCTTTCAAATGAAAAATGGGGCTGAGTTTACCTGTGACTGAAATAACCTTCTATCCGGGTCACTGTGGGTTCTAACAATTCCAGTCCTGACATAGAGTTCCATAGCAGGATCTGTACTAATTTGTACCCCTAGTGCCTGAAACAGTGCTTGGCATACAAGTTATATATATGATATATATATATATATATCATGTGTCTATATTATATATATAATATATATATTGTCTGGGCTGGAAAGATGGTTCAGCAATTACGAGCATGGACTGCTCTCCCAGAGGACCTGAGTTCACATCCCAGTACCCATATCAGGTGGTTCACCACCTTGCCTGTAACTACAGCTCTAGGGGCATCTGACTCCTGACTCCTTGTCTTGCATATTGAGACTTGAGACAGTCAGGACCCTTACAAGTTATACACATATTTTGATGCACATAGTCAGGTACATATTCGTATCTGAAGCAATTTATAGACGTTCTGTGTAGTAGGTTATAAACAAATGGGCCAGAAAATAAAGGCAAGGTACTTACAGATGCAGCCCACTATCCGCTTGTTGGTGATGGATGGGACTAAATTAGGGTCTTCCTTGGTGCCCGAAGCTGCCTTTGGAGGCAGCATATTGTATGGATCCTGAAAAAGACAAGAGTTGACTCATTATGACAGATAATCCCTGGCACCGCACTGCAAAGAGACTGTTCTACAAATTGGGTTCAGGACCAAATGCTGGCCAACAAGGAGACTCCTCCAATCCCATCCAAGTTCAAAGAGTTTCTCCTCACCAATCCCTTCTGTGCAGCTAGCATAATCTCCCTCTCCAGCCCGGTAGCCTGCTCCTCATCAGTAGGAACACCCCCTAAAAGAAGAAAAATGAATTATGTCAACTAAAATGACGCGATGAATACACGATCAACACTGGAAAGGTGACGCAGTAAGCTACATTGGTGGGTTCCCAAGCTACCCGTTTTCACAGACTCCCAAAACTGTAGCGGTTTTCCCCTCCAAGCGCGGAAGCTTGGTTTTCGACTTCTTTCTAAAATCAAGTCAATGAGAGTATACTGGCTGGAAGTGGGCAATGAATCCGAAAGTCGGTCCAGCTCTTTCTCATCCCAATAGCTCCTGTCTCCCAAGGTCACCCGGCACCTTCCAGTTAGGGCACTTTAAAGGCGGGGTCAACCGGGTAGGCGGCCGAAATTAGAGCAAGACTACGAGGAGCGGCGGTTCCCGAAGCCTAAGGTGGTCAGCAGAGCCCGAAGGAGCTCAATGGCCGACCCCGCTCGACCGCCCCATCACCAACAACCCCGGAGGCCAGGGCCACAGGCCCGGCGCGCCCCGCTGCCCACGTACCTCCATAAGCCATGGAGCGCGTCGCAGCCACGCCACGGGGCCCGTGGGCCCTCAGGGCCTGCGCCGTCAGAGCGCCTACTCTGCGAAGTAACCTTGAAGCCATCTCGCCCGAGACCAACAGATGCACTTCCGGGAAGGGGCTCTGCAAGACAGGCGGGACTTCCGGTGATGGCTGTCTATCAGCGCCCAGTCAGACTTCCGCTTCCTTCTCCCCACCCGACCCCGCCTGCCCAAGCGGCTCCAGAGCGGGTGCCGCACCTGCGCAGCTCTTGGCCGGCCGCGCAGACTCCCACGGGGTCGGAGGCTTGGCGCCAGTCCCGGTGACAGCTAGCGGCTTTCGGGTTTGTAGCGGTTCCGCTTGCGAGCTCGCGCCCCGGAGTCCCAGCCACACAGTAGTTCTCGTGGTGGAAGTGCTGCTGGAAGCCGAATGCATCACAAATGATACAGACTTGGGCGTGAGCTCAGGAAGACAGTTGTGTTTGTTAGGCCTGTTAGTCGCGATTTGTTGCATTGGCCCCCCTGTCAGAGTTTGGCAATACCTCCCCACAGTCTTAGCCTCAATTCTCCCCCTCCCCCGTGTGTGTGTGTGTGTGTTAAGCTGGTTATCACTGTGTAGCCCTGGCCTGGAACCCACTTTGTAGGTCAGGCTGGGTCTGGAGCTCACAGAGATCTGCCTACCTCTGCTGACTAAAGGCGTGCACCACCCTCAATTTCCTCTTACATTAGAGTCATGAAGGGGGAAGGTGTTGGCCCCAGGGACGAGGAGGTGGAGGGTAGCTCTAGGACACCTCCTGGTAACCTATGAGGACACTAGAACCAATGAGGACACCAGGAGGAGGAAGGAAGGAAAGTAGCTGTTATGGAATTCACAACAGCTACGGTGGCTGGAGGTCTCTAATTTAGACAGACAGCATCTTCCATTGCTCCCCGTGGCATACAGGTATAGTGTGACCACTCACAGCTTGACTTTAGGGAACTTTCAAACGCTGTCCTCTTCCTGGGCCCTAGCATTTCATTCACATTGTGGAACATTCCTGAGACGCTATAGCTGCACACAGCATCTATGCTTCCCTAATTCCCTTCCAGTAGTGGGATCTTCAATACCTTGCAGAGGCCTGGCATATAATAATATTAAATGGCTTTTAATAAATTTGGCCTCTTGGACCAAATATATAGCTTACAGAGCTTGTGACTCCCAAAGGTCAATTTAAGGAAAATTACAAAGGACTAAATTCCCGGTGTTGCTACCTCTCCCTTGTAGGCTTGTAAATTATTGTTCTTTCTGCTTGCTTGCTTTCTTCTCTCTCTCTCTGTTTTGTTTCTTTTTGAGACAGGGTTTCTCTGTGTAGTCCTGGCTGTCCTGGACTCACTTTGTAGACCAGGCTGACCTCAAATTCACAGAGCTCCACCTGCCTCTGCCTCCCTGAATGCTGGGATTACAGGCGTGTGCCACCACATCTGGCTTGTAGGTTTAAAAAAAAAAAAAACCTGGTGGAACTTCCCTTCAAAGGAGCCACCCTGGTTTTGGGGGGTATCCTTGCTCTGTTCTGAGGGCCCAAATTTCTTGATTCTGTTTGAAGATGGGCTTCACTTTGTGTAGTTTCCATTGTTATTTCCTTACCTCCACTACAGTCATCCAGATTAAATTGGAAAACATTCCTTAGTTCAAGAATTTTCCCCCATGGACCTAATATTGATTTATACCTGCATTAGGAGTTTGGTAAGGGGAAACAAAACAGCCAGCCCCCTCAGCTAGCTCAGCCATCTTTTCTCCTTTTGGTAACACTCAGGAAAACTAAGACTACATGTCTCAAGGTTTTATGGCTTTGAAGAGACACCATGACCATGGCAACACTTACAAAGGAAAACAACAGGGCTGCCTTGCACTTCAGAAGGTTAGCGTGTTTCCATCGTAGAGGAAAGCACAGTAGTATGCAGGCAGACGAGGTGCTGGAGAAGTAGCTTGAGAATTCTACCTCAGGATCCACAGGCAGCAGGAAGAGACTCTGGGCCTGTTTTGGGCTTCTGAAGCCTCAAAGCCCATTCCTGTGACACACTTCTTCCAACAAGGCCACACTTCCTAATCCCTGTCTAGTTGTATCACTCCCTAATGACCAAGCCTTCAAATACATGAGCTTCTGGGGGACCATGCTTATTCAGACCACCGCAGCTGTCAAAACGGAAGCACATTGTGATAAATCACATAACACAAATATATAAGGAAAAGGCTGGCAATTTGGTGTTTATTCTTTCTGCCCCGCATTCCAAGCCAAATTTTCTCAACATCAGCACAAATACATTTTGAGTCTGGAAATGACTTGAAGCAGGAGGAGCTGAGGCTCTCCTTTGTGTATTGTGGATTTGGAGACTCTACCTTCTAGAACTCTCCAGGGTGACAACAAAAGTGGCTTCAGTTGGAGCCTTGTGTGTGAGCCCTGGAGATCAGGCTCCAAGCTTCTGCAAATCTGTTCAAAGACTCAGCATAAAGAAATGCACATACGGCCGCTCTTGGTGCTGCTCTTGTGCTCCCTCAGTGCCAACCTGGTGCCTCTTATGTGAAGCAGCAGCTGAGGAGACTCCTGAGCCCACCGTAGCCGACCAGAAACCCAATGAGCCAAGACCGAGAACACCAATCATTTTAATTTGAAGGTGGCAGGGCAGGATGGTTCTGGGGTACAGTTTAAGGTTAAGAGGCAGACACCACTTAGTAAAACTAAAGAAAGCCTTTTGTGAACGACAGGGTTTATTGACAAGGCAGATCAGATTCCAGGTTGACTGGGCCACCAACCAATGAAACACACACCTGCACAGTTGCAAATGGAGGACCAAGACACAATTGAAGTGTTCCAGCAGCAGACAGGAGGTGTCTACTGAAAAAGGAACCTGCTGCTTGCTCCAGAATTTTGCTATAGACCAAGAATGCGTTCTCAATCAGAAAGCCACAATTTGGTTCCATCACATCCTGACTACCACAGTGTAGTTTTCTCTCTTCTTTCACTTCCCTGTCTCCATTTCCTTATTGTACATAAAGTAACTGGTGTATGTGCACAAAAAAGAGAAAAGTGTATGGGATGTGTTCGCTTCTGAGATAAAAATGTAAATGATATATAAGTTGTTTTTCTAATTTAACAGACTATTTTGTGGACATCCCTCCAGAAAAAAACATATATATCTAACACATAATCCCTGTATAATATTTTTTATAGATGTACTAGAATGGTTCCAACTATACCCTTGGTGGATATTCAGATTTCTGAGGTATTTGATGATTCCTTTTTCCAAAGACGCAACATGAAGTCAGAAGCACAATGCAGCCCACGTGGCTGAACCACAGCAGCAGAGGACTGTCCTGGCCAAAAGCTCACGCAGGCGGGTGTTCTGCCACTCACCTACATCCCAGCCCTTTTTAAGACCAGCAGTTCTCAACCTGTGGGTCCCGACCTCTTTGGGGATCACATTATAATTCATAACAGCAGCAACATTGCAGTTATGAGATATCAATGAATAAGTTCATGGGTGGGGGTCACCACAACATGAGGAAATGTAATAAAGGATTGCAGGAAGGTTGAGAACCACTGCTTTAGACAGTCTCACTCTAT
>CM053756.1:6275227-6314233 GCA_028658305.1 Pachyuromys duprasi
TGATTGATGGGAAAGGTCCTAGCCCATTGAATGTGGGTCCAGCCCTGGGATGGCAGTCCTGGGTTCTATAAGAATGCAGTCTGAGCAAGCCACAGGGAGAAGAACAGTGAGCATCATTCTCCCATGGCCTCTGCATCAATTCTGCCCTCTAGATTCCTGCCCTATTTGAGTTCCTGCCCGGACTTCATTTGATGATGAGCAGTAACATGGAAGTGTAAGCCAGATATTTTCTGGTGAGAATACTTTTTTTTTTTTTTTGAGACAGGTTTCTCTGTGTAGCCTTGGCTGTCTTGGAACTCACTTTGTAGATCAGGCTGGCTTGAACTCATAGTGATTTGCCTGCCTCTGCCTCCCTCGTGCTGGGATTAAAGGTGTGCACCACCACTGGCCAGTTAAGAACACTTATCTATTTTCGGCAATTTTTAAGCATACTATACATTGTTATTAACTATAGTCACTGTCATATAATACATCTCTTTCTACATTTTTATATGTATTTAATATTTATGAGCACCGCAAAGTCAGAGGACAGTTTGTGGGAGTCAATTCTCTTCTGTCCTGGGCTCAGGTCATCAGGCTGGGTTGTAAGCACCTTAGCTGCAGATCCTTTGTGCTCGCCCTGTAATGGCGTCCTTGAAAGTGTTTGGTCTAACTGGAACTCTGTGTCCTTTGACCAAGTTCTCTGTTACAGCTTCTTGAGGAAAGGCTCTAATGTGCATGTGACATCTGTCTTTGCCTCTCACACTAAGTTTAAACTGCAAGTGAATTTTGTCTGCTGTTGGCAGAGCTAGCATTCATTTACTGTTTGCATGGAACATCTTTTTCCATCTTTAAGTTTTCAGCCTGATTTTGCCTTTGGATTCAATCAAAGTCTATTAAAGACGTTGTATAATTGGATTGCAGGGTTTTTAGTGTTTTAATTTTTTTTTTTTTAACTTTGGCTGTACTCTACTCCAGATTGAATCTGGGACCTCAGGCATGCTAGGCAAGCGCCCTGCTACTGACTTCATTCTCAGCCTGGATTATGATTATTATTTTGCTAGTCTGCCTTTTGTTTGGGTGATGTTGTTGAACACTCATTTTACAGTCCTGTCTGGTCTGGACCTCACTATGTAAATTCAGGTAGCCTTGAACTTCAGACAATCCTCCCGCCTCTGGGATACATGCTAGGATAGAAGCGCGTGTCATCAGGCCTGGCTGCCCATCGTAACCTTTTGACTGAAGAATTTAATCCAGGGTTGTCGAGATGGCTCTGTGGGTAAAGGCACTTGCTGCCAAGCCCAAAGCCCTGAGTTTGATTTCCGGAACACACACACTGGTGTAAGAACTGCAGATTGCCTTCTGGGTGTGTCCTGTGGCACACATCCATCTGCCCGTAGATACACACAATGAGTAAATGGAGTTTTAAAAGATTTCATTTACATTAAGCTAATTATTGGCAGTGAAGGGTTTCTGCCATTTTACCCCTGATTTCTATATATATCTTCTTCGTTCTTCCATTACTATATTTTTTTCTGCTTACTTGTTTTCTTTTATAGTATTCTGTTTGGATTGCCTCATTTACACACACACATATTCAAGACGTATTGGAGACTGAATCTAAGGCCTCCTACATTGTTAGGCAAGTGTTCTACGACCAAAGTACATTGACAGCTCTTTTTAACATTTTATTCTGAAACAGGGTTTTGCTACATTGTCCAGGATGGCCTTGAACTCATGATTCTCTTACTTTTCTTACTTTTTCTTCCCAAGCAGCTGGAATTAGTGTTATATGCATGCACCTCCACACTCAGCTCCTTTTCTGTATATTATACACCTCCCCAGTGTGTAGGATTGAACCTAAGGCCTCATGCTAAAGCCTGCACTGTCCCTCTGAGCTATATTCCCAGCCTTTTAAGATATTCTCACAGGAGCTGGAAGTGCGGCTCTGTGATGCAGAGCACTGGCTGCTGTTGGAGTGGACCAGAGCTTAGTTCCTAGTACTAACATGACAGCTCACATCTGCCTAGAACTGCACATCCATGCATCTGATACCTTCTGACTTCCACAGGAACACGTGCAACAGGTAGGGACTATTCAAAACACATAAAATAAATCTTTATTTTATTTTATCTTTTTTGGTTTTTCAAGACTAGGTTTCTCTGTGTAGCCCTGTCTGCCCTGGACTCATTTTGTAGACCAGGCTGGCTTCTGCCTCCCAGATTGCTGGGATTATAGGTGTGTGCCACCTATAATCTTTTATTTAAAAAAATATATATATGGTATTAATTATCCTGGAAGTTATAATTTATATTTCAATTGATAAAAAGGCTATTTGGAAAAACAACAATTTGACTTTAATGGTATGCAAAAACCTGTCCCCTTTACAACTCAGACCACCCTCTTTTATGTTTTCATTGCCATGAATTAGATCTTCATACATTATATGATCATCAGCATAGCTCTATGATTATTAGTTCGTGTAATTGTCTTTTAAATCATTCAGGGGAGAAAATTTACAAGCCAAAATACAAAACTTATTTTCCTATAAACAGCATGTGGTTCACACAGTCTTACTTGGATTAATGCCGTTTTAGGGAACCATGTTCAGTTTCTCAGCCCACTGCAAGACTGTGCTTCCATGGTCTCTACATATCAGCCTGTCCCCCTTAAAGAAAGTCTGAGGGTCTGGAGAGATGCTCAGTGTTTAAGAGCACTTGTTGCTCTTCCAGAGGACCCAGGTTCAATTCCCAGCATCCCCCTGGTGGCTCACAGCTGTGTATAACTAGTCCCAGTGAATCTAGTGCCTTCTTCTGACCTCGAACGGTACCAGACATAAATATAGTACACACAGTTACATGTAGGCAACACATCCGTACACATAGAATAATAAAATAAAATCTAGAACCTTTTCTTCCTTCCTCCTTTCTTTTTTTTTTCTCTCTCTTTCTTTGGACAAAGCCCGTTTGATAGACTGTTTTCCTGGTGTGCCCACTACTTTCTGTGCTGTGATAAAATGCCATGGCCAGCTACAGAAGGAAGCATCTCTTTGGAGCTTATGGTTCCAGCAGGTCAGAGTCCATAGTGGTGGAGTGGGGGTGACAGGTGGCAAGAGAAGCAGATGAAAACTCACATCTTGAAACCGGAGCAGGGAACAGAAACAACCCCAAATGGCCAGAGTCTCTTGAAACCTCAGTCTTCCCCAGTGACAGACATCCGAAGCAAGGCCACATCCAATCCTCCCCAGAGGCTGCCTGCTGGGGGCCGTGTATTCAGATGCCCGAGACTCAGGGCAGACACTCAGACCACAGCCTAGGCTCAGTTCCCAGAACTGTGTAAAGCAAGACATGGTAACCCCTGCAACCCTCCCTCTTGAGAGGTAGAGAGAGGAGGCCTGGAAATACCAGGCCATCCTTGGCTACACAGAGAGTTTGAAGCCCGCTTAGGCCAAAGACCTTAAATTCAAAACATCCCGAAAGCAAGCACACACACACAAAACCTTTACACCAATGTAGCTATAGTCTCTCTTCTTTATGTTATTTTCATATAAGTAATAACTTTATATGTTGTGGCCATCAGATGAGATTTATGAGTTCTGCATTACACATTCATCTTTTAAGTCAGACAGGAGAAAAAGGAGTTACTTATATTCATCTGTTTTCTTACCTTTTATTGGTGTGACATTTTAAGAAATATTTTTTCACTTATTATTTTTGGTGTGTAGGGGAATCCAGCCTGCATGTGTGTGTCTACCTCACAGGCACACAGCTCCTGCAGAGGCCATAGAGAGGATTAGATCACCTGGAACTAGAGTTAGAGATGGTTGTGAGTCACCATTTGAGTTCTGGGAATTGAACCTGGGTCCTTTGGAAGAGCAGCCAGTGCTCTTTACCATTGAGCCATCTCTTTATCCCCTGACACACCATTATTTTGTTTGTTTGTTTGTTTGTTTGTTTTCAGTTTAGACATTGCTTTCTTTATTTTTTTGAAAAAATTTTCATACAATATATTTTGATCATGTTTTTCTCCTCCTCCAATTCTTCCCAATTCCTCCCCATCTCCTACCCACCCAACTGTGTTCTTTATCAGTTTTTGTTTTTCAGTTTCATGAGGTCCCATTTATTAATTGTTGATCTTAGAGCCTGAGCTGTTGGTGTTCTATTCAGGAAATTGTCTCCTATGCCAATGAGTTCAAGGCCCTTAACCACTTTCTCCACTAACAGATTTAGTGTAGCTGGTTTTATGTTGAGGTCTTTGATCCACTTGGACTTGAGTTTTGTGCAGCGTGATAAATATGGATCTATTTGCATTTTTCTACAAGTAGACATCCAGTTGTAACAGCACCATTTGTTAAAGATGCTCTCTTTTTTTTTTCCCATTGTATGGTTTTGGCTCCTTTGTAAAAAATCAAGTGTAAGGTGTTGGCACATGCCTTTAATCCCAGCACTCAGAGGCAGAGGCAGTCGGATTTCTGTGAGTTTGAGGCCAGCTTGGTCTACAAAGTGAGTTTCAAAATGGCCAGCTCTATACAGAGAAACCCTGTCTCAAAAAAAAAAAAAAATCAGGTGTGCATAAGCATGTGGGTTTATTTCTGGGTCTTTGATTTGATTCCAGTGATCAACCAGCCTATTTCTATGCCAGTACCATGCAGTTTTTATTACTATTGCTCTGTAGTATAGTGTAATATTGAGGTCAGGTATGGAGATACCTCCAGAAGTTCTTTTATTGTACAGGATTGTTTTAGCTAATCTGGGATTTTTGTGTTTCCATATGAAGTTAAGACTTGTTTTTTCAAGGTCTGTGAAAAATTGTGTTGGTATTTTTATGGGGACTGAATTTAGTCTGTAGATTGCCTTTGATAAGATGGCCATTTTTACTATGTTAAGCCTACCGATCCATGAGCATGGGAGATCTTTCATCTTCTAGTATCTTCTTCGATTTCTTTCTTCAGAGACTTGAAGTTCTTGTCACAGACATACTACAATGCACAGACCCAAAAAAGATAGGCCCAATGAGCATCTTGGGCTTCCTGTGGCCCACTAGTTAGGGGATGTCTCTGACACGGACTATCTTGCCTGCTTTTTGAACACTTCCACCTGATAGGACTTCCCTACCAGGCCACAGGTGAAGAAGACAGACTCAGTCCTCATGAGACTAGATGATCTAGCATGTGTGGGTAGTGGGGGCTCCCCGATTCTGAGGAATAGGGTAGAGGGCATGTGGGTGGGAGGTTGGAACTTTCTTTCTAAAAGAAGTTTAATAGAGATTCATTTAAACAGTCAGGAGAAGAGAAGAGAAGAGGAAGCGGTGGGGGGAGGGGGGGAGAGAATGGCAGCAGCAGAGGCGTGTGACCCTTGCCTGTTGCTCTGCTGGGGGGCTCCTTCTGCCACTGTCTTAACCGTCACTTCCTCATCGTGTGTTACTAAAGGATCAGCCAGCAGTAAAAAAATGAAGGTCTTTTCAGGAACTTCAGAGAGCACGCATCTGTCCTGGGGCGGGGGTGGGGTGGGGTGGGGTGTGGATTCTGGTCTTGTGGGGGATTCTCAGCGCCTCTAGTCCTCTGTGTATCACTGCACCAGCCTCTCACTTTTCAAGCTACTCGCTCCATCCATTTTCACTAGGTGGCAGTGGGCTGGTGTGTGTGCCTAGAAATGCTTTTGACAAACATTTCCCAGAAGACCGGTTCAGCTCTGAAGAAGTTCTGGCTAAGTGAGGTGAAGATGAAACAGAGGCAAGGTGCAAGAGAGAGGATCTGAGGGAGCAGACACTCACCCACAGGTGGCTTATGGGTCAGGAACTATGACCACGGTCTGCTGGTTAGCACACTGGTAGAGAGCAGGAATGGCCAGCCCCAGATTCCATCCGAAGCAGCGCAGATTTCATCCTTGGAAAATGAATGTGGTGTTGCTTACAGTTTCAGAGGCTTGGCCTCTTATGGCAGGAAGCGTGGTGGCATGCAAGCCAGCATGACGTTGGACCAGAAGCCGAGAGGGCTATGTCCTTATCCCAGTATGGGCTTTTGAAGCCTCCGTCAAGCCACACCTCCTGATCTTTTTACACAGTTAACCAGCTGGGGTCTAAGCATGCACATCTGTGAGCCCACAGGGACCATGCTCATTCAGACCTCCACAGGGCCTCACTGCAGCCCAGAGTGCTTTCCGCTTTCTTCACTGAACCCTCCATCTTAGAGCCACCGCGTCTCTCTAGAGCACTGGTTGCTTAGGTGCTAAATACAGGAGCTACCGCTGATGGTAAGAAAATCTTCACGATAATGGCCTTTAATTTATTTTTATTTGATTTTGTTTATTTGTGTGTGTAGCAATGCCTGCTTGTACATGTGTGGGCTGTGCTTGCCTGCACAGGCGCATATGGAGGCCAGAACTTGGCGTCAGGAGGTCTCCCTCAGTCTCTTCTCCACTTTATTATTTCTTTTTCATTTTCATGTGTGTTTGTGTTTGTGTGTACAAGTGCATGTGTGAAAATGATGTCAAGGATTCCTTGTCTCTACTGTCAAAGCACTGCGATTACAGTGGGTAGCCACACCCATTCAAGCACTCGTGGGGTTCTGGGGATGTACCGAACTCAAGCTCATTAGCTGCTGAGCCACCTCCCAACCCTTGCCTTATATTTTGAGACCAGGTCTCTTCACTGGCCCAGAAGCTGACCGTTTCATTTAGACTGGCTGGCCACAAGTCCCCAGATGTGCGCTGAATTTTTAAATTCGCGCCGAGGGTCTGAACTCAGCCTCTCACACTTGCACAGTAGGCATTTTACCCTTGAGCCACAGCCCTAGGCCCCAGTCAATAGGGCTGTCTTAGTGTTTTACTGACCCCACGACCATAGCAACTCTTAGTAGGGACAACATGTAATTGGGGCTGGCTTACGGTCCAGAGGCTTAGTCCAGTAGCGTCCCTGTGGGAAGCAAGGCAGTGTGCAGTGGGCCAAGGTGCCGGAGAGGAGCTGAGGCTCTACATCTTGATCAGGAGCAAATCTTTAGGAGCAGTCTGAGCTCCAGAGTGCTAGCTCAGCCACAGCTGTTTGAAAACAGCGTGTGTTTGACTGGTTGCCCCCAAAGCCTCTGTGAACTGTACCTGACCCTGTAGCTCTCACCCCGGCCAGAGGAGGAGCATTTCTCCAGGTGGCCCAGCAGGAAGTCTGTGTGATTGGTTCATGTGTGCTCTTTCATTTGCATGAGGGGCCGCCCTGATTGGTGCAGAAACCCCTTGCAAAGGGGTTAACTGGGATGAGCAGGCTGTTTCAGTCAGCCAGGAGACACCCTCCTGTGTAGGCTCCCAGGAGGCTCCATCAAGTCCATGTTTCTCAGTGGCCTTTTAATTCGCTTCCCTCGCCCCCCCCCCCCCATACACACAGGGTTTCTCGGGAGCTCTGGCTAATCTAAAACTCACTTTGTTGACAAGGCTGGCGTGGAACTAATATAGATGTGCCTGGCTCTGCCTCCTGAGTGCTGAGACTGAAGGTGTGTGCCGCCACCGGTCTAATTCACCTATTGTTGTTGTTGCTGTTCTTCTAGAGGTTGTTTTGGTATGATTGTTGTTCTGATTTTGTGTCACAGGGTCTCAAAATAACTTGGGCTAGCCTTGTTCTCACTGTGTAGCCAAGAACAACAAAGTTCAAATCCTCCTTGCTTCTCCCTCCCAGGGGCTGGAATTCAGGAGTGCACCACCACCCCGGAGGGAGTGTGTGTAGGAAGGGGTTGCTAGAGAGATGGCTTTGGTGGTTAAGAGTTCTTCCATAATATTGGAGCCTGAGTTCCCTGCACCCATGTCAGGTGGCTCACAACCACCTGTAACTGCAGCAACTGGAGATCCAGCGCCTCTGCCGACACACACATGCACAGCTGTGGACATTGGTTCTCTTTTTCCACCATGGAGTCCAGGAATTGAACATTCATCAGTCTCACTGGGTGAATGCCTTTCCCCAGTGGGCTGTCTCACTGGCCCTGCTTTTGATACCCATTATCACAAGAGCTTGATAACATGAGAGGGTGGGTTTGGCAAAAGAGTAGCTGTGAAGATAGCAGCGGCCTCAGCAGGGCAGCTGAAGAGCTGCAGACTTGCTGGGGGTGGGGGTTAGAAACAGTGGGGAAGACAGGCAAATGATGCAGACAATGAGGACCATGAAGAGCTGGAGACTAGGCCCTGGTCACTGGAAAATTTGCAGGGAGCTGCTCAGCCTGAAAGGCCAAGAGACTCAGCTACCCTGGCCCTGAGAATTGTTTACACTAGCTCCTGCCATGGACTGAGGCTGCCAGTACCTGAGTCTGGAGCATTGACACTGACCGCTGTAGGCCAAGGGTTGCAGCCTCTGAGGCCTGTTTAGAGGCCGCTGTTGAGCTGCTGCCCCCGCTCCGCTCACTGCTGCCGGAAGCCGAGGGTTCCAGGGGCCTCAGTGGCCCCAAGTGCTGCAGTGCTGGCGTTAGCATCAGCCTGTGACCCAGATGCTGGGACTCTAAGTCTCAGGTTCTGAAGCCTGGGACAGCAGACCCTGTCTCCTGTGGTCTAGAGCCACCAGCCTCTGCTCTACAGTCTGGAACAGCAGACCCTGTCTCCTGTGGTCTAGAGCCACCAGCCTCTGCTCTACAGTCTGGAACAGCAGACCCTGTCTCCTGTGGTTCAGAGCCACCAGCCTCTGCTCCAGTCCGCCCATCTAGTCCCTGGATCGTGGACATTTGGGGACCGGGGACTACAGCCCTGAAGAGTACTGTCACTTACTCCTCCATTCTTTCCAGCTAGAGCAAAGGGATCCTACCAGCTGACTAGTGATGTTCTTATTTGTTTTTTGTTTTGTTTTTTAATCGAGGTCTCACTGTATTATCCTGGTTGGCTGGAAACTCTATAGACCAGGCTGGCCCTGAATATACTTGAGTTCTACCTGCTTCTGTTCCCTTGGGTGCTGGGATTAAAGGCAGGTGTCACCATGCCCAGTTGTTTGTTTGTTGTTTAAGATTACCTTAAATTTTCTGTGTGCACACATGAAAAACACATGTTTAACAAGTGCCTCTAGACACCAGAAGAGAGTATCAGAGTCCCTTGAGCCGGAGTTACAAGATGTTGTGAGCACCTAACAAGGGTGCTGGAAACGGAACCCAGGTCCTCTGCAGGGACAGTGAGTGCTCTCAACCATGAGCATCTTTCTAGCACCTTTGGTGTGCCTTTTTTTTTTTTTTTTTTAAGAGATGGTCTTGCTTTGTTGCCTAGAATGGCCAGGAATTGCAGAGTTCAGGTGATCCTCCTGCCTCAGCCACCTGAATATAGGGTTTCTACCTGCGCCACCACTACATCCAGTTGCCCTTAGTTTTTTATTAAACCTCACTATCCATGAAGTGTAGTTCTGAAAGTGTTACCAGCTTAATTCATAAGCCTGAGATGGCCCAAAATGTTAGGGGTTTCTTGACTCACTTCTTGTTGATTTGTTCCGGGGTATACAAATTTCTGTATAATTACATTTCATTGATAGAGTGGGTCCTCAAAGAAACAAGCCATTTAGTCAGGTGCAGTGGTTCATGCCTTAAGCTAGCACTTGGGAGTTTGAGACGAGCAGATCTCTGATTTTGAGGCCAGCCTGGTCTACATAGTGAATTCCAGGACAGCCAGAGCTACACAGAGAAACACTACCTTGAAAAACAAACAAACAAAAAATGAACAAAAGAAATAAACAATTTTAAAATGTATTATTTTTATTTGTATTTGTGTGTGTGAATAAACTTGTGTGTGTGCATGCCAGGATTATGCCCACAGCCAGAAGACAATTATGTGGGGCTGGTTCTCTTCTTCCAGCTTTAGCTGCTTCTAGGGATTGCACTCAGGCCTTCAGATTACATGGCAATTTATTTATTTATTATTTATTACAATTTATTCACTTTATATCCCAGCTGTGGCCCCCTCCCTCATCTCCTTACAACCCCACCCTCCCTCCCTCTTCTCCCCTATGCTCCTCCTCCAGCCCACTGATAGGGGAGGTCCTCCTCCCCTTCCATCTGACCCTAGCCTATCAGGTCTCTTCAGGATTGATTGCACTGTCTTCCTCTGTGGCCTGGCAAGGCTGCACTCCCTCAGGGGGAGGTGATCAGAGAACCTGCCACTGAATCCACGCCAGAGAAAGCCCCTGCTTTCCTTACTAGGGACCCCACTTGGAGACTGAATCTATGGGCTACATCTGAGCCAGGGTTTTAGGTCCTCTCTACAGTCCTTCTTTCGGTCGAAGGTCCTTGAATAAGCCATTTTAAGTCTAAGTAGTAATCTGTTTCTCACATGCCAATACTTATTGTAATCATTTTCAATTTTTTAATAGTTATCAGCAATTTAATGTTTTAGTAATATGTCACAGTTATATTGATTTGATTTTTTTCACTGTTGTTGGTTTAGAGCAGAGTTCTATAAACTGCCATTTCCTTCGATCACTGGGTTTCATTATCTGTTAGCATTCCATCTTGACTGCAGGTCATCCGAGCCTGGTCCTGAGCTGATCATTCTGCAATCGCCCATTCTGTTACTGAAATGAAGAGTCAGCTGGCCCTTCATCTCAGCTGTCTAACCCCGGGCACAGTGCCCAGTCCTGGTGAGAGACCTGCAGAAGGAATTCTTCCTGGCCACCAGGCCCCTCCTCCTAGGAAACACGGGGATTTAGGCTCTTTAGGCTTCTTTTGGCATTCCCCTCACCCATCAAGGGGGTGCACTGAGGACAGAGCATCCCACCGTTTCCAGAGTGACCACAGAAGACTTTGCTAGCCCTGCCTGGTAGAGGGGGCAGGCATCCCCTGCACAGGTAGAGACATGATGAAGGCCAAAGGGGAGTCCTGATGGAGCAGTCACTACCCTTGCAGTCTTCTTACCCAGTGTGGCTTGTGTCTGGGACACAATTGGGGTGAATGAGGACCCCATAGTGCTGTTTTCATATCCACAGGGGTTGAAGCAGCCACTGCTTTGCCTGTCCTTTTGCCTAACCTGAAGTGCAGTCTCTTGGACCACCCCCATCTGCACTCAGTGCAAGAGCTCTTCAGACCCACAGTGGCTCTAAGTCCCAAATCATTGAAGAGGCCCAAGATGCAGATGTCCCGGGACTCGTTCCCCACAGACTGGAGCCCACCACCTGTGGAATTCCTAAAAAAGAGCAAGAAGTTACTTCAGGCCCACAGGAGACGGCCTGAGGACATGGAGAAGGAGCACCCAGATTCAGATCAGAAGGTGGAGCTGGCCTCACTGGAGGAGCTTTTCTGGAACATGGCAGGTCCAAGCCAACAGGCTGTGGCCCCAGAGGTAAGTAAGCCCATGGCCACCTTGGCTTCCCCTCCTCACCTACTTCCTTTAGTGACCCCTCTTAGTTTCCCATGATCCAATCCCTTCAGACCACCCCTTCATCGCCATGCTCCAACTCCCTTTGTGTACGCAGTGCCCCTCACTAACACCCCTGTCCCCGCTCTTGATCATATGCTGGACTTCTCCACCCTAGGGCTCTCACAGCTGGGACTTCAGGCCTCGAGCCGGGTCCCACTCCTCCCTGTGTTGCTGCTACTGAAAGCCAGGGGGTAGCAGCAGATTCAATGTCTTTGTGCATGGGGCTCCTCAAGGCTTTTGTGTCTAAGGGTGAGGGGTTGGCTTGGAGCAAGAGGGACCTCATGTTAGGACCCCAGTTTAGTAGCACACAAAGACTATAACTGAGGTTCAATAATAGAGATCCAAAATGAAGGCTAAAGTAATGTCCTTGTAGGAAGAAAGAGCAGAGCGTGGGACTTAAGGGCCCATGGGCTCAGGAAGTTTATTCTAAGCATAGTGCTTCAATGATTTGCAATAGCCCAAGATTGTCAGTAGCCTAACATTTCACTGGGAAACTATGAACTATGAACTATGTTCTAGTCATATATAAGACAGTCTGACAGCCAGGTGTGGTGGTACACGCCTTTAATCCCAGCATTCGGGAAGCAGAGACAGGTGGATTTCTGTGAGTTCTGGTCTACAAAGCGAGTCCAGGTCAGCTAAGACTACAAGAGAATCCCTGTCCCCAAAACAAAACAAAAAACCCTGACAGTGATATATGAGCGCATAGCATATACACACACAGATGCACTCACATGCACACATATATACACATACCTGCATACACATTCATGCAAATCTGTGCACACAGTATATATGCACACATATGCACACATGTACACACCTGCACACATATATTCATATACATATGCAAACCTGTGCACACAGTATATGCTCTCACATATGCACACATATACACACATGCACACACAGCATCTCTTTGGCATTGGTATGAAATGACACTCAAGATGAATTTCTGTTTGGAAAGAACAGTGCAGCGAGGTGTGTGGTATGCATGCCTGGGTGACAGGGACTGATGAGATCCCTGCTGCGTCTGAAAGCACGTAAGCACATTCACCTGCAGTTGCCTGTGTGTGGGCACTGGGAGGAAGCCTTCATACTTTCGAATTAAAAAAAAATCATGTGATCATATCATCTGTTCAGAAAAGTGAGCAGAGTGCATTAACGTCCAGTCTTTCTGTCTGTTTTTCCCTTCCTCTCCATGCCTATGTCCTGTCGTTCCAGATTTCCTCTGGGGGCTCAGGGTGCTATGTCAACAACTTAGATTACCTGCTGCAAGAGAAGAGGTGAGCAGGGGCTGAGCTCCGTCATGGGGGTGGGGTCATTTCAGTGAGGAATCAGAGTGACCCCTGTGGAGATGGGGTAACCTTCCCAGCAGGTGGGGCCTGCCCTGTGTGCTCTGACTAGTAAGAAACTCACAGCCAGGTCCAAGAGGGGGTTCCAAAATGGAGGCTCTGGACCCCCTCCCACAAGAGAAGCAAAGTCCTCACCCAGGTCCATCTTCCTCCCAGCCTCCACCCCTGTCCAGTTCATGCCACAGGCTGTCCCCTCAGAAAAGAAGACAGCTGTGGTTCAGCCTGACTCTGGCCTGCCCCAGCACTGAAGCACCTCTGGCTGGTTTTCCTCCCCGCTTTGTCTGACCACACTTTGCCGCCTTCCCACCCCATGGCACAGCACATCTCCAAGAAGTCCGGCTCTGAGTGCCTGTTCCCCTCAGTTTCTGAAGTTGATCAAAAGTAGACTCTCTTAGCTGAGCAGCTGCAGTCAGACCACACCTGCCAGTCTCTTTTGGAGTGGCCTCTCAGAGAGGAGGCTGGCTGGCATGGAGGGCCCTTTGGAGTGGAGCTGTAGACCCCTCCTGTGCACAGTAGATGCCTCATGCCGTGAGGTGGCCAGGAGCAGCTGCTCCTGTGTGCGGCTTGTTTGCTGGCCTGCTGTTTGATGGTGTGTAAGCAGATTGTTCTCGTGACCTAATTCTTGCCTCTGCCCCTTTCCTCCTGCCTGTGTGCACACAGACTAAGCGCAGGCTGAACTCAGGTGGCGCCCCTGCCTCCCACTCCTGCTGGAAGTGCCCATGCCCGCCTCTGCAGGCTCTTTCTCAGAACACAGCCCTGCATTCTTGCCCAAACAGTGTGCTTAGATACACTCCTGGGGTGGACAGTTGTTTTCTCTGGCTTTATCACCTCCGCCTGCTCCAGAGTGCCTCTACCTTCGTCTTCCACGGACTTTGGTTTTTAATATCTCAGAACTATTGTTTGGGACGTGAGGCTGATGGTGCCACTCTGCTTCCCTGGAAACTTCTCTTGAATCTGGTATTTTCCATACTTATCAAGCTGCTGAGAAAAGGCCCCGAATAGCAGGCTTGCCTTTGAACCTTGGAGAGGGAGGGATAATGTCTTCTAAAGGCAGATAGGACAGGCCAGCTGCTCTGGGAAGGCTGGGACAGGAAATCTGGGCACTGACAGGAGGGATGTGGCTGGAGACAACGCAATGATGTAGTAAACCGCTTGGACACAAACAACCACTGACTCATGGGAACATCTTAACAGGCAAAAGTGTGGTTTTCTGCTTGTTACAGAAAGCTTACATAGACTGTCCTGGAAGAATGGGTGAGAAAAGTAGCAGAGCAGAGAGAGTGGATGCCTGGGGAAGGCTCTAGGCTCCTCATGGGATCTGAGGCCTGAGCTGCTAGCTTCTAGGTTGTTTGGGGAATGAAGCCTTAGACATGTGATGAGTGGAGCCAGTCACACCAGCTGGAAAATCATCAGGTATAGGGCTGGCATCAGGGTCCAAGGGTCTGCATGAGAGAGACTTTGGCAGGAGATAGGATTTTTCAGACTGAGGGTCTTTGGGCACAGCCATAGGGAGACCCCAAGATGGGCCAGATAGGGAGTGGGGATGCCCCAGATTTTTTCAGCAACCCATGGAAACAAGGACAGGGTAGGCCGTAGGATGTCTAGATGCCTACTCAAAGTTTACAGGAGTGTTAGGGAAAGAGTGATGAAGGACTCCATCACTTCATCTTCTGTTGCTAGAACAGTACCTCAGGCTGGGGGGGTTATAAAGAAGCTATTTGGATCACAGTTCTGGGAGCCCAAGAGCATGGTGCTGGCATCTATACAGCTTTTATGAGGGTTTTATATTTTGTTTCCCCGCCCTGTGGCAGATGGAAGGGAATACAGGAAAAAATAGCATTTAAAAACAACAACAACGTAGGGGCTGAAGAAATGGCTCAGTGGGTAAGAGCATTCATCGCTTTTCTGAAGGTCCTGGGTTCACTTTCCAGCACCCACATGGCAGCTCACAACTGTCTGATGCCATCTCCTGGTGAGCACTTGTGCATGCCGACAAAGTACCCATACACATAAAATAAATGTTTAAAAATAGTATTCCCCCAACCGCTGAAGCTCCAGCTCAGCCCAGAGCCTCCTGATAGTCGCTCTACCTCTCAGTGGCCTGTCTCTGAAAATAACGTTCCCGTCTGAGTTTGAAAAGGACAGACCACATGCAAAGCATAGCAGGGTGCTGGGGCTCCAGCAGGGTAATGGTGGGTGCACCAGGTCTTAGTGAAGGCCAAAGTGGGGAGGTTGGGGAAATAAGGCACTCCTCCTCTACTGCATGACACGGGGCAAAGAGTAGGGAGAGGAAGGGCTGAGTAGGGATGGGAGGGAAGGCTCTACTCTCTTGAGGGTGGAGAGGCAGGTGGTGAGTTGGGCTGACAAGGACCTAAGGGTACAGACTCCTGTCTTGTACTAAGCTCTGGGGTAATAGAGGAGCAGACCCAGATCTGGGGATGTTACAGAATGAATGACTGTCAAAACAAGCTCCACAAATAAAGATACTTAACATTATGTGGCAAAAACTGGCTTCTTTCACCATTGCCCACTGGAGACAAAGCAGAACTCTATTCCCCAGAGAGTAAACATCAGAGCCCTGGTTTAGGATACCAACAATGTGGCCTTGCACTTCCTAGGCACACTGTGTTGGGGAGGTTCCTGTAGCCTGGAAAGAAGAGTGGAGAGCAGGTAGGGGTGTTAACACTGGCTCAGGCTCTCATTTCCCCCAAAGACAACAGGCCCTGGAGCAGAAATGGGAGCAGCTGTTGCAGCAGGAGCACCCCAAGCTTGACTCCACTGAATGTGATGAAGACGACAGAGAAGCAGCGCTCACACCTGAGCACAGGTAGGAGCAGGGCCTCTGTAGTGTGGGCAGGTTTTCCCCCAGCAATTTGTGCTGCCACCTACTATGGCCACTCTGGTCACACTCTGGTTCCGGAAGCATCCAGTCGCCTACTGCTGGCCTTCAGAGGGCGAACAGCCTTCTGAGACACGGAGACGATAAAACAGCCCAGTTATCAGCCAAGTTCAAGGAACCCTGTCTCATGGGGAAGATCTGTACAAACCACAGTCTTAACTGAAAACTGCCTTTGGAGGGAGATTATGGCCACATGAAAATGTTCTCATCTTCCCCTGACTGGGGAAGGAAGATGGCCATAGTGCTGTCCTCCAGCTTTGTTGGCTCAGATTTCACTGGGCTACAGTTGGAGGAAGGGCTGAATTCACCTACACCACAAGCTCTCAGGTGCCTAGAAAACTACTATGGAGTCCATCTTTATGATATTCTGTTCTCCATATGTGGTGGTTTAAATAAGATGGACCCATAGGCTCATATATTTGAATGCTTAGTCACCAGGGAGTGGACTCTGAAAGGATTGTAGGATTAGGAGGTATGGCCTTGCTAAAGGATATGTGTCACTGGGGATGGACTTTAAGGTTTCAGAAGCCCATGACAGGCCCAGTCTCTCTCTCAGCCTGTGGATCAGGATGTAACTCTGAGCTATTACTCCAGCATCTGCCTGCATGCCACCATGTTCCACTCATGATGAATATGGACTACACCCTCTGAAACTCTAAGCAAACCCCCAACCAACTGCTTTATTTTATGAGTTGCTTTGGGCATGGTATCTTGTCATAGCGTTAGAACAGTGACTAAGAGAGAAGTTGGTACCAGGAGTGGGGTATTGCTGTGACAGGTCTGGCCGTGCTGTCTGTTGGGGAAATATGGAAGAATTTGTTTTGGACTAGAAAAGTGGTTGAACACTTAAGTGGGGCTCACTGGGTCATCCTTGTAGGAGCTTAGAAGACAGTGCGGTTGCAGTGATTTGAACTGTGGGGGCCTAGCTCAAAAAGTTCCAGATGGGAAGAATATTAATAAGAGACCTAGAGACTGTTCTTGTGATATTTTGGCAAAGAATGTAGCTGCTGTTTATCCGAGGCTAATCTGAACAATTTTGGGTTAATGGCCCTGGCAGAGGAGAGTTCAAGACAGCCTAGTATTGACTGTGTTGGTTATTAGTGGTCACACTTATATGGATTAATAATGAAAAGGAGCAAGCTGAGCAAGGAGAAATAAAAAATGTAGTTTGAGAAGAAAAGGAGCAGTGGGAAGTATAATGGATCTAAATCCAGTGCTCAAGAAGATAAAAAAGCCTGCTGCTAAATGGAATAAAGGGAGTAGTGACCTCAAGGCAAGACTCCACCCAGCTATGCTTCCATGAAAAGGAAGGAAACAACAGGATCAGGTGAAGATGTAATTGAACGAGGGGTCCGACTTCCACCCCATCAAGCAGTAGAACTTGGCAGCTTCAGCCGCAGTGATTCTGGCTATAGAGTCAAGTATACAAGAAAGAAGTTGAGGAATCTCCCTCCACTACTGAGGAAAGTCGCTGAGGCCAGGAGTGTGTCAAAGGTGTCCCTGCATGGAGACCCAGAGAGGCTATTGCATGAAGCTGTGAAGGTGAAGCCTGGATTGCCTTAGAGAACCCCAAGATGTTAGAGATGCCAGAGTCCTGGGATACCTGATGAGGAGAACTACAGACCAGGTGTGGAACCAGCACAAGAAAAGGAAGTAGGCTACAGTCAACAAAGCAGAAAACAGTTGGAGATCTGGAGTGCTTTGACATGAGACATGGAGATGCAGGATTTGGAGTTCGCCCTGCTGGTCTTCAGTCTTGCTTTGGCTGTGGTTTCCTCACTGTGCTCACTATGCTCCTGTATTAGTCCGTGTTTGCTAATGAGTCACTAAACTTATGGAATGTGTGTGTGTATGTATGTATATATATATATGTATATGAATGTTCATATGTATAAATATGTTCATATATATATGGGATTTATTGGAATGACTTACAGGCTGCATTCCAGCTAACCTAACAATGGCTATGAACAGAAAGTCCAAGAATCCAGTAGTTGCTCAGTCCCACAAGGCTGGGTGTCTCAGCTGCTCTTCTGTATATGCTGGAATCCCAAAGAAGTAGACTCTAATGCCAGTGAAGGAATGGACATACTAACAAAGCACGGGCAAGCAGGCAAAGAGCAAGTTTCCTTCTTCTATGTCTTATTGCAGACTTCCAGCAGAAGGTATAGCCCATATTAAGTCTGTCTTCTAGCCCTAAGATACAGGTCAAAGGCTTATGTCTTCCTGCTTCAAGATGGCAGATCAAGGATGTGTGTCTTCCTACCTCAAAGGTCTGAACTAGAAGGGGATTCACCTACTTCCATCCAAGAAGAAAATGTCTCACAGGTGTGCCCTTCATTTCTAGATTATAGTTCATTCCAGATATAGTCAAATTGACAACCAAGAATGGCCATCATGTTTCCTCCACAGCCCCTGCCCATTTTGAATGGTGATGAATATTCTGTGCCATTGTATGTTGGTTGGAAGTATGGGATCTGCTTTTTGTCTTATGTTTTGTTTTTTGAAGCAGGGTTTCTCTATATAGTCCTGACTGTCCTGAACTCTGTAGAGCCAGGCTGGCCTCAGATTCACAGAGATCTGCCTACCTCTGCCTCCCAAGTGCTGGGATTAAAGGTGTGTGCCACCACCCAGCACTTTGTGGTTTTGATATTACAGAAAGTTACTCTTAAGCAATCGCCATGAGTCTCAGAAGAGACTTTGAACTTTGGACTTTTAAGCAGGATGAGACTGTGGGGAGTTTTGAAGTTGGACTGAATGCATTTTTTGCATTATAATGTGGCCATATAAATCTGTAGGGGTCAGAGAATGGAATGTGGTGGTTTGAATAAGATGGCTCCTGTAGACTTCTATATTTCAATGCTCAGTCACCAGGGAGTGGAATCTTTGATAAGATTAGAAGCATTTGGAGGTGTGGCCTTGTTGGAGGAAGTGTGTCTTGGGGGTGGGGTAGGGGAGCTTCAAGGTTTCAAAAGCCCACGGCAGGCCCAGTCTCTCTCTGCCTAAGGATCAGAATGCAGCTCGAGGCTACTACTCTGTCACCTGCCCTCATGCTGCCATGCCTCTGCCATGATGATAATGGACTAAACCTCTGAAAAGAAGCCCCTAATTAAATGCTTTGTTTCATAAGATTTGCCTTGATCATGGTGTCTCTTCACAGCAATAGAACAGTGACTAATACACCATGTATCTTAACCCTTAGGGATGATGTGAGAGTTTTGTGAGCTAGACATATATAAACAACAGAAATCTGCTTTTCTTGCTTGCTTGTTTTGCTTTGCTTCACTTTTCCTTTTTTTTTTTTTTTTAAGATTGGTTTCTCTGTGTAGCCCTGGCTGGCCTGGAACTCGCTCTGTAGACCAGGCTGGCCTCAAACTCACAGAGACCCACCACCTCTGCCTCCAGAGTGCTGGGATTAAAGGTGTGCTCTGCTACACCCCGCTCTTAGAAATCTTCTTTTCACAGTATATTTCAGAGACTCAGAGTCTGAGTCATGGAGCTAGAGAGAACGTTCATGTCCTCGGATGGAACAAAGGGCTAAAGACCTCTCTGAGTTCGCTGATATGTTTTGGGTGTGTTTGGAGCTTTTTCTTTGTGTATTGGAGAGTAGACCTAGGACTTTGTGCATGTCAGGCATACATTCTTCCTCCAAGCTATATCCCACCCTGCGTTCTCATGTACAATGATGATAGTCTTGTTCATGATGGTTCCAACCAAAGAGGAGACTCCTGCCACGCTGGGGTTAGGAGTCACTGTAGGCAATTTGGAAGCATACTTTCAGTCTATATGGCCCTGGACAGCCATGTCTTTGTCTGCTTTTTCATTCACTCATTCACCTACCTGTCAGCCAGCTTGTGCCAAGCTCTATGGTATCATGTTGCTTGCTCTCAGCTCAGTGAGACAAACAATAAACGAAACAAGTTATGCAGAAAGAAAGGCTGATGGGAGGGGATACTAAGGGAAGGCGGTGCGAGGAATGCTGGAATGCCGGGAGGGGCCTCGCTGGGTGAGGGACTAGGGAGCTGCTAAGCACCTCTGCAGCAGTGAGGGCCAGACTTGGGCCCTTTGGTGGAAGCACAGTTGGTGTGGGGCAGCCGAGATGAGGTCAGGGAGCTTAAAGGTGGGGCTGGGTCTTGGTGGGTTTGGTTCCAAGCGAGCTGGTGCCACTGTTCCGACACACATCTGAATGACATACAATATCAACGGCAGACTGGTGGGGACAGGCAGAAGAAGGGAGCCGTGGGGTGGAGAGTGTGTGTCCAAGAAAATTAAAATGGCTTCCTTTCCTGTGTTCACACTACAGCATCTTCTAAGTTCAGAAGATGGGGGTATTTCTCTCTGCCGATAGAGGGTGTTCTCTATAGTTTATATGCTGTCTATCTGGAGGCCATCAGATCCCACAGTGGGGGTTCCATCCCAGTGACTGGCCCCTGACCCCATACCAAATACCCTTCACAAACCCAGCTCATTTATTTGTCCTTCCAACTGACTCAATGTGAAATGGGGTTCAGACAGAAAGCCCATTGCTTTGGTTCAATGAATTTGCTCGGATAGCTCACAGGACTCAGAGGCTTGCCGTAAAAGATATTAGGAAACTCTCGAAGAGACATGGGAGTTTTGAGAAGGGGCACAGAGTTTCCCCATTGTCCCTGGGCATGTCACTGCGTAGGAACCTCCTCAGCTATCTGGAAGCTCTCTGAAATCTGCCCTTTGGGTTTTTTGGAGCTTTCCTTGCACAGGCATGGTGGGCTGCATAGAGAACACCAACTCTGCCCACCTCTTCAGGGTGTTAGCAGCTCTCTGCTGCATTCCCTCTTCCAAGGCATGATCCTTCAGAGATGAGGAGAGTGTTATGACTGTCAGGCAAGAAAGATCAGAGGAGATGGTGCAGATTCTGGGAGTTCTGGGACTTTGGAGGACCTCTTTGGGAAGGGGAGTTTTAGTTTCCATGTTTCACCTGAAGGAGGGACTCAAAAGCCAGAAACCATGGAAAACACAAGAAAATATCATTAGCACCACACATTGTCCAGGCAGTTAACCTAGGAAAAATGATACTGGTCAGAGCTATGGGCAGTGGGCAGGACATGCACATTCTGGCTGTTTCAGGGAGAAGCGACAGTTCTAGCAAGTATGTGAGAAAGAGACTCAAAGCAGGGGACACCAAGGTCTTTGGCCTGGGTAGCTGGAAGATTGGGGCGGGCTTTGTTTCTAGTTTTTTAAATAGGTCTCCCAGGTTGGCCTCAAACTTCATCACCCCCCTCTGCTTCCCAGTTTGGGGGATTACAGGCAGGTGGTGGTGTGAATGAGACTGCCCATGTATTTGAATGTCTAGTCCTTAGTTGGTGTAACATCTGAGTAGGGTTTGGAGATGGGGTCTCATTGGAGGAGGTGTGTCACTGGAACTGGGCTTTGAGGTTTCAGAAGCCCATGGCAGACCTGCTACTCTCTGTCTGAGGATCAGGTTGCTGCCTCTCTAGCACCACCCCTGCCTGCTTGCTTGCTGCCATGATGATAATGGACTAGGTCTGAAACTGTAAGCCAGCTCCCGATGAACTGCTTTCCTTTACAAGAGCTGATGTGATTATGGTATCTCTCCACAACCATAGAACACTGACTGAGACAAGGCATGTGCCGTCATACCCAGCGTAGAGGTGTCTTTAATTACATGGAGAAGGCCCAGTGAACAGAGGCTAGCTTACAAGTGGAGTTTACTTGGGGAGCTCTAGGGTAAGGTTCAGGTAGGAGGCTGGAAGAGGCAAGGTTGGAAGTCACCAAGTGTAGGTGATGTTTAAAAGCCTGAAATAAGCCAGACATGACATCACATACCTGTTATCTCAAAACTCAGAAGGCAGAAGCAAGAAAGTCACCAGCAGTTCAAGGTCAGCCTGGACTACATAGTGAGTACTCCAGGACCACAAAGCAAGACCCTGCACAAAGCAAACAGAAAGCCCTGAAGCAGAGTGAGATGGGTGGAGGGTAAGTGTAGAGAGAAAGAGGCTGGTGTGAGGGCTGAGGCCTGGAGCTGAGGCTGAGAGGAAACAGAAAAGGAAACTAAGCACACTGCAGGAAAGCTGGTCCTGGGCAGTTAGTGGACAGAGAGCAGGAGGCTCAAGAGATACCATGGCTGGAGCAGGTGGAGAGGCCTAAGAGAACAGCAGGCAGGAGCTTAACAGGAAAGTGGGGTCGGGACTTGGGGGGTGGAGGGGAGACGTTTGGTTGACCAGTTGGTTGGTTTGTTGTTGGTTGGTTGGTTTTGTTTTACTTTCCTGGGGACATTACAAGAAATAGGGCAGCTGATGTTAGAAGACAGAACAGGTGACTTTTGTTGTGTCAGGAGAGGCTGGAGGGTCACAAGAGGAAGTGCCTTCAGCTGGGCAGCCTTGTTTGTGTCCAGGTTAGCCTCAGCTCAGGCATAATGGCTGTCAGTTTGACCATACTCGGCGTTTGCTCAGGGGCAGCACACTGGCAGCCTTGGGGTCCTGCCTTGAGCACTCTCAAAGGAATCACAGCAGTTTCAATTGCCCAGAGATGATTTTGGGGTCTTTGTGGCTGGCCATTTGCCTTTTTCACAGATTGTCCCTAGACAAACTTTTTTTGTAGTCTGTAGACAGATAGTAAATGCTTTAGGCTTGGAACCAGTCCATCTCTTGCATAATGACTGGGCTCTGAAGTTGTAAACTCACAAAAGTTTCCTATAGAAAGTTCCCCTGTGACAAGAGTTCAGTAGCCGAGGCTGACTATGCTGCAGGATACATAGGTATGGAAATGGGCCCCAGGCAGGGACTAGCCTGCAGGCTGTAGTTTAGGGACCTGCCCCCTGTCCTCTGCCCCCATCCCCTGCCCACTGCCTCTGTTATGATGAACATGGATAGATTCCCCCCCCCCCATGCAGTATGCCAGTCACTGAAGAAAAGACTGTATTCACCTGCATCTGAATTGGGGAAGGAGCCCCAGGCCCCCTAAGGGGACAAGGTAGGACATACTTGTAAGCCTGGTACTTGGGAGGTAGAGAGAGGAGAGTCAGGAGTTCAGGGTCATCCTTTGCTACAAAATGAACTCGGGGTCAGCCTGTGTTACATGAGACCCTGACTCAAGAAAGAAAAAGAAAAAAGTAAATTTGTATTTTTTTAAAGAATGTATGTATGTATGTATGTATGTATGTATGTATGTATGTATGTATGTATATGACTGCTCCGACTGCATGTACACCTACATCCCAGAAGAGGGCATCAGACCCCAGTATAGATGGTTGTGAGTCACCATGTGGTTGTGGGGGAGTTGAACTCAGGACCTCTATCCACTGAGCCATCTCTCCAGCTCAAACCTGTCACTCTTAAAGCCAGAGCTTGGGGATATTAATGGGAAAAAGATGTAGGCATGGGGAAAGATGGCTGGAAGCAGAGGGAAGTGAAGGTGTGATGGTCTACACGTGCACAGTCAACACAAGATTCATATTCAGAAAAATGGCTGCCCTGGTGAGCTCTTCGTCTTCTGGTGTCAAGAGGTCACCCATGCCTGATGGTGGCAGTGGCCCACACCTGTAATCCCAGCACTCCAGAGGCAGAGGCAGGTGGATCTCTGGGAGTTTGAGGCCAGCCTGGTCTACAAAGTAAGTCCAGGACAGCTAAGGATACACTGAAAAACCCTGTCTCAAAAAAAGAAAGGTGGGGCTGGAAAGATGGCTCAGTGGTTAAGAGCACTGTCTGTTCTTCCAAAGGACCCGGGTTCAATTCCCAGCACCCACATGGCAACTCACAACTGTCTGTACCGCCAATTCCAAAGGATCTGACACCTTCATAAATAAAATTAAATAGATCTTTAAAAAAAAAAAAGAAAAAGAAAGGAAGGAAGAAAAGGAAAGAGGAAAGGAAAAAGGAAAGGAAGGTTCTCCATTGGACATGTATGCAGTCCTAAGTAGACAAATGGTGATTTTTTCGCAACCCAAAGAACCATTGTGTCTGACTGTGGCTACTGCCCTCGAGAATGGAGTAGCATCAGTGACCAAAAGCAAGTGAAGCTGCGTGTTTGTTCAGGTTTTCCCTCTGTTTCTCTTCACTGCGCAAGTCCGGAAACCTGTTGTGACTGGGATAACCACCCCATGGACATAGCAAGCCCTTCTGCATGCTGCCTGGGGACCCAGGGTTGCTAAGTTGTCAGGCTTCAGTCAGATCCCTGCAGGGCAGGTGCTAGGTCCTGCTGCTGCCCTAGGATCCTTTGCAGAAGTGTGTAGCAGGAGATTGAGCAGAACCATTGTGTTGGGAATGCTGTGATGGTCTCACTGGGAACAGTCACACGCTGTGGATTTGGCTTCAGGGACCTAAACTCCCTGGACACACAACCTTGGAATGAACTTTTGTAAACTCTCTGTAGTGAACTAAAATAATAGCTCTGTGAGTTAGAATGAGGACCTGAGTTTATGCTCCCAGAAGCCATGGAAAGATGGGCATAGCATTGCTTCTGTGATTCTAGGAATCTTGAAGCAAGATGGAAGGCAGAGGCAGGAACGCCCCTGGAAACTGGCCAGCCATCTGCCCTAGAGTACACAGTGCCAAGGACACAAAAAGTAAGGAAAGGGGGGAAAAATATATGAGGTCGTGCATAGCTTGTATTCTAGCATTGGGGAGGCAGAGGGAAGCAGATCTCTGTGGATTCCAGTCCAGCCTGGGTTAGGTAGCAAGTTCCAGGCCAGCCAACCTACGTAGGCTCTGTCTCAAAACAAAACTAAACAAACAAAACAAAAAAACCCAGACCAGAAAAAAGAGAGGCTAAACAGGTAGCCAGTAAAAACCAATACCCAAAGTCGTCCCCGGACCTCCAGATGAGCACATGGGGCTCAGACACATGTGTCATACATGTATGCACACAAAGACTTTGACAGTTTAAAGTTTTATTACATTTGTTTATTTGGAGAGGCGTGTACATGTGCCACAGCTCATGTGTAAAGGTCAGAGGACACATGTAGGAGTTGGTTCTCTCCTTCCACCCTGGGATCTCAGGTTGCCAGGTCTGTTGACAACCTTTAACCGCTGAGGTTGGCCCACAATTTAAAAAGTAAATGGTTTTTAAATCTTGAGAGTAAGAATTGTGCTGCTTTTGACCTTTCTACTGGGTACACACAGGATTATGAAAGTCATGGCTTAGCAGTCAGAAAGAGATCTGTGTGTAGCTGCTCACAGCAGAAGGTGTTCGTGGCTTTGAAATCATGGTTCATTTTCTGGGCGCATGACATTCTCTGGTGGTGCTTTGAGAAAGGCTCTTTGACAACAGCCGCTTTGAGGTGGTGGTTTTGAAGTAGGATCATTGTGGTGGGGTGGTTCAACCTTATGCATTAAAATTAAAAAATGACTCATGGTGTAGAAGACTGCCAACCTGTTCCATCTCTGAATGGGGCTAGAGGAAGTGGGGAGGGCCAGCAAGGCAATATGGGTGGGGAGGGGTAAGGCCCAAGGGAAGGGGCCAGGCACCATCTGCCAGACAAGATGTCATGTGATCATCACAACTGTCTGTGGTAGAAAGGATCATCCCGAGCAGAATGTATGCTCATACACTAAGAATTGGCTCGAATCTTGGCAGGATGACATCCTAAATTATCTCTTTCTTAAAGTTAAAAGACCTTATGTGTGTGCTGAGACGGGAAAGGCGGGGGAAGGGGGAAGAGGATATTTAAACCACAACATGGCCCTTTATTCTCAGCTCTAGGCTACACAGGAAATCCCTAATTAGACGTGTGACAGTGTCTCCGAATCTCTAATGATACACATACGTTATAGTTAACCTTACAAAAGTCCCTTTGAGTGATGGCTTGGGGGAAAGGGCTAGGACCCCTACTTATTACTGCTTTCTTAATAATATGCACATTTTTCCTCACTACAGAAGTAATGAAAGAAGCTATGATAGAACATTCTGAGAGCAAAGACATGACCAAAGAAAGTCATTTTACCATTTGTATGGTAGTTACCAGACTCTCTATGTAAACCCACAGAACCTGAATCTTCTGGGTTTCCACCATCGTTCCCATTTATTGTGCCATTTTCTCCTCAGTACAGACTTTAGAGTGTTACCTTGGGTCACTTGGCCAGAAGGTGAGTCATGTTCACAAGGCTGGCGATGAGGTGACAGGGTATGTCACCGGAGCCAGCCATTCATGTCCCAGATCCTGATAGGCCCCTTTCTCTTCCCCTGGGTTTTGACGCCTCAGACAGCACATCCGGTTGGGAACCCATGAGCTTCCTTCCAGCTAGAGAAGGGAACGTGGTATCTGTAGCTTGCTTTTCTCGTTGCTGTCGAGCATATGCTCCATTGCTAAACGTCTTTATAGAGCAAACAGGGAATGCCTATTCTTCTCTCCTCCCCACTTAAGTCTATCCAGAAGGTCACAGCTGGGAATGTCAGTGGTGTGGGGAGGCCCCTGTGTGTAAGTGCGTCATGTATGGCATGTGGGTAGAGAAGTCACCCCTTGTCTGCTTTCATTTGTCATTCCTTTGGCAACCATAGTCAGCTGCTGTCTGAAAATATTAAATGGAAAATTTCAAAAACAAACAGTGCATAAGCTTTAAACTGTACACCGTTCTGAGTAGCGTGATTAAATCTTGTGGCGTTGCTCCATCTTGCCCAGGATGCTAATTACCCCTTTGCCCTTTGGATCCACACTGACTCACCTGGATTAGCAGATTAGCAGCCACGGGATCAGTGCTGGTGTTCAGGTAACCCTTGCTATACTTAATAGCAGTCCCAGAGCACAGAGTAGTGATACAGAAAATTCGGATATGCAGCAAAAGGCTTGTTAAGCACTTCACTTAAGAAAAAAGGTGAACATTCTCATTTTAAGGGAGGGGGAAATTGTCTGCCAAAATCTGCAGAAGAACAGATCTTCCATCTGCAAAGCTGTGGAAAAGGAAAAAGAAATTGGTGTGAGTTTTTCTGTCGCACTTCAAACTGCGTAAGTTACAGCCATGGTGTGTGACAAGAATTTGGTTGTTAAAATGCATTAAGTTATATATGATTCGATACTAGCTGCAATTACAGGCATGCATTTAGGATCTTGGAATCTATTAAGAGATTTCAAGAGTGTGTGCACGCACACACTCAAACCTTCAGCTTAGTGCTTCTCCCATCAGAGTGCTCTGATTGGCTATCTGGGCCGACTGTTGGTTCCAACTGTTAGAGACTGTTGGTTCTCAGGACTGACCTTAACTGAGTGCCCTTCCCCAACCTACTGTAATGGATCATGATAGAATTGCAAAGAGCAAAGAGCCCCTTCTTCATCTCGTTCCTTCCCTGTCTGTGTGCCTGGGGCAGATCTAGCTGCTGACAGGCAGGGTAGCTGGTTAGGATCTGCATGCCAGCGGGCTGCTTGGGTGGTCCTCATATGTTCTGCAGCTCAAGGGTCACTGGCCCAGCTGGCATGGACACTCACCCTTGTGGGACCCCGTCAGCAGGTGCCTCCTCACCCCTTACTAGGTCCACCCTGGCCCTGCCTCTACAGCCTCTCTTCCTGTTCCCTCTTGGCACTCTGTAGCTGCTACAGAGCACGGCACACCTCTGACCCCGTGTCCCCCTTGCCTTGCCAGGATGCTGGTGGAGAAGTTCTCCGTGTCCCTGCAGGTCATCTCACCAGTGCACCCAGGTGAAACTGTATTTTTGCCCAGACGTCACCCTTTACCTTGCATCCTGGACTCCTCTAGTCTAAAGCCAAGCAGCCAGCTAGAAGAGCTGTTCCTCAGGTAAGCATTCTGTGCTGGCTATTTTTATGTCAGCTTGACATAAGATAGATCCATTTTAGAAGATGTAGCTTCAGTTGAAGAAATACTCCCACAGACTGGCCTGTGGACAGCTCACTGTGGGTGGGGCCATCCCTAGGTGGATGACCCTCAGGGCTGTAGGAAGGGAGCTGAGCATGCCATGGGGGCGAGCCAGTAAGCAGCCCCCTCCACGGCCTCTGCGTCAGCTCCTGCCTCCAGTTCCTGCCCTGACTTCCCTCAGTGGTAGACTGTTTTCCTGGAAGTATAAGATGGAAAAAACCCATTCCCCCCCCCCCAAGCTGTTTATGGTCATGGTGTTTTATCACAGCAGGAGGAACCCTGACTGAGATACACAGCAGGGGGAATACAGAGGGACAGTGTAGTCTGTTCCAGGGACAAAGGCCACCTCAGATAAGGGAATCTGAAGCAGTGTTCTGAACATGGATAATTAACCTTTTATGAATAGAGGTGATTTGTATTAGTTTCTTTTATGTTTCCTTTAACTGTAATAAAAACTGATTGACCATCATGAAGGGAAGTCAGGACAGAAGCTTAAGCAGGAACTTGGAGGCAGGAACTGAGGCAAGGCCATGGAGGGATGTTCTTACTGGCTTGCTCCCAGGCTCATTCATGCTTAGTTACCTTTTCTATAGAGACCAGGCTTACCTGCCTAGGAACAGTACTGCTTGCAGTGTCCTGGGCCATCTTATATCAATTAGCAGTCAAGAAAATTTTCCAGACATGGTCCACAGCCAGTCTTCAGTTGAGTGTTCCCCTTTGCAGGGTGAAAACCAAGATTATCTGCCACAGTAACATAGCCATGTATGTCTACTTAGAAAATTTACTAATTTAGAGACATAAACTTTTTAATTATAAATATTTAAATGTGGGGGCTGGAGAGATGGCTTGGAGGTTAAGAACACTGGCTGTTCTTCCAAAAGTCCCAGAGTTCAATTCCCAGCAACCACATGGTGGCCATAAATATTTAAATGTATTTATTTGTGTGCGTGTATATGTGTGTGTTTAAATGTAGGCTATGTGTGTGCAGTGCTTGAGGAAGCCAGAAATAGGGTGTTGGATCCCGTGGGCCCAGCAGTTGTAGATGCTGGGAACCAAACTTTGGTCCTCTGGAAGAGCTTTTAACCACTGAGCCCTCTCTCTAGCCCCTGGACGCATAAACCTTCTAAAAGCCTATTTACATTATAGGAAGCATCAGGCCATGCATTTACATGTTCAGACTGCCCTTTCCTCCTCTACATCCCAGTTCTTCAGAGCAGCCTGAGCCAGACTCGTCATGTGTGGCCTGGGGAATCTTGTCTCAGTTAGCACAGGGCCAAGCCCTGGGCCATCAGAGCCCGTGATGGTCACTCCCACCTACAGCAGGGCCCTTATTCGTAGTTATATCTCATGTCATTTCAATCACCTGTGGCCAGTTGTGGTCTGGACAGTATTAAATGAGCAATTCCATGGGCTGGAGAGACGGCTCAGAGCACTTCTGTGGGCTGCTCTTCCAGAGGTCCTGAGTTCAATTCCCGGCAACCAAGTGACTCTTAACCATCTGTAAGATCTGGTGCCCTCTTCTGGCATGCAGGCAGAATACTGTATACATAATAGATAGATAGATAGATAGATAGATAGATAGATAGATAGATAGATAGATAGATAGATAGATAGATAGATAGAGTAAAATAAGAATTTTTTTAAAGGCAAATCCAGAAATAGCATCGGTTTTTACATTGTGTGCCGTTCTGAATAGAGTGTTGAAGTTTGTGCCAGCCCTCTCGGCCTGGAAGATGTGTGAACCCTGCCGTTGTTTGGTTGAATCAAACAACGTGTGGGAGGGCTTTCATTCAAGGAGCCTATGGTGTACTTAGTGCCTGCAGAGCACAAGCACAGGGACAGGCTGAAGAAGTGCTGTGACGCTTCCTTCCTCCAGGGAAAAGGTGACAGTTCTAGGCCTGAGGAAAGAAGAGTATCATATGCAGGGTTACTGAGATGGAAGAACTGGAGAGATAGTTCAGTGGCTGAGTGCACATGCACTCCTGTAGGGCAGCTCGAAACCATGTGTAACTCATCTCCTGGGGATATGACACCCTTTCCTGGACTCCACATGTGTGCACTCACAGACACACACTGTGTAGGGGTCAGAACCAGCCACTGCTGATCATCCACTGGGGGTCAATGGGTCAGACCCCGCACAGAAAGGGACTTGTGTATTTGCTGGGAATACTGTGTCTTCAGTCTGTGAGCATCAATACTGAGAAGTTTGTCCCCACCAGAGCATGCTCAGTAACACCAGGCACAGCTGCCTTGCTCCTCCTCTTCTGGGGAGTAAATTCATGCTCATTGTCCCATAATCACTAACGGATTGTTCTGCAAGGGCATTTTTAAACAGTTTACCACAATCATGCCCAACACTTGGCAGCTGTGAGCTCATGTCCAAGCATGTAAGAGAAAGATAAGGAGAATTCAGAGCAGTTGCTGTCAGTCTGGTACATCTACAGGCTGGTGACTGCAGTAGAGACCAAATGAATAGAGGAAAGGCCCGTCACCCACTCACCCACCCACCCACCCACAGCATGAGCCTGGCCGTGTTAGTTCTCAGCTCATCTCAGCCTTAAAGAACGCAGTAACATTTGCATGGTTTTGAAGTTTTCAATTTATTATATTATATATATATGTATATATATATATACATATATATGTGTGTATATATACATATATGTGTACACACACACACATATGAGTGTCTTGCCTGCATGTGTATATGCATGTGCCTGGTGCCCTGAAAAGTCAGAAGAACCAGGTTCTTCTAGAACTGGAGTTGTGAATGGTTGTGAGCCACCATGTATGTGCTGGGAATCAAACCCAGGTTCTCTGCAAGAGCAACAAGTGCTCTTAGCCACTGCACCATCCCTCCAGCCTCCTCTCAAGGCTTCTATCTTGGAAGCTTGGAGACAGATCTGAAGGTTGAATGAGCAGTGAAGCCTGCCTCCAAGTACCCATTGCTCAACCTCACGAGGGTCAGCGGCCTTTCTCTGTTCCTGCCTGACAGCATAACTTTCTAGTTTTAGATGCTATTGCCCCTAAAGATAGCACCTTTTTATCCATATCAATTAGTGTTCAGAGTTTTATTGTCTTGTATGTGTGTGGAGGTTAGAGGACAACTTTTAGGAGTTGGCTCTTGCCATCCACATGGTCCTGGGAATTGAACTCAGGTCATCAGGCATGGCAGCAACCACTTTTTCCATCTCAGCCTTCTTGCTGGTTTATAAATGTTTATAGGTTATTCTGATTGGTATCACAACAACATTCCAAGAAGTGCAATTTGACTGTGTGATGCTGTCATAAGTAATTCCACATGGCTTCAATGTCTTATCTATTTGCCTAGTCTTTTGGAAATACACATTCTTTTCAGTTTTTCTCTGTTGTAAATGATGAATCAATGTCTAGAAGTCTAGCATGTGTCCTTCCCTGCTGCAAGAGATTATGAGGTGAGTGTGTGACCTCTGAAAAAGGTTCACCTTGCCAGAGTGAAAAAGGGACCAAATAGGGAAGTGATGAAAGTGAAAGTGATGAAGTGAGAAGGAAGGAAGGAGACAGGCAGAGGAGCAGGGAAAGCCGCTGGCTAGAAGTGGGCAAGCAGGGCTGGGGTCAGGAGAGAAAGGAAGGCCTCAGGGGGAAGGGGGATGGAACGGGGTGTTGGTGCCAAGAGCAGGTTTCTGGCTCTAACAGGCTGGCTGGAGGCAGGAAGTGTTTGACAGACGAGATTGCCCATTGAGCAGTGACCTGGGTTCAGAGCTGCCCTGCCAAAGGGTCCAGGTGGCTTCCTGGCTTCCCTAGAGGAAGAATTCAGACCCTCCTCCCTCAGATATGCTAATGAGCAGTAGACATGGTGCTGGCCATGCCTCAGAACAATGGTGCTGAATCTTTGCTTTCTGGAGAAATGCCTTCATGTGATAGATATGTCACGCTGTGTGTGTAAAGGGGGCTAGGCACTGGGTAAGGGCCACTTCCTTGAACTGTCTTTTGTTTCCTGATTATAATCCAAGTCTTCTAATCTTGATATAAGATTGGGAGCAATAGCCATCCAGTCATAACCCTACAGTTTGGGCCAAAAACATGACCTTAGAGGAGTGGTTCCCAACCTTCCCAATGCTGCCACCCTTTAGCACAGTTCCTCATATTGTGGTGAACACGGCCATGAAGTTATTTTGTTGCTACTTCATAGCTATAACTTTGCTGCTGTTGTTAATCATAATGTAAATATCTGATATCAGAACCCTGGAGGTCGTAACCCACAGGTTGAGACCTGCTGCCTTAGAGGAAGGTACAAGATCATGGGGTCTTCCCACACAGTCAGTCCTGGGCCCCTGGGGTGCCTCAGTGGGGAAAGGCACCTGCTGCCACAAACTCTGTCCTTCTGTGGAAGGACAGAACTAATTCCCGAAAGTTGTCCTCTAACCCTCTACACATTAACCATGGTATACATGTAGCTGTACTGACACACACACACATGTACATGCTTACACACACATGTATGCTTACATACACACATAATTTAAAGTTAATGCTTTTTGAGCTGACAAGTTATTTTTCAAACATTGTGCAGTTAGGAGGGTCACCATGGTTGTTAGAGAATGGGAAGCAGCTGCTGGGGTTTGGCTGTTGTTTTATTATTTATTTTTATTTTTTATAAATATGTTTATATATTATTTATATATAAATAACATATGTATATTATTTATATATACAACATTATTTATTATTTATACAATACCAGATCTTACTATAGATGGTTATGAGCCACCATGTGGTTGCTGGGAATTGAACTCAGGACCTTTAGGAAGAACAGCCAGTGTTCTTAACCTCTAAGCCATCTCTCCAGCCCCTTTTATTTTTATTTTTGCAGACAGGGTTTCTCTGTGTAGCCCTGGCTGTCCTGGAACTTGCTCTGTAGACCAGGTTGGTCTCGAACTCATAGAGATGCACCTTCCTCTGCCTCCTGAGCACTGGGATTACAGGTGTGAGCCACCAGGCCTAATGAGTGATAGTTCTGTTGTTGTTGTTGTTTTAAAAATTGATTTATTTATATATTTTATGTATATGGGTACTTTTGTCTGCATGTATATCTGCATACTGGAAGATGACATCAGACAGTTATGAGCTGCCAGGTCGGTGCTGGGAATTGAACTTGGGGCCTTTGGAAGAACAATGAGTGCTCTTAACCACTGAGCTCTCTCTCCAGCCCCAAGTATTGTTGCTGTTGTTGTTTTAATTACCTCTTAAGTAGAATTATCTCTGTACCCTACCATGAAGGGAAAAAATGTTTCTTTGAGCAAAGTGGGAAGATTAAGCAAGCTGTCGTGTACCATGTGGAACCCAAGGCAAGGACCCAGGCTCCACCTCCAGGTCTGGAAGGCTTCTTGCACCTTCTCAGGTTCTTGTGTAGAACCTGCCCCACACAACGGGAGATACCCCCCACACCCTCCTCTCTGTCACAGCTGACTGACAGTTCCCGGGACCAAAGTTAAATGCCTTAGCAACAGGCATTGGTTCCCAGATCACAGAAGATAACCCTTGTTTCCTCCTTCACTGACAGCATTTGAAAGAAATTTGATGTTCCCAAACAGGGAACTCTGGAGGGCATCAGATTAGATGGAGGCCCACATGCTGCACCTGGGAAGAAGCCTATTCCTGGGAAAGTAGAGGCTGCTTCCTAGGTCCCTGTAGTGTTCACAAGTATGTGATGTGTGTATATATGTGTATGTGTGTGTCTGTCTGTCTGTCTTGTCTCTCTGTCTTTCTGTCTTGGTGTGAGGGCAAGCAAGCTGTCAGGAAGCTTGGGTACAGACTGGGCGGCTCCTTTGTGACTACTACAGGATTGGGAGGAAGCAGGATATAGGCGAGTCTGAGCTTCCTCATCTTATGTGGCATGTAGTGCCTGTATTACCTGAGGCCCACAGCCCAGGCTCCCGTTTTGCCATATGCACCTTTTGTGGAAGAGGGTGCCATGTTGAAGCCAGCTCTGGAATGTAGACCATCCTGCCCGCGCCAGGTGCCCCCAGAATGAAGGGGAAGCAACAAAGCTGGACCGCTTTGCTGGAACCCGGGGGCTTCTGACAGGGTGGTGTTCTCACTCCTCACTTTAAACAAAGGAGATGAAAGCAAGGCACAGGCAGACGTTTCTACCATTATTAATTCTGTTCTGTTTGGGTGTTTTATTGAAACTTTGCATCTGAAAACTTGGCAAAAGCCCAAGAAGCGATAATGTATAAATAGTTCCCTTTGGTGTTTATCCTTCTGCTGTCGCTGGGATTCGAGTGGCATTTAGAGACTCTTCCCATTGGAACCGCTGCCCATAGAGTGGACTTACAGGCAGAGGCTGGAAGGCTTTTCCGTGGACAGCATCAGGGTGAGACCCTCCGAGGAGGCTGCAGTTCTATTCAGAAGCCCACCATGTGATGCAAGCTGGTCCCCCATTTGCTGTCTGTTGGCTTTCCCCTTTTTTGGCTGACTTCCTCCCTCCCTCTGTTGCAGCCGGCGGTGAGGAAATAGATATCTGCCGTCTGTCATAGCTGCGGCGGCTGGGGCTTAGCGGCACACTGTGGCTGCGCCCTGCCCCTCTCATCTCTAGTCACAGCTAAGGGCCTTCCATGAGACCTTTTTTATTTCACTCCTGGGGTGACAGCTGGGCGCTTCATGCTCAGCCTGGACTGTATGGCATCTGCTGTCCCTCCCCAGAGTCCTGAGACATTCTCAAGCTCCTTTCTGGCCTCAGCATTAGCAAAGGCGTGAACTTCGACGCGGCATCAGTGTTCTTTTTATTTTGAGTCTTTGTTAATTATTTTTATTACGTACATACGTGTGTGTGTGTGTGTGTGTGTGTGTGTGTGTGTGTGAACACATGTTCACACAAGCTAGTGGAGACCAAACAGCTTTCAGGAGTCAGTTCTCTCTTTCTACCATGTTGGCCCCAGGGATTGGAGTCAGGCTTAGCAGCAAGCGCTGTCTCTCTGGCCCAGCGTCAGCATTCTTGGTGTGGAGATTGGACACTGGCTTTTGTGCCTCTGACAACTGGCTGTGTCACCCAAGATTTCTGAGCTTTCATGGCTTGCCTTCCTTCCTTTGTTCCTTCCTTCTCTCCTTCCTTCCTTTGTTCCTTCCTTCTCTCCTTCCTTCCTTCCTTCCTTCCTTTTTGTTCCAGGCCCTCCTGACCAGGGATCCTGTGGTCCATCCTTCCTCTTCAGGGTCAAGCCCGTGTCTGCAGTAGGCGCCTTGTGTCATTTTGATCAGCAGCTCCCCTCACATCCAGTGAACTACACTTGGCTCATTCCCCAGTCTCATCTCACTCCTTGCATCTCATTTAGCTGAAAACCAAGAATGCCTAGAAAGCCATTTGCTGCAATGCACTGTGGGTTAAGTGCATTGGCTTCTCTGGCTCCCTTGTTCCTCGCCTTATGGATAAAATCAAGCTCAACAGAGATGAACTTAAAGGCAGCTCTCATTTCTCCAGCAGGAAGTGCACTGGGAAGCCAGAGGAGCAGAAGGAAGGCACTGTGACCCTCCCTCTGAGTAGCAGTTGAAAATGTGTTGCTCTGGGCTAGCAGGGGCTTGTACAGTTGGTCCCCCCCACTGAGCAACTGGCAGGGTGCCCCACCCTAGCAGAATGCCAGAGCTAGTGTCTTCCAGACCCCCCTGATTTTCAGTGGCCTCAACACATGCCTCTTGCACATCCTGTCAGCATGTAAGGCACTCTGACTTAATTTGCTGGGGGTGCTGTTCCTTTGCCTGCACCAAGAAAGCATCTTTGTAGCAGGCACCTGGGACAGAACAGTGGGAGCCAGGCACAGACAAGAAAGTCTGAGCACAGGCACATCTCTCCCCAGTTTAAATGACTTTAAAAATACATATAATTTGTAAATGGCCTGGACAGGCTCAGAGAGACGGCAGCTTGGCTCAGAGGAAAGTCTTGGTTGTGGAGTATTCTGTTCTGGCAGATGGCAGTATGATGTCCTTTTCACAAAAGGAGTAGGGCAGGCTGGCTGGAGAGGATTGGGATACACGCTGTCTGAATATTCACTTCACTGTTTCATTTCCTGATATCCAAGTTTCCCATCTTTGGGCTATTCTCTAGAGAAAAAGCACAAAGTGCAGAGAGGGTGGTACTCCCTACCCCACACCCAGTTTCAAGTGATCAGGAATTCCAAAGTGAGTCCATGGAGCCTGCCACAGCCCTGCCGCTCAGTATGCCACATAGTATACCACACAGCTGACTTCCCAAGACAGGCTCCTGCAGCTCAAGGTGGCCTGCCAGAGCTCATGTCCCTGCTGGCAGTCTGCTTCTGACAGGATGCAGGACTGCACATTCAGGTTTGGTTGAAGCCGTATTAATGACCTGAGCACACTCCCGGGACGGGTACAGCCCACACAGTCTGAAGAAGCCTTCCTGGATCCCTTCCTGGGCATTTCCTTCCCAGAAGCTCCCAGTTCTGAGCCCCTTTCTGTTGTTTTCCCATCCTCTCAGGTGTCCCCTCTGAGTCAGAAAAACACAAGATGAGGCGGAAACACTATGTAACAAGACCTGAAGGCGAAGGTGCCCGTGGGTAATCCTGTCCACCTGTTGCAGCTGGGGCCCAGGAGGAACCTCAGGCACAGATGGCTGACCCCAGCTTCTCCTCTTTCCTGCCAGGGTCCTTACCTTGGCTTCCCTCTGTCAAATAACGAGGGCAAAGACGAGTCAGCTGTGGGTTTAAGACCATGAAGTGTGTCTGTGGGAAGCTTTGGAGACAAGAAATCATTCTGATGATGCCGTTAGTTTTTTTCCTTCCCATGATTCCTCATGCAGGGGATTCTAAAAGTGAATTTGTCAGATGTTCCTATCTGCTTCATGGCTTCCTGGTGGCGCAGAGGCGACTCCAGCAGTGTACTGAGACTGGCTGGCCAAGGAGCCCTGCTGAGGGAAGCTGCCATGCTGGCAGCTGGCACGACCCTGACCTGACTGCCCTGGCCCCACAGGTCCCCTCTGCCTCAGCAACTCTCCTTCCTGCACAAGGGCCTCCTGAGCAACCTCTACCTGCACGCCTCTGATTGTCCGCCGCCGCTGCTCCAGTGGCTGTTCCAGGTGAGAACCACAGACCCGCCACTAGGTGGCGAGAAGGATGCAGCCCTGCAGCCCAGGCAGGCCCAAGGCTTTGGCTTGGGCTGGACACTTCTTCCCTTGGGTGCTTCAGATCCAGGGAATGGAGGAAGGCCTGGCCGGGATTAATCCTCACCATAATGCTAAGTGTACCAAGGTCAGGGAGGGCCAGGGACCCAGCTGGCCCCAGGTGGAGACTGCCTGGAGGTCTCTATTCAGCACCCCCAGACTGTGCGCCTCTAGGGTGTACTTGTGCCACTGGGTGAGGGGTGTGGCTTTCCTGGGGTGCCTAGTGTTCCTAATAGGCTTAGAACTGAGTGACTGGGTCCACCGTGAACACCGTCCCTTTTCCTGCTGTCACAGTCATGAATGGCTCCTCCCAGGGGCACAGCTGGAGGGGTCCCCCAGGCCTCTGCAGCCTGAGTTCATGGCTATAGAATCTCTGGAGTTTAAAGCTTTGCTGTTCTCTATGAAGCTGTAGGTGGTCTGGAAAAGCCCAGAACAGCTGCTCCCTGCCCCAGATTCCTCCCTGGAGGAAGATTTTTGCCCTGAGGCAACACACCTTCTGCCTGAGGATGTAAACCTCTGGTAGGTGAGAGGCTAGCAGACAGCCCGGGACCCAGTGCTGCCATCCAAAGGTCTTGCACTTGTATTGTCTTGGCCCTTGCCCAAGCCTGCCCCTGTCTGGGGATGGGCTGGTCACAAGTTCCAGCTGGTACCAGAGCTGCCAGTTGAGGCCTGGAGCCCAGCTGTCAGTCAGGGCTACTGTGCAGGGCAGATTGATCTTCCCTGACACTTCCCAGATTGACACTTCCCAAGTGGGGCTGGCTGGCTGCCCTCCTTACGGAGCTCACACTGCACCCTCTTGGGACTCCTGTCCTGGAGGGGTAGGATCCTGGGACCCTTATGTATAGCTGGTTCTTCCCCAAGTTCCTAGGGTGGGGAGATTGGGCCTGCAGGGTGGGTAGGAGCCAGAAACAGTCAAGCTATTATTCTGCACCCGCAGAACAGTTTCTCCCTGCTCCTTGCACAGTATATGACAAAATACACAATCAGCCATTAGGAGGCACAAAGAACCTCTCTCAGACATCGCCCACAGAGGATCCTTGTGTGACCCTGACAGTCGAGGAGTACCCTCCCTTTTTGTGGCTCAGTCCCCACCAGATTCTGAAACCCAGATCATGAACTGCATGGAGAGGCCTCCCCTATCTCTTGTGCTCTCTCCAGTGGGCCAAGAGGGGTACACAGGAGAGCAGAAGTAAAGCCCAGCACTAGGTGCGAGCTCAGGCTCTGCCATTTTTCCTTCTGCATTGCTTTGGGCAAGTCCTTACTGTCAGCTCTGTGTGATGGAGCAGCAGTCTGGGGCGGGTTAAATGAGAAAGTCCTACAATCTGTCTGGTCCTTAAGCCTGTCCCCTCCCCCGGGTCCCCAGCTCTGCTCAGGGCCTAGGCTAGGAACAGCAGCAAGGACACAGGTGCTGCTTCATGTCTCAGGCTAAGGAGGACAGGAAGCACCAGGGTCTCCCCAAAGGCACTGCAGGAGATTCTTACCAGAAGTCAGACATGGCTAGGCCTCAGGTGGGAGGAGAACCAGGGATAGTGGGTGGACACTCAAGACAGGCTTTCTCTTCCCTAGGTGCATGGCCAAGTAAGGCCAGGCCCCATGTCCTTGTTGGAATGGGAGACTAGCCAACTTGATCCAGGCAGAAGCAGCTAGACTGGGCAAGCCATGGGTTATCCAGCCTGCCATTCTAAATGAGGGGTGACTGTCAGACCCTAACACCTCTGCTCGGTTGACCACTCCCTATTGTCACTGGGGCTTGGTAGGTCCTGGGTTTGCCCCTTCCTTGCCCCAGAGCTTCCTGTGGGCCCACTGTACACACCTGGTGAACAGCCAGGCCATGACACTCTTGATTTATGGAACCAGACCCAAGCTGATTCAATGCAGGCTCCAACAGTCTCCTCACTGTGTTTGGTAGGGGGTAGAGGGCGGGGATCAGGAGACCTGTGAGCGTGTCCTAATTGAGGATGGGGGTGAACTCTTAGACCCCAGTGCTTAAGCCAGGCACAGCCCGTAAGATGAACATCCAGGTACAGAGTCCCCCTTTGCTTGCTTCCTCCAGCTGTGTGGCCCTGGGCTGGGGGGAGGGGACTCTTGATGTCTGTAAAGCAGCGGCCATGACTGTACCCTTCCAGCCTATTGACTTGGAAGCATTAAATGAGTTTATCTAATTAATACACAGTAGTGTACATGCACAAAGTTGCTCCTGGTGATTTACACCTAGAATCCTAGCACGTGGGAGGCTGAGGCAGGAAAACCAGGATTTCAAGGTTATCCTTAACTATTCAGCAAATTCTAGGCCAGCCTTGGCCGCATGAGACCCTGGCTCAAAGAACCAAAACCAAAATAATAATAGTAGTAATAGTAACAATGATAAATTTGTATCTATGAAGTTTTGCTTCTATTACTATGTAAATCTTTTTTTTAGAGGCAGGCAGATCTCTGTTAGTTTGAGGCCACCCTGGTTTACAGAGCGAGT
>CM053756.1:6314333-6332263 GCA_028658305.1 Pachyuromys duprasi
AAAAAAGTCTTTCCCCCCCCCCCCTAGTTGTTAACGTGGCCTCCAGAAACATCTTCAAAAGCTTTTAGTCTCCTGTGGGATCTCAGCATAGATGGACTATTCCGTCAGCCTGGTAAGTACCCTAGTACTTACACCCTGGAGGGTGGGTGCTCACACTCTGGAGCCTGCCCCCACTCCCTCCCCCACTCCCAGCCTAGCATGCTGTGGGGACATTGCATCACCTGTGGTAGAGACATCAGGCCACACATCTTTGGCTCTGGCTCCAGTGTTAGTGACAAGCTGAGCCAACAGGCTCCTGGGCACCTCCCCCAGACTGTGGGTCCAGTTCTCAGTGTCCGAGTCCAGGCCACCTTCATAGGTCCTCATATCCCTGTACCATCCAGGAAGGTGAGTTCTGCCCCAGGCAGGCTTTGGCTCAAAAGGGACAGCTTGTCATCTAGGTTCTACCACGGACCCAAGAAGGAGAGCTGCAGTGCATCAGAGGAGCATTTTGGGCTGATGTCACCAGGAAGGAGCCTCAGAGCTGTCCCTCCACCCCATGCTCTCATAACGGCACCTTGAGCGACAGCCTCCAGTTTGTACCTTGGCTATGGCATTTTGGGTATATTTGACTCAGCATTCCAGAGAAGCATTTCATGTCCTGCTAATGGCTACACCTTCCCCAGCTGTCATCATTAGGTACCTAAACCTAGACACTTTGGCACCAAAAAATATTATGTAAGCAGTTGGAAGTTGCTTAGAGCTGGCAATGAGAGGGATTCTCAGAGGACTGGACTCCGCCTTTGCCTAGCCGTAACCCGAAAGTGCGCAAACATGTAGCTCTGAGAGCCAAGGTTACAGCCCCTGGAACGCCAGGGTCGATGGCACTTTGAGTGTCTGCATTGTGTTCCTCTGCTACAGAAGTCGCCAATCTGGGGCCATCTGTCAAGTCAGCGTTCCAGACGCCCCCATGGGCCCCTCTCTGGTGGCTTCTGAAGCCACCAGTCTACGAGTGTTCTCCCTTTTCGTAACCTCTGCCCCTGTGGCCTGTGCTGCCCTTTGCAGCCCCGGGCCGCCTCTGCAGCATGCCTGCCCTTTTAGAAACACAGGCCTTTCTTGTCCACCACTGCCCATGTTGTCCTGTGTGTCTCCCCACTGTGCTCTCCTTCATGCCCAATCTGGAGGGGTACACAGGAGCCTCCAGGCTCCCACTTCTCAGCTCCCGATGAGCCCAGCCTGGGGTCCGGTCCCCTGCCTAGACTAGAGCCTGGCCTAGAGAATTCCCTGTCTGACGTCAGGACCGTTCTAATTTGGAGGAGGTCAGGCCTGATCCACAAAAGAACTAACTTTATGCAGATATCTGCATACCTGTGTTCACCATAGCATTGTGCATAACAGACAATAGTGGAAGCAGCCTACATGCCTGACAAATGAAAGGATAAACAAAATATGACACATATGTATGTATGATGAAATGTAAGACATATGATAGGCAGAATAGACATGTGAGGGAGTATGCCCTGAAAAGGAAGGAAAGTCTGACACATGCTATAGTATAGGTGAGCTCTAAAAACCTTGTGTCAACTGAAATAAAATAGTAACAAAAGGGCAGATCCCTTGATTCCACTTGTAGTCCCTCAAGAAGGGAAATTCATAGAACTGTAGCTATCGGGCAGAGGAGGGCAATGAGGGTTGTTCAGCAGGTTTTGTCTTGAGAAGCAGGGTGATGGCCTCACAGCAATGAGAGTGCAGAGGCCACTGCCCCTCACAGGTAGAGATACTGAGGGGGCCCGCAAGGCCACATACCTGTCAAGCATGTTTGACCTCTCAGCTGCACCCCAACAAAAATGCATGCCTAAGGCTAAGTTAGACCCAGGACTGCTAAAAAGGAAAGTCAGTGTCATCAAGCTCACAAACAGCCTGGAGGCTCTGGGGGCTGGGCCTCTGTGAGCATAGCAGAGCTCAAGGCAGAACTGCAGGACTGCCCTGCCTCGCCACCTGTGTCATATCACCTGACCTTTTCCACACGTAAGTTCCTGTTCCCTGGGGTGCGGGGGAGGGGGAGTGCTAACTGGTGGCTGTCCTCTGACTCACTGTCCTGTGGAAGGTCTTATACAATCATTCTTATCCCTACCCACTTCCTGTGTCAGGAGAGTGGGACGTTGCTTCAGCAAATCCTATGAGGGGAGTTAAAGGTGTGAACACTCTAGGGTGGGTAGATGTATGAGGTAGGATGCTTTGTGAAGAAACAGCTGTTTGTTAGTCTTTACCCTCAGGGAAGATTCACTCATCCACTCATAGGTAACTGGAGGCTTCCTGCATTAGGGCCCAGCAGGATAGCAAAGGGACAGGATGACCCAGGCCAGCCCTTGTCTTCAGAAGGCTGATGACCAAGAAGACAGCATGGTCCCCATTCAGAAAGGAAAAGATGATGGACATCAGAAGAGGGAGAAAACAGGGAAGAGGACAGGAGCCTACCACAGAGGTCCTCTGAAAGACTCTGCCCTGTAGGGTATCAGAGCAGATGCTGAGACTTATAGCCAACCTTTGGGCAGAGTGCAGGGGATTTTATGAAAAAAGTGGGAAATAGTAAGACCTGGAGAGGACAGGAGCTCCACAAGGAGAGCAACAGAACCAAAAAATCTGGGCCCAGGTGTCTTTTCTGAGACTGATACTCTAGCCAACCTAGAACCCCTGCGCAGATGTAGCCCATGGCAGCTTAGTGTCCAAGTGGGTTCCATAGTAATGGGAATGGGGACTATCTCTGACATGAACCAATTGGCCTGCTCTTTGATCACCTTCCCCTGACGGGGGAGCAGCCTTACCAGGCCACAGAGGAAGACAATACAGCCAGTCCTGATGAGACCTGATAGACTAGGATCAGAAGGAAGGAGAGGAAGACCTCCCCTATCAGTGGACTTGGGGAGGGACATGGGTGGAGAAGGGGGAGAGAGGGTAGGATTGGGAGGGAAGGCGGGAGGGAGCTACAGCTGGGATACAAAGTAAATAAACTAAGTAATAAAAATTAAAAAAAAAAGACTTGGAAAAAAAAGAAGACAACGGCATAGCGTCAGCTACCATCAGAGAAAGAGGAAACCGAGTAATGGGACCGGACTTCCACCCGGGTGTGGCTGGCCACCTCTGGAAACTGCACAGGGCAAGGTTTCACTCACTTGCCTGGAGACCAAGGAAGCCCCAAATGCAGCTCCTGTCCTGTCCACACCAGGTCCACACACACCAGCTGTGGTCTCGGCCAGTGCATGGCACCACAGTCTTTCTGTCATCAAACTGTTTTCATGAAGCTGTGCCTTGGCTGTTGGTGGCATACAGCAGGAAACCACAAAGGGTTGCTCGCATGTTGCTCTGTAGCATCAGGGTTTTGGTGTCTGTCTGCTTTTTCCACTGCTTCTCCTCAAGGATCCAAAATGGCTGTTCTCATGAGACAGGATGCAAAGCTGAAAAGAGGGCTCAGTGGTAAAACCCCTGCCTAAGCAGGAAAACCTGGGATTGATCCCCAGCGCTCAAAGGAGAAAAATAATAAAGGCAAAGTTGAAACCCAAGCCATGAAGCAGGGTATTGTGGTGCACCTCTTTAATGTCAGCGCTCAGGAGGCAGAGGCAGCGGATCTCTGAGTTTGAGGCCAGCCTGGTCTACAAAGAGAATCCAGAACAGCCATGGCTACACTGAGAAATTCTGTCTCGGAAAACAAACAAACATACAAAAGAAGCACTAGCCACAAGAAAAGACCCCTACTTTGCATGCGTTTTGGGGTTATGATTCCAGGAAATAAGTTGAGTCTGTCGTGGCAGTCACGCATGGCAGTAGGAGCAGCTCACGTCTCCCCTAAGCACAAAGCCAAGAGAGTGAACTGGAAGGGCAAGGCGATGAGCTCTCAAAGCTGTGACCTCACTAACTACTGCTTCCATCAAAGTTGCGACTTCGCCAGCAGCACTACCAACCCAGGACCAGGTGTCCAAAGGCCTGAGCCTATAGAGGACATTCCTCAGTCAAGAGGACACGTAAGTCAAGAAGGACCCGCTCCCTTATTGATTTTGTGTTATGATGTGTGTGCTCGCACATGCGGAAGCTCACTACTGTAGGTCAGAGACTGCTTGTGGAAATCGGTCTCCTCTTCCACCTTGTGGGTTCTGGAAATTGAACCTAGGTTGCCTGACTTAGTGATAAGTACCTTTACCCTTGGAGCCATCTTGCTGACCCACCTTACCCTTCTTAACCAGCACTGTTACTTTGTTTTAGATCTTTTGAGACAAGGCCTCTCTATATAGCCTTGGTTGTCCTGAAAGTCACTATGTAGACCAGGCTGGCCTTGAACTCACAGAGATCCACTTGCCTCTACCTCCTGAGGGTTGAGATCAAAGATGTGCTCTGCCCTACCCGGCTTCCCAGGCCTCCCCCCTCCCCCCTTATTTGACTTACAGAGCTGGGCCGCAAGCTTCAAAGGCTGCTTGTCATACTTTCTGGCCCCCAGTGCCCTCTGAGCTCCGTCACCGTGTGTGACATTTCACAAGCCAACGTGCACAGAACCCAAGAAACCCACTTTTCCAGCCTCCTTTCAGATATGCAATTTTTTAAAAAGAATGAGTCCCTGAGCAGCACAGTATAAAAAGACTGTCTACACAGCCTTGCCACTGTGCTAAATCCTCTGAAGACACGGAGGGTGTATAGGTTTCCCCATTGGAGAACTCAGAATATGTGTAGGGTGTGTGGCTTTTTTCCACTGCAATGTTTTTTGTTGTTGTTGTTTTGTTTTTTGTATAAGGGACCTAAGGAACCTCAGATTTGGAGAGGGTCTTGGAAACAACACTTAGGAGTCCCAGGGCAGCTCCGTAGTCTGAGCTGGTAGCCTGTGTGTGCGCCTCCCATGTCTGGTCCTTTAGTTCTTCATGTGGCAAAGTTGGCAGGGAAGTAGCTGTTTAGACTGTACGTCAAATGCTAGGCCCTGGGAGGTTCAGTTCCTAGATGTCCTTGATCCCTTTACGGAAATGCTTCGATGGCACATGAATCCCTAGTTCTGGCTTAATGAGCCTTCCCCTACGGGGCCTTCTGGCAGGCAGTAGCCTGGTTTCTGCTGGGACAGCCTGAGCTGTTTCTTCAGACTGTGGCTCAGAGACCTGGCTGCTGCTAGCTTCCCCAGGCTCCTCTGCTAAACTCTTAACCCTGGGGTGGACTTGCTTGCTCTGAGCAACAAGCAACATGAATGGTACTCCCTTAGCAGGGAGGCGAGCTGTGCCTCTCAGCTCAGCAGCCCAGAGCCTGATGCTGTCACATCTGGACGCTTTCAAGTTTCCTTTGTGTTGCTGTGATAAAGCACCGTGACCAAAACCAAATTGGGGAGAAAAATGTTTATTTGGCTTAAACTTCCAGGTCATAGCCCATCATTTGGGAGGTCCGGCCAGGGAGTCGATACAGGAACCTGGAGCTGGCTGGCTTGGGGCTGGTGCAGCAGTGCATGCTTGGTTAGCTCTGCATCTCTCCTGTCTGCCTGCAGAACGCCGGTGTGATTCCCAAAGACAGACCCTCCCATGATGCCCTTCTCCCCAGTCCCTGGCAGCCCTCAATCTCCTGTCTCTAAAGCTTTGCCTGTTGGACTTAGCTAGTTAGGTTTTGGTTTGTTTTGACAGGATCTTATGCATTCCAGACTAGTCAATGGATCTGAGGTTGGCCTTGAATTATTTTTCTTTTGAGACAGGGTCTCACTATATAGTCCTGGCTGACCCAGAATCCACACTGTAGATGAGGCTGACCTCAAACTCAACCTCTGCCTTTGCCTCTGCCTTCCAAATGCTGGGATTAAAGGCTTGGACCAGTATGTTCTGCGCCGCAGTGGCTATTGTATATAATATCATACAGTCTGTGATGTTTATCTCTGGGTTCTTGCAAAATGTTTTCAAGGCTCATGCCTGCTTTACTCTTTCTTACCCTGAGACAGTTCTGACTGAACTAGATGCTCACTCATGTGGGCTGGACTGGCTGCCCGGCAAGCTCTTGAACAATGTTGGAGTCATAGGCAATATACTTACATCCAGCTTTTCCTTAGGGTGCTGATATTTTGAGTACTCGAGCTCCCAGAACGAGCAGGATTGTCCTTTGAGCACGCTCCTTAGTCCAGCCCTCCACTCCCAGCATTCATTTTGGTGAAGTTCCGTTTTCCAGTTTGCTTCCCCTTGTACCCCATGCTTTTGGTGTCAGATTTAAAGATGCCATTGCCTGGTCCTGACAACTGTGGTTTCTTCTAAAAGTTTTCTGTTTTTTAATTAACAAATCTGGGCCTTTTGTTTGGGCAGTGGTGATGCATGCCTTTAATCCCAGCCCTTGGGAGGCAGAGGCAGGCAGATCTCTGGGTTCCAGGACAGCCTGGACTATATAGTGAGTTCCAGAACAGCCAAGACAACATAGTGAGACTCTGACTTTTAAAACACAAATAAATCCAGGAGGTGGTGTGTGTGTCTTTAATCCCACCCGGGTCTTAAGAGTTCCAGGATAGCCAGGGCCACACAGAGAAACCCTGTCTCAAAAAAACAAGCAAATAATACAATAAAGGAAAGCCTTTGATCCACTTTGAATTCCTTTTCCTGTATACCAACTGTGAGACAAGGGTTCAGCTTCATTCTTTTCTTTAATTTATTATACCACATCCTGCCAGCATGTGTGTCTGCGCACCAGATCTCATTATAGATGGTTGTGAACCACTATGTGGTTGCTGGAAATTGAACTCAGGACCTTTGGAAGAACAGCCAGTGCTCTTAACCTCTGAGCCATCTCTGTAGCCCCAGCTTCATTCTTGTAGTAGAGCGGCCTGGTCATCCCGGAACATTTAGCCCAGCACCATTCTTTTTGTTTTACTCAGTTGTCTTGGCAGCCTTGTTGGCAGCTGACCATGAATATAGGGGTCTCTTTCTGAATCCCCAAGTTTCCTCATTGGTATATGTGTCAGCACCCTGAATTCTTGACTAGTTGTAGATTCAAAAGTGAGGTGTGTTCATCCTCTACCCTTCCTGCAGCAATTCAGAGTTCCCACATTTCCATCTGATACTCCATGAGACTCTTCACTGTTTATGTAGAACTAACAGCTGGAGGTTTTAGCCTTGGTGGTGCTGAATCTGTAATTACCAAGTAGTGCTGCCTTCTGTCTTAGCCGTTCTGTGTTGCTTTAGGGGATACCACAGACTGGGTGATTTGGGAACAGTAGATGTGTGTTTGGCTCACTGTTTTGGAGACCTGGAAGTCTAAGCCTGAGGGCCACTTGTGGCCAGGACCGTGTTTCTGTGTCACAGGGTCATTGAAGGCATAACAGTGGATGGAAGAGAAGGCAGCTGAACTTATCCTCTGATCAGGAAGCTCCTCCCAAGATAAGCAGCCCATTCTTAAGAATTCTTTCCTCATGGCTTCCTCACCTGTGAGGATCTAACGCTGGGACACCCACAAACCACAGCACCATAGTAGCAATCTCGTCTTCCAGCCTGTGAGTACAGGGTGTCGTTCCACAGTGTTCTGTAGCTCTCAGTGTGCATGAGCTATGCTGCTTTTGTTAAGTTTATTCCTAATGACTGGGGCAAGAGAGATAGAGAGATAGCTCAGCAGCTGAGAGCTCAGTTCCCAGCACCCGCATCAGGCAGGCTGCTTGTAACGTCAGTTCTAGTGGGCCAGACACACCTTGAAATCCATGGGCTCCTGGGTTTACACATACATACACAACTAACAACAAACAAAATCTCTATAAAAATGTATCCCCTAGGGGCTAGAGAGATGGCTCAGCATTAAGAGCACTAGCTGTTCTTCCAGAGGGCCCAAGTTCAGTTCCCAGCAACCACATGGCAGCTCACAACTGTAACTCCCGTTCCAGGGGATCTGACAACTTCACACAGACACACATGCAGGGAAAACACCAATGTACATTAAAAAAAAAAGTATCCCCTAAGTACTTTATTCTTTGTGATGGTATTATAAGTAGGGTCATTTTCTTTACTTCGCCTTTGAAGATTCTCTCCTAACATGGCAAAATATGAGAGGCTTTTCTATGCACTGACCTTGTGTCCTACAGCCTTGCCAAACCTGTTTATTCATTCTTGTGTTTATTTTGTTGTTGTTTTTTCTTGTGGTAGAGTTTGGTTTGGAAAGCACACATTCTTGAGCAGTTAACTGTTTGGAAGTAATGAGTATGTTTAACAGGGTTTGAGCTGAGTGGTCCCTGAGCTTGCGGAAGTGAAGGACTGGCCATTACCTCAGCCCCAGTCCCACTCGGTCCTGTGGAGTGGAAAGCACTCCTCCCCAACTGCAGATCCAAAGCTACAGAGAAGGAGCAAAGGAAACAGAGGCCCTTTCCCAGCTTCTGAAACAATGTGGTTCATTTTTACCTACGCAGACCATTCTTTCCCAGCATCTATCATTTTTGTGTAGGAGGAGGGGGTTGTAATAAGATAGAGAGACCCTGGCCAGGACATTCTTTAGATACTTTGAAAGTAGGAGAGAAATTCAACTTATTTTTCCTGAGCAGGGTCTCTGGACACCCCTTCCTGCTGTGGTGCGCGCGCGCACCCCGTCATCCCCGGGCTCTGAGGATGTTGTTACCAGAGCTTGGGGCTCCCATGTTGCAGGTCTCTTTCAGTCCGCCTTCGCTTCTTGCGTTCTCTCTCCTTTCTCGTCCTTCCCCTCTCCTGCTGGCCTCTCTCCATACCTCCCAGTGTTCTTGGAGTTCCTTCTTACAACAAAGGAAAGGTGGAGATGCCGCTGTGTCGGCAGATGCTTGCCTAGCGTATACAAAGCCTGAGTTTGATCCCCAGCACAGCATAAAAGGGTGTGGCAACACATACATGTAATCTCAGAAGTTCAAGGTCATCCTGGGCTACATAGCAAGTCTGAGACCAGCCTGGCTACATGAAACTCTGTCTCAAAAGTCTTGTGTCAAATTGACTGAAAAAAACTAACCAGTGGACCCTCCCCCCAAAAAACTTTTAGTTGTAATAAATCATAAAGCAACTTATTTTTAAAAAATTATTTGGGGGGGCTGGAGAGATGGCTCAGAGATTAAGAGCACTGGCTGTTCTTCCAAAGGTCCTGAGTTCAATTCCTAGCAACTGCATGGTGGTTCACAACCATCTGTAATGAGATCTGGCGCACAGACATGCATGTAGACAGAATGCTTTATAATTAATAAATAAATCTAAAAAAATTTAAAAATATATTATTTGGTATATGCATAATTTTATCATTTCTTTGAACTCTTGCCTCAATATGACCTGTGCTAGGATTACAGTTATTTGCCTCCAGAGCAGGGATCCTCAACCTTCTTGATGCTGCAACCCTTTAATAAATGCAGTTCCTCATGTTGTGGTGACCCCAACCATAAAATTATTTTCTTTTTATTTTATGTACATTGTGTATTGCCTGCATGTATGTCTGTGTGAGAGTGTCAGATCCCCTGGAACTGGAGTTACAGACAGTCGTGAGCTGTGGGTACTGGGAATTGAACCCCGGTCTTTTGGAAGAGCAGCCAGTGTTCTTAACCGCTCAACTATCTCTCCAGTCCCTTAAAATTATTTTCATTGTTGTCATAACTTTGCTATTAATTTTGCTATTTTTTAATTTTCTTTTTTTTAAAGATCTATTTCTTTATTGTACACCTGAGTGCTCTATTTGCATGTACATCTGCATGACAGAACAGGGTACCAGATCTCATTATAGATGGTTGTGAGCCACCATGTGGTTGCTAGGAATTGAACTCAGGACCTCTGGAAGAGCAGACAGTGCTCTTAACCTCTGAGTCGTCTCTCCAGCCCCTAATTTTGTTATTTTTGTGAATCATAATGTGAATGTAACCTGTGTAACAGTCTTGGGCAACTCCTGTGAAAGGTCATGCAACTCCTAAGGGATCACGACCCACAGGTTGAGAACTGCTGCTCTACAGTAGTGTTTTTTAAAACTTATTTATTTTAAGGTTGGGTTCCCAGCACTCAGGAAGCAGAGGCAGGCAGTTTTCTTGAGTTTGAGGTCAGCCTGGTTTACATGGTGAGTTTGAAGACAGCCAAGGCTACACAAAGAGACCCTGTCTCAAATAAACAAAAACCAAAAAAATTGGGACTTGCCAATGTAGCCCAGGCTGGCCCATAACTCAAGTAATTCTCCAGCCTCAGCCTCTTAGAGAGGCTAAGATTACAGTGACAAATCACTAAGGTGTTTTTTTTAAAGAAGGGTGAATTAAAATGTAAATATAAAGGTTAATGCCTCATCCCAGTGCCGATGGGCTGGTTGTCCAGAAAGCCTCATGTGACCCCCTGTCTGTCTGGCCTTTCTAGAACCCCAGGGGATAAACTTTAAAGCTCTGAGGAGAGCAGGGCTGACACCTGGAGGTAATTTGAGGTGGATGTTTAAGAGGCAAAAGAAACACAGATAAATATGTACACAAAAACGTGATGGCGCATTAATATTGCTATTGAAAATCATAAGGAACTGATGCTCATGTGTGTGTGTGTGTGTGTGTGTGTGTGTGTGAGAGAGAGAGAGAGAGAGAAAGAGAGAGAGAGAGAGAGACAGAGACAGAGAGAGAGACAGAGAGAGACAGAGAGAGACAGAGGCAGAGATAGAGAGAGGATGGGTTTTCCACCAAGTGGCGGAAAAGGAAGTCTTTCAGTCTGCTTGGCACCTTCCTCTAGTGTATCAGTTAAGGTTGGAGTACTTAAACTGCTCCACCAGAGCTGGCAGGATGGCTTAGTGAATAAAGGTGCTTGCAGCCAACCTGAATACTTGCATTTCATCTCTGGGCCCACATGTGGAAGGAGAGAACCAATTCCTGCAAATAATAAGTAAACAAATGCAATTTTTAAAGGTGACAACATGGGCTGTCTGGGTGGTAGGTTACCAGATTTTATTTTACTCTTACCGTGTTTATTTTATTTTTTTAAATAAATTGTTTTATGATTTATCATCACTAAAAGTTTTGGGGGTGCACTGATTAGTTCTTTTGGTGTTTTGGTCAACTTGACACAAGCTAGTCATGTAGGAAGAAGAAACATGAGGTGAGTTGCCGCACCACATGGCTTGTAGGCGGCTGTCTGGGGCTCTTTTCAGGACCCAGGGTCAGTAGGGGAGGGCACAGCTGGCTGTGGGCGGTGCACTCACAGCTGTGTAAGAAGGCAGGCTTAGCGAGCTGGAAAGGAGCGCTCCTCTATGGCCTGTTTGAGTGCCTGCCTTGACTTTCCTCTATGACAGGCTGTGATGGGGAAGTATAAGGCAAATAACCCTTTTCCTTCACGAGTTGCTTTAGGGCAGTGTTTCATCACAGCAACAGAAACCAAAATAGGCCAGAAATTGGTGTCAGGATTTGGGGAATTGCTGAGACAGACCTGACCCTGTTATTTTGGAAAGGACGAGGGGGGGCGGGGGAGAGCCGAGAACATCAGGCTGAGAAAGCCCACCAAGTGCTCAGACCTAATGGCCTGCCTGTGTTGTTGGCAGTGTGACACAAGCTAGAGTCATCTGAGAGAAAGCAGCGGTAACTGAGAGAATGCCTCCATAGGATCAGTCTGTAGGGAAGCCTGTGGTGAATCTCCCAGGTGGTGGCAGTCTTGGATTTGAAGGGGTCATGGAAGAAAGACTCTGAGGCTTGGTGACCAGGAGAAGCTAGTGGTGAGGGGGCAGCCTTGGTTGCAGTAGAAGCCCCAGGATTAAAGGGGTCCTGGAGGGTTGAAACTTGGCACTATGTGGCAGGGTCAGAGTCCCTGAAGAGAGCCCAGGAGAGACTGTTGGTGGAGATACCAGTACCACAGGGTGACCTCCAAAGGGTTGTCGTCAGCTGTGGAGTGGGGCCAGCCTGGGCCTATATGATTGCTGCTGTGTGTGCTGTGGAGTGGAACTGCTCAGCCCTATGGAGCCCAAGGGCATGAGTCCTAAGGCCTGACACGTTTGAACTTTGGTTTTGCTTTGATTTGACGGTGACTGTGCCCTTAAGCCTTTCCTCTTAGAGTAAGAAAGCATTTAGTGTGCTTTTGGTTTTACAGGAGCCCCCAGTTGAGAGACTTTGGATTATTTTAAAGAGATTGAACTTTTAAAATGTTTGACTTCTTAAGATTGTGGGACTTGGGCTGGAGAGATGGCTCAGAGGTTAAGAGCACTGGCTGTTCTTCCTAAGGTCATGAGTTCAATTCCCAGCAACCACTTGATGGCTCACAACCATCTAAAATGAAATCTGATGCCCCCTTCTTGTGGGCAGGTGTACATGCAAATACACATTGTATACATAATAAGTAAATAAATCTTAAAAAAAAGATTGTGGGACTTTTAAAAGTTGCGATGTTTTATGTTGCGATATTAACATGACATTTTGGGGAGATGAGAAAAAATGTAGTTGAATAGTAATGTGTTTGTCACCTCAGAAGAAGGAACCTCAGCTGAGAAAACTCTTCCTAAAAATGGTGTGAGCTGGGCATGGTGGCACATGACTTTAATCCCAGCACTCAGGGAGGCAGAGGCAGGCTGATGGCTTTGAGCTCAAGGCCAGCCTGGTCCACAAAGTGAGTCCAGGACTGCCAATGCTACACAGAGACACCCTGTCATGAAAAAAATAAATAAACAGAAACAAAAGCAAAACAAAAAGAATCATTTTTAGCTGGGTAGTGGTGGCACACGCATAGCAATCATAGCAATCAGGAGGCAGAGGCAGGCGGAGCTCTGATTTTGAAGCCAGCCTGGTCTACAGAGCGAGTTCCAGGATGGCTAGGGCTACACAGAGAGACCCTGCCTAACAAAACAAAGAACAAAGAATCTGTTGTTTCTGGTGAGATAGGGCTGAGGGATCAGCTGTAACTAACAAAAGATCAGCACCACTGAAGTGAAACCTTTGCTTTGCTGAGATAAAATGCTGCTTGCTGGAGTTGGAAAATCAGCTGTGGTTTTAATAAGCATCATTGAGGTGCATCTCAAAATGGAAACTGAGCCTGGTAATGTATAAGACACTCTCACATTCTGTTGGTTTTGAAGGCATGAAAAAAGGGTCTACTTGGTGAGCATCTGAGACTTTGGCACAGTGTGGTAGGCTTAAAGTTGCCCCAAAGAGGGCACGAGGCCATTGGTAAAGGTCCAGCATCAATTGTAGAGGAGGCCCAGAATTAAGGGAGGCATGGAGAAAATCCGAGTTTGGTGCCATGTGGCAGTGGTGAAGTCCCTAAAGAGGCCAGGAGAGGCCACTGATGACGATGTAGCCTCAGTTACAGTGGGGACCTTTGCATATTGGAAGTGTCAGGACCTTGGGTGACTGCCGAGAACAGCACAGCTGTGGAGCGGAGGCAACCTGGGACTGAGATGAGCAATCCATGCTGTGGATGACAGAGCAGGAGAGACAGGGCTACCAAGGATCTTTGGAGCCCAGATGATCATCAGTGAACTCCAGATGTCAGACACTGAGTTGTTTGCACTTCTGGACTTTAGTTTAGTTTTGATCTGATTCCAACTGTGCCTTGGTTCTTTCCCCCTAGTATAAGAAAGTAATTTAATTTGAATTTTACAGGAGCCCACAGTTAAGAGATTGAATAGTAATATCTTAAGGAGGCTTTGGACTTTGCAATTGCTGACATTTTTAATTTTTTAGATTTATTTACTTTATATGTATCAGTGTTTTTCCTACATGTGTGTATGTATGTTTACTTCATTCAGGCTTGGGACCCACAGAGGGAAGTTAGAATGGAGTCTTGGATCCCCGGAACAGGAATTACTGATGGTTATGAGGAGCCATGTTGGTTCTGGGAATGAGATCCAGGTCCTCTGCAAGAATAACAAGTGCTTTTAACCTCTGCACCATCTCTATAGCTCCTTAAGGATTGAGTGTTTACAGTTGGACTTTTAAAAGTTGGACTGTATTTTATGTTGTGAGAATATTAACATGTATTTTTGAACAAAACAAGATTGGAAAAGTATGGTTTAATATATTTGTGTGTTAAGCTAACAAGGGATCAGTTTTGCTGATTAGCTCTTTTGGTTTATTGTGTCAACTTGATACAACTAGTGTCATCTAGAAAGATAGAAAAGTAGTGAGGAGTTAGCTGTCTCAGCCTGGCCTAAAGGAAAGTCTGTTGGGCACTTTCTTGATTACTGATTGATGTGTGCGTGGGTACAGCGCACTGTAGGCGATGCCAGCCCTGAGCAGGTGTTCCTGAGTTGTATAAGAAAGATAGTTGAACAAGCCTTTAAGTAAGCAACAATCTTCGTGATCTCTACTTCAGTTCCTGCCTCCAGGTTCCTGCCCTGTTTAAGTTCCTGCCCTGGCTTCCCTCAATGACATACTGTGATCAAGACATGGAGGCCATAACCCCTCTTCTTCCCAAAATCAGTCTTGGTCAGAGCAGCAGAGACTAAGCTAGGACAAGGGGACTGAAGTTGTTTCATTAAAATTTTGATACTATTATAATTATTATTATTATTAACAGGGTTTCTCTGTATAGCCCTAACTGCCCTAGAACTTACATTGTAGATTAGGCTGGCCTTGAATTCACAGATGTCCAACCTGCCTCTGCCTCTGCCTCCCAAATGCTGGAATTAAAGGTGTTCATCACATTGCCAAGCTTATTTTTCTTATTTCCTTGAGAATTTTATATTTTGATCATATTTGTCTTGCTAACTCCTCCAAGATCCATCCCTACACTACCCACTTTCTTTTTTGAGACAGGTTGTCACATAATTCAATACAGTTTGGCCACAAATTCAATATGTAAACAAGGATAACAATTTCTGATCCTCTCTCTTCCTCCCAGGTGCTGGGAATATGAGTGTCTTCTAACATACCTGCTCTATGCGTTGCTGGTGACCAAACTCACCTTTATTTATTTCTGCAAGCTGTGGTGGCAGATACCTGTAGTCCCAGCACTTAAGAGGCAGAGGCAGGTAGATTTCTGTGAGTTTGAGACCAATCTAAGCAAGGAGGTCCACCCAGGCCAGCCAGGGCTACATAGTGAGACCCCCATCTTAACAACAACTGAAAAACATGTGCTTACTTTGTGGATGTTTCTTTGTGTGCATGTGTGTGGAAGTGGGCATGTCAGCACACATGTGGAGGTCAGATGACAGCTTTAGGAGTCTGTTCTCTCCTTCCACCATGTGGCTTCTGAGGATTAAACTCGGATCATCAGACACAGCAGTAAGCCTGTTCACCTGCCCGGCCATCTCCACAGCCCCAGGGATCTTGTCTTTGAGCTGTTTTCAGTTCTAAGCTTGTGTGGGGCTCCTGGTTCAGCACAGGACTTGGGCAGTTATCCGATGAATGAGTAGAACCCATACATCACCTGCCACAGACATCATTGGACAGTTGCTCAATATTTTAGGGTTCACCAGCTGTGGGGGTGGGAGTGTCAGCTGAGCTCTGGATGTGCTGGTTTGTGTTCCAAGGTCAGGGTTGGCCCAGTAGGACTGTAGGGGCAGTCACTCATGCCTTGCTCCAGCTTGCCTGTCATCTGCTTCACCTCCTCTGCTTTCTGTTCCTGGCCTTGCTCTTCATCCCATTCTCTGTCCAGCAGGTATCTCAAAGCTCTGTTGCATCAGGGGATCAGAGCTCAGGAGAGTGAAGACCTGAAACTCGCTCAACACTGCCCTAGCACAAGGCCTGTGTAAAGCTCCCAGGAGACCTAGTGTGTTTCTGAGGCAGAGAAACTCCAAATTCTGATGGACTAACCTCTTAGAAGGACAGAGTAACCAGGCAATGATACAGGGTTTGTCTTTAGCTTAACACTCTTTACCCAAATTATTTCTAAGACTTGACATTGTTGGGTATTTCTTTTTTCTTCCTTCTTTTGATTTTTTTCAAGACAGGGTTTCTCTGTGTAGCTTTGGTTGTCCTGAAACTCACTTTGTAGACCAGGCTGGCCTTGAACTCAGAGATCTGTCTGCCTCCCCCCATGCCCATGCTTGCATTAAAAGGCATGTGCCACCATGGCCTGGCATCACTTGCTTTCTTGATGACAGACAGCTTGACTGGGAGTGAAGGAATCTCATTGGACTTTTAACTTGAGGTCCACGGATGGCTAGCGATGCTGAGCACTCTTTGAGATGTTTACTGGCTGTTTGTATTTCTTGCTTTGTGCGTTCTTTGTTCAGCTCCGTGGCTCCTGGGCTGTTTCCTGGATTTCTACGTATTCTGTAATTGTAGAATTAAGCCGTTGTCAGATGTTTTTGCCCATTCTGTAGGCTTCTTCTTCTCATGATTGACAGATTTTCTTTGCTGTACAAATGCTTTTTAATTTCATGACAACTTTCATTTGTCAATTGTGGCCTTATTTCCTGAGCAACCAAAGCTCTCAGAAAGCCTTTACTGAAGTGCATAGCTTGAAGTCTTTCTCCTGTTTTTGTTTTTGTTTCTTAGCAGTTTTAGAGTTTACAGTCTTACATTGAGGTCTCTGATCCTTTTGGAGTTGGTTTTTGTGCAGGGTAAGAGATAGCAAACTAGTTTCATTCTTCTGTGTGTAAATTTCCAGTTTCCCAACACAAATGAGTACTTTTAACATTTTTGTCAAGAAATCAGGTGGCCATGCCTGCATGCATTTCTATTCGGTCGTCTGTTGTAGTCCACTGAGGTACATATTTCACGCCGGTTCAGCATTTGTGTCGCTGTGGCCCCACACTGCTCCGTGGGACCCACTGTGGCGGACCCCCCCCCCCCGTTGTTTGCAGTTGCTGTTTCTGTGAAGAATGGTGTTGGAATTTTGACGTGACTGCTTTATATCTGTGAATTCTTTTGGTAGGACAGCCATGTAGTCTTCCAGCCTCTTCCTCAGTATCTTTTTCAAGTGTTTTGAAGTTTTCATTGTAAAGGTCTTTGGCTTTCTTGGTTTTGTTTACTCCAAAGGGTGGAGGTGGGTTGTGGAATATGTTAGGAAGGGCATTGTTTCCTGGGTTTCTTGTTCAGCTTGTTTCCCATTGGTTTCTCGGTAGGCTATACTGATTTTGCCACTTGGATGAAAGTGTTGGTGCTCACTGTTGTGAGTTTTCAGGTAGCATCTTTAGGTGGCCCTGTCGCACTGTGTAGCTCTGGCTGGCCTGGAACTCCCTGGGTAGACCAGGCTGGCCTCAGGCTCACAGAAAGTCACCTATCCGCCTCCCAAGTGCTGAAATTAAAGGTGTGTGCCACAACTGTGGGTACAGTGTCTTCTAGAATCATATCTGCAAATAGGATGCTGACGCCCGGGCGCCTGCCCTCCCCGCCCTCCCCGCCCTCCCTGCCTGCAGCTCTTCATTTGTCTTCTCTGATTGCTCTAGCTGAGACTTCCAACACTGGACTGAATGAGGGTGGGGAAAGTGGACAGCCTTACTTGCTCCTGAGTTCAGTGGAAAAGTTGAGATTTTTTCCTATTTAGTACAGTGGTGGCTGTATTGCTGTGGATAGCCTGGATTACGCTGACGTACGTTCCTTCTCTTCCCTGTGTCTTCAGCACTTTTAATATGAAAGGAGACAGGTGTGGTAGCCCTCATTGTAGTACTCCCTTGGGAGGTAGAGGGAGGGTACCTCTGAGAGTTTAAGGCCAGCCTGCTCTATGCAGCCAGCATCAGGCCAGCCAGGGATACACAGTGGGACCATGTCTCAAGCAAGCAAGCAAGCAAACAAAACCAGCTGGATATTGTAGAAAGTCTTTTCTATAGCTATTGGGATAATCTTGTGACTTTTATCCGTTTATATAAGATATTACATTTACTGATGTGCATGTGTGGAGCCATCCCTGCATCTCTGTGATTATGGCAAATAATTTTTAAGATTTATTTTAATAATTTTTAACTATAAAAATTGTATGTATGTGTCTGCATGTGAGCATATATATACACACACATACGTGCTGGTGCCCAAGGAGGCCAGAAGAGGACGTCAGATCCTTTAGAGCTGCTGTTACAGGTGATTGCAGCACCTGATACGGGTGTTGGGAACCAAACTCAGTCCCTCCGGAAGAGCAGTAAGTATTCTT
>CM053756.1:6332363-6404586 GCA_028658305.1 Pachyuromys duprasi
TAGGGAGGGCGGGGCCACGAGAGCTGCCCTGTTAGGGAGGGCGGGGCCACGAGAGCTGCTCTGTTAGGGAGGGCGGGGCCACGAGAGCTGCTCTGTTAGGGAGGGCGGGGCCACGAGAGCTGCCCTGTTAGGGAGGGCGGGGCCACGAGAGCTGCCCTGTTAGGGCAGCCGCAGCTTTCCTCTGCTTGGTGGGACTCAAACTTGGCTACATACTGAAACTGTTTGGGAATTAATTCCCAAACACAGGCCACACCCCAGACTAATTCAACTGGTTTCTGGAAGTGGAGAAAGCTGGCAGTAATTGGTGTGTCTGTGGATGTAATGTGCATGTGTGTGTGTATGCATATTTACAAATGTGTGTGTGTATGAATGTGCACATTGCATGCGGAAGCCACAGGTGATGTCATGGGTCTTCATCATTCAGTCTCACCTTTCTCTCTTTGTCTTTTGAGATAGGGTTTCCCTGTGTAGCCCTGACTGTCCTGACTCACTCTGTGGAGAGAATTATAAATGGGCCGCTATGCCCACTTGGCATTTATATGGGTTCTGGGGATCTGAACGCTGAGCCTCCTGCTTATGTCCTTTAAGTAGCCGTCTCCTCAGTGCAGCATGGTAGGGTGGCTGTTTTGTTTTGGTTTTGAAGCTCCCTAAATGATTAAAAAATATTTTAAGAGTCTAAAAAATGTCTACACTAGGGACTTGGCTGGGTCCTGGAGCAGAACAGAGCAAATGTCACTGTGTGTCCTGCTAGATCTGCCTCACCCCATATAGTCCTGTGGAGGAGTTTGTGTGTGAGTCTCCCGTCCCTGCCTGTCCAGTTCTGAGAATTGAACCCAAGGCCTGGAGCACTCTTGAGTAAATGGTTTATCACAGAGCTACACCCCACCCTCTTTGTGTGTGTGTGGTGTGTGTGTGTGTGTGTGTTTTCACCTCTGGTACCCAGTGTCTGGTAACTTCTGTGTTTTTAGGTATTTTGCCTAGTCAAATTTCACAGTTGAAATTGCTCAAAATATACTCTTCCCATGAAGCATCCTTGCTGTCTGCCATTACAAGAACAGTATGAAGACAAGAAAGAGAGAGAGAAAGAGCGAGCTGGACAGTGATGGTCATGTGTTTAGTTCCAGCACTCTGGAAGCAAAGACAGGCAGATGTTTATATTCCGGGCCAGCCTAGTCTACAGAGTCCCGAACAGCCAGAGGTACACAGAAAAACTTTGTCTCAAAAACCAAAAAAGACAGAACCAGTGTATAGTCTTTACATATCGGCTCCTGTCACTGGCAGTAAACATTTAACCCCATGCCTTTTTTTGTGTCTTCATAGATCTTTTTTGTTGTTGTTGTTATGGCTGTATATGCTGATAAATGGACATAACACAGTTCATCTCCTTGCCTGTTGAATAACTTCTGTTTTCCAGATTTTTGTTGTCATTGTTTTGTTTGTTGTTCTTTTCTGAGATAGGGTTTCTCTGTGTAGCCCTGGCTGTCTTGAAACCCACTCTGTAGACCAAGTTGGCCTCACACTCAGAGATCCTCCTTCCTCTGCCTCCCAAATGCTGGGATTTAAAGGTGTGCACACTATCGCCCAGCTTGGTTTCTAGTTTTTAACAAGTATGGATAAGGCTGCTAGAAACAGGTGCAGCTTTTCACAGGGCCCTGTTTTCAGGGCAGTTGGCAAGCTTCCAGTGAGCACCATTGTCAGGTCTTTTTGTAAAAGCATGTTGAGCTTTGTGAGAAAGGGCTGTACTGTCTTCTAAAGCAATGAATAAAGACCCCATCACTTGCCAGCATATGGTTCTGTTTTGCTTCCTTGCAGAACAGGCATAGTCCAAAAATGTCAGGTTCTGAAACCCAGAGTGAGGACCTTCTGTAGACCTTGCGTGCCTGAAGAGTGCTGGGAAGCTCTTCCGTTGAATCTGAGTCACTTTCAAACTGGTGTTTGAACTTGGAAGGGTGGTTTCTTACTGTGTCCCGAGCCACACTCAGAGCCCCCACATCCTTTACAAGCAGTATGGCAGTGCACATTTAGAAACTGTCAATGTGATATAGCTGACAGTCACCTGAGAGGGGGTCTCTGTTAGTGTTCTGAAACAACCTGCTTCTGGGTTATCTAGCACTTATGATGTCATCTTGTATCGCCCAGCCAGGTGGCCACACCTGGGGGCGTGGTTAGTAGCTACCTGACCTTAAAAAGGGACAACCGGACACGTGTTCTCTCTCTTACTCTCTTACTCCTCTCTTACTCCTCTCTCTTCCTCTCTCTCTTTCTATAGGGCGCCCCCCCTTCCTCCTCTCCCCTACCTCTCTCTTCCCCCACCATGGCCCACTCTCGCTCCCCTCTCTACTTAATAAACCCCTTTCATAGAAAACCTGTTGTAAGCCTCATCTTATTTCTAACAGTCTCAGTCGAGGAATGCCACATCAGAGTGACCTGTGGCCATGTCTGTGGGAGATGGTGTTTTTGTTGATTGTGGGAATACCCCAGGTCCAGCCACTGGGAGCAACACAGTTTCCTGGTCAGATGGCCCCAGAGCTTGTTGGAAGACTAACCGAACACTAAGTCTGAGAGAGTAGAGAAGCAGGCATAGGCCTCCATGGTCTCTGCTCTGGGTTCTTACTTGAGTTTCTGCCCGACTTCCCTCAGTGATGGGCTCTGATCTGGAAGTGCAAGTCAAAAACCCTTTCCTCTTCTAAGTTGCTTTTCGTCACAGTGTTTTATCACAACAGAGAGGGAAACCAGAACAGATGGGAAAGAAGAAGACAGCTGCCTGAGCTGGACAGGCTCCCTCAGAAACTCAGTGACCTCGGCTGGACAGGCGTCCCTCAGAAATGCAGTGACCTCGGTCACGAGAGACAGACAGATCAAAGCCATGGCAGGCCCTATCTCACCCCCCGTCAGAATAACTATCATCAAGATATCTAACAATACCCAGGCATGGCAGCACATACCCTGCTTCTAGCACTTGGGAGGCAGAAGCCGGCAGATCTCTGAGTTGGAAGCCACCCTGGTCTATATAGCAAGTTCCAGACTAGTCAAGGCATCATAGAAGGAAATTATGCCATTTTGAGGAAAATGAGAAGAACTAGATTTTCATGTTAATTAAGCCAGACCCAGACAAATATGTTTTCTCTCACAGATCTAGGGTATTTTGTGTGTCTGTGTGTGTGAAATATATGAAATACGTGTATGAAAATATCATGTTTTGCACAACGAATAAATGCTTATTAAGAAAGAAAGAGGGACATGCCTAGAGTTGAGAAGTGTTAGTCTTCTTGGACTGTGAGATGACCTTGAGCTTGAGAGACTGACAGAGCAGAACAGTGGGCAGTGCAGACCCCACAGGTTCCCTTGGGCCTCTCTGTGCCAGCTGTCTGTGCCGCCCAGGCCTCGTCACTGCAGAAACGCAGACTGGCAGCTTCTCTAAGCGTAGATGAGTTTCTGTTTTGCTTTTGTCTGTTTTGTTTTGTTTTTCCTACTAGGTATGAGTGCTTCTGTGGTCTGGCACAATACAGCCTGAATGGTAGGGGCCTCGAATACCCCGGTGTTAGGTGACACCAGGCAGTGGTGTGTGTTACAGAGGGCAGAGGAAAGGAGAGGTGACCCGGGACGGCATCCTCTATGCTGTGGCAGAGACGTGCGTAAACAGGCCAGAGGCCCACAGAGAGGCCAGGGGGACATGCAGTATGGGCCACAAGACAGGCGGGTTGTTAGCGACAGCAGAGGTAGAGCGTCTGCTCAGGGTGTCTGGGAGCACAGTAAAGATGAAAGCACCCCGGAGCTGTTTGCAAGCACAGAGAGGCTGAAAGTTCAAAAGAGTAGGCTAGATGGCTCACACCTGATTTCCAGATACCTCGGGGGCTACAAGCACGGTTGTGAGAGTTCAAGGCCAGCCTCGGGTACATAGTGACCCTATCTCAGAGAGAGAGTTGGGGAGAAAAGACTTCAAAAGAATGAGTTCAAGCCTAACAAACAGGGAGAACCACCAAGAACAGCAGGGTTTACAGAGGATGCTGGGAGAGGCGGTGTCAGTCACAGGAAGAATGGCTGCACCCTGTGCCTACACCACCTCGGGTGATGAACGGTACATGGGTTTAAACTCCAGACTCAGGCTGGGGGATGTAACCCAGTGATAGAGCATGTGCAAGGGCTTGGGATCCGTCTCCAGGCCCCACGAAAAGAGGGAGAAGATGTGTTTCCTTGCTCATTAAGTACACAGACCCTGTGATGGCATGGTCACCTCCCAAGTCCAGAGACTTCCCTTTGCCTTTCACTCCAGGACACCTCTGCCTCTGTACCTGCCTCCACGCTAAAGCCACACACTCCGTCCTTTGCCCCCTGAAATCCACCAAGGTTTCTGGTCTCTGAGCCTGTTCTGCCCCCCTTTGCCCCTCAGGGAATGTTCCACCTCACTCTGGCCACCCTTCCATCATGCCATTGGGCCAACTTGGGCCTTTCCCCCCTCCCATTTATTTTCCATTTGTGCCTCGTGTCATCCCACCAAAAACTGCCATTTGTAGGATCAAGACTCTGATCTCCAGAACAATTACAGCAGCACCCAAACCGTGTTCAATTAACAGTTGCTGAGTGAATAAATATTCTCCGTGCCTAAAAGTAGGAGCTAATGGACTAAAAGCAAGCAATACTGAAACTAGTTTAAATAAGCTAAGGGAAGTTAAGTAATAAAAGCTGGGGTGGGAAGTGAGACAGTTCCCAGGCTCCTGTGAATTCTGTGAACCCCACAGCCTGCGGGTGAAGGCTGTCTGGTGAGTGCCTACTTTTTTTTTTTTTTCCCTTTTTCTCCTTGAGAGTCAGTTTCCTCCCCTTCCTGGGGCTTCCTGTCCCTTCCTGGGGCCTCCTGTCCTCCCGAGGATGTGGAACCCAGGTCATGGTGCTGCTGGTAAGATACCTGACCTGGAGTGAGGTGACAAGGACAAGAGCAGAGTGCCTGCCTGGCTGTTGTCATACTCGTGGAAACCCCACGATGAGTGATGGAGGCCCGGGAAGGGGAGGGAGAGCCAGGCTCGGAACCTCTGGGGCTGGCCAAGCGGCTGCAAGAACACTTAGGACACGTGTGGTGTTCCCATTCCATGTCGCTGGTGCCGGGAACACAGCCCTGAAAAACAGCTCCTTCCGTGACACAGATGGAAAAGTCACTTTTATTTCAGCTCAGATACCGTTTTTTCCTTTTAAAGCATCCATTCCATCCCAGGAGAGCCTCTCAAAGGGCTGCCTCCAGCCCAACCTTTGGCAGAGCCCAGCTGCCCACGCTGGCATGTGAAAAGCCCCCGTGCCCGAGTGCTACTCTGGGAATCACCTAAAATGACTGTCTTATGTGTGGAGAAACTGAGATGGAGAGAGAACATGGCAGCTTCCAGTCTGGATTTTCTTCTGTGTCAGCCCTCCAGAAATCCCTCATTTGGGACACAGAGCTGAGGAAAAGCTGAGCACATGGCCTACTTAGGGAGCCTTAATTATGGGCTCTGGGTGGTATTTTCCTGTCATCCAAGAACCAACTTCCAGGGCTGTTGATGGGGACTGATTTATCCCAACATCAGGGCCCCCTTTGAAAATGCACTGACACCTCAGACCCGGTCACATTGTGTTGGGGAATTATAACTGGGTGGGAGATAAGAAGGGGTACGGCTCCAAGGTCCATGCTTTGCACTGCTGCCCTCAGAGGGGTTTTAGAGCCCTGAGCACCTGCGTGGGCTGAGGTGGGGCAGGACACATCCCCTGGGGGCTCTGGCAGGAAGTTCCAGCCCAGCCGGCCTCGGCCTAGGTCCATTCTCTTCCCCTCTCTGGAAAGTTCATGCTCCCACCCACGTGTGCCTGCATGTACGTGCACAGGGCCCCGGAGGCCCAGGTAAACAGCACGCTGGCGAGTGGACTGGGCTGTGCTCTGGAGCCTTCCGTCTTCTCAGCTCGTTGTGAGGAGACTGAGGGCTGTCATTACCACTCTGAGTCGTTAGATTGCCGAGGGGGGAAAAAACCAACAGTTTTTCCTCCTCTACGAGTCTTAATTACTGACTTGGTTAGTCCCAACCCATATACATTTCTACAGAGAGACACCCTATGCCGGCTGAAAAAAATGGCCTTGGCCGGCTTTCAAAGACCCTGTGCCCGGCCAGGTGCTGTCTGTCAGCCAGCTGATGGTTCGAGCTGCAGAAACCTCTCTCCATGAGTTTAGGCAACTGAGCCTTTTGTGGTGCTCATGAAAAGAGACCCTGAAAACACTGCCATTTCCCTCTTCCTGTGCCTCGTCTTTCCTCGGGTCCTGCCATGCTCTTTCGTTAACCTGCTTTTGTCATGGCCACCCCTCTTCCAGACGTGTGTTCCCTCACCATTACCTGTGGCCCCTGCCTTGCCTCATTTGTCCACTGCAGTCGGCTCCGCCACCCACAGGCAGGTTCAATTCTGGCTCCGTTTGGGTTTTGTTGTATCTTGTCATTACATTTTTCTTCATTTGTGTGCATGTGCATTTATTCATGTGGGCATGTTCCTGTCATGGCTTAGGTGTGGCTGTCAGAATACAGTAAGTTAACTTCCTTCTTCCACGGAGTGGGCCTGGGATCAAATTCAGTTGTCAGCTTTAAATGTGATGCAGGCACCCCCACAAGGTCTTGAACCAAGACCTTAGGGTTCAAGAGCTTAGGGCTGGGCTGAAACATGTGAGTGGTTCAGGGAGGCTGAATGTCCCTCCGCAGGGTGAAAAGGGACCCAGCGTAGACTTCATCCCCTGTCCTCTGGAGCGCAAGTCCATCGGGGATTTGCCCTAAGGTACCCTTTGTTCGACATCCTGCCTGCCCTCTGGATCTTGTTCTTTTTTTAAAGATAGAGTCTTATTTGTGGGCCGGGCCAGGCTGCAAAGATCTGTGACCATCCTGGCCCTGCCTCCTGCGTGCTGGGCGGCCAGTGCGGGAGCACCGCACACACCTGGCTGTGCTCGGAACCTCTCACCTGCCTTGGATTCTCGTAGAAACACCGTGGACCTTTGCTTACCTACCTGGCTCCTGTCCCTCCTGGACTTGCATCCCAGAAGACGGGATGAGGTCTACACTGGGTTCCTTTTCACCTTGGGGTGGGACGCTCAGCCTCCCCAACCTCCTCAGATGTCTTTCTTAGCCCAGTCCCCAAGGTTCTGATTCAGTGTTTGAGAACACCTGTAGCTTTCCAGCCAGGCTGCTCATCTATGGCTGTTTAGAGCTTCCTTCTTACCTGGGAACTTCGTAGTCATGCTCTGTTTTGGAGTCATGTGTCTGTTCGTTCACTCATTCAGTCTTCAGTTTCGTTCATGCTGGCTGCTTCTAGGCCCTGGAAGTACAGACAGGAGCCATGTAGATGTGGCGCTTCTTCAGTATGTTTCTATTTTATTTATTTTTATTTTGAGACAGTCTCATTCTGCAGCCAAGACTGACCCCAGACTCACAGCAATCCTCCTGCCTCATCCTCTCAAGTGATAGGATTACAGGCATGAGCCAGCACACGTATGTATACAGTGGGGGAGAGACAGAGCAGAAGCAAGTAAACTGACAGATAAGATAATGTAGAAAAATGTTAACAGAGAAAGAGCCCCAGCCTCCCAATGAGAGTGTGAGGGGCCAAGGGGCAGAAGGGCGTGTGGGATGATGGATGATCTCCCTGCAGCAGTGGCCAATCATTGTTTTATTGTTGTTGTTTTTTTAACATGTCCTTAAATGGTCTGAAGAGAAAATGCCCTGAGGATACGGTTTTTTCCCCTCTGTGGATATGGGCTGAAAGGGAGGCCAGGCATGCTTTTGGCAGGGACAGTGGCCCAGGGAGCCCACAGAGGTCTCAGCAACAGTACATGGGGCAGCCATGAGTGTCAGGGAGCTGGGCCACGCTGCAGCTGTGTCTTCCGGATCTTGGCTCACTTAGCCATGAGTAGCTGAACCCAGCTGCTACCTGGTATGAGTGGATGCCAGGCATCGTCATCCTTGGGCATTTGTGGCTTCAGTGCAGCACATAACTTAAGAGCAAACAAGAGCCCCAGAGTCCCAAGACATGAAGCACGTGTTGCTTCATTTCTGCAGCTAATGTTCCAGATGCCAGAACATACAGAAACTGCCTACCTGGAGCTGGAGCTGTCCCCCTCCCCCCTCCCCCCCCCCCCGCGCCCCGCGCCTCCTGTGAGCAGAAGAGGCAGTATAACCCATCCACCCTCTTGTCCCCAGTCCTAACTCTGCTCTTCTTTGGCCTGACAGATGAAGACATGCGCTTCTGGTGTCCCTCTCTTCAAGAGGTCAGGGAGGTGCTCCACAGCCTGGGAGCCTACAACCCCGCGCTGTACCCGCAGGGCCCCTTCCAGCACAGCACAAGGTGCGTACCTCCCTGCCTCCCTGCTGCCTACGACTCTAGCCTGCAAGGTAGGAACTAGTGCGCACACTCTCATCCTGCCTGTGAGTGCAAGCGTCATTCCACGTACAGTGTGACCTTCTGGGCCAGAGCTCGGAGGTAGCTGGACAACCAGAGTGGAAGAGTTTTACCACTTAATTCAGACCCTGCCCACCCCCGACCCCCCAACGTGTGCGCGCACGCACACACACACACACATATGCACACACATACACACACACTGGTGGATCCCAGACTTCTCTGCACAGTTAGTGCCTCCCCCAGCAGAGTCCAGCCTCTCTTCAAATCTCTTTGACGTGGGCTTATAGTAACTACTGGCCAGCTGAGCACAGTTTTCTGTCATTGCTGGGCTGGGAGGGGATGTGTGTTTGGTTGGGTGTTTTGAGATAGGGTCTCATACCTCTCAGGCCGGCCTCCAACTCTCTGTGTAATCCAGGAGATTAAACCCAGAGTGTCCTGAATACTAGCCAAGCACTGTACTAACTGAGTTATACCCAAACTGTTGTTCAAGACAAAGTCTTGCTATGTAGCCCTAGCTGGCCTAGAATTATTCAAGGCTGGCCTTGAACTCAAGGCTGCTTCTCTGCCTCTGCCTCATAGAGTACTGGGATTACAGGTCCCCATCAATGTGTCTGGCGTAAAATGGAATATATCCTTGAACATCCTTTAGTCCCAGGAGGCAGAGGCAGGGAAGTCTTTCAAGGCCAGCCTGATCTACATAAGGAGCTCCAGACCAACAGAGCTATACACTAAGACTCTGTCCTAAAGATACCATTTGTATCTATAATAAACTTTGTTGTCAAAAAAAAATAAAACCACCCTTACCAAGGGCCTTGCCAGCTAGACAAACTACCAGCTGAGCTACACCCCAGCACCAAGCACTGTTTTGCATTCAGTTTCCAGTAGGGTCTATTTTTGAGAGTCCACTTTCTGCCTGGAGAGGGCTTGGTGGTGGACAGTGGAACTGATTGTGTGAACACATCCCTGCGCCCTAGGAACAGAGCCACATAAATTAAATTGTGAATGACCATGGTTGGGTGGGTGATGGCTAGATAGAGGCTCTAAAAGTGTTGTGTATTACATTGTTCTCCAATCACAGCACATCCCTACTTCCTTGAAAAGCCTCTGAGATGTCCCCCACCCTGCATGCAGCAGCAGCCCCCTCCACCAGGCAGAGCTGGGACTCTTTCCTCGGCTGCCGGATGTTTCTCGGCAGGGAAAGCAGAGCTTTCTTAAGAACCTGTTCCACGACTGTGTTTAGTAATTGTCTGCCAAACCCAGCCACACTTGGCTCTGCTATAAATACCCCACGCATGTGCCAGCCTGCCACGCTCCTGCCCCTTTTCCTTCTGGTGTGCAGTGCTCATGTCGGGTGCAATAAGGCTCTTGCTGCTTCCTAACACATCCTGCTGTGTCTTAAATGAGTGGGGAGAATTCGAATTACACTCAGAAAACGCAAAGCATGTCAGAGGAAGAGCCTGGTGGTGGAAGGGATCAGATGAGCCACTTGTGACACTCAGGCTTTGGTGAGTACCCAGAGCGCACCTGGGAGGTTGGAAACACACTGGAGCCATACCATCCCGGGTTCCCAGAAGCCCTGCTAGGAAGCCTCCAGACTCCGGCCCTTTAAACGTGTCTCCAGTCTTCCCTGCACGAAACTTAACACATAGACTTCAGCTTGACTGGGTACAGTGAACCCCTGAACTGGGAGAAACTTGTTGCTGGGCCACATGGCTTCACTCCTAGATGTGCCTTTTGACACACGCACCCCTTTACACGGGCCCGGACCCTGGCATAAGTGTTAACACTGTTGCCGCAAGGAGGGTTCAGAGGAGGCCTGGAGGACCCATGAGTGCCACAGAGGCAGTTTTCTCGCTTGTGGCTTGTAAGAGCAGGCTGGGGACCACCTGCCAAGCCCCTCCCGAAGAGAGGTTTTCCTGTGTGCATTCATTCTCACTGCATCTTTTCCTGGAACAGGTGGGTGGTGAAGATGCTCAGGGCCCTTCCTTGAGTTGCTGTGAGGTGGCTACTACACTTGAGAACACTCTGGATAGCATCATGGAGCTGAAAGACAACTCCAACAAAGTGTTCAGGAGGTGTCCTGATAGATCCAGCATTCCTTCACTCAGGGCACAGCATCTTGAGGAGGAATAGACAGGAGAAATGATGGAGCAGGCCACGTTTGTCCCACGTCCCATGGTCCTGTTCACCCTTGTTCTTAGCCTTTTTTTTTTTTTTTTTTTTTTTTTTACCCTGTGAAGCTCTGGCTGGGTGCCCTAGAACTTGCTCTGTTGATCAAGGAGACCTCGAGCTCACAAAGACACGCCTGCCTCTGCTTCCTGAGTGCTGGGATTAAAGGCCCGGGCCGCCACCGGCTTGGCTACTCTTAGAATCTGGCATTGTTGCCATTTGTTCACGCTACCTGTTTTCTCATCTCTGTTGGCTTCTCGACATGTCTCTACCTAGGGCTCTCTCTGGGCCACCTGGTGGCATCCCCAGGGTCTTAACAGCTCAGGCTGCAAGTAAGGGCCAAAGAGCCTCTGCCATATGACCACCTGTCTCTAGTTGCTGTGAGGAAGCTGTGTTTTGCACTATTTGGTCATAACCTCAGATTTCTGCCGGTATCCTTCTTCTGAAATGTGCATCATGGTTTTCTAACAGGGATGGAGAAATAGCTCTGTTGGTAAAATGTTTTCTGTGCATCATGAGGACCTAAGCTTGGATTCCCAGAACCCATAGGATGTGAGGCACAGCTCTGGAGGGACAGAGACAGAGGATGTCCAGAGCTTGCTGGCTAGCCAGTCTGGCCAATACTGGGAGCTCCAGGTTCAGTGAGAGACCTTATCTCAAAAAAGTAAGGTTGAACTAGAGAGGTGGCTCAGCTTCTAAAATCTAAGTAAAGCTAAGCTCTCAACCAGAAAATAAGGTGGATCATGACAAGAGGAAGGTATGGACTGTCTCCACATTTACAGAAGCTCAGGTATGCATGCACACATGCACACATGCACACCTACACCCCTGCAGGCACAGGTACACAGCTCAGACACACACAAAGACTTTCTCTCAGAAAAGCACAGCCCTTTGGCAATTTCCCCGTGCAAGTCATCTGATGTCCAGAAGAATGGGAGGATTTGGGAAATGGAAGGGCAGAAGAGGGTCCAGTGTGTGAGCGTAAATAGAAAACAGAATTGGAGCATCAGCATTATTGCAGGGGTTGGACCTCTGCTGCACAGGCTGGGCTTTGTCTGTCTCCCCTGGGGACAACAAGAAGGTCCTTAGGTAGCTGTGACAGTCTTCCAGTGCTGCTGCCTGATGACAGAGCTTTCTGCTGGCTCTGACAGACAACCCAAGGCAGGAGACTTAAACTCCAGGTTCTTAAGGTGGCAGCTGGAGAAGAAGCTGCCTGAAACTGTCAGCTCTCTTCTAAACTGCTGAGGTCAGGCTGGGCGAATGCGGACTGTGGCCCTGAGTTCCTGGTGCTTCATGCCTTTTGCCAGATGAAGCCATGGGAATTAGCCAGTGCTACGTCTAGAACAGCGGTCACAGGACCTGACAGGATGATGTAGTTCCGGGGTAGAAAGTTCTGACTGAGGTCAGCTGGCTTCAATGCTTTGAGTGGCCAGGCAGAGGGCCTGGTGGAGGACATCCTTTAAAATCACGTCCCATGTGACCACTTCCTGCAGCCACCCCTGTTCTCCTGATACCCACTCAGCTAGAAACTCAGCAGTCCATGAGGTGAGCACTCTCATGAGAACTGAACCTTTAACACAGACTCCTTTTGGGGGACATACCATGTCCAACCTGTAACAAAAGACCAGCTGAAGAGGTTACATGGGTGTGGCCTTTAGGAGCATTCCAGTCTGGTTTCTAGAGTTGGGAGTAGTGGTTCACTTGGTCCTCAGACAGGACATCTCCTGCAGAGGCCAGCAGTCAAATAAAGGACACCACCCCTAAAGGACAGACATCCAGAGCAGCACTATAGTAGGTAACTGCCTCTGATGGTGTGAATGAAGCCACACACACACACACACCTCATTGGTCAGCGAGGATTGCTCTTCATTTAAGGAGACATCAACCCCAGTTTGCACAAACTGCCGTGGGGGTCGCTCGCTGCTGGCTGCCGGAGGACTCTGGGTGGAGGTGGGGCAGAGGGGCTCGTATTTGCATCTCCCTCCGAGAGTGTTGCAGAGCTTGGCAAGTGCTGGCTTTAAGATGGCGGTGTCCCTCCCCCTCTTCTTATTTCCTTTGGTTTGTTTGGTTTTTTTGGTACAGGCTCTCATGTAACCCAGACTGGCTTCAAATGTACTATACAGTAGAAGCTGACCTTGAACCCCTGATCCTCCTATCACTACTCTATCTCCTGAGTCCTGGGCTCCCAGGCAGGAACCACCAGGTCTAGCTTTTTATAATGTCTTCTCAACCCTCCAAGGAAAGCAAATGTATCAAATTTGTATAGGGAGAGGTCAGTTGCTGCACCCCTGTAAGTTTGCTTTATGAGTCTAAAACAATGTGGCTGAGACTTAAACTCCAGGTCCTTAAGGTGGCAGCTGGAGAAGAAGCTGCCTGAAACTGTCAGCTCTCTTCTAAACTGCTGAGGTCAGGCTGGGCGAATGCAGACTGTGGCCCTGAGTTCCTGGTACTTCGTGCCTTTTGCCAGATGAAGCCATGGGAATTAGCCAGTGCTACGTCTAGAACAGCGGTCACAGGACCTGACAGGATGATGTAGTTCCGGGGTAGAAAGCTTGGCCTAGCATGCTTGAGGCCCTGAGTTCATTACCCAGCAGTGCCAAATAGGTAAGCAAATCACACAATAGTTGTCGAGAAAGAGAAGGGCTGAAAAGTATCTGGACTCAAAAAGGGAAGTGGCTGCGCTTGAGAAGGCTGGTGTCTCTTCCTCTTCCCGGGGGAAAGGCTCTGCCACAGCCACGCTTCCCCATCAGGCAGTTCTAAAAAGGCTGTCGGCAGCTCACAGTTTCTTAGCCCGCCTCCCTTTGGCAGCAGCAGACTGCCTGAAAGCCTGTTTCTCTGTAGTGGCCCATGGCTGCCACACTGTGTGAGCATCTGAAAACATGCCCACCCATGCTTGTACCCGGTGCCTGCTCCCAGGCTGGTACAAACTGAGACACCCACTCACATATTGGCACAGGCCCAGTATGTGCCCAGATGTGAAAACTCCAGCCTCACCAATTCTCTGGTCCTAATAAATGCTAAAATCTAGAAGAAAGACTGAGCCCAGCTTCCCCAACTTTGGTTTGCGGGTACCAGTTTCTCGGGGATATAGGAGACAGATCTGTTTCCCCTCTGAAACACCAGAGCCAAGAGGTGAAGAAAAGAGGAGACTTTTCCTGAAGCTGCAGTGGCCAGTGCTGCCTTGACAGCCCCTGTGCTCAGAGCAGCTGTGCTAGAGCCTGTTCTTTTCAACACTGTCATTGTCGTCCGCAGCTAACGAGGGGCCAGTGCTTTCAGGGCCTCTAAGCAGGTCCCTAAGAGCAGAAAGTCAGGACAGGACGTGCAGCGGGAGCTCAGCTGCCAGAGGCCTTGCCCAGAAAGCATGAAGCCCTGGGGCTGATCCTCCACACCGCATAAACTAGATGTGGTGGCACAGGCTGTAATCCCTACACTCAGGAAGTAGGGGATCCAGTTCAAGGTTATTCTCGGCTGCATAATGAGTTTAAGACCAACCTGGATAGGAGAGACCCTGTCTCAAACAAAGCAGCGGGGAAATCTGCTTAAACTGACTGGTCTGAAAGAGAATCATCTAGTGAACTAGGACGCTTGCAGGACTGACCGCTCATGCCTGATACCATCCTTGCCAGGAGCAGCTCCAGGCTGGCTGTGTGTGACTCTGGCCTTCAGGGAGGGGATTTCTTCACTCAGCCCCAGCCACCAATCTGCCCATCACTGAAGGGACCAGCCACATGGAGCCTGTCCTCAGACTACCTGTTAGATGCCTGCGGTGGGGCCGTGCAGCCTTGTTCTGGCTTTTGTCTCACTTGTTGAGCCCCCTTGTGAGTTAACATGTGGTTCTTTGGTGGGCATTTACCATCATTAAACAGACAAAGAGATGGCTTTTATGGAAGATCATGGTGGGGTGGGGATCAGAGGTCCCCAGAATGCTGATGCTGGAGATCTCATCTGAATGTTGAACACGGAGGAGTCACCAGTGACCACCCACTCAGTGTGGACTCTCGCCATGCCCTTGTGTAGCCCATACCCACAGCAAGTCAGGCTGGCCTGTGTGGCTGCTAGAAAGCAGCAGGAGCAAGATCAGGTCTGAAAGGCTCCAGCTGTCATCGGAGTACTTCCTCCAACTCTGGGGAAAGGACTCCCACCACCATATGGAGAAGCCCTATATGGCAATAGGAACCAGAAACCTCCCAATCCACAGCTGTATGGGGGGCCCCCAGCAGAGTCAGGCCTGCCATAAACTAGCCACACCCAGCATCCTGACTGTCCCTGGACCTTGGACTCCCAGAATCTCAGTGGCATAATAATAATAATAATTTGTTGTTTTGAGACAGGGTTTCTCTGTTGTAGCTCTGGATGTCCTGGAACTCACTTTGTAGACCAAGCCTTGAACTCAGAGATTCTCCTGCCTCTGCCTCCTGAGTGCTAGGATTAAAGGTGTGTGCCACCACCAGCCTGGCCATAAGAAATGTTTTTAAGCTTCTACTTGGGGAGAGGGGAAGGTGCATCCTAGCAGATGAGGATGGGACACACGTGAACAGTGGCCTTGGACAGTGGGTCCTCTGTGCATTCTCTGGTTCTCTGGCTCTGCCTCTCTCTCTCTCTCTCTCTCTCTCTCTCTCTCTCTCTCTCTCCCTCTCCCTCTCCCTCTCCCTCTCCCTCTCCCTCTCCCTCTCCCTCTCCCTCTCCCTCTCCCTCTCTCTCCTTGTGCACCTATGTTAAGTATACTGATAATTGTTTCTGTTTTATGTCAGAGTGCTTGAAGGTGGGGCTGACCTGGGCTTGTGGAAACCACAGGATCCTCCTCAGGAAGTGGCCTTGGACATTAAGCTGAGCTATATCTACAAGGTGAGCTAAGCTTCCTTTCCTGCCTCACCCCAAAGTGTTGGGGTACAACTCCGACCTACTCAGAAATTTAGCTGGAGTGAGCCTGTCACATGGAGTGAGCCGGCTCACACCACGCAGGCTCAGCAGTGGCCCTGGTACCCCTGCTACAGAAAGCTGCAATCCATCTGTGACAGCCAGCATGTCCAAAGGGGTTCACAGAACAGGTGCTCCGCTGGTCTCCAGGGAGCCAGTCCACAACCCCTTCCCTCTCTCTGAGTGCCCCTAGCCCTTTTCTCACCACCCCGCTACCCCTGTTCTCTCCCCTTCCAGTTCCTGATCCTGTGTTTCCTAGTCCAGCCAAGGTCCTACGCCGATGCCAGCATCTTAGGCCTAATTGAGCTGCTGTGCCGTGCGGGCCTAGATGTAGGGTTGCGCCTGCTGCCCAAAACTGACCTCCAGCAACTCCTGCTCCTGCTTCTGGAGAACATCCAAGACTGGCCTGGAAAGGTACCCAGCCTGGGCACTGCCACTGGGGACTGCCAGGCCCTGGAGCACCCTAGATTGGGAGGGCACCACTTGCAGCTCCTTCTTCGGGGTCCTTGGCCCTCATGAAGGTTCCTTTGCTGCCTTAAGTAAGCTGAGAGGCAGGGCAGAGAAGAAGGCAGCTCGTTCCAGCAGCTGACCGGCGCCTGTCCCCACAGCTCCAGCCCCTGTGCGGTGCCCTCAGCTGGGTGTCTGACCACCACCACAACCTGTTGGCCCTCGTGCACTTCTTCCTGGATGTCACCCCCCGGGGCAGGTGCGTGCTCTCAACTCTTCTCTCTCCTCCCTGGTGCTCGTCCCCACGGGGTCTTTCTAGGATCTAGAATCTTCCCCATCAACCCCAACAAACAAACTGCCTAGTTTCTAAGCTCTCAGAGGAAGAACTAAAAATACAATTCACTAATGAGTTCTTTACAAATGAAAAAAACCGCCTAATTTTCTTAACATGATCTTATTAGTAAAACACTGTCTTGTGCAATTAGCTTCTGCCTGCAGTACCCGCCCGCCTTTCTTTGGGGCTCCCCTGCCTTTGGTTGCTGAGTCCTCTTTGTCACTCAGACATCAGCTGCTCATCCCCCTCCCCCTCTTCCCGCCACCCACCCCTACTCCTAATTCATCAGTGTTTATTTTCCACACAAGCATTTCTCTGCCATAAATTATCTTACTGTTTATTTCCCTGTTTGAACTCCCTCTCTCCTCCAAGTGATCCCAGAGCAGGTGCCTTGTCAGGATCACCGCGATATCGCCCCAAATCTCAGTCTGCCTGGCAGGCTGCTGGTGTTTTGTAAAATTCTTTTGGAATGATGAATGAAGTAAACTAACAAACTCAGCCCAGGAGATAAGCCCTGCTGGCTGGACTTGGCCTTGCCTCTTCTCCTCTCCACCTTCCTTCTCCTGCTCACAGCTGTAAGGAGTGCCCTGCCTGCACCCTTGCCCCTTCCTTCCCGCCCCCTGATGAGCAGCCACCTGACAGTTGTCCTCTGTGCTCTGTGAGTGCCCCATGGCCTCCTGAGAGACCCTGCACCCCAGGCCTGTCGGGCAGACTTGGTGCATAGTCCTAGCCCTGCTAGGTCCAGCGTCAGCTCTCCACCGTGAATCGGCCCCATCCTGACAGGCAAGCTCTGTCCACATCCCAGTCTGCCCCCTGTCAACGAAGCCCACACCTCTGAGATTCCTTTCCAGTTTATTTGAAAAGACCAGGCCTGCCTCCTGCCTGCTGTCCCCCACAGCATATCCACAGAGCAAGCTGGAACCGATCATCCTAGCAGCTTCTCCCCCTCCCACCCTTCATCCCTAAATCTGTGCTTGCTGCCTTCAGAATCCTAAATCCTTATTTTTGGTTGCATCTTTGTGTCAACTGCATGACAGCCATTGCACTGACCGGCTCATTTTAGAGCCATCCTTATTCACTCACCCCAGCTCACCCCATTTGGTTTCCCCATGATGCCTAGAAAGATAGGTGTTGGAGGCAGCCTTCTCTGTTCCTTTCAGCCTGAAGACACCTACTGACCCCAGCAAAACACAGGTGGACCAGTAGCTAGTACTGCCAAACAGTGTGGCAAGGCTGCCCTCCATACCCTCATCAGTGTTCTCACTCTCAGCTTTAAGTTGTAGTCAGACTGAGGAGTAGAAAAGATCATCCTGTGCTTTTCGTTTCCACCTACCTGATTGCCAGCAAAAAGGAGCCGCTTTTCACCTCTGTTGACTGTTTATGGTCCCTTAAGTAACTTACCTTCTGATATGCCTGAGCTGTTTTCTGTCAGGTAATTTATCTTATTAACTACGCTGATTTATATGCTATTTATCACCTTTGTTGCAATAATAAATTTTAGAAGTAATATATTTTAAAATTCCATCATTCCTGAAAGACTTGAAAATATTATTGTCATATTCCAAATCCATAGCTGTGCTCATTCTTCTTGAATAAGGAGGACTAAAAGAGAGCACCTTTCACCCATGTGTCAGCAGACTGCCTCAGGTCTCCAGTTTTGCTGGGGAAGAGGGGTTACTCATTGGGATGAAGGTATTTATTCAGATTAGCTGGCCATGGTGGCAGACACCTGGATTCCAGCTCTCAAGGGGCTAAAGTAGGAAGAGTTTGAGTTCAAACTGAGCTTAGTTGACATAGTGAGATCTTGCCAAAAAAAGGCAGGCATGGTGGCCTGTAAACTGAGCACCTGAGAGGCAGAGGCAGAGGCAGGGGGTTGCTGAATTAGAAAGGCACCTGAGCTAGGAAGTGAATTCCTGGCAGTCTAATTTAGACTGGGGAAGGGCAGGGGAGGGAGTAGGGGGCTGAATAAAATGTAGATGTTGGGTGTGTAAGCCCAGCACTGGGGCCAGGGTGGGGGTTGGTGGGCGGGGACGCACACAACAGAAACAGGAGGACCCCAGGCGTCAGCCCGGTCTGCCTGGCTAGACAAACTGTCCTGCTTAGGCTCTTGCCATCATGACACTGGCTAGAGCACTATCTGGGCAGAAGAGCCTCAGTTGAGAAAACGCTGCCAGGGCCTGTGGCAAACCTGTGGAGCGTTTTCTTAACTGATGATCGGTGCCGGTAGGCTCGGCCCACTGCGGCAGTGCCACCCGGATAGGCGGTCTTGGATGGCATAAGAAAGCTCGACAAGCTCTGGGTAGCAAGCCAGTGTAAGCAGGCTTCCTCCGTGTGCTATCTGCTTCAGTTCCCGCCTCCAGGCTTCTGCCTGAGATCCTGCATGGCTGCTCTTCATGACATACAGTGATCTAGAAACAGAAACAAACCTTTTTCTCCCCAAGTTGATTTTGGTCGTGGTCTTTATCACAGCAATAGAAACCTAACTACAACAGAGAATTTTTCTCAAAATATACAACAAAGAATCCTTGAGGAAGATGTTCAGGTTCTATCTCTGGATTCCATATGCATGTGTGGGCACATGTACACAATAATAATTTTTAAAAGAAGAAATTTTATTTCACTTATTTTTCTAAATAGAGCACTCAAGGGCCGGGCACGGTGGTGCATGCCTATAATCCCAGCACTCAGAGAGGCAGAGACAGGCATATCTCTGTGAGTTCGAAGCCAACTTGGTCTTCAGAGCGAGTTCAGGACAACCAAGACTACACAGAGAAACCCTGTCTCGAAAAAAGATATTAATAACAGTGATAATAATGAATAGAGCCTTCAAGTAGTATCAAATTTAGAAGATACCAAGGAGTAAGTGGATGGGCATGACACGCCCCAGCCTCATGTCCCCCGCCTGCCATCTCCAGCCTCAGTGCCTGTGTGTGCACAAGCTCCCTGCAGGTTCTTTTCACGGCAAGGTATGTTTTGGCAGCCCTTCCAGACTGGCTCATAAGGAGCTTCTGATGCTTTTCATATCTTGCTGTGTCTCTAGTTAGAGCTGCATCACTGGTGATGAAGGACCTGCTGGCTGGCAGGCTCTGCCTCGCTGGTAGCAGCCCTGCTTGGCTCAGTGCCCAGACTGACCCCAGCAAGAAGGGTTGTTGTACAAGAAGCTGTCGCACTCTGAATGTACTTGGTTGGTTAAGTACAAAGCAAGAACTCCCACTGATGTCCACTCCCACGGATTTGTACACCTTGATCAAGACTTCAGGGGATAGGCCACGGCAGAAGGAAGCACCCAACTTAACCATGAAAACAGGTTGTGAAGCAAGCCACCTGAAGTGGGGTCAGTGGGTAGAGGGGTTCTTGAAGGGAAATGAGCATAAGGAAGGTGACCCCATTTGGATGAGCCACAGAGTTGCTGGAAAGAACAGTGCACCGCTGTGCATTCTGCTCGGGCAGTGGCTCTCAACCTTCCTAATACTATGACCCTTCAGTTCCTCCTGTGGGGGAGACCCCAACCATATAATTATTTTGTTGCTGCTTCATAACTGCAATTTTGTTACTATTATGAATCCTAAGGTAAGTATGTTTTGAAGATAGAGGTTTGCCAGAGGGGTCATGACCCACATGTTGAGAACCACCGTGCTAGGGCTTTAGTGTGTGCTGAGCCAACCTCTTGCTGCCACAGGAAAACTCCATCAGGAAGGAAAAGGAGGTGATGGGCTGTGCTTGCTCTGCTGGTGTTCCCAGGCTCTAGGGACCTGCCTCCACCATCTGTGACTGTTTATTAAGCCCCCTAGGCATGCTGCCACACTGTGGCTTCCAGAGCACAGGAGAATAAGACCCGCATGAACAGACAGCCTGTCCCAATGGCGGGGTGGACAGAGGCTTATTGGAATGTTTCACGAAACCAACCCTGCTGGACAGTGACCTGGAGCTCCTCGTCCAGCAGACCAGCATGGAACTGAAAGAACCGTCTCATCTGTGTTGACAAGATGGGAGGCGACAGGCCCAGGTTCTCAGTGTGCTCCGTGCCTCATGAAGGCCATGGGACAGAATACAGTAGAGTTAAAAAATACAAACTTGGGCTGGAGAGAATGCTCAGGAGTTAAGAGCTCAGACACTCTTACAGAGGCCCTGAGCTCGGTTCCTGGAGCCCACATCACAGTCACGTGTAGCTCCAGCTCCAGAAGATCTGCTGACTGAAGCACAGGCACACAGACCCACACGTACACATAATACAAAATAACCTCTAACATGCAAACCTGGCGGGGCAGTGGGAGGCGGGTCTACATAGCAAGTACAGGCCAGCCAGAGCTGCCTAGTGACATCGTGTCTCAAAAAACAAAAACAAGAATGTCAGAAGAGAGCCGGGTCATGGCGGCACACACCTTTAATCCCTGCATTCAGGGGGCAAAGGCAGGCGATCTCTTGAGTTCCAGGCCAGCCTGGTAGACAAAGCAAGTCCAGGACAGCCAAGGCTACACAGAGAAACCCTGTCTTGAAAAAAAAAAAAAAGAAAGAAAGAAATAAGAGGCTGAGGATATGGGCCAGTTGGTAGAATGATTGCCCTATATGCATGAGGGCCTGGGGTTCTCCAGTGGTGGTTGGGGACAGTGTGTAGGTAAAAGAAAGGGTAATGAAATAATGTTAACTGATGAAAAATAGGCTAAAATGCTATACAACTTTTATGTAAACTCAGAGTGGTGAACTAGTCTTTATAATCCCAGCATTTGGGAGGCTGAGGCAGGATCATCAGAAGTCCAAGGCCACATGAGCTATGTGAGACCCTTTCTCACAAAGCAAAGCAAAAAACATACAGCCCGGGTGTGGTGTCACAGATCTGTAATTCTAGCACTTTTCAAAGCGAAGCTAGAGGACCAAGAATCCAGGCTAGCCTTTGCTACGTAGTGAGTTTGAAGAAAACCTGGGCTGTATGAGACCTTGTCTTAAACAAGCCAACAACAACAAAAATATATGTAGATTTCTGTGCCAACATTGTTAATATATGTAGAGTTCTGTGCCAACATTGTTAAGGGGAGAAATCTCAGGGCATTGAGCTCAGTGTAAATGTCTTTGCCTTTTGGGTTTATCTCTTGTGAATGCCTTCTGGTTTTTGCTTTTTTCCCCAAACCTATGTTTGCTGAATCACTTATTGCAGGAGTTTTTAGCTGTTCATTTTCTCTACAGTGGGCCGCTGTACACCAGGCCAGAGGACAACTCCAGGAACCCTCTTTTCTTACTTGTGGGCTCGGGGGATCTAACTCGGCTCATCAGCTTGGCAGCAAGTGCCTCTACCCACTGAGCCATCTCATTGGCCTGAGTTTAAGAGTATTATGGAAAATGTTGAAATAACCTATGGAAGTAGGGAGAATGGTCATCAGAGCCTTATGTGGCCACTGTGGTTCCTGCTGACACTCCCCTCTTCCCAGATCACTGTGCAACAAATCCCAAACATCTTGTCTTTTTATTTCAGCTGGTATTTCTGAAAGATAGGACCTCTGTGGGACAGATATGTATGTATATATATGTCTTTTAGGGTGAACCACAACATCATTAGTACACCTAAAATATTTAACAAAGAACTGTCACAACAGATGAATCCAGTTCAGAACCTCCGAAAGATAAGCTTTATCTTAGAAGTCTAAAGGCAGAGGTAGGTGGATCTCTGTGAGTTCCAGGACAGCCTGGTCTACATAGTGTGTTCCAGGACAGCCAGGGCTGTGTAGATTGACCAAAACAACAACAACAAGCAACATTAACAAGTCTAGAGGTTTTAAGCTGCTTGAGAAGCCTTGATGGTGTGGTTCCCCAGTCCACTGCGCTTCCCTCACTGTCCCCAGGACACTCTAGACACCTGCTTTTGGCATCCTTTGTCCAGCAGAAAACGCCCACTCTCAGTCATGGTAGTTTCTCCCCCCCCCACCCCACCCCCATTATCCTCAAGCTGCCCAGATGAGCCCTTCTTGGCACTCCCTGGGGCCTTACTCCTTTTCCTGTCTCTGCAGCGGCAGTTGGCTGTTGCTGTGTTAACTCTTGTCTCTTCCTCTTCCTCCAGAGTGGCAGCTCCCGGGAGGAGAGGGCTATCTTGTCTCCTCAGCAGTTAGAGGCATCTAGAATGTAAAAAAATGTTCTGCAAATTCTGGGAATAAGTGAATGCTATTTGGATTACTTATTCCTGATGTAGTGATAGGTATCGTTTGTTTGTTCATTTGTTTTTAAGGAATGAGTAGAATTCCTAGAATTTGGCCATCCTTCCTTTGTTGGTGAAAACTCTTTATTGTGTCTCCCTAGGCCAAAGGGAATACGTCTTTGTCCCAGCTCCAGAGTTAGAGCCGAAGGGCACAGGGTGGTGGAGGCATCTTTACTCCCAGCACTCAGGAGGCAGAGGCAGGCAGATCTCTGAGGCCGGCCTGGGCTACAGAGCTCCAGTACAGCCACTGCTATGCAGAGAAACTCGGTCTCAGGGTTAGATCCAAGCCGAATCAATTGGGTACTCCTGAGGAAGGAGTCGTGGGGACAGAAGCCTCGGCAGAGCTTCTTCTGAACCAGGAAGCTAAGGCTCCACAGACAAACCCTGTCTTGAAAAACCAAAACCAACCGAACAAACCAAACCGAAGGGGGGAAAATGCAGGCAGCCTGGTAGGAATCTGGGATCAAAGCAGGGACACGTGCAGGACAGGGCTTCCCCGGGATCCTCCCCCTGTCAGCTGAACTGTCCGCTGCAGGACCAGAGGACCACCTGAGCTTCTGTGAGCTGCGCACAACATTGGGGTTTGGGTCAGCCCTGCACCTCTTTCCTATGTTCAGTCCCTTTCTGCTCCTGTTGTAGACTTACCCCAACAGAGTGGCTGTGTGAGGCAGCGCTCCTGACCCCTTCAGGCCCCTGCTCTGTGTGCTGCTGGCCCACCCTCTCCAGGCCCTTGGCAGACCCCAAGGCCATGGCACAGCCCCTGTCACAGCTTCCCCAGCGGCCACAGACAGCGGTGTTTCCGCACCCCTGCCCCACAAGTTCCTCTCCTTCCTCTCCACCAGACTCCTGACCCAGGTCTTGACACCTCTGCCTCTTCTGGAGAAGGCTGTTCTATAGTACCCTTCGGTCCCTCTGGAGTCCAGCTGCCTTTGTTCAGGCTCCCGAGACTGATCCATCCTCCCCTCTGCGGGAATGTGACTGAGCTGCCAGTGCACTGTCAGCTCCCTCCTCTGCGGAGAATCCTCTCAGGGCAGGTGTGGAGGCACTGCAGAGATGGCTCAACAGTTAAGACCACCTGCTGCTCTTGCATAGGACACATGGCAGCTCACGGCCATCTGTAACTCTAGCATCAGTATTGGAGGGCTTCTGACCTACGCACGTGACGCACATACATGAATTAGACCCAGTGCTCCTCATATACGTGAAATTAAAAAACTTAAAAAATCCTCACCCTTGGTAGAACATTGAAGTAGCCCGGCCTCGTGGTCCAAGGCCTTAGTGCTTAGTCTTCCCCGCCTCTCCCAAACTCTTCCCTGTGCCCCCATCCCTATCTCCATCCCCTGTGCACTCCCACATATCTGCTCAGCCGTCTGCACTTAGGCTGAGCATCTCTGTCAGAATTTCCTGAAGAGCCTCCCTCCGTCTTCTCTCTGTCTGACTGGCTAGGCTCAGGCTGACATGCCTCACAGCCTCTCGCTGAGCCTTGAGCTAGCAAGTGAAGGAGCGTGGGTGGCTTTGCTCTCTGAGGCTCTTGATACAAAGCATGCTGAAGCAATGGGTGTTCAGCAGCAGGTTCTAAAGGCAAGATGGCCCTCTCAGCTAGAAGGTACCGAACTTTGTGCAGATGAGGCAGGAGGGGTAGCCAGGTGGACGGGTCTGTCCAGCTGCAGGCCCTGGACCCCTAAAGTTCAGCACTGCTCCCCATGACCTTAAGTCTGAAAGATCTGAAACTGGAAAGCAGAGCAAAAACAAAGCAAGTAGCCTGGGTCAGAGACGGGACTGGCAGAGAGTGCTAAGGGCTCTCGGGGGCTGCGCCCTGCACCTGCACAGCAGTCTTTGAAGCAAGGGCTGCTATTTTGGGGCTGATTGTGAGGCTTCAACACTTCAGCCTTCCTATTTCACTTGTGTCTTTGTGGAGAGCAGAATGATTTTATATATGGAATCAGAAGTGGTTGGAGGAGGCTGCAGGCTCAGTGTGGAAGTGACATATGACAGCTCTGACAGTGGGAGTGAGGATCAGCTCTCTGCTCCCCTGACACACACACACACACACACACCACTGTACTGGGAGGTATGCAAGTGGGGCTCGCTGGCTTTTCATTGGGAGGTTCTGGGTGACACTTGACATCCCTCCTAAGGGTGAGCATATGCTTGGAACAGGAAGCCTTGGCACCCAGGTGTCCTTAGAATAAATCACACTACCCGTGTTTCAGGAGAGGACTCTGGAATGTGTGTCTGGAGATTCCTAGGGCATTTGATAAAGCTGTCATCATGTCCTGAGGACAGCAGAGAAGCACAAGCTAATGATTCCACCTGCAGGGGAGCCTCCTGTGGCCACGGAAGTTCATGTTTAGAGCAAAACCAGTGACTTGAATGAGGTGATTAGTGGAACAGTGGTACAGACAACATGGATATAACTGACAGCAAATTGAGGATTCCAGAAGATCTCAGCCGACCGTAATGATGGGATGGGTGAGAGAGAGGCCCTGCCGCACAGTTAAGACCAGGGTCTGAGAAATGGGCTTTGGCAGGAAGACATGTGAGAAAAGGGAAAAGAAGAAAGACTTGGACTCACTCTGTGAGCTGCTTTGAGTCCCTTGGCTGCCAAGAAAATGAACATCAGCTTTTGGTCCTCTGAGTAGAGCAGCTTGCTACACAGTGGACACAGACAATCCAGGGCCTTCCAAGGACACGAAGGAAAATGGTCAGAAAGATGGAAAAGTGAGGCTGTGGGGCCTGCAGCAGAGAGAGCCACCTGAGTGCAGAAAATGCTTTCAAGGATGAGGATGGCTCTGCCCCCAGCCGGCTTCTAGCGCACAGACGCCACAAGCCTGCTCAGAATCTCAGAAGGGCAGATTTCAACAAAATATAGGAAGAACTCTCTTTGCTTACCCAGCAAATGAGGCAGACCAATTTGGCAGGCAGATGTTGTACTTCTGTGACTGAAGTAAACACTCAGGGAAAGGGCCAGGGGCTTTAAGTGATGACTGACCACACAAGGGGTCTGGAAGTGTGGCTTCAGCTTCAGTGTCCATGGCTTGTAGGTCCATGGCCACTTGGTTTACTTATGATTGTACATGAAGGAAAGGATATGTGTCATAGATGGGCAGTCAGGGACCTGTGCAAGATCTTGTGATTACTATGTCCTAATACTCAGTCACCAGATAGAATGGTACCTGGTCTCCAGAAATCCCCTTAGGCCCCTCTCGGTCATTCTGTCTGTAAAGGAAGCCACCTTTCAGTGATCTTCCATCTTTCTGGGACGTTTGCCAGTTTCTGAAAACTGCTGGAGATGAGCAGGTTCCTGTGAGGCGGCACCCTGTGTTTGCTAGTGCACATCTCGGGGACAGCTCCCGGGTGATGTGAGTGGCTGTGGCCTCACCCTGCCATGTGGGTGCCTGGGTCAGTGTCACTGTACCCCTCTCTTCCAGTCCACACTGTGCATGCCTCCTCCACTCCCATGTGACTGTACAAACACGTGATAGCCAGGCTGCATAATGGTCATGGGCTTGCAGACGCAGGCAGAGCAGGAGTCCAAGTGTCAGGAAAGACTCCACAAACTGCCTAGCTCACATCCTGGTTCTTCCTGCCTGGGGAGCAAACACATTTTAGATGATTTCCATTGGGGACCAAGGAGCCAGGGGTGTGGCAGGTGTCTGTAGCCCTGGAGCTGTAAGCCCATGCCAGACACCATACAGCAAGGTCAGGCAGCATTTCTGTAGAGGAGCAGGCAGAGGCTGCTGCCTCTTGGGCTGCCCTGGACACATAGGAAAAGGCAGCTCATGCCTTTGGCCAGATGCCTGGTAGCCTTTTAGGGCAGTTCAGCCTCAGCAGGGCCTGGTTCCCTTTGAGGGAGTGAAGACAGAGCAGCAGGGGTGGTGCTGTACTGGCCTGTGTCTGTCCTAACATCCAGTGGCACACACTCTGCCTTCCTGGATGCTCCGTCCTGTGTGAGGACTGTCCGGACAGTGTTGGTCTGGGAGCAAACTGCCTGAGCCCTCTGTTTGCCCTAGGCTTAGAAAAGAACATTTTTTCCTATTTTTCTTGTGCCTTGGGCACCTCTGTGTGCTGATCCAGTGTCCTGGTCTTACACAGACCTCTTGGAGGTGGGCGGGACAGAGACCAAGGCTGGCCTGGCCTGGTGTGGCCTGAGCACAGTGTTGGAACCTATTGCCTTATATGACAGCTGCTGGGAGGGCTCCGGGTGACTTCTGCATCTTTCTTTGCTTTCCTGGTTTGAGTTCTGGAAAATCTTTGCCAGGTAGGGTTAGGCAATTTCTGTGGAAAAAGAGCCCAGAGCCTGGACAAGGCCTTCTGCTTGGCCCCTGCACAGCTGCAGTGGTACTCCTGGTGGGTCCTCTCCGCTTTTTCACTTGTAAACTTTCCGTCTGTCAAATTAAAAACTACCTACACACACACAGACGCCAGTCCTGTGTCTCACTGGGACTGGGTATTCAGGAAGGGGTGTCAGGAAGGCTGTGGCAGCAGACAGGCAGGACCAGCATCGGGACCTGTTCCTTGCACACACTCACTCTCTGTCAGTGTTGCCTGCTGTTTTTTGGGTTTTTTAGATTGTGGCTCTGGTATGACCCCTACCGAACCCCAAACATTCACCCACTTCTTCCCTTCTGGATCCATCCCCCAGTACTGTGGTGAGGCCTGCCAGCTCTGGCCCTCTCCCTGGCCGGCCCCTCCCACCCTCTGTGGGCCTTGGTGTGTGGGGGATTAATGAAGCCCAGATGCAGCTCCTGACTCTGGCAGTAAGTTTTGTAGCATGGCAGCGGCAGCTTGGAGGAACCATTTACCTCCCACTGTGTCTGGGCCCAGCTGCTCCTGGATCCCCAACCCCAGGAACAGCTGGAAAGCAGGTCCTAGCTCCAGGCAGGCCGCAGAGGGTGGAGTGTGTGGTGAGGAGTTGGGGCAGGCCTGGAGTGGGGACATGGAGGGCCAGATAGGGGCCCCTGACCCTCCTGTGCTCAGCTCGGATGGAAGCTGCCTATCCTCAACACTGTAGTGCTCAGGGTGCCGGGGAACTCGGGTAGCCCCAGCACACCTCTGCACAGAAAGGTCATGGCCAAAGCCACACAGAATTCTGTCTTCCCAGTCAAAAATGGGGAGGAGGGGTGGGATGGCTGGACTCCCCCTTAGTTGCCAGATGCAATACAAGTACAACGCAAAACCTTAAAAACAAACAGAAAGATGGACAGCCAGACAGATTCTTTATCTGAAAATTGTTCTTAACAGGGCATCCTGTATTTTAGTTGCTAAGCCTGATAAGCCGAATCTCTCTTAGTGTGATGGCTTTATTGAACCACAATGGACAGACCTTTGCACATGTGATTCTGGGGAGCTCATGGAGTTTTCACAAAAGTGAAGCCTGGCCATGCCCCGGGGTCACCAGGACTCCACCTCCTCCTGCATTGAATATAAATGATCACACTGAATTCCTTTAGTAGTGAAGATGTCATGTGCTCTGCAGATACAATCCAGTCTGTTTATGGGGCCCTTCTGCTACGGGGCCCTCTCTCCGTACCAGTGAACAGGACAGTGATACTGCTGAGTCGTGGGCGTAGGTGTATGTATGTCCTCAGTAAATCTTTCCAGTTTTCCAAACAGACCATGTTCCCTCCCTGTCAGCTGTATGAGCATCCCATGAGCCTTCACCCTACTCAGAGAGGCCATAGCCCTTCAGATGTGTGCCGTCCAGGCTGCTGCTTCTCTGTCCAGTCAAGGGCCTCCCGCTTTGTTGCTTCTTCTGAGTTTTCTACTACTTAAGAAAAATCAGTGAAGCCTACAGAGCTCAGACCCTATGTCCCCAGCACCCCGGAAGCTTGGAGGAGGTCTGCCTCAGCACTCCATCACTAAGGCAAGTGAGGCCTTGGGAAACTTGTTCCGGAGCCATTAGTACCAGCGCAGTGACCAGGCTTAGCCCTGTCTGCTAGCACCTGCTGCATCCCACAGCTGGTCTTTCTGGTCCTGTGGTGTCTTTCCAGGGATGTGGCTGAGGGTACCTGTCGGAGGTCTGTCCTACCACGTTACCTACGAATATCTCTCCTCTAGGAATCTAATCCCAAATACACATCTAACCAAGCTTTAACTTCTAGGACTTCCCTGCTTTCCCTTCTCATCATTTGACTCCCTGGCATGGTTCAAGACAGTAGCACTGAAACCCAACTGGGATTCATTCTGAGAGGGTTTCTCAGCACCGTGTGATGGCCACACACAAGCCGCTCCAGAGGACAGTAAGAGTGAAAGTCTGTGGCAATGCACCTGCCTAGCATGCATAAGGACAAGGGTTCCATCCTTGTCAGAATAACTGAATCCGTCCACAGGGCTGACCGCCTGGGGAGCACTGTGTGGGGATGCTGGAAGAGCATGTTGCAATCTCCCCATCAAGGCTGGCCTCACAGAGTAGTGGCTTGGGAGTTTGGCCTGAGGAGGAGCATGTCCTGTCACCTAGTCTCAAGGATTCCAGGACAACTTTCAGACTTGCTCTGGTCTCTCTTTTTCTCCCTCTCTCTTTACCCACCCAAGTACTTAAGGACCCTAGGACACAAGAGTAAACACGTGCAGCCCCGCGGGGGTCTTCATTCCTGAGCAGAAGGTGGCTCAGTCCTGAATAAGCTCCAACTAAGCATTGCCTTATGGCTGGCCTCAGACGCTCAGCTCTGCTGAATGAAGTAGGAGGCCTTGTGCCAACTCACAGCAACAAGTCTTGGAGCAAACAGTCTCAGAGCTGTGACTGGTGGCTTCAGGCACTGCTGGCTCTGGCCATTCTTGGGCCTGTCTTGTCCCTTTGCAGGCCTACCCGCTGGGAGACAGGAGGACAAACAACACTGTCAGCTGACCACCTGCCACATCAGCTGTCCCACGGGGAAGTTACACTCTGTTAACTGTCCAACCAAGACCCAAAGGCTACTCCAGAGGTCAACTCACTCTGAGGCCCAGCCTGCGAGCCTGGATTAGGCTAGCATAGTAGGAGGGGAATCCCAAAGGAAAGTTCAACAACAACAAAAAGAAAACAAGAAAGCTTGGTCTCAAGAGCCCAGCACCCACCCTGCTTGAAGTCCTGTGAAATCTGAGAATCTGCGCACTGGGCAGGACCAAGAGACCAGAGAGGGTGTTTTTCTTCTGGTTGCCTTCCCTTTCTATTCCCCCTCTATTTGCATATCTTCCTCCTCAGTTTTATCCCCTTCATCACTGCATTTTTCTTCCTAGATTATTGTGTTGTTTATGGTTCAGTCCCCAGGGTCTCCTATGTGTTATGCTCGACTACTGAGCCACACTTGGTTTTGTTTCTATCCCTATGTCTTTATTACGCAAAGGTAGGAATGTTGATCCATTTCAGAGTAGGCTGGCCACCATACAGATCCACAGATACATACAGATCTGAGGGAGTTACAACACCAAAGAAAAATGTCTTCTCCTCTCTGAGATAACCTGTCTTTGCCCATACTTTCCAGAATGTTCAAGAGTCCCCTGGCCTCCAGCCTACCCCACTCAGGTTCTTTTGCTCTTCTCTCCCAGGCAGCTTAGAAGCCAGCTGAGCCTCATAGTTATTGCCCGGATGCTGGGTCAGCAAGAGGCACTTCCTCTCTCGGGAGAGAAGACACAGGTGAGCCCAGCAGGACCAGGAAGGCATCTGGTGGGACCCTCTGCCTATAGCCTGCTTACACCTGAGGTAGAATCAGAGCGGCCATCCTCAGGCCTAAGCTGGATTTGAATGTTTTTACTCAGATTTGCTTGTTTAGCAGTTACTGGGGCCAGGGCCTTAGTTCAGTGGTAGAGCACTTGCCAAGCCCGTGTGAGGTCCTGGGTTCTGTGATCAGCACGGCACCAGAACAGTGGCATGAGCCTGTGTTTTCAGCTGCCGGGGACGCAGAGGGGAAGATTACTTGAGTCTAGAAGTTAATCGACCAGCCTGGGCAAGGTGGATGTGATAGCTCACATCTTTAATCCCGATATTTAATTTTAGCACTCTAAAAAAATAGTACTGTTTGCCCAACTACAGTCTGGGTCCTAAGTGGTGGAGATTGATCAGATTTCTGAGTTTGGAGCTTGTAATACAGTTTGTGAATTATGGTAAAATATTTCAATGCTTTTTTGTTTTTTGGGTCTGGGTTGTTTATTTTGTTTGTTTGTTTGCCTGTTTTGCCAGCTTTTAGTTTAGTTCAGTAACAGTCTCCCAGCTCCTCCTGCCTCGGCCTCCAGAGTGCTGGAATTACAACATGTGCTGCCGCCCCAGCTTCATCGTAAGTTATGTTGTTAATATTTTTATTCTTTGAGAATTTCAAACATGCATGCAACATCCTTACCCTCCCACTCTTTCCCCAAAGGGCCACTAGTTAAGTCCTAACCCCCATTCCCTCCCCCAACTGTGTGCATAGCCCATGTACACACTGATGTAGGACATCCACAGGGCATGGTCTGCAGGGGCCACAGCCTTGAAGGGCCCTGCCGGGCTGAGAAGGATGCCTCAGCGGGAAGAGCGCTGCTGCCTACAGAGGAGCAGAGCTCAGTCCCATCATGTGGGCCTTCCCCGTCCTTGTTTCCCTAGTCATGGCTTTTCATAGACAGAACGGTAAAGACAGAAAGAAATACTGTGAAAGCCTACAAGAGTCTGCCAGTCCAGGGCTGGGCGTCCCTGAGGCCAGGGCTGAGGCTCCCAGGGTAAGCTGGGGAAGTTGAAAGCTTGCCTCACCTAGGGATCTCCCTGGAATCTTTGCAGTTTCAGAGTCAACACCAGTGGTTCACAGGCAAAGGTCTGCTCAGCGCATCCCCAGGCCAGGGAGTGCAGGAGCCACATCCAAGCTTTTGTGCTGAGAAAGGTGTCTGCCTGGGTAGGTTGGAAGGAGGGCTCTGAGCCTGGCTCATGCTTCAGCCCCTCTCTCCAGCCCTGAACACTTTCTTCCTAGCATGGCAGAAGCATGTCATTCTCACTCTGGCTGACATGTCACTTCAAGGAGGCCTACTGACCTTGTATGTCACCCTCACTTGGCTAGTGGCCTGTCATGTTTCCCATATTTCTATTCCCAGGCAGGATCTGGAGTGCTGAGAGTCAGAAATCAGTTTTGTCTGCTTGCTCTCCATTATCCCTCAGCTCCGGGGCCTGGCCCACAGCAGGAGGGCAGTGTAATGCTTGTGGGATACCAAGGAGAGAATGGTCTGCAAGCCATCACTGGGAGGAGATGACCACCCCCACCCCACCCCTGTGAGGTCGCTGCAGTCACACTGAAGAAGGGAGAACAAATAGGAAGTTAGGAGCAAGAGCCTCTGAGACATAGTCACCATGGCAGCCTGATAGGAAGGCATTGGCTTTGGTCAGATGCACTCACCGAGCCCCAAAGGACTGACAGAGGAAGAGGAAAGTCAGGACTCCAAGGAGGGTAGGTACCTGGGGCCTGCTCCCCGGAAGCTGTGTTAGCAGTGACCAAAGGTGAGGCCCTTCAAGGCTTGGTGGCCTTTGTTGGCCTGAGACTGCAGGGTGAGGGGGGCCACAGGGAGGGAAGAAGTTAGTCAGGGAGCTAGCTCAGGAGTCTCTGCAAGGACTAAGAATCCAGGGCCACCACGCCTGTGAGGCAAGTGGAGTGGGACTCTGCTTCCTAACTGTAGGTCCTTTCCAGACACCTACCTGCTTGAGACCATGTGAGCCCATTTGTGGAACTGTCTGCTTCTTAGACACTGACTAGGCAACTCATATCCCAGGCTCAGCCACAGACACCAGGTGTAATGGAACCAGACAACCCCTGAAGAGGGGTGAGCCAGCTAGCTGTGACCGGGGTGACTAAGGCTGCCTGAGGCTAGGCTTCTGGAGGAGGTCTTAGAGGATGAGTCTATGCTTGCTGGGTATACTGGAGTACAAAGAGTGAGGACACAGAATCCTGGTGCCTCTAGACACAGGAAGGCCCACAGCTGTACTTAGACTCTGTTGCTAGTCTCATCCTGGTGTCTGGTCTGTTAGACCCATACTTGCCTTCAAAGAACCACCTTGTGTCCCCACAGCCACCATGATACCTCCAACTGACCTCTTGCCCAATCTTTCCACATAGTGGTCCCTGGCCATGCCTTCTTGGTCTCCTTTAGGGCTGACCTCAGCCACCGTATGCTCACAGCTCTGGTTGAGCACTGGCCCCTCCTCTTACCTCCAATAGTGGCATCTACCATGAAGGCAGCACTCACTGTGTTCTGAGTGCTGTTCTGAGTGCTCGCCTTCATCAAAACCTTGGGCAGGAAGAGCTATTGCTCTATCCATGTTTTATAGATGGGGAAACTGAGTCAGGGAAGCTCCTCAGAGCTACACCAAAGGGAAGGGATGGAGCCAGGGTTAGAATTGTGCTATCGAGGGGCTGGAGAGATGGCTAAGAGGTTAGGAGCACTGTCTGCACTTTCTGAGGTCCTGAGTTCAATTCCCAGCACCACATGGTGGCTGCCAACCATCTATAATGAGATCTGATGCCCTTTTCTGGGGGTACCAGCATTGTATACAAAATAAATAAATAAAACAGTGTTGCTGTCATTTAAAAAAAAAAAAAAGAATTGTGCTATTGACCACAGCAGCATGCCACCATAACCTCTCTAGCCCTTTCCCTGGTTGTTGGCGGCCTAGACCACTGAGCTGCTGGGTTTACTCCAGTAGAAGCAGAGGCCTGGGGTTTGAAGTGAGAGAAATTCTCAGTACTCAAGATGCTCAGCCTCCTTCTGCCTCAAGCCACAGCCTGAGCCCCAGGAGCAGGACAGAGTTGGAGAGCTGTCTCAGATAGCAGGTAGGCAGACTGCACGAACCCAGAACTTGCATTTTCCAGGAGAATCCCAGGGTTGGACCAGTAATTCCTGTTGTTTCTTGAAGACTGGGAATGCGTCAGAAACAAACCCTGTTTAGCCTCAGGCCCCGGTTCACTCCAGAGTCTGGTCTGGGCAGGAAAGAGCTGAATTGAATAAAGTTCCTCTCCTGTAACAGTCATAGTCCAGTCAGGCCAACAGAGGCACCAAGAAAGAAGTAACATTTGAGGTAAACTTGCAGTGAATGACAACTGCTCTGGAGAAAAATAAACCCAGAAAGGGGGAAAACAGCCTTAGGTAGCTGCAGTTGTGTAAGGGTAAAGAGAGGACATTGTGCACAGAGCTGTAGGAAGCAAGGTTGGGAGGGGGGGTGCAGAGGAAATAGCAAATACAAAGGCTCCGCCAGGCCTCAGTAAAGGCCATTTATGTTGGAGGGAAAGCAAAAGCAAAGAGGCTGATGTGGCAACAGCAGAGGACTGAGGGTAGAATACAGAGGCTCAGAGAGGTCAATGAAGCCTCCACGGTCGGAGCTGTGAGGCCTTGGTGAGGCCTCTGGCTTTCAGACAGACAGGAGAGACAAAAACTAAACTGTAAAAACTTGAAAGCTGGTTGGCTGCTGTGTTGAGACTAAAGTGTTGTGGGATGAAGTGAGGAGGGTGATCCTGTCCTTCTGCAGGGCAGTCTGCCTGGCATGACAGCAGCAGAAGTGGGTAGTAGCCAGATGCCAGGTCACTTCCCAAGAACAGCAAACAGGGCTGGAGAGAAAGCGGATGGGAGTCCTCCAGGAAGTAGAGGGAAGGAGGCATGCCTTCTCAGCCGGGAAGATGCAGGCGGAACAGGTTTGGGAGGAAACCAGGACTTTGTTTCTTATACCAGCCTCTTGCAACATAGAAACAAGGCAAACCATTTTTAAAATACGCATTTATTTACTGTGTGTGCGCATGCCCTAGTGTCCAGGTCAGAGGGCAGCTTGCAGGAGTCCGTCCTTTCTCTCCTTCCACAATGCTGGATCCTGGGACCAAACTCGGGTACTCAGGCTGGGCAGCAGGCACCTTCACCCTCTGAGGCCTCCTGTCCATATCCACCCACTGCTTGGAAACTTAATATGAAGCCCTTTGGTCTTGAACTTGAGGTCCTCCTGCATCTGCTTTACAAGTCCTAGGCTTACAAGTATTGTCATATCTGGCAGCAAACCACTTTGGTAAAATGTCTTTTTCTTTTTTTTTGAGACAGGGTTTCTCAATGTAGTCCTAGCTGTCCTGGAACTTGCTATGTAGACCAGGCTGCCCTCAAACTCAGAGGTTTGCCCTCAAACTCAGAGGCAAGCTCCTCCTGCCTCCCAAGTGCTGGAATTAAAATGTGTGCTACACGTCCAGCCTCAACTTACATCTTGAAATTTGGAAAGCAAGGGCAAACAAAAGTTTGACTCTCCTAGGAAATGGTTAACTAAAGTCCTAACCTGCTGTTTAGCCATTTATTTGCCTAATGAATACTTAATAAGCACCAGCCATGTGCCAGGCATGTGCTTGGCCTGTGGACACTGCAGGAGACAGTGCTGGCCTCATAGCGGGAGGAAGCCAGTACAGCAGCAAGTGAGCTGTGTGTCCGGGAGAGGGAAGGTGATGCTATAGGGAACAGACGTGCAGGGTAGGAGACTAGCAAGAGTGGTGAGCACGGGTGGTGTGGGCTGTGAGTTAGATATGGCAGTGGACTGGGTACGGGGGACGGCAGTTGTGCAGTGTCCCTCCTCAGAAGCCCCTCTCCTCAAAGCCCCGTGAGGGCCCAGGCTCCGGAGAACAGCAGCAGGTCACTTGGAACTTCCTAGTGCTTCACAGCCGCCTTTCCGGTACAAACTGGAGCCACTGCCAGGATTTGAGAGCAAGAGCCACATGCTGTGTAGACAGTTGCTTTGCCAGGATCTCTTCTGCCTCTTCCTGCCAGGAGACTGGCAAGGCCAGTGGAGGCCTGTCCTTCTGGGTGATCATCACTTCTTGCCCTGAGGTGTCTGCCCTGATGGGGCTGAGTGTTTGCTGAGTTGGCAAGTTGGCGATCTGCAGTGGGAGTGGGGGTTGGGGAGCTAGTGCTGGTCCGGTCCTGACTCTTTATCTACAGGACCTTTCCGACCTAATCCAGGAGGGAAGGTGGTATGTGGGGGCAGGGCCATGTGAGAAACAAAAGGGGATCCGAGTCCAGATTGCAAGAGGCAAGAGTGCACCGAGGCACCACCAACCTGCTTTCCTGGAGCGAAAGGAAAAACCCGAGTGAGCTGGGTCTGCACTTTCCCCGCCAGCCCTGCCTGCCCCTCCCCCCCCCTGAGAGCAGGGAGGGGCCTGGCTCTGCTGAGGTGGGCCTTCAGTCACTCTGGGAGTTGCGGACTTGGAGGCAGGGTGGGGCAGCCCTGTGCTTGCACAGCTGTGAGCCTCCAGCGAGCTAAAGGCCAGGGCTGTTTTGAAAATTATCCCCAGACTGGTGCAAGGCAGTGCCTCGGTGCCGCCCCAGATGGAGCCCATCTCTGCCCAGACCTCTCTTTTGCTGCCTTCTTTCCACTTTGTAGAGAAGGATTGGCCTCCTTCCAGGAGCCAAAGCCAGCCTGACTCCTAGCCCCTCATCCACCTCCCCCCTGCCCAGCTGCTCACCAGGGCTTCTAAGGTTGAGGGCAGCTGAAGTGCTGAGCAGGTGCTGGTGGGTGAGTCACAGGAGGAAGCCAGGTGGAGTGTGCCTCCCTGCTGGGCTCAAGCAGGGGGCAGGACAGGGGCTCAGCCTCTTGCTGTGGCCACACTACACCTGCTAGATCTAAGGAGCGGGTCCTCTTGAACTGCCGTGCCCCTGCATCCGCATCCTCCCCCGCCCCGTGGATTGCACGTGGATGACTTAGCGGGGCTAGGCCTCCCTCTGTACAGCCGTGCCCCAGCTCTGGGCAGTCCTTGCTGGTACCCTGTCTAGACTGCCCAAATCCATGTTTGGGGTGACAAGAGGAAGGGGCTTCGTTCAGAGGGGCAGGGCAGGTGGGGTGGCTGGTAGATGAACACATGACCAAATCCCTGGGTAGACCTTACGGGGAATCTCCATGTAAACAGACCAACTGAGAGCATGTTCCTGAGGCTCAAAAAACTGAATAATTATTTATTATTTTGTTAGATAAGAAAATAGTACTGTGTTTTAGGAAAAGGAAAACGAGACCTGGGCCAGGCACACATCCCAGTACCCAGGAGGCAGAGGGAAGGAAGATTGCTAGGAGTTTTGAGGCCAGCCTAGTCTAAATAGGAAGTACCAGTCCAGACAAGAGCCATGGCAGTCAGGACCCTGCCTAAAAATACAATGTGCTAGTGAAATGGCTCATCACTGTAGAGGCATTTGCCACCAAGCTTGGTGGCCTGAGTTCAGTCTCCAGAACATATAATAAATAAACAAACAAATAAATAAATAAATGATAGGCCTAGTTGTGTATGCTTGTGATCCCAGCACTCACACTCAGAAGGCAGACTGGACCGGTGCACAGGGGGAGACCTTATTTCAAACACACAAATCCTGCTGCTGGTATGTGGGCATTTATATTGTGGGGGACCCTCATCTAAGTTCTTTATGGCTTAGAAGGTCCAGTATTTGGAATTCCTGGGAGGGAAAGGAACATGGTACAGATGAAGAGGAGTGAGAGACAGGCAGGCAGAGCAGTTGTGATCATGGCTCACAGGGTGGACAGGCATAGCTGAGGTCACATGGTCTTCTTCCTGGGAGTGGACCATGTCCCAGCAACAAGCTAAGTGACAAGAGAGATGCAGGGGAGGGTGTTGCTGGCTGAAGGGCAGCTCAGGTGGCTGAGGGAGTCTCCTTACTCTTGCTTTTCCAGGGAATTAGAGTAAACCTTCAAGCCTCAGGAGAGCTTCCTAATTCATGGAGTTAAGGAATGCTCACCCTGTGCTAGGTACCGTGTGTGTGCTCGTGTGTGCATGTGTGTGCATGCGCGTCTGTGTCTGGGTGGGCAGGTAGGTGTGCACTCATGCCTGTGCATGGGAGTGTGCTCCGAAGAAGGGGTGTAGACTGTTCTGGAGATAAAATACTCAAGGTCTAAGAGGTCACAGAGCGCATAAGTGAGAGGTGGATTCAGGTCCTGGACACTGGGGCTGTGACCCTCTGTCACAGGTGAGGACGGCTCCCAGAGCGCTTGTGCACACACTCAGTCCTTCGATCTCTGTTCTCCTCCCCAGCTGTCCTTGCTCAGCCAGCTTCTCAGCCTCATGAGGCCGTCATCCCTCAGGCAGTGTCTGGGCGCTGAGACCTTGCCATCCTGTCCAGGGCAACAGCCAAAGGCCAGTGCTGAGCTAGACCACAAGGTGAGCATGCCAGCCCCTGCCTGTCTTCACCAACAACCTGCTGCCCCAGTTAGCGGGGAGGGCGGGGTGTCCCCATTGCATAGCCTTCAGGACCTGTGGCTGCTAGTCCTTCCAGAACCGCAAGCCACTCGAGGCCAGAGGCCAGCAGGCTGCCTTCTGTGTGGGGAGGAGGTGCTGAGTATCCCTCCAAAGCCTTTAATTAGCAGCTGTGCCCACCTGTGCGTGTAGGCACAGATGAGGCTGTGGGCCTAGGCATACCCACAGAGCTTTGCCCAGCCTTTCTGTCTAATCCTACTAATTTTGATGACGGCTTAGCCTTTGACCCTCCCTCAGTTCTTCCAAGCATTGACCAGCTTTCCTGAAAGCCAAACTTTGGTGCAAATCAAAGGCAGTGAGGTACCCTTTTGGGAGGTTGCGGGTTAGTAATAACAGAGGCCTGTACATCCCTGGTGTTGGTGTCAGAGTGGGACCAAGGTGGGTGTGGGGCTTCCAAGTGGATCTCCTCAGGCTCTTCATAGTGAAGACTAGAGATAGGGATCTTCTAATCAGGAAGGCAGGGTTCAGAGATCTCTCTCCTGAGGCTGAATGCTAACAATCCAGCAGTCCAGCCATGGGCATCACTCTGAAAATCAGATAAGTGAATTAATTACCTAATGAACACAAATGAACCATTAAGAAGATAGGATAATCCCTAGGTGCATGCTCCACTTCCAGGGCGTGCAGGGGGCATCGCCCTTGCCTTGGGATTCCTTGCTCTTACAAGGCTGCGGTTCCCAGGAAGGCAGATGCCTTCTGCACATCCCCTTTCCTCTGTCAGGCATTTCCTGAGGAACAGGAGTGGTGACACAGTCGGGTTAGGGGGTTCCAGAGAGGCGTTGTGGTCAGCCCTAGGGTGGGGAGTCTGGCATAGCTGGATACTAGAGGCCTAGGGGTGATGAGGAGTATAGGCAAAAGGAAGGTGAGGCTGCTGTCTGGACTGGCTGAGTGGAGACTGTTTGGCCTCTAGGAAGGAGCCTGGTAGGCCAGGCTACAGCCTCACCCAGCAGGGGGTGGCTCCTACAAGGCCCCAGCCTTCCAGTGGGCTCCCCACATTTCTGACCTGCTGGTAGCAGTGGCAGAAGGTGTCTGTATAGTAGTCACTGGGTAGGAAGGTAAGCAAGCAGAGGAATCCTTAATTTTGAAGGCTTCGTGCACAGCTACCATAATAGAAATCATCAGTTTTGCCTTGAAGCTGGGAAGAGGAGAGTAGCACATCCAAGGGTGCTTCGTGACCCCAAAGCAGAGAGTGTTTTGTTGGCGACAATAGAAGAGGCAGGTAGGACAAGGGCAGCTCTCAGAGCCTCGCACAGCCAAGACCGCTGCAGGGCCTCTGGGTTCCCCTTCCCCTTGAAGTAGCTAAGGACAGAGGCAAGCAGGGGAAGGGATGATGGGGGGAAGGTGCAGGGACTTGGGGATTGTCAGGGTAGAGAGAAGTGTGAAATGGTTCCAGTCCAGTGCCCTGGGCTGAGTGTTGTGGTGGCTGGGAGGGGCCGGGCCAGGCAGGTGACTAGGTCCCACTCCACCTCAGCCAACTGACTCCTCATTAGGCCTGAGCATGTTTCATCTTCAAAGATGTGATGGGGCTACTCACCAGCCAAAATGAGCAGCGGCGTCATCCGCCCTGTTTTACAGGGAGTGGTGGTCTGGGATGGGGCAGCCTTTCATCCCCAGAGCTCAAAGTCTTTGCTGTTTTGCTTCTTGAGTGCAATGGGGAAACTGAGGCCAGAGTTCAGGTCACTTGGAGGTGATCGTGCATGAAAGAGATGGCTTTTCCTCTGAGGCTGCCATGCTGAGCTTCTGCCTATCCCACGCTAAGAGCACTCCTGTCTGTCTGGGAGATTTCCTGGCCTAAACTGCAGGGGTCATAGCCCTCCTCCAACCCTGCAAATAAACAGTCTGCAGGCTCTTCTTTTGCTCTCCTCATCTCCCTGCTCTGCCTCAGGCTGACTAACCCCCCCTTCCTCCCCCAGGGAAAAGACTAGGGCACAGCGTGGCTCTGCTCTTGTCCCTTTGCACTTCTGACTGTCCAGCTGGATTGTGGGCACAGCTGTGTATCTCTGCATTGCACGTTTTTTGCCATTAAATGAAAAATTGGGAAAATGACTGGATGCCATCCCTCTGTTCCCGGTGTTCTCTGGCTGCCTGCTCCCCTGCCCCGGCTTTGGAGCCGCCCTCCCTCTGCACGGCCTTTAGCCAGTGGCAGCCCCTGCTCTCTTAATAGCCTTGTATCATTAAGACCACAAGCACTTAGGGAACCCTGCACTTCAGAAGTATTACCTTGGGTAATGAGAGAACCAATCACAGGGCATTGTTGGTAATTATAAGTTAGTGAGGTTCCTGCCTGGGAAAGCTAACCACCAAGTGCTTTAACAAAAGAAGCAACTGCTCCTCCGGCTTCCACTGTGTGGGGGCAGGGAGGAGGACAGAGCTGGACTGGTGGCAGGGGCAGGCTTGGTTCCCAAGCAGGCTGTCCCAGCAGAGTCAAAGTCACTTAGCATGCTATTAGCACATACGAAAATATCCTTGGAAAACAAGTCTTTCTACGAAGGGCTAGAGTCTAAGTCAGTAGTAATGTGCTTACCTAGCCTGACTGAGGCCCTGTGTTCAATCCTCTGCACCAGAAAGGAGAAGGAGCTTTAGAAGAGCAGAGTACTTTGTGCATGTTAAAGTGCTGAGCTCAATACTAGCACCTGTAGCCCAGGCTGCTCAAGAAACCGAAGCTGGGAGATTCCTTCTTCAAGGCCACAAATTCAGTTCCAGCCTGGACAACATAACAAGATGACATCTTAAAGTGTTTATATACCGTGCTGATCTCCTTGACGGTTTTCTGTGCCCTGGGCTTGCCTGTTTTGAGCTTACCCAGAGTAGAATAAACATAAGGGTGAGAAGATGCTTGGGGCCTGGCACCTCCTAGCAAGAGGCAGGCATCCTGCATGTCAGGGCCAGGTGGGAGATGGTGGTGTTTACACAGAGGAGACTATAATACCACGAGTGCTGGCTTCCCAGCGCTTCCTTTAGCTCTGGGACATGATTCTGCTCCTTCCCAAGCCTTGTGAGACTGGGTTTCTGGCTGCAGGCAGACAAACATTGCATAACTTGACTGTTTTCTCCTCCAGTCTACTGTGTCAGCCCTCCAACCCAGAACCAGGGTTTCCTGGGGCATTTGCTTTCAACAATGTGTTATCTGTATGTGGCTACATTGTATCCAGTCTCAGAGTTGGGACCCATTCACTTTTACGGAGGTGGCTAATGTTTTGGTCTTGTTAAATCTGCCTTTATGTTTCTTGTTCCTGTTTAGCCAAAATTTCCAACTCATTTTTGCTTCTCCTCTGTCTGTTGATATGTGTATGTACATTTATTATGCATAAATGTGTAAATACATATGTATGTATATGTGTGTATACACGTATGTAAATATACACACTTGCACTTTTTTCTGATATCGCTGAGTATGGTGATTCCCTGTCACTTGCTAATAAGCACATGCTTGCTGCTGAGTTGCACCCTGTCTCAGGTGCCATATGGGAGTTTCTCCACTTGGAGATGTGGAAGGTGCAGGGAACCAGAGTCTTGGTGGTTGGATGGAAGTGTCTCTCTGGTTGGGTAAATTGGAAGAAGTTAAACTGTCTCCCATTGTGGAATGAAAACTAAGAATAAGGACGCCAACTTGGCAGTGGGAGCCTGCTCCCCCACCCCCATGCACGAGCCTCCTCCCAGGCTGATAGAGGATGCCTTCCAAGGATGACAGTTTGAGACTCACTGAGGACCGACACTGTCCAGCCTGTTGCAGGTGCAGTCACTCGTGCTAAGGCTCACTCTCAGGGTGCCTGACCCCGTCTCTGCTGCAGAGGCCTGGGGAAAGCCTGTTTGCGGAGGAGCAGTGTTTGTGAAGAAATGACTTTGTGGGGTGGGTGTGCTCTTGAGTATGGGTGATGCTGGGAGAGGCTCCAGCCAGCTGCAACTCTGCAGAGGTGTGTGTCTGCCCAGCTTGTGCAGAGGGCGTGGGCCTGATATGTGTGTGTTTGTGGGTGCCCTGTGTACGTCTCCTGTAAACCCTTGCGGTGTGCCAGGTGTGTTGAGAGACTTGGTGAACAAGTTTTGCTGCTTCTTCAGCTGCAACTATAGACTGCAGCTGTCTGACCCTGTGCTGGCTGACCCTGCCAAGAACTGCCATAATGGGCGGTTGCAGTGGGGAGAGGCCAGCTCTCACTGCAGAGACAGGACAGGGTCAGCTGCCCTCTGGCATTTCTGTGCTTGCCTCTTGCCTCTCTTGCTAATACTTACAACCCCAGCAAAGGGACATGTATTCCCTTGGGCTTGGCTTGAGCCTGTGTCATCTTCAAAGACACGTGGGCCCTGGAGCCTCCCCCTGCCTCTTTCTCACCTGAATGTGCAGTGCTTGGCCTCCACACACAGTGCTGTAAACTTGGGTCAGGACAGGGTCAGGAGAATCAGGAGACTGAATTTGAGGAATGGAAACTAGACAGGGAGACTCCTGCGTTCTTCCCTGGCTGCCTTGTGCTTTCGTTCCATCTTCCTCCAAAATGAAGAACATCAGTTGTACTTTGTCACAGACCTAGGGCCTCTGAGAAGCTGACTATGAAGAGGCCTTGTTGAGCTACATGCAAGTCTAGGAACCTGTAGACCGGGGCCCAGGCCCAGGCCAGTTTTGCTTGGTTCCCAGAAATTTGGCTTCTTTGCAAGAACTTGAGCAAGGCTTGCAGTGACAGGGTTAAGCCCAGGAGGCAGGGCTGGGTCCCAGGGAGCTTTTATTCAAGCCCAGCCAGGTGGAGGGTTGGTCTGCTCTCTCTTTCACCCCAGTCAGCCTTGTGCTCTGGAGGACCCATTAGGGTCTCTCGCCGCTTGTCCTGATGCTCTGTGGGGCTTCTTCATCACACTGTGCGCTCTTGAAGATTGTCCCCCCATTCAGACCTATCAAGGTCATACTTCGGCTTCGCCACCCAAAGTATGCTGCCTTATTATCCACAGCCCTGAAGAGCAGACCTCAGCACCCTGCATGCTGATGGTCTTTGCCCTGCACCTTCCCATCTTCTACCCCTATGTATTGAACCCTGAGGGTTCATAACAGTCCACAAAGCCTGTGCACTCCCTCAGGAACTTAAACTGAGATGCCTGTGAGGCTGGGTCCCAACTCTGCCCCAGGCTTCCACTTAAACACCTGATGACCTGAGCAGAAGTGAGCCATGCCAAGGACCCTCTCTTCAGCCCTGCACCCAGCCTGGCTGCTGCTGCTGCTGCTGCTTTTCTCCAAGTCTGAATGAGCCCAGAGTGGATGTGGGAGCACGCTCTAAGTGCTGTGTCTAAGCAGCTCGGCCCTGACTGACTAGGGAGGAGTGGGGACAAAGTTCACAGACTTCTCGGCTGCTGGCTGCTCCCCACCTTTTCACTCATGCTGTGCCTTCCTCTGGTCTTCGCTGCACCTCTTTAGATGGAACTATAGTTCCTGATCACCATGGGATGACCTTCTTAGATTTACCTGAGCCCAGAGTTACACATACCGTGTCGCAAAACCCTAATGTCGCTTTCCCCAGTGCTTGACTGCCCTATGGTACATTCCCAGAGAGGCCTGTGTGTGAAACCCTAGGTTGACCTCCTTTCTTCAGCCACCCTCGCCAGGGGTAAAGAAAGAGCTTCTGTCCCAGAGTCAAGTCCCACTATCTTGGCATGGACCATGATTGGCTGGTCCAGGTCACATGTCTTCTGCTGGAGTCAACTCCATAGACACCACCATTGAACAGTTTGCCCTCAATGTAGGGGACAGGAAGCTGGGCCGCTCTTACAAATGAAGGGGTACGTCCTAGGTACCTAGAAACATTGGGCTGCAAAGCACGCCCTGTTCTTCTGCCATGGGCTTTGAGAGAACCAGCTCTTTGCAGGTGGCCAGTTCTAGGTACTCCTTGCAATGTCCCAGATGCCCACCCATGCCTTCAGGCCCACGTGCTGACATGCATGCTCTTGTGTAAGCCGGAACTCACGCACGATCACATAGACTCCAGTAGCCAGAGAGTCCGGGCCCCAGGCAGAGCTAGCTTTTCTGCCCAGATCCCCATGGGATCAGGGTCTCTGGTTCCAGCTGGAGAAGCAGGAAGAGCTACCTACTGTTACTGTCTGTCATCCTACTTGCCCCATCCCCACCCCTACAGGAAGCCAGAGAGGAAGGATGGACAGGGTGGGATCACTCTCCCAAGGATTTGCACATAGCTCTGAGGTTCCTCCCTTAGGAGACAAGTCCTGGTCCACTATCTGAGATGGTAGAATTTCTGCACATGCCCTCAGCCTTCCTGCTTGTGCCCACCCCTGCCTCCTGTGCCAAAGCTCCCACCCAGTGCTCAGAGCAGAAGCAGGAGCCCCTCAGGACCCATTCTCAGAGGTTAGGTGAAACTTACAAGAGATCCCACTGTGAAGGGCCTGGGATCTCAGAGCTCATTTTCTGGGAAATCACAACAGGCTCCGGCTCCTGGGCCTCTCAGTTCCTCCAGCATCCTGGCAAGAGCCCCCCTTCCTCCTGACCCAACTGGGGTCCTGAGAGCAACTTTTCTTTTACTGGTTTGTTGGGGGTACTTGTTCCCAGCAGCTGAGCTGGAAGTTCTGTTCCTGTCTAGATGCTGCCAGCCTGTCCTGTCACCCTGACATGGCCTCATCCCAGTCCATTTTCAGGCTCCACCCACCCATATGGCCCCATCATTTTCATTTACAGAATAGGGCATCCTGCCTAGCCCTACACAGTGGTGAATCTAGCAGGCTGTGCCTGTGACGTCTATTGCACGGCCTCTTGACCCTGGGTCTTCAGGGACTCTGGGTTAGGAAGGGGTATTATGTCACAGTCTCATTTCCTAGCAGTCAATCGTGTGTCCTCATCATTTCCGACTTGCTAGGACAAGTGACCCATCCTCTGTCCTGGGCAGAGTTACTTTGGAAGCCAGCTTTTCTTTTGGAACAGAACTTTGCTTGGTGCCCTCTGCTTGCTTGCTAGTCTAGAGTCTGGGAAGGCCAAGGTCAGGGAATATAACCTTGGAACTAGAGCTACACGGACAAGGAGAGTAGCTTGTGCAATGCACATAGAATAGGGAAGAAATGGCATCCTACAGATCCAAGACTCCAGGTTCGACATGCCAGTCAGTGTTCAGATCTGGTGTGCTCAGAAACAGGACGCCCTGTGCTTTGGTGGACTCTGGAGACAGTTAGAGCTCTCCCCTTTGGCCTGTGAGAAGCCCTGCCTCCGGGTTACCCAGGATTAGTGAGAGATATTGCTGTTGTTTGCCCAACCCCAGAAGGAGTAGCTGGTCTTTATGCCCTGTTTCTAGAACATCCAGGGACCTCTGCTTGCTTCTGCAGTGTCAGCCTGGTTTGCAGAGGTTACACAAGTCCTTGTGTTTAAGTACACACACGGAGCCTTTCCTAATGAAGGGGAAGGACCCGACATCTGCTTCTTGCCAGAGCTCTCCCAACTGGCTGTGTTGGGGGATCTAGGCAAGCCTGAGCTTACACATATGCTGAGACAGGGTCACCAGGCCTTCTGTGATGTCCCAATGGATCTGGATGCTGTGATACTGATTTTAAATTAAGTTTGAAAAGGCAAATGAATCATAGTCCACTTCTCACTGCACGTGATGGAATGATCGGTGCAGCTTCAGTCTTTACCAAACTAGATGGGTTCTAGAGCTCATCTTCGGCCAGTGTGCTCCTGTCCAGCCCCTGAGAGGACCTTTACGTGGCAGCGGTGCCACTTACTGCAGGGTTCTCCTGGGATCAGTTGTCAGGCTAGGCTGGGCCTCCAGACCTTAGAGACTGAGCTGAATGCATATTCCCCAGGGTAGCCGCCAGCCAGGGCCTGTGATGTCAAAGGCAGAAACAGAGGACGAAGCCCTGGCATCTTGGTGCTGCTGAGCAGGTGTGCAGACACCTGCAGGATGAGCTCTGCGCCTCAGCAGTGTGGCTTAGAGAGTCATGCCTGTGCCTTCATCCTCTTCCTCAGTGTTCCTGAGGCAGCCTCGGGTCTCCCCAGACCCCAGCAGCTGCTAGAGCCTGGCTGGCCCTGCTCCACAGAGCCCTCTGGCCCATGGGAAGTGTGTTGTCATCTTCTGCCGAGCAGGCTCTGAGGAAAGGGTTCCAGCTAACGACTCCAGGGTAAGACTACATCCTTGGTCATGACCTGAGGTTGGAGAAGCTATGCTGCTCTGTTAGAGAAAGTGGCTTCCTGGGACTTCCCTTCTCCCTCTGCTCAAAGTCACCCAGGCTACCCTCCCTTGGCATTAGCTAGCAGGGGATTTCCTGATGGATGAAGTTCCTGGGAAATGTCCACCCATGTTCCTTTTTGTCTCATTTGACAAAAACTTGGAAGTGAGTTCTACTTAACCCAGGGGACCCAGGGATTACTGAGACCAGAACTACTAACTGGAGCAGAACCAGAGGTGCCCCTGCCTGTGGCCTGCTGGGTGACGAGCCTTGTGATCCTTTCATCCCTGGGTCCTGTTTTAGGGGAAAGCAGGAATGAGACATGCCACAGCGAGCTTCTGGGAAGAGCCCCGCCACCAGACTCTGGGGAGAGACCCAGGAAGTGGAAGCAAAGGCCTTGCTGGCAGTGTGACCCAGGGACAGCACTGCCTTGGCTTGTCAGTATTGGGTTCAGGCACGTTCTGTTCTTCACCCTCTGCCTCTCTTCTCTGAGTCGTTGGCTGAGATTTCCTGGATCTCCTTCCCACTGTGGTTTCCCAGCGTGGATTCATGCTCATGCAGGAGGGGCTGGGCTTCTGAGCTGGCTGGGGCCCTGTTGCTCTTAACAAGGTATGAGGCCTGGACACTATAGCCCCACACCCAACTCTCCACACACACACACACACACACACATACACACATGCTGAAAGGCCTTCCCTTTGACTGAGGGAGAGGCCAGCTTATGTCCCCAAAGGTGGAGGGAAAGGGCTACAGCCCCACACCCAACTATGCACACACACACACACACACACACACACACGCTGAAAGGCCTTCCCTTTGACTGAAGGAGAGGCCAGCTTATGTCCCCAAAGGTGGAGGGAAAGGGCTGAGGGGCATTTGGCAGGGGCTACCTAGCCCAAGTCCTGTCTCCTGGCCACCATTTCCTGCTGGGTCTCTGTGGTGCGCCAGGACAGGAACAGGCTTGCTAAGTTCAGAAGCTGGTCACTGTCACAGAAAGGAAGATAGGGCTCTCCACTCTGGCCGTTCACTTCACTTACATCCTCCTCCTCCTGGGATGGCCCCTTGCCTGACCAGCATGCCTGCTGTCCTGCTCCCACCCCGAGCCCTCCTTGGGCCCTGAGCAGTGGCATTTTAGAAGAAGGGGCACAGGTCCAGAGACCATTCCTGCTAACAGTTTGCTTCCCTGACTGGCACAGAGGAGCTGGCCACTTTTTGCCTCCATAAGAGACCTTCACGTTCAGGATCCTGAGGAAGTAGGAGGCAGAGTCTAGGCATGGCCTATTCCACACTGAAAGTTGGCTTTGTTTTCTACTTTTTTGTTTTGTTTTGCTTTCCAAGACAGGGTTTCTCTGTGTAGCCTTGGCTCAGCTATCCTGGAAATTACTCTGTAGAGCAGTCTGGCCTCAGACTCACAGAGATCCACCTGCCTCTGCCTCTGCCTCTGCCTCCCAAGCACTGGTAGGCATGTACCACCAGCAGATTTGGATTTGTTGTGGGTTTTGTTGTTGTTGTTCTTGTGTTTTGTTTTGTTTTGAGACAAAGCCCAAGCTTGCCTAAAAGCTTGTTATGTACTGGAAACTGAACTTGAACTCTGTCACGTGCCCAGTGCTGGGATTATATGGACAGCTGAAGTTTTGTTATGTTTTATTTTTTCAAAGACAGCTTCTCACTGTGTAGACCAAGTTGGCTCGGAATGCAGACTTCCCTGCCTTTCAAATCTTGGGATCAAAGGCATGAGCCACCATACTCTTGTTTTGTTTTGGAGGGACTAAGGACGGAACTCAGAACCTTACCTTTGCTAGACCAGGGTTCTGCCACTGAGCAATATTTCAAGCCCAAAGCCCTTCCCTACTCCACCCCTCAAAAAACAACAACAAACAAACAAACAAACAAAAACCTCTAGCAGAGGATCCCAGTATCTGCCGGCCCTGAGTTGTGGGTACAGCTTTGAGACCTCACCTCAAGTCAGCATCTTACAAGGGGAGAACAGACCAAGCCCCAGGCTGCAGTGCGTTAGGATTTTTCCTTTGGAGAAACTCCTCCCTGCACCAAGCCAGGAAAAAAAAAAAAGTTTATCTGGGGTTTTCCTCAAAGATTAAGTTATGGGAATCAGTATGAGAAATGTATTGTGAAACTGTGCTGTGCTCTACTTGTTTTTTTCCTTAGTCAATGAACCCTGTGCACAAGGTAAATACACAAGTAGCCTTTCCTCCACAGTCTGCCTCCAGGGCATTCCTGGGAGTCTGCAGCCTGCACTCCAAACTTCCACCCGGGAAGACCTGTCCTGCAGCCCAGATCAGGCAAAAACATCTACAGTTGTTCTGGGACTAGCGGAGAGTGAAGAGGGGTGGGGTGTGCTAGAGAAAAGCATTTACAAGAGAAAGGGTTTAGAGGTGAGAAGTCACCAAATCCTCCCCGCCCCCTACCTGGTAGCCTTACCAGGCCTTTACCCTTAGGCTACTTCCCAGTCTTCCCTAAACAACACCCTACCCCAAGCTCCACGCCCTTGGAGGTCTTCTCTGGCATTCTCTGCCACCTCTCACCATCACTTTGCTCAATGCCAAGTGCTTTGCCCTGTCAGAAAAGAGCCTCAGCTTCTTTCCAGGGTCGTTTCCTCTCTAGCTGCAAACCCAGTTAGGCTCAGTTAAAATAGAGTGTCTCGCTAAAAAACTTTTAACAAATTTAGTTTGTATTCTGATTCTATCAGTTGTATTCTAGTCTATCACACACAAACAGATTTTTTTTTTTTTTAAAGACAAGGTCTCAGATACTCCAGGCTATCCCTGAACTCACAGTATAGCTAAGGTTGGCTTTGAACTTCTGGTCCTCCTGCCTCTAAGAAATTGGGATTACAGGCATGTGACACCAGGCCCAGTTTTATGGTACAGGAATTGAACATGAGGCCTCCTGCATGCTAGACAAGCACTGTACTAAATAAATTATATCCCCAGTTGCCAGAAGGAGTCCTTTTCAAATTGTTCAAAAAAGATTTTTAGCCCAGCAGGGCTGGCACATGCCTTTAATCCCAGCCCTAGGGAGGCAGCGGCAGGCAGGTTTCTGTGAGTTTGAGTCCAGCCTGTTCTGAGTGAGTTCCAGAACAACCAGGGCTACACAGAGAAACCCTGTCTCAAAAAACCAAAAAGAAGAAAAAATTTACTTAAAATGTATTTATTTTTAAAATTAAAATGTAATTATGTCATTCCTTCCCCCCTTTCTTTTCCTTCCCTCACTCCTTCCCTGTAGTACCCAACACCTCGATCGCTCTCAACCTCACGATCTCTTTTTCTTTGTTATTATTACATGTATGTATCTATTTATTTGTTGAGACAGGGTCACACTGTATAGCCCTGGATGGCCTAGAACTCAGTATATAGGCCAGGCTGGCCTCAAATTCACAGAAATCCACCCACCTCTGCCTCCTGAATGCTGGAACCAAATGCATTCACTGTCAGATTTTTATTATTTTTGATTGTGTGTGTGAGAGAGAGGGGGCGGGGTAATGTGTGGGGAAGGAGGATGTGGGCTGAGGGTGCAGCTTTACATGTGTAAGTTCCTGAGTTTTAGTCTCTAGCACGGATAGCAGATAGTCCTCCCACTTTGTATGGAGTGCAGCAAAAGGAATAGGAAAGACATATCCTGCAGTCCTTTGTCCCAGAAAGACTGTGTGTGTTGGTGTGTTGAGCTCACGGATACTCCACTTCTATCCCCAGCTTCCCCCAGGAACTTTTAATCACACTCTCCATTGTGGGTCAGTCCCGGAGCCACCCCCTCCCTTCCCCTGGTCCAGCCCTGCGGGCAGCCTGGCTGCTTAGTTCTGCCCCCTCCCCTGCCTGCCTGTCTCTTCCATCAGCCCAGAGGATCTGTCTGGTGTCATCATCCACTGCCTCTGGCCCCCACAGGGCCATTTGTGCCTCAAACCCTGTCCTTACAGTCATTTCCTCTCTGCGGCCCCCACCACAGTCTCCAGAATCAGAAGTACCCTTTCCCTCTAGTGTACCGGGAAGCTGAGATTTGCCATTTGTTAAGCAAATCATTCATTGCTCTGAGTAGGAGCTGTCTTAGTCACAGTTGAGGTGCACCGGCCTGAGCCTATGGAACAAAGGTGTCTACAGAGGACCCTGGGGCTCTCTATTTCAAGCTGGGATGACCAGCACTAGGTGGCCCAGGGAGGAGGTGGCTGCTGTAGCGGGAGGCCCATCCTTCACTTCGTTTCTTTTGGGCCTGCCCTGTGTAGGCTCCCATTGCCGTCTGGCCTGGCCTAAACCCTGGAGGGTTTGGCTATTCTGCTGGTCCTGAGCAAGGCAGGTGCTGCTTGCTGGGTACCCAAATGGCATTTCTCCACAGGATAGATTTGGTCTCAAGAAGTGGTGCCAAGTTGAGTACCTTCAGAAGTGGCTCTGGGGAAGTTCCTTGATCCATACAAGAAGTTTGAGTTGTTTCTTGGGTACTGTCTGGTGGTCTGAAAGGGCAGGACTATATGAAGGCCCTTGGCCTGGCTCAGCGATCCTGGTGGCACAGGGGATAGCATCACCCCGTCTCTGACAACAGGCTTAGGTGACTCAGCAAACAGGCCTTGCAGAGTTTGGAGTACACAGACCCTCCCTCCAGGCTTTCACTTCTGGAGTCCCAGGATAAGGCTTGGGTGGTATGGCTTTCTGGGTGGCAAGGATTCTTTCTTTTTCAGAAGGCATTTGGGAGCAATCATTAATTACAAGGAATGTGGGTACTGGGTACAGGCTACAGAGACAATCACAGCTCTGTAAGGCTAAGTTCTGTGCCTGCAGGCCCTCCTTGAAGGTGCTCTCCTAGAAGCTGTGGCTGCTGCTACGCACTGAGGGCAAGGAGCTGCCAGCCTCGGGGTGAGTGAGGAAAGCGTGTTGCTGTGCTCTCTCCTCAGGTCTGCTATCTGTGCCACAGCCTTCTGACGCTGGCTGGCGTGGTGGTCAGTAGCCAGGACATCACTCCAGATCAGTGGGTGAGTCTCCCAAGATGCTGGCGCAGGAAAGGGTTGGATGCCTAGTAGTGTCTACTGCATCAAGCCATGTGGGACTACATTAGCCAGGATGGAGCCAGCCTTCCCTCAGGAACTGCAGAGTAAGAGGCCAAGAGAGAAGTGGCAAGGGTGGCCAGGGCCTCTTCCTCCCACCATGTCCCAAGAGCCACTCCCAGGGGATGCTGACCTTCCCCTGGAAACTGCTCTTCCCTCTCCAGCTTCCCACCAGCTACTCAGTGATATTCTTCCCTTTCTGATTTAGTTCTCCATCTTGTCCTGGCCTCTAGCATGTCCTGGCTCATGTCATCCCTCCTCCCCCTCCTCTTCAGGGTGAACTGCAGCTGTTGTGCATGCAGTTGGACCGCCATATCAGCACCCATATCCGGGAGAGCCCCCAGGCCATGCACCGGACCAAGCTCAAGGACCTAGCTACTCAGACCTACATCCGCTGGCAGGACCTGCTGACCCACTGTCAGCCCCAGGTGGTGTCCCATAATCCCCCAGACCTGGGAGGAAAGGGAAGTGGTCAGTCAGAGCCGGGCTTGGCAGATCCAGCAGTACATCCACCCCCACTGCAGCTGCTGGACTCCAGAGGGAGACGGTGGAGCGGGCAGTGTGGTGGAGGGCGGGCATATCTCAGGGGACCTTCATTCTTAATCTAGGACCCCGGGAAGGGATGCAGAAGGGAACAGAGGGAGGCCTGTTTATGCCCAAATGCAGCGAAGTGCAGCCCTGGAGAACTGAGCGGTACCAGTTTGTCATGAACAGCCAGGAAGGGGCAGCAGGGGCGACAGCTGCCCACCTCCTGTCCACTCATCCTGTGGACCTCAGCTGGCTTCTTGCTGCATTAAGAACATTTCCCAGGCTGCTCTGTTTTTTGTTTGGTTTGTTTTGGGGAGCAGTACTTGAACTTAGGGCCTCATGCATGTTGAACAAGTACTCTGTCATTCCTCTACATCCCCAGCCCCCACTCTCATTTCTGTACCCACTCTCATCTCTATTCCTAGAATTGCCTCTGGTCATCTAGGTAAAGTTTACTGAATGAAGATCCTTTCCTACAGGACCCTGAAGAACCTTCCTTGTGAGGCAGGGATTGTTAGAAACCCGATTTACAGATGTGCAAACCAGCTAGAGCTCCAGAGGGCCGGTAGCTTCCTCCTCACACAAGCAGCTTGAGGGAATATGAAGTCAGGGCCCCCAGCCAGCACCATCCTTGGCACAGAGCAGTCCCCATCTGCACTCTCCCTGATAAACCCCCCCCCCCACCTCTCCAACAAGCAGTGCCCTGCTGGGCTGGCCCTGAGCCCCCAAGCCCTTAATAGAGACAGCTGGACTTTGACTTCACTCTGGCTTGCCTCTCCCTGACTCCTCCCTTACAATTCCCTCTAACCTCTGACTTGATGCTGACACACTGGCCACAGGCTGTGGCTTGGTGCTCAAATTTCACAAGTCCCTGAGAAAAAGAAAGCTGGAACTCAGACCTCGCCCCACTCCCCAGGAACTAGATCCCACTGGCCTCTGGTGAGAAGAGGAGGTCATTGGAGCTTGGCTGAGGGTGCAGACACCATCTTCCTCCCATGACCCTTGGGCCTGTAGCATAGGCAGATGACAGTCAAGTGGCTTGTTGACCTACTGAGGGTCGTAGTCTCACAACACCTGGTGTGGAGGAGGCCTCTGATAGATGTTGAATGGACGTCACTAACACAGGGTCCCTGGATGGAGGGCGGTGCTGGGCCAGGCCATCAAGGTTGCTCTTTGTTTACAGGGCCAGTACTTCAGCCCCTGGAAAGACATTTAAAGGGGCCAGGCGGCCCAAGGCTCTGGATTCCAGAGGAAGGTAAAGAATGCAGGCCCAGCCTGAAGCTAGGCTACCACCATCACCCAGCAAGGGGTCCTTTTGAGTCCCTGGCAGCCCCACCCTTGACCTCCCACACCTGCCCAGCTATCTCCTCTATCCTGGGACTTTGTCTTCATAGCTTTGGCTTCCTGGGACCTCCTGGGCTCTCCCTGTTGGCCACTGTTTTCCCCACACCTTGCTCTCTCTGTCCGTTGTTAATATGAGGTTTCAATGTGCACATTAAAGTCTTATTCTCAGCATCAGTGGCTAAGGAGACTTCCTTCAGTCCCTACCCCGGGGGCTCATGCCCAGATGGAAGCCTCTGCCTGAGCCAGCCACCGCTGGGCTGACAGGAGCCTATGAGCCACCTCCTGCACCCAAAGACTCTGGTGTCTAGGAGCAGTCATGTTTGTGACCAGAGTTGCTGGAGCCTGGGCACTCTCCGATGAGGAACATTTGTCTGGACCCTGTCTGGGACTACTCAACCCTACTAGGGACACGATACAGAGAGGATGGTGAATCGGGCTGTAGTTACGCTTAATTCAGTTTAGTGCTGAGCTCTGAAGTCAACTTCCTAGACTTAGGAGTGGGGAGGCTTCAAAAGACTTTTGTGGACCCTGCTTTTTCTCTCCCTGCCTTGCCCCCAGATCAGCTTCATGGGTCCTGATCTCTAACTGCATTACTCAGTGTCTTTGACCTGACCCCCTGGAGAAGTGAGGGGGCCCTGTGTACCTGCAGGAGCACCCTCCCCCTAACCCCTATTTACTTTGCTATCTGTCCAGTCCTGCGGCAGAATCCATGTTCATCCCTAGCCCCACCTGACACTTTCAGGATTGGGGTGAGCTCTGCAACAGCTATAAGAGGAACCAGGAGTTGGCAGAGGGTGAACACAACTTGACTCGTGTCCACGGATGATGGCCCTTGGAGCGTCCCCGTGGCTGCTGCAAACAATTTTCTCTGTTTATATGTTTCAGGATTGGGTGCTAACTAGGAGACAGACAAAGAGTATACTCAAAGTCAACCCCATACCTTCCCAACAGTGTTGGCCTGTTTCAGAAGGCCAGGAGCTCAAGGCATCTATTATTTAGAGGACAAGGCACAGGCTCTGCACAGAGCTGGGTACCACAGAGGACATCTTTTCTGTCAGAGCCCTTGCCAGATGAGAAATGGAAGAAACCTTTCCAGAGCCAGGTGACCTGGACGCCCAGTGGTTTGACTGATAGTTCTGGTTTCCCTTCTTGGCTGCATCACATGCCCCTTTGGCATACCCTCACACCCCAGCAGGAGCAGGCCAGCCTCAGATCTCTCACAGGAGGGTAGGGACTCTGCAGAGCCAGCTCTTCTCATCCTGCCTCTGGGCACCCCTGCTTGACATTGTGCCTCCTGACAGTTAATCTTCAGTTACTGGGTTTGCTCTGGAAACCTGGAAATCACCTTGAAATTTCCCTCTTTTGTTGTCATTGCCAAAGGCATAGGGGGGTAGGAAGGCCTGAGAGGCTGAGCTGGGGAGTTTCCATTCTTGAAGCTGCCCTTACCAGGCTTTAAGAAAAAGGATCAAGTTGTCCATCAATGTAGACATCTGGAATCCTCCCTGGCTCCTTGCTCCCAAAACATACTCATCCCTGAGAGAGAAACAGATACAGGGGAGAAGAGCTGGTGGCATCTCAGTCCTCCCACAGGCCTGGCTGTAACATGAGCAGAGGTATGCGATGTGAGGTCACTCAGTGGTGGACACTGTCCCCTGGGTCATGTAATTGTCCTGGCCTGGGACTCATCCAGGAGCTGAGCAGCTCCAACACAGGGTTGAATCAATTAGAAACCCAGCCCCTTCGAGGCCAAGAATTCTGGAATGAAGCTGGCTAGCTCAGCATCTGCCCTCCAGGTTTTTGACCCTAAGCCCCTGGGGAAAGGCAGGGATATCCTGATAGGAGCTGCTGGGAACGCAGCATCCTGGGCTGTGGTGACCGATGCTTTCCTGCTTCCTTCTGGTGGTGCTGGAAGGGAGGGACTGGGAAGGGAAAGGCTTCCCAGGTGGACAGCTTTGATAACTCTCCTTTTGGAGGAAGTCCTTTTCCTATGTCCCAGTTCCCTGGGTTCCAGGGGTCAGAGAGTCCCTTGGAAGATGGGCAGCCCTAATCTTTTTCACTCTGTCACCTGCTGGCTACCTTGGAAATGGTTCAGGTTCAGGGAGACCCCGGAGACCCCAGGGTACACTCAAGGCCTCCCTCTTGCCATTTCCCCCAGAAAGGGTACTTGCTAAGAAGCAGGATAATACTCATGAGCAACAGCGGGGTTCTGTGTGGGTCAGCTTGAACCCAGTGGGTCCTGGGAAGCCTTTACCTTTTGGTATTTCCTTTAGTTGGCCACAAGCATTTAAGCTGAAGCAAAAGGGGCAAGTAGTAGAGCCTGGCCTGTGAGGCTTGAGGAAGGACTAAGAAGGCTAAGCTGGGCAGGCCTAGGGAAAGCGCACACATAGATGCTTATTTTTTTTATTACAATTTTTTTTCTTGATGGAAGACTCAGGATCTTTATTTTTCTGCCAGCTGTCCTTTTATTAAAAAGCATGAATCATGAACAAGTAGTCATGTGAGGAAACTTTCTCTTCTGCCCACCCACTTGTGGAGAAGACCCGTGGTGGTAAACAGTGTGTCGCAGGGGATGTGCAGAGGCAGAGCACAGGGGTGGACCTGCGGCCGAGGAGCTGCATGGACAGGCTTACAGGTTCCGTTACTGGAGTGGCTCGTTGCCACCTCCATCCCTGGCTTAAAAGACCCTGATGCCTGCCATGAAGGTACAGAATACTGTCCCGACCAGTGAAACCAAAACCTTTTGAAACTTTCCACTGGGGCCACCTTGGAGGTTGAGCCAGGGAGCTCAGATCACTACTGAGCAGCCCTCATTCCTGGGGGCAGGACGTACAGGTGAGAAAGAAAAGCAACAGGAAATGGCGTATTAGCGCTGAGCTTGGTGACTGTTGGAGAGTTAGGAATCCCAGAACTCAACTTGTTTGGGGGAGTGGGGTGAGGGACAGCCTCACTTGTGCTCAGGCTGCGAGTGGATTCGTGGATTCTCAACTTCCTACCGCAGCCTTCCCAACCAGCTGGGGCCACAGACTGCCGCCTCATTGAAAACATTTACCTTGCTGTTTATATGAACTTGAGCCAGGTTTAGATCTTGTTTAATCTTCCTGGGGGCAGGGGGAAGAGAAACATGGGGCTGGAGAGATGGCTCAGTGGTTAAGAGCAATGGCTGCTCTTCCAAAAGGACATGGGTTCAATCCCCAGCACCCACACGGCCACTCACAACTGTCTGTAACACCTGTTCCAAGGGATCTGACACCTTCACACTAATCCACATAAAATTAAGTGAAGTTTAAAAAATGAAACAGTAACTGGCTTGGAAGGCCTGCCTCATCCTCCCAGAGCTGAGCATGGAGTGAGGAGCTCTGGGAGCACAGAACATGGCCGTCTGCGTAGAGCCTTGTCAGATGGGATAGGAGCCTGATGAAGAGAGCACATGACCACCTCATACAACACTCTCCCTGCCCACCCTGGCAATACCTGGCCTGCCTCCTATCTCTGGCATCTCTGAGGCAGCCACAGCTTTGTTTCCTAATGGAAAGGAGCTGGGCAATGTGACTCTGGCCAGCAAGGGAGAAGGGGCCCTTCCGTGTACCCGGTAAAGAACCAGTTACTGAAACCAAACTGGACGGCCTTTCTCAATTACCCCCATTGCCCGTCTGCTCTCCGCTTTTCAGATGCCAAGTTTTAAGCCAGAACAAAAGCTGCTGCGGGACTGATGTATACTCCAGATCTGCTGATGGGGGTCTAAGATGGTTTTTCCTCCAGGCCTGGCCCCTGGGGATAAAGTTCCCACAGACACCTCCAGGCCTCAGCTTGCCTTCGTCCCAGTCCTTTGACTCTGGGTAGGGATGGTCTCCAAGCACTGGTTAGGCAGTTACCCCCAGGTTCCTCAGTCCACCTGCCTACTGGAGGACCCGAACCGCTGGCTGGAAGGACTTGCCAGCCGGCACCGCCCAGGAGGCCACAGCTACAAGCTCCTTCTAGGAGCGGCTGTGGGCGGAGAGTTGGGAAGGTGGTGGTGGTTCTCGGCGTGGCTCCCTTCAGCCCCTTTCATCTGAACAGTAGGGCCCGTGCCACTTGTTAATCAACCATCCAGGCGGCACCAGGAGTCATTTCCTGGGAGGGGTGGGGAGGCTCTGCTGGAGCCTGGAAACAAGGAGATGCCTGGAGACTTAGGGTCTCTGCCGGTGCGCGGCTCCTTCCAGTTCAAGGGTTAGGGCCAGAAAGGAGGACTTTGGAGCCAAAAGACTGACCACCGTGATCAGCCCCTGAGAGAACTCTTCAGTTTCCTCCGTTGCTCCCCTCCCTTCGGACACGCGTCCCCAAATGGCCCGGCTTTCGTTCCTGTAACTGGAGCGCCGGGAAGCCCCCCCCCGCCCCCTCCTGAGCCCAGCTCGCCGAAGGCCCAGAAGACACACGCTTCGCGGAGACCAGGTGAGAGCGGTTCCCGCTGGCAACGCCTGGAGTCCCTCCCCGCCCCTCCTCCCCGCTCCCGGCGCCAAGGCTAGACCTTGACTCCCGCGCGGCCACAGTCGCCAGGGTCCCCAGCCTCAGCGCCGGGCCAGCCAGGCGGCGGGTCTCAGCCCCCGCCTGGGCGGGCCTCCGCGTCCCGCCCCCGGCCACCACTCGACACCCTCCTCGCCTGACGTCAGGAGGTTGGGGGCGGAGAGCGGCGGCTGCAGCGGAGAAAGAACCGGCGCCCGGCGCGGCGGAGCGCCGGACCCGAGCGCAGGGACGCCGAGAGCCGGGCTGGGGCCGAGGGGCGGTGGCGCCGGGCAGTGCTGGCGCGCGCGCGCGGGCTGGAGCGGCGCGCGGGGAGGGGAAGGCCGGTGGCCGGAGCCAGACGCGAGGGCGGCGCCCAGGGACTGGAGCTGCACACGGGAGGTGAGTGAGGCCGGAGCGCTGGGGCCCCGGGGCCGCCGCTTTGTCCCCTCGCTCGGGCAGGGCCGGCGCGCGCTAGGGGACAGCGCCTGGGGGTGCAGGGCGGGGCGGCAGCCTGGACAGCGGTCCGGTCCGCGTCCCCCTCGAGCCCGCCGCGGGCTGCGGGGCGGACGGTCGGCGCGAAGGCAAGCGGTGCCTGCAGCTCCCCCGGCCGGAGCGGCGGGACCCCGAGGGTGCGGGCCGAGCTGGGGGCAGTGGTGGAGCTTCGGGCTGCCCGGCGTGCGGTCCGAGTCTTTGCTAGGCTCGCGAACTGCTCCGGCTCCCCCCACCCCGACGGAAAGTTCGGGGCGGGCTTGGCCCGCGGCCGATGTTGTGGGATCGGATTTCCCGAGCGCGGCCCCCCCCCGCCCCCGCGCTCTGCCGGGGAGGCGGGCGGGCACGGAGGACCAGCCCCCTCCGCCGAGCTCCGCCGCTCGCCCTGCGCGGGAGCGCCGCGAGCCACGGCCCGGCGTGCGAGTGTGGGGCGCGAATCCTGCCCCTGCACCCTCCGCGTCCCTGGCCTCGGGGAGAGCTGGGGGTTGGGTCGCCGCTGCGCGGGCCGAGTCTCGGAGCACGCCACCGGGTTTTGACCCCAGCCTTGGGTAATTGGCGGAGGGGAAGCTGAGGGTGTGTCAGGGGGACTGCCCCGGGGAAGGCGGCCCCGGCCCCCACCCCTTCCCGCGCGGGCTTCAGGCCGACAGGGGGCGTCAGCCAGCCGGGCTTCGCCACGCTCCTAGAGCTGCCGCTTTGTTTGCATTCAAATCCCCGGAGCTGGGGGAGGGGAGAGCCCACAGTAGGGAGACCGGGGGCCGGTCTTGGCTGGAAACCTTTGTTTTTGGAGTGAAATCCCCAGATTCTGCATCTCTGTTCCCGGCCCCGAGCGTCTGGATTAGTGCAAATCAGCCTCGTTGGCCTAGTACCTAGGGAAGGGTCCCCGGGGTGCAATCCCCGAGTTAAAACGTTCTTCAGAGCCGGAGCAGGGCGGGGGGGGGGGGGAAGGAAGGAGGAACGGATGTAGCCCTCCAGGACCATTCTTGGGCATCCCTTGTGGTCCGGGAGAACCCCGTTTCGGCCTCCCCAACCCCTTTCACTTCCCTCCACGACCCGGCTTCCCGCCGCGGTGGGGAGATCCCCGTAAGCCTGCAGCCCACTCGCCGCCGCTCCCGCAGGAGGGTCAGGAGGAGGCTGAGGGAGCAACAGGATCGGCCCTGGTCATTTCCACGCCCATCCCACCCACTTCCTGCCTCCCTCTTGGGCAACAAAGGGGCCTCGGGAAGCTGGACCCGTTTGGTTCCCGGCCCCGCTCCTACTCCTGCACTGCTGATGTGGAACCGGGTCTGGGCTCTGCCCGGCTATTGTCTGCGCTGGGGGAGGGGACAGGCTGAGGCCGGGAACTCTGCACGCCGACTGCTGCACCCAGTCCCCCACTGGAGGTCTTTGCCTAACCGCCGGCTTGCCTCTGCCGAGCAAGGGGTAGACCTTAGGTCTTAGGGTTGGCCGAAGTCCCACTGGTAGCAGGTCCTGTTTCTTAGGATTATTCTAAGAAACTCTGAAACCTTTCAGGCCTGAAGGAGGAAAGGGGTGAGGAGAGAGCCCCCTTTTTTTTTCTACACAACTCCCTGTTGAAGAGAGGGAGCAGAGATGGCCTGAGGCCACAGAAGGCTTTTTGATGACTGCCCACGCCTAGAACTTGCTGACTCAGTTCCTCCCCTTGCTCTTCTGAAAGACCCCCAGGGCCTCTGGGGGCAGAGGTCAGTTGTAGGAGCTAGGTCTGTGCCCCCCCCCCCCAAAAGGAGCAGAGGGACATCCAGGCTTTCGGGGTGAGTTGCATTCAAGCTTGTGTCTTGTGCTGCCTGTCTCTTGGTGCGAGCCCCCTTCCGGTCTGTGATGCTGACCAGTTTCTTTTCCTTCAGCAGGACTGCTGGACTGAAGTTTAGACCCTGGGTGTCTGCCATGGCCCCACACTGGGCTGTCTGGCTGCTGGCAGCAGGGCTGTGGGGCCTGGGCATTGGGGCTGAGGTGTGGTGGGACCTTGTGCCCCGGAAGACAGTTTCTTCTGGGGGTGAGTGCGTGAAGCATGGGAGGTCCGGCCGGAGGGAGGCAGGGATGGATTGCAGGGGAGGGGCAATGCTTCCTGGAAGGAAGGAGCAGCTGCTGAGGAAATATCCCCCGGGCGTCCACCTTTATACTGATATGTGTGGTTGTGGCTTTCCAAGAAATGTGAGTGGCCCCAGGGACCCAGAACTGGTAGTACGGGTCTGGACCTGGGATTGGCCCCCTTCTGATAACTCTGATAACTTTGTGGGATTCCTTACCCTCCCACCCTCACTCAGACTTGGCCGTCCTGGTGTGCAAGGGAGCTAGTTTCTGAGTCACCCTCCCTGTTCCATGCTTGAATTGTCACTCACGCTTGGAAGCCTAGAGAGAGAGAAACCTGAACCCCAGGGCAACTGTAAGCTAACCCCTCTCCAGTCTTCCTTAGTTGCCTGTCCCTAGAAGCCCCTCAATTCACCCTAATGGGCCTCCCCTGCTGCCCTAACATGGGAGGGAGCCTTCAGGTGGTTCCAGGTGAGCATACGCGAGCTCGTGTTCAGTGGGGAGGGGCAGAGCAGGCAGGCGGTGCTCCTTTGCACACACACCTGTACCAAGAGGTGATGTCAGGTGTTTGTACCTTCTATGGATGGGCTCCTGGGACATGGCTGAGCTCACCTCCCACAGGCTGCAGTCAGCTGCTGATGCCACCCCTCCCGTGCCGGCCCAGCTCTGGCTGGTCATTTCCTCCAAAGACTAAGGCTAGCTTAAGTAGGAGTCCTGTGGACAGGTGTGCAGGTAGATGGGCCTCTGACAGAGTACACAGCTGTATACTTGACTGTGTCCTACATGTGCAGCCCAGCCTCTCAGCCTTCAACACCACCTCTGACTGCCAAGTCTCTAGTTCCTTTGAGCTCCCAGCCCTAACATCTTCCTCCTTCTCTGCACGCCACCTTGCCAGTCCCATGCCCATCTGTGCTTGTGTCTCTGGAAGCCTGGATTGGCGCTTGATGGAGTAAATGGCTTCTTAGGCTGGAGATGCTGGCAACTGTTTTGTGCTTCCTGATGCACTAGATGGGCCACCAAGGTCTGGACTGGACCCGAATGTGGTCAGCAAGTAGGAGAGCAAAGGAGGAAATAGAAGCTGAGGAAGCCAGGGTGGGGGAAGAGCCCAGCTCCGTGCCTGAGGTATCGCTGACCCCGAGCGAGAGCCATCCGTCAGATGGCTTCCTCTGGCCGGAAGCTTTGGCTGAGATAGCCTTCCTTCCGCTTTACCAGCCCAGATTGCTTCCTCCCAGGCTGAAGAAGCCAGGGTGGAGCTGTTGCACCAAAGGCTATTCAGAAAAAGTCCTTTATGGTCAGTCAGGGTTTGGCTGTCATCTGAGTGTGTGTGGGGTGCGTGAGGAACTGTGATGATGAGAGCCAGGGGATGCTTGGACAGAGGAAGATTGATGGACTCCTGAACCTCCAGGGAGGCTGCCATGGCTCAGCCCCTTACTCATTCCCGCCTTGTCCCTGTTCTGTGTTTCTGCAGAGCTGGCCACTGTAGTGAGGCGGTTCTCCCAGACGGGAATCCAGGACTTCCTGACCTTGACCCTGACAGAGCACTCTGGGCTTTTGTACGTGGGGGCCCGAGAGGCACTGTTCGCCTTCAGCATAGAGGCCCTGGAGCTTCGAGGAGTGGTGAGGGGTGGGACAGCGGGGAGGCGCGGAAGGGACAGGGAGAGGATTCGAGGGTGTGGCCCGTGCAGGCCACCCCTCAGCCCAGAGGTCTCTCTCGGTGTCAGGATTAGCAATTGCTCTTCCCTTCTGGTTTCTGCCAGTCGGGATGGTTTGGGGACCAGGTGTCACCCATGGTGTGGCTCATGCTGTGTTGGTGGCACCCACTTGCCATATGGCTGTGACAGCGCCAGTGTGCCCTTCCTGGTCCTCAGATCTCCTGGGAGGCCCCGGTGGAGAAGAAGATCGAGTGCACGCAGAAAGGGAAGAGCAACCAGGTGGGTGCCCTCTCGCCTCCCCTGCTGGGCTCTCCCTGTCCTAGGCCCTGGTGAGGTCCTATCTCTGCTCTCAAGTCGAACTAACTTGTCCGCCTTTCTCCCCGAAGACCGAATGCTTCAACTTCATCCGATTCCTGCAGCCGTACAATGCCTCCCACCTGTACGTCTGTGGGACCTATGCCTTCCAGCCCAAGTGCGCCTACATCGTGAGTGTTGACCCCCCTCTTTGGGCATGCCCCTTTCCCACCTGCCCCTCACTTCTGTGACCTTCCTTGGCCTCTCAGGCCACGACTTTTCAGGCTGTGTTGGGCCCCGTGTTAACGCCTGTCTTCGATGTCTTCCTGCCCCTAGGACATGCTCACTTTCACCTTGGACCGGGGAGAATTTGAGGACGGGAAGGGTAAATGCCCGTATGACCCAGCGAAGGGCCACACTGGACTCCTCGTGGGTGAGTAGCTACCTCTAGCACAGATGGGGCAGATCTGGGAGCTGCTCAGTCGCGCTCTGGTACTTGTCTTCAGAGTACAATCTTCTCAGAGTATATTTATACTCTCTTCTGGCTTGTTTGACCCCCACCCCTACCCCGCTTGTCTCCCGTAGATGGTGAGCTGTACTCAGCCACGCTCAACAATTTCCTGGGTACAGAGCCTGTTATCCTGAGGAACATGGGGCCTCACCACTCCATCAAGACAGAGTACCTGGTCTTTTGGCTGAATGGTGAGTTGTGGAGTGGGACTGGGGGGCCAAGAGTGGAAGGGCCTTCAAGGGCCCTGGTACCTTGCCACTGACCCTCCTTGCTTTGCCCCAGAACCCCACTTCGTAGGCTCTGCCTATGTCCCTGAGAGCGTGGGGAGCTTCACGGGAGATGACGACAAGATCTACTTCTTCTTCAGTGAGCGGGCCGTGGAGTATGACTGCTACGCCGAGCAGGTGGTGGCCCGAGTCGCCCGCGTCTGCAAGGTACCGAGTTCCGAACTTCCGCAGTGGTGGGCGGCGGGCGCCCTGGAGGCCTGGCAGGCTGACCAGCCCTGTCTCCCGGCTGTCTGCCAGGGCGACATGGGGGGAGCACGGACCCTGCAGAAGAAGTGGACGACGTTCCTGAAGGCGCGGCTGGTGTGCTCGGCTCCTGACTGGAAGGTCTACTTCAACCAGCTGCGGGCGGTGCACACCCTGCCGGGCGCCTCCTGGCACAACACCACCTTCTTCGGGGTCTTTCATGCTCGATGGTAAGTGGCTCTGGGGTAGTGGGGGGAAGGGGGGAGGGGAGGAACAGGTGGTCAGGTCGGAGGTGGTGTGTGGGTGTGAGGACCTGCGCAGGTCTCTGGATGAGGTCCAGTGGTCAGTGCCTGGCGGCCAAGATCACTCTGCGCCTGCTCTGTGGGGGAGGGGAGCAGAGCGCTCCCTACCAAGCCCAGGGCTGGGCATGACGGAGGCAAGCGCTGTCAGACCTGACTTTAAGGCCCTTCTGTGACAGGGGTGACATGGACCTGTCAGCAGTGTGCGAGTACCAGCTGGGACAGATCCAGCACGTGTTCGAGGGGCCCTACAAGGAGTACAGCGAGCAGGCCCAGAAGTGGGCGCGCTATACCGACCTGGTCCCTACTCCTCGGCCCGGCTCGGTGAGTTTCCGTCGTGCGGGTGCGCTCCCAACATCAGCTCCAGCACCCCTTCGCCCGCCTGCCCGGCTGACAGCCCGCCTCCCCACACCCCTCCCCGACACAGTGTATCAACAACTGGCACCGGGACAATGGGTACACCAGCTCCCTGGAGCTGCCCGACAGCACGCTCAACTTCATCAAGAAGCACCCGCTCATGGAGGAGCAGGTGAGGCCGCGGCTGGGCCGGCCCCTGCTCGTGAAAAAGAACACCAACTTCACACACGTGGTGGCCGACAGGGTCACCGGGCTGGACGGCACCACCTACACAGTGCTGTTCATTGGTACAGGTAGGCCCTTGGGGTGTGCCCGAGGCTGGGAACCGGCGGGCGCCCCAAGGCCTGCTGCCTCGTCATTCACATATTCTCCACATCGCCGCTCCAGGAGATGGTTGGCTGCTGAAAGCTGTGAGCCTCGGTCCCTGGATCCACATGATTGAGGAACTGCAGGTGTTTGACCAGGAGCCAGTGGCAAGTCTGGTGCTGTCGCAGAGCAAGGTAGTACCATACATACCTCCCTCGCTGCTTCCGGCAGCGCCTTCCTTCCCACCCCAATCTCTCTGCCTCCTGTAGCTAGACCCATGTGATTGGCCAGCTCAGAATCCCTCACTTAGCTCTTGTGAGTTCCAGGAAGAAGGGGCACTAACTCATGGGACGGAACCCACCTTCCAAGGGTTCTTACATGGATTCATTCCCAGAACCCAGCCTTGGCAAACACCCTCATGTTTCTCAGGCCCTTCCACGTGGGGCTGGGGCTCCGCCTGCAGCATCTTCTTAGTCAAATCCTGGCTGACCACACCTCCCAGGCTCCTAAATGTTTTGGTACCTGTTCCCCCAGTGGGCCTCTGAGCCAGACCCCCTCCATCTCCTGGATCATTTCCTTGAAGTGAACACATCTTTTTTAACCTTTACGCAAAACTGGCATGTCTGCAGCACTCTGTGGGGTTTGATTGGCTTGCCTTCTACCAGCTATTGTGACGCAAAGTTACTCCCCAGAAGACTGAATAATGAAAGGACAGCAAGGAAAGTGGGGCTGACCATACAGATGGGCAGTCGGTATTCTAACAGACGGAAACACCTCGGATGTGCCCTGCTGTTTCAGTGCTGGCTCCTGGGGCTGTGTGTGAGCAAGTGTGCTTCCGCGTCAGCCTCAGGGCTCTGCTGACCTTGTCTAATAAGGTCACGTCTATGAAGTGATTAGGATTGTGCTGGCTTGTCGTAAGCCCTCATCAAATTTGTTCCCCTGGCTTGGATCTTTCTTCTGCCTCCTTCCCCCTTGGGGACACAGTGTGCTGTGGTCTCTGCTAGCCCACAGGCGTGGTGTGGCTCACCTCTCTGCCTCATTTCTCCACAGAAGGTGCTTTTTGCTGGCTCCCGCTCTCAGCTGCTTCAGCTGTCCCTGGCGGACTGCACAAAGTACCGTTCCTGTGTAGATTGTGTCCTGGCCCGGGACCCGTACTGTGCCTGGAATGCCAACACCAGCAGATGTGTGGCTGCCACCGGCGCTCACTCAGGGTGAGTCTGGAGTCTGGGAGTACCAGCGGGGAGGTAAAAGTGGTTGGAGCCGGACAGCTGATGCGCTCTCGCTTCCCAGCAGATCCCTTCTGGTCCAACATGTGGCAAACTTGGACACCTCAAAGATGTGTAACCAGTATGGCGTTAAGAAAGGTGAGCTGCGGTGCTTTTAGTTCCCTCATTTTGGGTGCGGGCCTCTGATCACAGCATCCCTTCCCACCGCAAGCCCTGGCTCTCCTGTGCTAACGCTTTGTTCCCTCTCATTCTTGCCCCTCTAGTGAGACCTCCCAAAAACATCACAGTAGTAGCAGGCACGGACCTGGTCCTTCCCTGCCACCTCTCATCCAATTTGGCCCATGCCCACTGGACCTTCAAAGACCAGGACCTACCTACAAAACAACCCGGCTCCTTCCTTTATGACACGGGACTCCAGGCCCTGGTGCTCATGGCCGCCCAGCCCCGCCATGCGGGGCGCTATCACTGCTCCTCCGAGGAGCAGGGCACCAGGCTGCCTGCGGAGAGTTACCTTGTCACTGTGGTGGCTGGCCCGTCAGTGACCCTGGAGGCCCGTGCTCCCTTGGAAAACCTGGGGCTTGTCTGGCTGGCCGTGGTGGCCCTGGGGGCTGTGTGCCTGGTGCTGCTGCTGCTGGTCTTGTCACTTCGCCGGCGGTTACGAGAAGAGCTAGAAAAAGGCGCCAAGGCAGCGGAGAGGACGCTGGTGTACCCCCTGGAACTGCCCAAGGAACCGACCAGTCCGCCCTTCCGTCCCGGCCCTGAGACAGACGAGAAACTTTGGGATCCTGTCGGCTACTACTATTCAGATGGCTCTCTCAAGATCGTGCCCGGCCACGCCCGGTGCCAGCCTGGGGGTGGGCCCCCGTCCCCGCCTCCTGGCATACCTGGCCAGCCTCTGCCGTCTCCCACTCGGCTCCATCTAGGGGGTGGTCGGAACTCAAATGCCAACGGTTATGTGCGCTTACAGTTGGGAGGAGAGGACGGAGGGGGGCACCCGCTGCCCGAGCTCGCAGACGAGCTGAGACGGAAACTGCAGCAGCGCCAGCCACTGCCTGACTCCAACCCGGAGGAGTCCTCAGTATGAGGGAGCCCCCCACCATCGGCGAGGGGGGTTCCGTGGGAGGTGCACTCTTACATTTGCACAGGCACCAGCTACCTCAGGGACATGGCGGGGGCACTTGCTCTGCCTGGGACAGACACTGCCCAGCATTTGCCCAGCCATGAGGACCTGCTCAGCACGGGCACTGCCACTTGGTGTGGCTCACCAGGGCATCAGCCTCACAGGAGGTGGGCACACCCTCCTCTGTGAATTCCAGACACGTGGAACCCCAGCAGCCAAAACTTAGCAAGGCAGAAGTTTCAAGATTGTGGGTGTGTTTGTGTATATATGTATGTGTTGATGTGTGTATGGAGGTGCAAGCACAGTGTGTGTGTGTGTGTGTGTGTGTGTGTGTGTGTCTGTGTGTGTCTGTGTGTGTCTGTCTACGTACGTGTGTATGTGTATGTACGTGCGCGCATATGTGTGACATCACCTTCCCGTCTCTGTCAAGTCTTCCCTTGGCCTGGGTTCTCCTGGTGAGTCTTTGGAGCTATGAAGGGGAAGGGGGGGTCATACCACTTTGCTTCTCCTACCCCCAGCTGTCCCGAGTTGGGACAGTGGTGTACATACGGGGATGAGATGGACAGGGTGTTGTACCCCTTTTGGGGGAGTGCAGGACTCGGGGTGGGCCTAGTCCTGCTCCTAGGGCTGTGAATGTTTTCAGGGCGGGGGTTGGGGGTGGAGATGGAGCCTCCTGCTTCAGGGGGAAGGGTGGGCAGGGCCTCCCGCTTGGCTCTGGGTTCAGTGGTATTTTATACTTGTGCTCTTCCGACAGGGCTGGGAAAGGTTGGGGGAGGGGAGGGAGAGGGCGGGCATGCTGTGGGTACTGGCATATCCTCTCCCAGCCCTAGAAAAAGGGCTCCTAACAGTGTAATTTATTGTGTCCCTACATATTTATTTGTTGTAAATATTTGAGTATTTTTATATTGACAAATAAAATGGAGAAAATGAAGCTTAACCCTGGTGCACAGATCCTTTGACTGGAGCCATCCTTCGGGTTGGACCCTTCATGGTTTAAATGCCTGCCTGTGCCCCGTATCTGGAGGGGCCAGCTGAGACTTAGTGTTTTCCCACAGTGGTGCCTATGGGACTGGGAACCAGACCAGGGCTGCCGTCCCCTTGGGAAATGGGCCTGGCCTGGTGCCAAGAGGGAAAAGAGCACTGGGAGGAGGAGATGGGGTTTGTCTTCCCAGAAGCCCGGGGAGGGTGAGCGGGCCGAAGGGGAGGACCTCCTAGAAGCTCTCTAGGTTGTGTGGACAGTGTTTGTATAACGGCGGGCCGGGACAAGCTCAGAGGGAGGAGGGCCCCTCCTTGTAGGGAAAGATAGCCCCTACTGCCACCCAGGGAGTTCCAAGCCCTTGTCCTGGAGAGGGAGTGGTGTAGGCCCAGATGTTCCAGGGAAAAACAACAGGCCCAGCCTGGATTCATTTTTGAGTGCTCTTGATGGGAGGTGCCCGGCAATCGAGTTTCGAAAAAGAAAATAGTGGGGGTGGGGAGTGGAAACGTTTTAAGATTTTGTGTTGTGCTGAATTCGATGCTTTTGTTGGCTGCAATTTGGACATGCCTGGTTTAGATAAATCTAACCGGTGCATAAGGACAGAGACCATGACAGTGAGCACCTCCCTCTTGGCTGCTCCCACCCCGACCCTGTACATTTGGTTGCACTTGAGCAGGCCACCGACCTGGTTTCTCTTAGTGTGGGTCAGAAGGCTGGATCATACTTCAGCATGTTCCCCTCCGCTCAGATGTCAGCCACTGGATGGATGTTGGCAAACAGTGCCCAGAGAGGGGGCAGAGAGGGTCAAGCACAAAGGTGGGCCTGATCCTTGCCGTCAGGCCACCTGCTTCCCACTGGACTGCTAAGGAACGAGGGTCACGGTGTAGTAGCTTGTGGCTTTCTGGCGGTCACTGAACTGTCCCTGGATGGCCTGTGGCTCGCGTGATGCTGGGAAGATGGGATGAGGGATTGTGGGCCGCATCCAAAGTTCTTGGGCCCTGGGGATCCCACGAGGCCTCGGTACTGGCAAACGCGACATAAACACTACCAGGCGGGTCAAGCTGCCTGGTCCCCACACCCTACAAGGCGCGGCTAGAAGATCCGTCCGGCCTCCTCCGGGATCGCGCAGCGACCCCCGCGCCTTTGCGCCTCCTCGCGCTTAGTTAGCCTCGGGCGCCCTCCGGTGGTGGCAGAGCAGCAGGGCTCGGCCCCATCGAGCCCCGCCTCGCCGCTGTCATTGGTTGCTAAGCTAAGGTCTAAATGCCGAATTGGTCGGCCCTGGCGAGGGGGCGGGACTCGGAGGCCAACTATGGACGCCGAGTGGTCAACCCGGAAAGGAGGGGTGGGCATTGGGAGGAGCGTCCGGCTGCAGACCGCGCCGCCGGGATGGCGGCGCCGCAACCGTGCGCGGATGGCTCCTGCTGCTCCCGCCCCGGTGCGGTGCCCGGGGTACAGCAGACGCTGGAGGAGATGGACTTCGAGAGGGGTGAGGCGGCCGCGTGGCCGGCGGCGGGCAACCCCCAGCCCCGGGAACGTGGACCAGAGGAGGCTTCGAACCGAGTTCGGAGCTTCCGGGCCTGGTGCAGGAAGCTTGGCTTCAAAGCGTGACAGGAAAGGCCCTAGACCACCCGGTCTCGAGTGCGGACGGGTGAACTGAGGCATGGGTTTCCGAACTGGTCTGGAGACCAAGCCAGGAAGGAGGCAGCCTGCTCAGGTGACGGAGGAGCTAGGGACAGAATCTGCAGTTGTATTGCTTCCATCTGGGGAGTCAGGGGAGCTGACCCTTGCTGGACTCGGGTGTGGGGGTACGTGTTTCATCTGTGACAGTGATCTCGAAACGGGTGACTGTATCCTTCTGTGTGGAGCGCAGGGATGTAACTGTTTTGTCCCAGATTATACAGAGATCTTGCTGTCCCCTGCAATCCCCAGGCGCAGGTGGCTTGTGCGGTTAGAGCCAGGTTGTCGTCAGCGGTAGGGAGGTGCTACTGATGGTATGTGCAGTCACTCGACCGTGGCCATAGGAATGGTTTCTTCCCCTGCGCCCTTCCTCAACCTTTGCTCCTGCCATCCTTTGGGCTAGGGATCTAACAGGACTTCCCATTTCCCCACATGCCCACTTGTAGTGTCTTATCCTCTCTACCTTTGGAAAACAGCAAATGACATTATTGAGTTTCCCTTTTTGAATTCTGTTTGCTAGCCAGCCTTCCTGCACATGTCAGGCTAACTGCAGCTTTTCCATCGGCTCTCAGCTCTGTGACACCTCTTCCGAGACACCTACCCTACGCCTTACAAAGTCCTCACCTGCGGATAATGATGCCCAGTTAAGGTCTAGAAACATTTCGTGTGTCACAGCTATCCTGACATGCACAGGCCACGACAGAAAGTGACATGGCTCAGAATGTCAGCCCAGCCCCTGTTGAGAAAGAAACCTTGCCATGTTCAACGTAGGGCCCCTCCCCTCCAACCTACTCTGTTACAGTATCTCTCATTGTAGCAGTTTGGACTGACTTAGGCTGAGGCAGGAAGGCCACAAGTTCAAGGCCAGAAGGGATAGGGCTACACAGTGAGACTTTGTCTCAAAAAGATAAAAAAACAAAAAATAGTTTGGGTTATCATCTGCTGCTATTTTGTTTGCTTATTTTATTATTTATTTTCCACATGTGATAAAGATACCTGTTTTGTGAGGTGTTTTGTTTGTTTGTTTTTCTGTAAATCATTCTAGACAGATTTCTCTGTGTAGCCTTGGCTGTACTGGACAGTCTTGTAGTCCAGGCTGGCCTGGAACTCATCGAGATCCGCCTGCCTCTGCCTCCCGAGTACTGGAATTACATGTGTGCACCATCACACCCTGCTGGTTTTTAGTTTTTAATTCATTTATTTTGGCGGCTTTTGTGTGTGTGTGTGTGTGTTTTGTTTCATTCCCCCCTTTCCCCCAGGCTCTCACTATGTAGCCCTGGCTGTCTTGGAACTCATCTTGTAGATCAGGCTGGCCTCAAATTCAGAGATCCACCTGCCTTTGCCTCCCCAGTGTTGGGATTAAAGGTGTGCACCACCACTGTCCGACCCCAGTAACTACACTTAACTACTGAGCCATCTCTCTGATTACAGGTTTAATTAATTATATATATGTATCTACAATACAAATATAACATAGATATGTTATCTATTATTTGTTTTATATTTGTATATATGATGATATATGTACACACACATATGTATGTGTTTAACATGTGGACTGTTTTGCCTGCGTGCATGTATGCACCATGTATGTACCTGGTCAGAAAAGGAGGGCGGACCCTCTGAAGCTGGCGCAACAGGTTGTGAGCCACCCATGGGTGCTGGGAATCAACAGGTGCTCTAGAAGAGAAACAGGTGCTGAACCATCTCTCTAGCTCCAGTTTTTGTTGTTGTTTTGTCTTTTGAGACAGGGTCTCACTACGTAGCTCTGGCTGTCCCAGAACTCACTGTGTAGACCAGGCTGGCCCTGAATGTGCAGAGACCTACCTGCCTGTCTCAGAACTGTGAGATTAAAGGTGTGTGCTAGCATGCTCAGTTTATGATCATCTATATTTCTGTATAATTCTTATCTCTTCAACCAGTATCTTTCTAGTTTGGGGGGAGCAGAGGAAGCCCTGAGTGAACTTGTGTTGTTAAGGACCCTAGCCTCAGACCTCACATACACACACCAGGGGTCGAGGCTCAGAGGGATGGCAAATCCTTTCTCTGGACCATGTGCGAGTGTTGATAGTATGTGCAGAAAATGTCCATCATTTTTCCCTCTGGATATTCATGGCCTGAAGAGAACTTCTTCACAGAGAGGAAGATTAACTAACCCGAATCCTTGTTCAGCTGTGTATAATAACCCCGCCCCCTCGTTCAGCTGTATATAATGACCATGCTGAGCTTCCACCTGTGCCAGAGTCCCAGCTCCTCTGTGAGTCTGTGGGTCTGAGCTGTGCAAGTAGACTGATGTGACACTGGCTTGATCTAGGGTACCTCTCCATGATTCCTTTTTGACCTGTGTTGTATGTGTTCTCTTCATTTATTTCTTAACTCTTTTCCCCGTCATTTTATGCTGCATTTTTAAAATAAATTTATTAATTTTTATAAAAAGTGTTGCCAGGCGCCCAACGTGGGGCTCGAACCCACGACTCTGAGATTAAGAGTCTCATGCTCTACCGACTGAGCTAGCCGGGTGCTCTGCTTTTATGCTGCATTGAGAGTGAATTCTAAGCTCTTATTGACTGGGCTTGTGGTCTTGGTCGATCTAACTGTGGTCACCTTAGTTCAATGATTCTAGTTTTGAATTTATTTAGGGTATGTGGGGTGTCAGAGTATGGGCTGGGATGTCGGAGGACACTTGCTGGAGTCAGTTTTCTCCTTCCTCGGTGAAGGTAGTGAGGCTTGGGGGCAGGTGCTTCACCTGCTGAGCCATCTCGCTGTTCCCTGTCGGCTTTTTGTTTCTTTGTTTTGAGACAGGAATATTCTGTTCAGCTCTGGCTGTCCGGGAATTCTCTCTCTAGACCAGGCTGGCCTTGAATTCAGATCTACCTGCCTCTGCCTCTTGAGTGCTGGAATTAAAGGCGTGTGCCGCCACCACCCAGCAGAAAAAAAGAAAAGAAAAATCCCATCTTGTGGCATTGCTTAGTGTTGTATTTTAACAAAATCCCAAACATTCATTTTTACTAGTAAAGACTCAGGAGCCAGATGCTGGGGTGAAAGCCTGTTAGCTCAGAGAGGCAGAGAAAGCACCCAGCTGACCTTCCTCCTCAGTGTCCCAAAAGGAATGCCCTTTCCCATGCCATCTCAAAAAACCCCTCAAACTGAATGTCCCTTCTACTTCCTGTGTGTCTCTATCTGTCCCCCTGACTCCCTCCGACTTTGTTTTTTTCCTCTATGTTCACTCCCTGTCAATTGGTTGCTTGCTCCGCCTCTTGACCTATGGCTGATTTTTATTTAATCCTGTCTACTGTATTCAAGCAGACAGCTCTTGGGTTAAGATGTGCTAAGGCCACAGTTAGCTTTCCAGTAAAAACATAGTCTTGGGGTCCACAGTGTGTTCAAATATCCTGCAACAGCCTAGTGCTTTGATTGGCTTTGCACAGGAATCTGGTCGGCAGCCCTGAATGGAGACCTGGGCCGAGTGAAGTATTTGATCCAGAAAGCCACAGACCCTAGCCAGCCTGACTCCGCCGGCTACACAGCACTGGTGAGCTCTGCGCTGCGCTCTTCCCTTTCACTCCGGCAAAGCCCTCTGTGACTGCTCTTGGTTCCTGTTTTGTTGTCATTGTTTTC
>CM053756.1:6405086-6576338 GCA_028658305.1 Pachyuromys duprasi
AAACACAAAAACAAAAAATCAAAACATAAACATGAGCAACTCAGTGAGACCCTAGCTCAAAAAGTAAAAAAAAAAAACGGGGCGGGGGATGGGGTGGGGGGAGGGATCTAGCAATAACTCAGTGGTGGGGTGCCTGTCTGAGAGGTGGCTGCTCGTTCTTGTAATTCCAACACTTGGAAGGCAGAGGCAGGAGGATTGCCAAATTTCAGTCTGGTCTACACAGAGTTCCAGAATAGCTGAACTAGAGCTGACGCCGCCTAGTGCCCTCAGGCGTCTCAGATCTGTGTGTGAGGCGTGGGGCTTCGGAGCGGTCTGGAGGTCTGCTTAGACACCTGGGGTTCTGTTTGCGGGAGACATTTTTCAAAGCAAGTAGATCCTGGAAGGGAAGTAAGAAAGCTCAGGGCCCAGCTCAGGTATGCTTTTTGATTCAGGCCTCTCTCCACAGGCTGCAGAGAAGGGTCACGAGGACATTTGCTCCCTCCTGTTACAACACAGCCCAGCCCTGAAGGCTGTCCGGGATCGCAAAGCACGGCTAGCATGTGACCTGCTACCCTGCAACAGCGGCCTGCGGGACCTGCTGGCCAGCTGAGGCGCCACCCTCCTGTCTCCGGCTGCCCTTGAAGGGTACACTGACTAGCTCTCCACACCCCTGTCTTGCTCAGCATTATGCTGCCAGGACCTCAGCCAGAACGCGGAAGAGCCCTGTCTGGCCAGTGTGGCAGCCAATAGGGAGGCTGAACACTTGTGAGCCCGGACAGGCGAGCACAGAAGTTAGTCCATGTAGAAACCTCTATTCATTTGAAGAAAATAAAGCTTATATCTTCATGTCATCCCACAGACAAAGATAAATTTCAAAACGCAAAGTCCTAAATATAAAAATGCAACTTTGAACTATTAGAAGAAAATACGGTGTCTAACAAAAGCTGTTTTCTAGCAGAATGAGCTTGGTGCCGTCACCTGTCTGCCCTTCAGCAGCCCTGGCTGTGAGGTGAAAATGACTGCCTCAGGGCTGCTCCGGACTGACGGCGGCTGCGGAGGGCACTCTAGCGAGGGTTCAACATTACAAGCAGCCTGGGAGAGTACCCAGTGGCCCGGTAGTACAGGCCTGAAATATCAGCTGCTCAGAAGGCCACTTCCTGCCTGGGCTACAGAGGAGTTCAAGGCCAGCCTGGGCAACATAGAGCCTGTCTCAAAAGGTAAAAGGGGCTATGTAGCTCAGTGGTGGTGTCCCTGCCTGACATGCAAGAGCCCTGTGTTCAATCCCTGATACAATGGGGGGAAACTGACAGTTCTCAAAGTCTGACCGACACTGGCTCTTACTGCAGAATTTCGGTTCTAGAAGTCTGATCTGTACAAAGTGGAACTGCCAGGTGTAGCGGCACACACCTTTACCACAGTGCTCAAGGCAGGAGGATCTCTCTCCCAGCTCCAGGCCGGCCAGGGCTATAGAGACAGTCTCCAAACCCACACAATTACAGTTGCTTCTGTTTGTCTTGCTTGCTAGTGAGGCTGCATGCCTGCCTTCCATCTTCCTATCTGTGCCGGTTCACCGTGTTTTTGTTCTTGCTATGTAGTCCAGGCTAGCCTCCAACATGGAGCCATCCTCTGGCCTCAGCCTCCCAAGTGCTGGGATTGTAGGTGTGACCAGCACATCTAGCCTGCCGTGACTTATAGATCCACAGGACCATTATATTATGAATATTGAGCCTTTGCTTAGGGTGTATGCGTATATACAGAGAAACATACAGTATACTTACTACATATGTATATTAACATTTTCTTTCATGATATCGCTTGGTTGGCTTCTGGTCATGGAACACTATAGATGGCAGTTTGGCCATACCCATTTAAGTGAGCAAAGCTGCTAATTACTTCTCTGTAGCAACCTAGGCAGAGTCATCCTTGTTTACAAAGGTGTGTACTTACAGACTTATTTACAAACTCCATATGGGGGCACAAGGAGAACAAGAGATGTGGTGGAATATGCTGTGTGTTTAAAAAGAGCCCCAGGCACGTTGGCTAATGTGATCCTAGTACCCAGGAGCTTAGGCAGAATCACAAGTTTGAGGCTAGCCTGAGCTACAGTGCCAGACTGTGTTGGGGAGGGGGTAGGGGGGTGGAGGATGAGAACTGACCTACTGAGAGAAGACAAGCCGACCTGCTTCGTGGTGTGGGAATAGTGCCAACTTGTACCACAGTGTGACGCTGTTCAAATAACCAATGCTGTGTAGAAGCAAGAGGGAACATTAGGGAGATGTGCTTTTCCCTGGGTCCCTGAGGCAAGAATAATCAAACAGGTCTTTAGATTTATTTTTAAAAATAATGATTTTTTTTTAACTCAGAGGTAATACCAGTTACCTTTGTAATCTGGCAAACTAGCATTTTCCTAAACTTTTTGTCTGTTTGGATACAGGGTTTTACAGTGACCCAGATGAACGTTAAACCCTAGATCCTTCCCTCAGCCTTCTGAGTGCAAGGATGTTTGTTTGTCTGTGATAAGATCTTGCTGTGTAGTCCTGGTTTCCTGGAACTGGCTATGTAGACCAGACTGGCCTCAAACTCAAAGGATGCTCCTGCCTCTGCCTGCAGAGCTGCCTGGATTCATGGCCACCTGAGTACCGCCATGCACCACCATTCCCAGCTCTATCAAGTGTAGGACAGTAGAGAGCAGAGCTGTTCTGCCTTTGTCTGCTGCCTTTCTCAGGAGTAACCCTTCCTTCATCACCAAGGCTGTTTCTGCAAAGAAAGCATCTAACACGTAAGACCCAGCAAGCGCTCTAGTGTCTGGTCCTTTTTCAGCCCCCGTGCCCCTCCAGCTTATTTGGTTGTCTCTGTTGGTGTCACCCTCATGCTCGTCTTGTTTACTGGGTGTCTGATTCCTCTCAAAGGTCACACTGGAGTTCAGAGCACAGCAGAGCAAAAAGCATCCCTGGCTTCTGGAGAATCAGGGATCTGATTTTGTTGGCTAAAGACAGTTTGCTTCTATGGCTGGTTGTCATGGTTATTGTTACAGACCAAGACCCGGAGCCAGATCTTGGTGCTCTTGTTCTGTTGAAGGGCATGCTTCATGCCCGAAAGTATCTAAAGTGGACCTGGAAGGCTTCTTCGGCCCTATGAGAGCTGATGACAGACAGGCTGAAGCAGAACACCATGTTGGCTGTCAGCCTGCTGAGGGACAAATCTGGGAGGGAAGGACAGCCCAGAGACTAGCCAGTTGGGAAAGCTTACAAAGCCTGGTTTCATCATGCAGCCCAGGAGAATTCCCGTAGCATTAGGTCACTGTCTTCTGCTGCCCCTCCTGAGATCCCCTGTGCTGGGGTGACCCGTGCTGGGTCTTCACGGCACCTCGGGCAGCCAGCTGTCCACTGAGAGCCTGGGCTCCACCAGTGGGCTCTACCCTGGGAGGCATAAGAAATGTTTCCTGTGGGTCTGTCCCAGGCACCCCAGCCCACATGGTGGTCAAATGACTCCCTGATACATGGGTGTGGCAGGTGGAGGGTAGAGGGTGTCTGAGGAGGTTGCCGACTCAGCTCCAAACAGCTCCTTTTTCTGCCCTCAGTGGGACACATTCCCAGACCTGTATTTTGGTTAGTGTGACAGGGCCCCAGAGTCATCTGGCCTGGGCACAAGCTCTGTCCTTCCCCACCCCCAAGAGAGAGCTCTCCCATAAAAGGGCTGAGCTCTCTGCTTGCTTCGCTGGGCGTGTGGAGAGCAAGGGGGGGACCATGGACTTCATCAGCATTCAGCAGTTGGTAAGGATGTGAGGCCAAGGGTGGTTGACTGGTGAGGAGTCAGCACAAGTTGTAGGTACCCAGACCATCCGGCCAGAGTAGCGAAGACTGGTTGAGGGAAGCCAGCTGTTTTCTGGCATCTGAGGGTCAAATTGATGAGCAAGACAGCATGGTTCTTTCTCCTGTGAGGGGGTGTCAGGAGAAGGAAGACAAATGGGGAAGAAGCTGGGTGATGGTAGATGGGAAAATCCTTATTTTTATTTATTTCTTTTTGCTTGTTTTTGGTGAGTATGATACTGGAGGGGGGGTCCATCTTGGGGCTTCACACATGCTAGGTTAGCACTCTATCACAGAGCTGCACTCTCAAGCTCGTAGGTTTATCTTTGGATGGTGAAAAGGAAATGGGAAATGGTGAGTTACATTAGAAGCTAAGTATTTAAGGAATTACATGGCTATACCTATGCTGTGTGACTCCTTCAGGTCAAGCACAGGACAGTCTGGGTGGAACTCTTTGGAGGGTCTGGCCACTTTCCGGGTATTTTTGGATTCCAAGCAGTGAGAGAACCAGGCATCAGTGTAACTACCTGATGTAGCTGACGTGGCTCATGAAGGGCATGAGGCACATCGGCAGCACAGCAGCCCCAGCTGCCTTCTCTTGCGAATACATGGCAAAGCCAGGTCCAGAAGGCATTGGGACCTGCCTACAGGCTGCCCTACAAGGGAAGACCCAGCCATCTGGCTAGAAGCCCCAGATTTCTGTCCCTCTCTCCCAGCATTCTCTCCCCAAATCGGCACCTTCCTCCAGCTCCCTGGATGGTTGCTAAGGGGATGGGTAGGCTGTAGGGGATAATCATTGAGCCCATTTTACAGAGGCAGATACAGTTTCTCTAAGACCCAAGGACTAAAAGCAGGGATTTGGAATTTGACCCAGGAGCGTCTTTTCTCTAAGCTTGGGTCAGGTGGCAGCGTGGCATAGCTTCACAGGAATCCGGGGTAGACGCCCAGGGTGGAAGCCAAGGCGTCACCTGGCATGAACCCATCGGTATAAATAGAACTCACCTCCCTCAACTCTGTGATCTGCTGACAGCCACAGGCAGTCCTTCCCCTGGGCCTTGGCCATCGCCACAGTTGGCAAACACTGCAGTTGTTGGATATGTGTGTACGAACATTGCCGCCCACCAGGAAAAGGAAGAGTCAGACTGACTCCCAGGGTCACAGCTGGCCTTTGCACAACTGTGCCACACAACTGACTCCCTAGCATCCCTCCAACTGTTCGAGCCCTAATCTGCTCTGCGTGTCCTTCAGGTAAGTAGAGAAAGAGTTGACAGGAAAGTGTTGGAGTTTGGACATGGAGTTCCTGATCCTGGAGGCTGGCCTAGTAGCTGGAGGCTGGGACCCCAAGAGGCTGTGGCCCGGGAGAAACTGAAGTTGGAGGAAGAGAAGAAGAAGAAAGTGAGTGGTCTTGGAATGGAGCCGGAGCACTGGGACTATCTGAGTAATGAGGGCCTAGAGCCCATGGCCATTGTTAGCCAGCCAGAGGGTGGTGGGATGCGTCTTCAAAGCAGGGTTACTTGAGCCAGCAGCCTGTCCGGAGAACACTACCCTGTGGCTGATGTCTGCCTTGGGCATGTCTTCTGCCCTAGATGGAAAGATTTAACAGCTCCAGACTGACTCTGGACAATCTGACAGACTTGGAAAACTTGGTACAAAGACGAAGGGAAAAACGACTGAGACATAAAGTCCCCCCCAGGGAACCTGAGCCTGTGGTTGAGGTGAGAGGTTAAAAGTTGCTGTCCAGAGCACAGAGGGGGGCTGCAGCTGCAGTGCGCACATGGGGAGCTGAGTGGAAAGTGTCCCAGACTCTCCTGTTCCGTCCATAGCACTGTATTAGCTGCTTAGCTTCTTGCAACGAGATACCTGGCAACTTGAGGGTCTATCTTGGCTCACTGTTCCAGAGTTCGCTGCTGTGGGGAAGGCATGAAAGCAGGAGCTCGAGGGAGCTGCCACAATCGGCCATAGGCAGGAAGGGAGAAACGCTTACACCACTTATCTGATTGTGCCAGTGTCTACCTGTATGTATGTGCACTGTGTGCATGCCTGGTGGGCAGAGGTCAGCAGAAAGCAACATACGCTCTGTGCAGGCAGCTGGGAAGCATCACGTGGGTGCCAGGAATTGAACCTAGATTTCCTGCAGGAGCAAATGCTCTTAACTTGCTGAGGGACCCCTCCCACCCTAGCGCTTTCTTGAGCTTGCCTTCTCCCTTTTTCATTTTCGGGTGGCTTGTATCAGCTGGCCTAATCTAGATATCTCTCACTGATGTGTCCGACGGCTTGTGTCCTTCATGATTCTAGAGCCTGCCAAGTTAACAGAACTGACCAGTACAGGTAGCCAGCTGAACAAAGTGCTAGCCAGTGAGGACTCAGCCACTCTGACGGGTCCTTCCAGTTTGCTCAGGAGCTAGCCCCGCTGTCAGCAGTTTTAGCATCCACTGGCCCACCCGGCTTCCTGGAGCTGCTGCACTAGTGGCCCCTGGCCTGTAGCTATATCACCCATCTCTCTCTCTCTCTCTTTTTTTTAACTTTATGCACATTGCTGCTTTACCTGCATGTATGTGTAAGGCTATCAGAGCTTGAAGCTACAGTTGTCAACTGCCACGTGGGTACTGGGAATTGAACCCGGGTCCTCTGGAAGAGCAGTCAGTGCTCTTAACCACTAAGCCATCTCTCTAGCCCCCATCTCTACCTTTTGCTCATTTTCTGTGTGCCGGCCTGTTTCCAACGTCCTTGACATAGGGACATCAGTCATGCAGGAAAGGTGTCTATCCGACTCTAACATAGTTACAAATGCAGCAATGACCACATTTCAAAAAGGTCACATTCTGAGGATTAAGACTTAGACTATGGACCAGGGCACGGGAACAATCAGGGCATCACACTCACTTCCCATTCTGACTCTTCCACAACAGTCATCAAACAGGCCGAGTGTGCTGGGCTACACTGGTGACAGCAGTGACCGGTGGCTCCCGTCTTGGGGACTGACTTGGCTCTGTCTTGTTCTGCTCACGCAGCCACAGCCCCAGGTCCCACTGGAACCTGTGGACCTGGAAACGTTCCTGAAGGCAGCAGCTGAGAATCAGGAGGCCCTGATCGACAAGTTCCTGACAGATGGAGGGGACCCCAATGCCCACGACAAGGTAGGCCTCACCTGGGACACTGGGTAACACCAGTGACCTGTGGAAGGGTGGGAAGGTGTGCAGAGGGGGTTGGGCAGGTGGTTCTCGGGAGTAGTTCTGCTCTCTTGGCCTAGTTTTCTGCTTCTGCTCCTAGCTCCACCGCACAGCCTTGCACTGGGCCTGTCTCAAGGGCCACGGACAGCTGGTGAACAAGCTGCTGGCTGCAGGGGCCGCTGTAGAAGCTCGAGACTTGGTAAGAAGCAAGGATGGCCCTAGCAGTGAAGGTGGTAGCTCACCTGCCCTGCAACCCCGTGGGTCAGTGCACCCTGACACCTTGTGTTGCAGCTGGGAAGGACGCCTGTGTTCTGGGCCTGCCGGGGAGGACACCTGGACATCCTCAAACAGCTGCTTAACCGGGGAGCGCAGGTCAATGCACAGGACAAGGTGAGGGACAGGTGCCTGCTTTGGGTGGTAGCATACAGGGTTAGCCGCTCACCCTGTAAGAAGGCACAGCCCCTCTGGGTCGGGTGGCAATGGCCAGCCCAGGTCCAGCACCAAACCCCATTTATCCCTAGATCTGGAGCACCCCTCTGCACGTGGCAGTGCGCACGGGCCACTCTGACTGCCTGGAGCACCTCATTGAGTGTGGCGCCTACATCAATGCACAGGATAAGGTGGGTGTTTGTGACTGAGCAGCCTGAGGCACACCAGAGATCATCCATGTGTCACTGGCATATTCCTGCAGTGGGTGCATAGCGGTGACCCGCTGCTCTCTCTGCAGGAAGGGGACACAGCGCTCCATGAGGCTGTGCGCTATGGGCACCACAAAGCGACAAAGCTGCTGCTGCTCTATGGAGCCAAGCTGGGCATGAAGAATGTGGTGAGTGCCAGCGAGACAAGGCCCAACACCTGAGCTGAGGAGTGCCCAGCACTTGGGGAGTAGCTAGGAGGGGGAGACTGACTTGGTATCCTTGTTCACAGGCCTCGCTGACACCAGTACAGCTGGCACGAGACTGGCAGCGGGGTATCCGGGAAGCACTACAGGCCCACGTGGGGCACGCCCGCACCCGGTGCTGACGGAGACCCTTAAATCACTCCTAGCCACCATTCCACGCCCACCTCCACCCCTAAGCGGTTCTCTGCCCCGGCCCCAGTTTCTCTCTGGCTCTGCCTCCCTGGCCCTCAGGCAGCAGGTAGAGCAGGCCTCCTGGGTTTCAGTGAGGAAGACTGTTCCCTGCCAGGGCTGGAGCAGAGGACCACAGGATAACAGGAAACAAAGTGGGTCCAGACGAGGGCCGAGGCCAGGGCAGGAAGTAAGCAGACCAGCACTCTCTCAGCAGGGTCAGGGCCTCTGGCTATCAATACCTAGTCCAGGAGACTGGCCTTGGCCTGTTCTGTAGAGTCAGCTGTGGCCAACAGCTGCATCCAGGATATGAGACAGGAAACAGCAGGCTACCTGCGCGCCAGGCACTGGTGTACCGCACTGCTGTCCTCTGGGCAGCGTTCCTCCGGGGACTTCATTCCTATCGGTAGCAACCCTGATAGTGTCTGGAGGAGTTCTAGCCATCTCTAGTCTCCAGAGCTCTGAAGGGGGGGTTCTGCAGGCTGAGGGGCATGGCAAAAGGACTGAGGCCCCGCAGAAGTCAGCACCTACCAGGTTGCCCCAGAGGCTGGAGACTGAGAGCTGGAACTAGCTGTATACTCTGGGGAAGCGCTACCCAAAGGCTTCAGGCAGCCTCGCTCGCCACTGTAAGTGAGGGTAGAGTGCCAGGTGCTGGGGACCGCTCGTGGCCCACCCAACTCTTGGGGCGGTGGCCCGCAACCCTAGCTCACCCTGAGGCACTGGACTTAGCTTACCCTGGTACTGAAGGAAGCACCTAGGCGAGTGCATGCCCTGTGCGCTGAAGAGCTCTGTACCTTGCTATGGGGTGATGACTGTAGGACCCGTACCTCTCCAGGCCCCTGTGCCAAGTGCTGGTATAATGAGCCTTCACAGGGCTCCCTTTCCCTTCCAGCTGTTTCCAGCTTCACTCGTGTAGACCTGTACTACTGGCAGGGCTGGCTCCTTAGACGCCAGGAAGTGGAGGCCATGGGCTGAGCAAAGGGCTAAAAGCTGGAGGCTTCGCCTCCCGTGCATGGCCCTGAGCTGACAGCCATTCTGCAGCAGTTACTTTCAGTCTACTCTTGGCAGCCTCTCTGGCCATCATTAGGAAGAACCTGACTCGTGCTCCCTCCTAGGGGCACATACCTTTCCACAGGCAAGCCGTGCCCTGTCGTGCTAGCCGGTGTGCATCTCAATGCTGGCGCGTGGGCAACACAGACATTCAAGACTACTCGCTATGACGACGACTCCTCAGAAATGAGGGCATTTAATTGACACACAAAGCCACCTTTTTCTACAGATTAGTGTTTTCTCATTAAACTGATTATCCATCATAGCCTTGTCGTATGGGGACTGGGAAGAGGCAGCATATTGGGTTACCTGGCAGAAACCAACCCACCTTGTCAGCAACAGCACCAGCTGACAGCAACATGTCAGCAAGTGCCGGCACGTGGCTCATGTTCAGGATTATCGATGGACAAGTTCAGAAGGTGAGAGTTCTCAACTTCAGCTGTTCTTAGAATCACCACTTTTTCAAAGCCCTGATGCCTGCTGGCTGTGGAGGCACACAGCTTTAATCCCGCTGTTTGGAGACAGGTCTGCCTCTGAGCCAAGGCCAGCCTCATCAACACAGTGATTGAGTTACAGACCGGCAGGGCTATAGTGAGACTTTTCTCAAGAGTCCTATTGTTATTAGGCCAGAAGCCCTGAACGTGGGATCCAAGTATTAGTTGAGGACATGGTTATCTAATGCATACTAGCAAACTATGAGGAATTCTAAGTGAGTGGTGGGTGGGAAATAACCTACCTTAATAGTCCAAGAAGACTTCAGGATACATATAAATATAAATCTCTTTCTCCCTAATGCCAGTGAATATGTGGATTAAAAAAACAGTCCTATTATAGCTGTTTAAACCTAAGATTGTAATATGCTAAGGTCTACAAGTGGATTGGAAGGCACAGCACGTAAAGATGTCTGCTCTTTCTAAGCTGACAACATACAGGGTTAACAGTCCCTACCCAAATCCAAGCAAGAGGTAGACAAGTGTATTCTAAGCTTTGTAAACAAAATGTATATCCCAAATAATTCTGAGTCATATGTGGCAGCTACTGCCATCAAATCCCAGCATTTGGTGGTGGTGGTGGGGGGTGTGGTTCAGGATTGCTTTGCGTTCTGGTCTAGGTTGAATGCAGTGTGAGACTTTTATATATATTTTTAAAAAATGTTGACCAACTGGGCTGGCATATATCGGTAAGGCAGAAAGCTGAAGCAGGAGGATCACAGAGTTTAATTAAAGCTAAACCAAAGGCACCGTGAAGTCAGCTTGGCTCACAGACTGGCACACACCCCTTGTTTTGAGACAGGACTTGCCCTGGAACTCACTCTATAAACCAGGCTGGGCTTGAACCGAAAATACCCGCCTGCCTCTGAGCATTAGGATCAAAGGCGTGCGCTACCACAGCCAGCCTGGAACCCTATTTTAAGAGAAAATAGAGGGGGATGGGGGAGATTTTAAAAAGTGGGTCCAACTTCAGGGATCAAGAGTGTAGTGGATAGAAACTAATGTGATAGAGTTGACAACTCAAAAACAGTACTACACAAATATGCCCAAATGACTTTACAATAGAGGGAACAATGCCTTTTCGACAAATGGACACCCTTAGGCTAAATTGGAAGGAGGGGGTGTCCCCAGAGACAGCAGGATTATGAGTTTAATGCCTGAGGCCAGGTTTAAAAAAAAATCAAACAAAAACCAAACAAATAAACCCAAACACCAATAACAAGAAAACCAGCTGTGGGGCTAGAGAGAGGGCTCCGCAGTGAAGGGCACCAGCAGGGACCGCGCTCGCAAACGACCTGAGTTTGAGTCTCTGCACCCACATGGTGAATCACAAGTTAGCTCCAGTTTCAGGGATGAGTGATGTCATCTGGCCTCTGTAGGCGCTAAGTGTGCACATGATGCACAGACATGCTTGCAGGCAAAACATGCACATAATTTTAAAACGGCTATGACCCAAGCCTTATTTACAGAAACATTAACACAAAATGGAATCACAAGCATACATGTAAAACAAGCTATTTCAAACTATTAGTGAGGGGCTGGAAAGATAGCACAGTGGATAAGAACACTGGCTGCTCTTCCAAAGGATCCAGGTTCAAATCCCAGCAACCACATGGCAGCTCACAAATTTCCATAACTGTAGATCAAGGGGATCTGACACCTTCCCACAGACATACATGGAAGCAGAACATCAATGTGAAAAATAATAAACTATTAGGGGGGAAAAGGCGAGATCTATATCATCACAATTAGAAACCCTCAGGAGAGTCAGGACTACACAGAGAAACTGTCTTGAAAAACCAAAACCAATGAACCGACCAAACGAAGAGATGCTTTGTTCTGTAAAGACCCTGCAAGAACCCGGCCACACTGCTAATACTGTTACTAAGAAAACGTGAGATGGGAGCTCAAAGGAGCCTGTGGCTGCCTGGTCCTCTGGGCCTGTACGTTACAAGGAATGAGTACATAGCTTGGCCTCTTCACCTCATGGTCATCTGGAGCAAAGAAGAGGCCAAGGCCCCAGCAGCCCCTTTGAGGGCATGCCCCAAAGAGCAGCCTGTCTTCAGTACACGGGCCTTAGGGGCACAATTCAGATCTAGACTACAGCATTACACAGATTAAAATAAAATCTTGGCAAAACTCCAAAGCAGAATTTTAGACTCTGAATATTTGAAGAGTTCTCAAACAGGAAAAAAGGGGGGGGGCGGGAGTGAATAAATGACTTGAAAAGAACACAGGCATGTCACCAAAGTGAAAACACGAGCAGGCACGTATTGATCATGGAAACGCACCTGAGAGGCACAGTGAAGTACTGCTGGTCATCCACATGGCCACTGGAGGGTTTGGGAAACTGGATCATTCCAAATGGCTGGGCACATTCTTCTTGGGAGGTAAACATCCTGGCACTCCCCCAGGGCAAACACCAATCTTTACGAGGAATCTGTATATGAATGTTCATAGCAGCTTTATTTGGAAAAGGCCAAAAAGTGGAAACACCCCAGATGTCCTATGACAGGACAATGAGTACACCATGGGATACAATACCACTCAGCGAGGAGGAGGAGCAAACCACGACACAACCACCTGGATCCGTCTCCAGAGAACTATGCAGAGTGAGAAAGTCAGTCCCAGAAGGCCACGTAATGCACGGCCCCTCAAACAACAGTCTCGAAATGACAGAATAACAGAGATCAGGAACAGCGCAGTGGGTGCTAGGGCTTAGGACAGCACGGTGACTCTGGCAGTCCAGGGGAGCCCAGCAGTGACAGGGTGTGGGTTAGCCTTTGGTACAGCTACTCAGGTCTACCTAGGTGGCAGGCTCCACAGCTCTGCACACTGCAGTGGATGAGACAGAGCTGCTGAGGAAAACCAGATCTCTGGATCTGTGCAGCTTCCTATGACTTGGCAATTACTGTGAACTATAGTTAGGTAAAAAGGAAAACCAACAGCTCTAAGTATATTCTAGCACCCTACCTGATATCCTGCAACAGAAAAGGGTATTACTGGGCAGCGGGAGGGCGGGGGGGGGGGAGAGTAATATTCAAGTCAGACCCCCAGGTAAGAGTGCTGTACTCATGCTAACGTTTTAGTTTTGATAAATGTGACAAGGTTATTTAACATGTTAACATCAGGGCTCTTCTATGAATTTAAACTATTTCAAGACCACAAAACCTTGATGTTCAAGGTGAGACCAGGTAGCCAATGTTCTAATTTGCCAGGTGATTCTGGGGTGCAGCCAAAATTCGGAATCTTGTTCTGGAGACAGATGATTTTTGATGTATTTGCTTCCAACCTTGGTTTGTTCTTAGAGCATATTCCTTTAGAATTTTCTCAGCAAGCATACCATTGTTCTCTTGGCCTGCAAGACTCACCAGGACCCACATTCTTTTGAGGGGGATTCCAGAAACCCTCCCTTCCCACCCCAATGTATGGTCCCAGAACTGAAATTGGGGAAGGAAAATGTAGGTAAACTGGAGAAAAAGGCAATGCCTTCCTATCCCTTTATCACTGGAACAGAAAAGCACATGGACTCTGAAATATTTCAGAGATGCAAGAAAACCTTCACTTCTCAGGTGACAAGGAGGTACAAGGCTCACAACCAATGCTCACTGACTGCTGCTCTCACAGCTGCACATGCCCTGCGGGCTACGACCAAAGGACAAGGCAGGTATAACAGGCGTCATCCTCTCCTGGGTCAGTCAACATTGACCTTTTAGCCTTCCACACCTGACCTCAAACAGAAATTGACACTACTGTTGGTGGCACTGTGCGCGGGTGGGGGGGAATGCAAGCTGACCCCTGGGCCAGCTTCCTGTGTCACCAGGCCAGTCTGCCCTTGACTTCAGGAGTCAGAGGAGCTTCCTCCACAGGAGGGAGCAGAGCCAGAACACAGATCTATTGGCACATGGAAAAACAGGGAACATGAATCAAAATATGGCATTGTAAGGGAAGCCAGAAAATACATGTCAGGGCCATAGATTTGAACATCTCCATCAAAACCCAGCTCTCTTGGTTTGCTCAGAAAGTGATGCCAGCAACGGAGGGTTGGCCAATCAAAAGCAAAGTGAGCACACGCCAAGGCCATGTAAAGGCTGATTGTGCACCCACATGGCACCTGGCTCAGGGAGGTATGAACACTCTGTGCTGTTACAGCCTCCGGGAGGAGCTGGGCCCTTAGGGCTAGAGATGATGCTGTTTCTTTCGTTCCCCCAGAAACAGGCTTCTGGAGGGTTGCCCTGCCAACCCCATCTCCTAAGGGAAGGCAGAGCCAACTGGAGGTTCCGGCACTAAGGAGGCCCGGGACCTACTGCGTAGAAGGGCCATCTAAAACGTGGCCAGGATAGGTGGGGACCGACTGGCATAAAGTTCCTGCTTGGTTCTCCCCACATCCCCACACGCTTGTCCATTTTCAGCTCGGGGCTGCATGGCAAGCAGTTACACTCCTGGGTTCCGCCCAGGGCTCGCCTCCACTGGGATGCCGGGGCTGCTGCTGCTGGACCCTAAGAAGAAGGGGAAAAGAAATGGCATTCATACCGGTCAAAGAAGCAGGCTTTGCAAAACCAAGAACGGAACCTTTGGGAGAAGGAACAGCAGCTTGGACAGATGGGCCTCAGGACACCTAAGGACCCAACAGCTAGGAACACGGTCAACAGGCTTCAAGAGAAAAAAACCCACTCCAAGGACAGACACCACCCACGAGGGACAAAGGAGGGCTATGGACTTTTTTGTTACTGGTTTGTTTCCCTTCTGTGGGGCAGCAGGGGTTGAGACAAGGTCTTAAGCAGCCCAGGCTGACCTTGAACCCCAGATCCTCCTGTCTCCACCACCTAAGAACTGGAATTAGAGGTGTGCCGCCACAGCTGGCTTTCAAACTTAACTTTATTTCCAATTTTTAAAGTAAGTCTGCTTTTCTTACATTGATTTTTGTGTGTACGTATGTACATGTGAGGACATGCATGTGTCATATGTGTATGGAGGTCAGAGGACACTCTGTGACAGTTTTTATCTTCTAAGGCCTCAGGGATTGAACTTGGGTCATTAGGCTTGGTGGCATGTATCTTTACCCACAAAGCCATGTTGCCAGCCCTTATTTTGTTGAGAAAGTCTTGCTGGCTGGCCAGCGCAGATGACCTCAAACTCAAGGCAGTGTGGAGTGCAGAGATCATAGGTGCCATGTACCTGGGGTGCTACATATTTTTAACTTCAGTGGGCTTAGGCAGCAGGGCTGGGCAAAAACACCCTTCTCTGGATGACCAAGAGCCCTGTGATAAAAGGACTAATCAGGTGTCTCATGATCCCTTGTCTTCTAGAAAAGTCAATACTAGAAAAGTAAAATACCGTATCTCTCCCAACTGCCCCCACCAAGAGAAATGCACCCCAGCTTGGGAAACTGTCTGCAGTGCCTGCCAACAGCTAAAGGGTGGGGAAAGTAAAGCCAAGGAGAAAGAAGAGGGAGATATTTACCTTGGTGTTCTCTTAAAACAAAAAATGCTCACTAGTCCACAGTCACTTATCAACTGCAGTTTCCAAATGTGCCAAAGAGGGAAAGGTCTACTGGGAAGGCTGAAGAGAGAGGGCAGAGAGAAGAAAGAAGAGGAAACATGCTATTGAGTGGCAGTGACAAGCTGCAGCTCCATACCACGCAGAAGGCTGGGCAGGGCTCTGTGCCACACAGGTGTTGCTGGGACCACAGGGAAGTCCCCAGACCCAGGGCTTCAGGGGTGAGGAGTCCCAGAAACACATTAAGCAGAGGCCTTAGCATTTGAACAGGAGGCTAGGGAACAGGAGTTTAGGTTTTGCAGGTAACCTGTTGTCACAATTACTCAGCAGCACCTTTCCCACTCAGAGGCAGCCAGATACAACCCAAATAAATGGGTGGGCTCTAATAAAACCTTATTTATAAACTCAGGCAGCTGGCAAAAATCAGGCTCCTACACCACTGTTTGTCTAGACCTGGTGTAGGCAATTTAAAACTCTTGTACCTTCCAAACATTTCCACAAAGTGACTTTTCTGCCAGGGATTTAGTGTCCAAGTCTGCATCTCTGTACTGCTTTAACTGTGCTCCCCCAAAGCCAGTATTGTGCAGTAACATGATACTCTTCAGGGACAGGGACAAACACACGAAGACCCCAGAGCTGGGCAAACCTCAACAGTGCAAGCATGAGGGCATAGGTGAAAATTGCCAACATTATGTTGGCAAACAGGGTGGATAAACTATTACAAAGAGGAAATAACCCACAAGCCACTATAAGTTACTCTTTTATAGGAAAACCCAAAGAGCAGGCAAAACAAAACAAACAAAACCTGTAGAGATTAGAGGTCAGAGGTACAGTTCAAATGGTAGAGTGCTTGCCTAGTATGTGCAAGGGTTTAAGTCCATCCCCCCAGCACTTAGAAAGAAAGGCAGGAAAAGGAGGAGGAGGGAGCAAATGGGAGGGAAGGACAGAAGGGGAGGGCAGGAAGAAGAGAAAAATCCAGCCTGTGCAGTCTGAGTAGTGGATGGAGCAAGAACACATTCAGGTTTTAAAAACAAGTCTTGATAAAGCTAGCGTGTGACACGGTGAAAAATGCCATTCTGACGCTGACATTGCTTTAGAACGATGGTGAGCCGTACCTACAGCCAGGACTCACAGGCGGGCCCCCTCCCCCTAGTAATACAGAGCCAGAGCCACAGGAGCTCAGCCTTCTGTGGCTCAAGGTCAAGGGTCTCTGTCATTTGCACCTGTGTGTCAGACCTTTTGATTCAGAAAGCAATTTCTACTGTGAAAACATGTTCATGATCTCCAGTGTGAGTCTAAGTGACCACAGCTCTAAGTTCCCAGGAGGCTCTGGGAACCCTAATCCTCATCTATTGACAAGCCCAGCAATCTCCACCTCTCGGGATGATGGGCAGCTCTGCCAGTGAAGACAGGGTCAGCTCTAAACATTGCTTGCCCAGTGAGAACTTGGCTCCCTCGGGTGGCAGAAGAGAGCATGAGACAGGCAGCAGGCTGCATGCCTCCTAGAGCTACTTCCTAAGCTCACTCAGCTTGGCAATCCTAAGCTTTATCCAAGGGCCAATCAACTCAAGAAACAACAGAAAACCCCTGGCCTTTCACCACCTTTCAACATGCGCTGACCCCGCCCCACATGTGCTCCTACAAGCTGGGGCCAAGGATGAGCCAAACCTGATTCTCCAGGTGACCTAACCCCGATCTTAGGTGGCCTGAGTGTTTCCAAACTGAACATCTTTTAAGCCACCCCTAAGAGTCCTCACTGTGAGAAAAGGCTCACTATGCTCCAATTTTGAGTCCCAACTATCTGCAATTCTGTACAGTCCAAGTCACTACAAATAGCAAGAAGGGCAGGACGGGCGGAGAAACAGGGAGGCAAGACAGGACAAGCAGAGTGGAAGTGGGGTTCCACCTGACCGGTGGCACTTACCTGCTGTCTCAGCCGACTTGTCACCAAGCAGCCTGGTTTGGCTGTCTGGTATGGCCTGGAGCCCAGCATTTTCTGGGGATGGAGGCAAGCTCTGGGCTCGGGTAGCCAGGAGTGCATTAAGGTACTGCAGCCGTGTGACCTAGGGGATAAGAAAACAGAGAAATGACCCGGCCAGTACAATCTGTGACACAGACCATAGAGCTTCCACCTCTGGCCTGCACTAGACAGGCAGGACTTCAAACCAGTGAGGGCAAAAATCCTTTGAGCAAAGTGGTTTTGGTTTTTGGCCAAGTGTTAAGATCCCTAATGGAGAGATCAGGCATTAAGGCCTCCAGGCTGGCCCAGACCCCAGCAGTCCAGGGAGAGCAGGTGGTCCTGTCACTCGGGATGTGAGCATGTCTTCTTGTGCTCCATCCTCTCACTACAACTGGTCTAACCCCCTTGGGAACACAAAGCCAGTTAAAGCCGCACCAACATGCTGCCCAGACAGTCACCTTAATGAGCTGTAGGTCAGAAAGGGCCCGCACGGTGTAGTCGGGACAGTACGTGGAGGAGCGGGTGCTATCAGCCGGCTCAGGATGCAGGTCATGGCGGATGAGCTGGCGTGAAGACACTGGGGACTGGTGAGCTTTGGAGAAATAACGAGAGACGAGGGAAGCCAATGGGACAACAGTACAGCCTCTAGTGCCTACCCCTCAAGTCACCTTTGAGAGGGGGCGGACAGCAACACAGAAGGCGAGAAAGCCACCTTGGGACATTTGCAGGGACGGACTGGGCCACCAAGCTAAACAAGGCAGAAATGCTGCTCTGCCCTCTACACAGCCTGGAGACAGGAAGCTCGCAGGAGGACGGAGACCTCAGGGGCAGCCCTGCTGGCCACAACCACAACCCTCAACTCCAAAGGGACCACCACTCACCTGAAGATGGAGCTGTCAGGGCAGACACTCCATAGTATGTGAAGGCCCCGTTCTCAAACTTCAGGCCCTCTTTCCCAATTTCCACCTCGACCCTGCCCTGGGAAGAAGACAGAGGCAGACAGGTCATCTCTCCTGCCGTAAGAGAATACAGAAGACACCACAGGCCCCAGTTGTTTAAGGGTGTATGTCGGCTCTCTCTTCCCAGGCCTGAGAACATGAGCGGCTTCAGGCCTGTGCAGCCACGGTTACCTGCAGGATGAGAATGAAGTAGTCTACCGGCTGGCTGCGCTGGTACAAGTAATGGTGTGCGGCCAGGCGGTTGTTCTCGTCAAACTTCACCTCCTGGTTGACACTGGGATGTTTCAGCAGGTGCAGCAAGACTTTCTCGGAGATTCGCAATGGGCTGAACACATCCACCTCTGCCCCACGGTGGGAGAAAGGGACAGTGTCCACTGGGGCCCACATGGCCTGTCATCACACCTGCCTCCTGGGCTCTCCCAGTGGTCCCTGGGCTGCGGCAGTCCACACAAGAGAGCCAAGCAGGGCTACACATGGGCCAGATGAGCTTCCCAGAGCACGCCTTACCAGGAGACACTAGCGAGCTCTGCAGAGGAAGCAGATGCTCTTCGAGAGCCTCCAGCTCACTAGGAGCCAAGCTGGTGTCTGGCCTGGGTGGTTTCTTGACCCTCTGGGTGGTGAGACCAGGGGCAAGGACCACCCTTCACCCTCACCTCGGGAAAGGAAGCGCTGGGTGGCCAGGAGCAGCTGAGGCGAGATTTTTACTTTATATTCATCATCAGACACCTTGAATAAGGAGAATTCCTCCTTCCGCTTGAGAGGGGTGCTCAGGGCAACGGTCTTCTTTCTCACCTTGGTGTCTGCTGGGGTAGTGAACAGATGGCACAGGTAGATATCAGCATCCAGAAAAGGAATATGCACAAAGCAAATGGTGCTGCTGCGCCCACTCCTCCTTCCCAAGGTCCCGGGATTTCAGGGGAGGGATCAGCAGAGCCCCAAGGAAACACTCTTGGCCTTGCTTCACTGTTTCTCAGTGAAAACACTGAGCTGCCATATCCACCATACAATAACCATGGTGCCCGGGACAGAGGAGGCCACAGCTCACATTCCAGCCATGCCCAGAGGAAGCCTACCTCTCCTGCTTAAGGAGAGAATGTGGAGGCCCTTCACCTACAGCAAATGGTAGCAATCACCCTGGTGACCCTGCATCGGTCCAGGGACAGACTGGGCAGTGCAGAGTCCCAAGCAGCCATGTGAAGCCCCAGCCATCAAAGGTCCCTCAACCACCATCGTGGTAAAGACTCTTTTGGGGTTTCTGTTTGTCTGTTTTGAAACAAGGTTCTCTGTACCCTTGATTGGGGACTCAAATCCACCTGCCTCTGTCTTGCTGGGATTAAAGGCGTGTGGATTTAAAACAAAACAAAACCCCCATGTGGCACAGATGACCAAACTCAACCCATTCAAGCTGGGCAAATACCCCTCTACTGAGCTTCAGATCTGGTTCAGAGAATGTGTGAAGGTACCATGCTTAAGAGAATGTGGCTGCAAAAGCAGAAGGCAGGTGCTGGCCTGGCAAGGGCAGAGAAGTCTTTCAGTGATGGAAGGCTGCTTACAGAGCCTTCTGCTCACACTTGGGTCACAGAAGCCAACAACAGGATGGTCTGCATGGCTTGTATGGAGGGGCAACATTGGCCCATACCAGAGCAGGCATGGAGCTCTAGCCAGTTTCCATCATCAGTAACACCGCTGGCCTGTGACAAAGACAGCCCTCAGGCTGCTGGAAGGGCTCTGGGTCGGAGAAAGAATAGTAGTCAAACTCACGGTAGTCTTCAGATTCATCCAGGATCTCCGACCTGATGATCTCCTCAATGACGTCCTCCAGGGTGACCAGGCCCAGCACCTCATAGAAGGGGTCACCCTCACCTTCATTGTTCACCCTCTGCACAATGGCCAGGTGGGACTTCCCTGCAGAAGGAGACACTATTTGCAGCCTGCAGGTACCCCTTAGGTTTCCTTGCAAAGAAGATGCTAGAACTGGCTACACCATACCCTTTCCTCCCTCCACTAGCGACTGCACACTAGGGCCTCATACCTGCCACAGAAGAACCCTACCCTGCCCTGAGCTAGATCTTCAGCCCTCTTCTTACTTTTTCTTTCAAGATAAGGTCTCATTCTACAGCCCAACCCTTCTACACTGCAATCCTGCAATCCTCTGACTTTAGCCTCCTGTGCACCAGGATCACAAGTCTTTGACCCCAGATCTAGCTCGTTCTTCACATTCCTTTTTGTTTCATTTCTTAGACAATGCTTCTCTGTGTAGCCCTGGATGTCCTGGCAACAGCTCTATAGACCAGGCTAGCCTCAAACTCCAAGATCTGCCTACTCCTGCTTCCTGAGTGCTGGATTAAAGCATGTGCCACCACTGCCTGGCTCTTTCTTTACATTCTCTATGCTCTACTGTACATAAGGACATCAGAGCACAGTGGTACCCACTGAGAAACACTTCTACTGTTTTGTTTTGGGGTTTTTTTGGTTGTTGCTGCTATTTTTTGGTTGTTTTTGTTTTTGAGACAGGGTTTCTCTATGTAGCTCTGGCTGTCCTGGAATTCACTGTATAGACCAGACTGGACTTGAACTCACAGAGATTCACTTGCCTCTGCCTCCTGAGTGCTGGGAATAAAGGTGTGAGGCACTACCACCACCCAACCCTGTGCTGGGTTTTAACTCAGGGTCTAGACAACTCTGAACTGTGAATGTGCTAATAGTCCCCCCGATAAGACAACCTAGGTTGAGGGTGGGGCACAGGGCAAGGGGCACATTTAGCCCAACTAGGTATCTAGCTTGAGTATAGAAGTTTTCAATTTTAAAAACAGGGTTTTATTGCCGTAGCCTGTGCTGACCTGCCAGCCACATGCTCCTGCCTCAGTGTCAGGAATACAGAGGTCAGGCGTGTGTCACCACACACTTGATTTTCCTCTTTTATTTCTTGAGGAAGGGTCTCGCTATGTAGTCCAGGTTGGCCTGGGATTCATTGCCTTCTTGTCTCTCTAGTGCCAAGGGACAGAAAAGCATCCCCAGCGGGTTTTTCAGTTGTGAAAGCTGCCCTTCAGGGGTCTTCCAGAGGATGGGGCCAAGTCAAGTGCAGGCCTCAGAAGTATGCCAAGAGGGAGAGTTGCACCTGGGACATGGCACCTGCTTCTGTGTCACCTTCTCGTGGCACCTTCCTACTGAAGGTAGCTGATGAGTGAGGACAGAGAAGCTCGGAAAACAAAAACAAAACCAACAACCCTTATAGTATTGGCAAGAGTTAGGGAAACTTCAGAAATTTACTTGGGGTCATATAAGTGTTTTCCATCCATAAAACTACATATCTGAAAGACAAGAAAGTGGAAGCAATGTATGCAATCTAAAACCTTTTATAACATGCCCCTGAACCTTGTGTGACTAACACTAGCATGACCCAGAATAGGGTCCACTCAGAATAGCTCACAGGTGACTCTAGAGGGCTACTAGATGGAGACGAGCAGGTCGAAGGCAGGGCACTGAACAAACACACCTGTTACTAGTGAAAAAGCTGGTCCAGACTCACACAAGGGCTATTTGCTCCCAGAATCTTTTGGAGAAAAAGCCCAAGCCTTTGCACAAATCTTGCTGTATATACTAAACCAGGCCATCTTTCTTCAGGAGGCTCCAGGAAAAAATTAAAGCCTCCTAGGAAGAAAAGGCCAAGTGCCCCTGACAACAGCTTGACCTGCAGGGTCAGAGGGTCAGGTTCCTAAATTCCTTCCAGTCCTTGCTGGTAGTGCTGGGACTGGCTCAGGCTAGCAAGCAGGTGCCTTTTCCACGAGGGCCGATCGGCCATGGATACAGATTTGTGAGACCAAGCAGGGAACGTCAACAATGCAACACACAAGTTTTGGATTCTCAAACCCAAAGGCTGGTTCTTAAAGGCCACTCAGAACAGAGAAGCCTCCACTCGGCTCCTTCCTTCCAAGGGTTAGCCCCACTGGCGGCCACTAACAGGAAGGGAGTAATGTCTCCTGGTTCTTGAACTACTTTGAAAAAGGCTCACCAGGATGATTCATAATCCACAGAAGTCCCTAGCCATTGAATTCCCGCTAAAACAGAAGGTGTGAAGGGACAGAAAGCCTCTACAAGAAGGCAGTAGGAGGGCAGAAAGGGCAGTTGCCGGGATTAACATTTTGTCACCACTCCACAGACTGAAAACTCCCTGGGGGCAGACGTACAATCTGGCTAGGCCAGCTCCACAGAACCATGGCGGGCATGACTGGCTTGACCCACTGAAACAACCACAAACCGGAAGGCTCCAGAATTTTCATTTTAGTTAGCAGGCTCAAAAGGTGTGTGTATGTGTGTGTTTGTGTGTGCCTGTGTATATGTGTGTGCCTGTGTGTGTTTGTGTGTGCCTGTGTGTGTGTTTGTATATGCCTGTGTGTATGTGTGTGCCTGTGTGTATGTGTGTGTTTGTGTGTACCTGTGTGTGTGTGTGTGCCTGTGTGTGTGTGTTTGTGTGTGTCTGCGTGTGTTGCTGGGGATAGAAACCAGGGTCTCATGCTTTATCCCTATTGCCACCACTGACCTATGCCTCAAGCCCCTTTGCCGTCTTCTAAAGTAATCATGTGTGTGTGTGTGTGTGTGCACACATGCACGCACACATTTGAGAAAAAAACACATGCCAACAACTCCCAGCACCTGAGATCTGACTCACCTCAGCACCCAGACAGTCATTTGGCTTCTTATAATAAACCAGACCTTAAGATGGTGATGGCAAATGATGAATGAAAAGCAACGCCCCTAATCCTTCCTCTGCTTCAAGTGTCGCCTGCTCCTGGCTTGAGCCAGGCCTAGGCCTCCTCCAATACAACCTCTAGCTCCACAGCCCTAGGCCAAGCAGCAACCGTCCTCTATTCTCCGTCCTGATGCCTCCTCAGGCCAATGTGGCACCTGGCCTGGCTTCCCTGAGCCACTGGTGCCCACATCAGTTAAAACCACTCAGACAATATGGGATTCGTTTTGAGCACTTGAGTGGCAGATGCAGAAGGATCTGAGTTCAAGGCCAGTCAAGGCTACACAGAAAGACCCTTCCTGTCTCAAAAAAACAAAAGCACCCAGTCTGTGCTGCTCTTGGCTCACAGCCCTGTTGATCAAACAGACACCCATAATGCAAAACACAGGCACGCAGCACATTTTGCCTCTGTTAACATTTCAACTACGGGGCTGGAAGACGAACATTTCTCAGCAGCAGCATCCTTACCACGGTGACTAATCCCTGAAGCTTAAATTTAGTTCTAGTCAGTCAGGACAACCCTTAAACCTCCACTGTCCCAAATCGGTGGCACAGCATTTAAAGACACAAAACACAGGTCCAGCTGGAACAGGTCACTACAGTGAACACCTCCCCTGCTCACCACTCCCCCGACCCCAAACCCACAGGGCTTCAAATGCACAATCCTCCTGTGGCTGTCCTCAGTTGGGACATTTCTTTCCTATTGACACAGGTCAACCAGAACTTGCTCTGGCAAGGCATATGCCACTGTCCTTGATGAGAGTGAACAACTTAAAGCCTTAGAACCAAGAGAGTTTGGAGCATCAAAGGACTGTGGTGGTCTCTATATTGCTCCCTTAACAGGAACAATTCTGGAAGAAATGGAACCCATACCTCCAGGTTCACCCTTAAAAGGCTAACAAACACCACCTCAGGAACGAGTCCCTAGGCTAGCATGCACACCAGACCTGTCTCTCTCTTTGATATACTATTAGAGCAAGAGAGCCACAGGGGTCTCTTCCCAGGACCTGAAGAGGACCCTGCTGGCTGGCTCCTACCCTGTAAGAAGTACCTTGTTTGAGGGTTGAAACAGCGCAGGCACCATACTTACTATCAAGAGGCCCCACCTTACCCACTCCCTAGAAAGAGGCTGCAGGACCAAGCTCCAAGAAAAAGCCAGGACACACCTGAGTGGTCCTCCAAAAGACTGGCCAGAGCTGCTCACTCAAGCCTCCCATTCACCCACTCACCATCTGCACAGAGGTCTCCTACAAAGACAAAGGGACACTGGGCATGCAGAGTACCCATCAGAGCCGGGCACACACTGCAGTCACTACAAGGGTACTGTGCCCATCACATTACCGAAGCTGCCTCTTGCACTGACTATCCGGGGGCTCACTGAGTGGACCTGGTGCCAGAAGAATTGCCACTTCATATGGGGCAGCCTAGTACACCCAGAGCCCTGCTGGGCATCTGCCCCCTCCTCCAAGGAAGCACGTCTGGAGGGGGGCAGGAGCACCCTAAGGATAAGGATGGAGTGCTACAGGGGAACCTACGTCTTTTTGTTATTTTGAGACAGGGTTTCTCCGTAGAGTACGGGGGACCAATTCAGGGCTTCATGTAGGCAAGCACTGAGCTACATCCCCAGCCTTTTTTCTTTTTAAAGAAATAGGGTCTTACTACATAACCCACGCAGGCCTGGAACCACTTTCCCATCCTCCTGCATCAGACTCGCACAGCACTTCCTCCCCGACTTTAAGAGGAGGACTTTCAATATTTCCAAAGGTCATTCCCAGACGCAAGGCCATCACTTTCTGGAAAAAGTCAAGTTTTAGTGCCATCTCTGGCCGAGCACCCTTTGCACCAGGGCCAGCCCCTCACCTCGCTTAAACTCCTCCAGGACGGCGTCCAATTTGGTGTCGTTGAAGACGAAGTGGAGTGGATGGTTGTAGAAGCGGGTAATGGTACTGAGCGGCGTGCAGTCCTCGGGGTCCACGAAGGCCAAGTCTTTGAGGTACAGCATGTCCACGATGTTGGAGCGCTCCTCCTCGTACACCGGGATGCGCGTGTGGCCGCTCTGCATGATGCTGGCGAGGACGCCGAAGTCCAGGACAGCGCCGGAGTCCAGCATAAAGCAGTCTTCGAGCGGCGTGAGCACGTCCTCCACGGTCCGGTAGCGCAGCACGCCCTTGCTGAGGTCGCTGTAGGGGTCGCCGCCACCGCGAGCCAGCTCCAGCACGCGCTCACGCAGGCGCCCGGGCCGCGCTGCCAGCTCCAGCAGCTGGCCCACAGGCAGCGCCACGGGCAAGGTGAGCAGCACCGCCAGGCGGCTGAGGGCCAGCGCGCGCGGCGCCAGCGCCAGCGCCCAGCGCCCGCTCACGGCGGCCGGCAGCACCTCGCCCACCAGGAACACCAGCCCGGCGCAGCCCAGCACGGCGGGCACGGCGCGCTGGCCGGCCGCGCGGTACAGCAGCACCGCCAGCGCCGCCTGCGCCAGGCTGGCCAGGAGCAGCAGCGCGCCCAGGGCGCAGCCGGCCCAGCGGCGCGCCGGTTCCAGGCGCCGCGCCGCCGCGCGCTCCGCCTCCGAGCCGCTCTCGCGCAGCACCTGCACCTCGGCCGGCGCCAGCGCCAGCGCGCTCAGCTGCAGGCCGCGCGCCACGGCCGCCAGCGCCAGCAGCCCGGCCGCCCCGAGCCCCAGCGCCCAGGGCGGCGCCGCCTCCTCCGCTGCCCCGCCGCCCGGCTCCACGCGCACCGCCAGCAGCGCGGAGCGCGGGTGCCCGGCCTCGGCGCGCAGGCGCAGCAGCGCGCGCCACTCGCCCGTGGGGGCGGCCGCCTCCTCGGGCTCCGCGGCCCGCCCGCCCTCGGGGCAGCCTGCGCCCGCGGGGGCCGCCCAGGTCCAGGAGCTGTTGGCTAAGCCCGAGCAGAAGAGTCGCAAGCACAGAGTGGCCTCTGGCGCTGCCCTTCCGCGCAGGGCGCCCGCGGCCGGCGCGCCGTCCTCCTCCATGCAGAAGCTCAGCAGTCCCGCGCCCGGCGCCGCCTCCCCCGCGCTGCTGCCCAGACACAGCGCCGCGAGCACCCAGCCCAGCCAACCCGCCACCGCCGCCGCCGCCGCCGCCGCCGCCGCCGCCGCCGCCGCCATGGCCTGCTACCCCTTCTGGGCCTCGGGCGCAGCCTACCCCACTCACCCGCGCCTCTGCTGCTCCAGCCAATCGGCGCAGGCCTTGGCGTCCCTGAGACCAATAGGCGGCCGGCGGGGGCGGGCTCCGGGGAGAACTAGGCTGCGCCGGGGAGTAAACAAGCGGCGCGGGGCGGGCCGGGGGGCGTGGGGCTCGGCCGGCCTAGGAGGATGGAGAGCGTCCGCCTGGGACGACCTCGGGGTCCCGGGAGCGTGTGGACGAGGAGGGGAAGACTGTCAACCCCCTGGCCTGCAAGCCTGGGGGCTAAATGAGAACCAGGGCCTGGGCGCAGGGAAGCCAGGGGTTCTTTGTGTCTAAGATTTTCTAATTTTGTGGTGGTGGTAGGGGTGCTTGCGAGTGCAGTGCTGTAGAAGGCCAGAAAAGGTTGTTAGATTTCCCCATGGAGCTGGTGTGAGGTTGTGCTGGGAACTAAACTCCGGTCCTTCTTCACATTAGAGTCAGCTCTCCAGCCCTATTGATTTCTTTCAAAGCTAAAGTTTCGTGAAGGTGTTCCTGCTTTGTGCTGGAATCTGTGGACATCAAGGCACACACCTGCTTTTGAGGAAGGTGCTCTGACAGGGAGACTCAGAGTGAATACTCAAACCCATAAAAATCAGTTTCCTTGAATCTTCACAGTTGCTGCTTACAAGAGAATGCGATGCTCACAGACTGAGTCCGTGTGCCTTTGTGTTCTGACACATCCAGTCATGCAAGAAGGTAGCAGCTGTGAGGAAGCTTAAGATTTGGCAGCTTCCCCACAACAGTGGTGGAGAATTATCCTGATTTCTTGGGCCAGAGGGTTCTTTCTACCCTCATTTTACAGGACAGCCCCATCAATCGGATGGAATCTTCTTTGCCCTTTATGAAGAACCCTTATGTGTGTGATTAGTTTCTCTATGGGTATCCACATATTTTTGTATTTTTTTCTATACTCCTTAAACATCCTAGTACAAGCACACATGTTATACATACCAATTTAAATAATATTAAAAACGTTTTTTTTGTTTTGTGTGTATGTGTGAGCCCAAAGTGTGTGTATATGCACTATGTGTGCAGGTGCCCAAGGAGGCCAGAAGAGGTCACTGCATCCTCTGGAACTGGGGTTAGTGGCATTTGTGAACTATCATGTGGGTTCTGGGAGACAGGTCTTCTGCAAAAGTGGTAAGTGCTCTTAACCACTGAGCCATCTCCGCAGCCTCTTAAATGATTTTTTGAAAAGGATTCTGTAGACATAGCTCACTGCCTTGAAAATAACAACCAAAAAATGTATGTGCAATATGGCCACAAGTTGTGTATGGAAGATAATGTACAGAAACAGGCCCATGGGGAAAGACCAGGAAGGAAAATAGTTGGTGAAAAATATGTATCCAGGTGTAGCAGCATGCCTGTAATCCCAGCAGAGGCCAGCCTGACCTTCAGAGTGAGTTTGAGGCCATATTCACTCTGAGGGCTATAGACTGAGATCTTGTCTCAAACCCAAAACAAGGGGCTTGAGGGATGGCTCTGTGATTAAGGATACAGGCTGCTCTTCCAGGGGACCCTAGTGTGCTTCCCAGTACCCATATTAGGTGGCTCACCACCACCTGCAGCTCCAGCTCCAAGGAGTCCTGCAGCCCCACCTGCCCTCACACATATGTGGCACACACACACACCCTTAACAACTAAACACGTCTCTAGAAAAGTTGACACTGTAAACTTAGAACAGTGGTTGGCAAACCATGTCTCTGCTCCTGTTCTTATAATCTGAATAAAGATTAATAAAGAGCTGGATGGCTCTATGCTACAAAACACCTGCCTCTTGTGGGTGACAGAACAAGCTACCAGCAGAGGCAATTAAGATGTGGCTGCTCTTTTGCATCAGAGCTGTCTTGCTGCTTTTAAGGGAAAAAGTCCCCAAATTTTAGAGTGAATTCAACTTTTAGTTTTCTCCATGTCTCCGAGTCAAGATAAAATGCTGACACCAAGACAAGCAGATGGTGTGCATGCGATGAGTCACGTGTCTGCAGCCGTCAGCTAGCAAGGAACAACCTACAGGAAAGGAGGGAGGAACTCAAGGGACCTTTTTTGTTGTTTTTGCTTTTGTTTTCTCTCTTTACTTTTTTTGAGGCTGAAAACCGTGAGCAAAGGGAGATTGAGTAAAAACTGGAAAACACAGGTAGTCCTTTAAACTGTCAGTATCCGTGTACACGGAGGCTGCTAGGGGCTGGTTCCAGCTCTCTGCCACTCTTTGCTCCATCTCTGGCTCATCATAACTTCAACATAGACACTTGGCTTTTATTTAGGATTCCCACTAGTCCTCCCTGGAATGTTTTCCTTAGTGGTCTTAGTGGTCAGAGCATTTCCACTTTTTATCACATCATTTATTCTTCACTATTTAAAGCCCGTAACTACTATAATTCCAGCACTCAGGAGGCTGAGGCAACATAATTGAAATTTCAAGACCAGCCTGGGCTACAAAGAGACCCTGTGTTACACAGAACATAGGCTGGTGAGATGGCTCAGGGTGTGAAGGCACTTGCTGCATGAGCTGCAACCAGAGCTCAATCCCTGAAACCTTTGGAAAGGGAGGGGCAAACCAACTCCACAAAGTTGCCCTTTGACCTTCACACACATGCTGTATGATGCCTGTGTACATGTGTACACACAAACATCAATTTTAAAATATACAAATGTAGCAGAGCAAAAACCTCATAGCTGTGGGGTCTGACTGTGACCTCCCAGGCTAGCTTCTGCATTTCTTACGCTCACCCAGCGTGTTCTTTCCTGCTCATGTTGATCAGGCTGGGCCCAGGATTCAGCCAAGATGTTCATTTGTTCATCTGTCAAGCGTCTCCTGCACTGACTGTGTACAGTACAGGTACCTTTCTAAAGGCTGGGACTCAGGCAGGAACAAAAGCCTACCGCCCTTATGGTGCTCAGAATCTAATGCTAGGACAACAGGAAACATGCAAGTCTACATTTTAAGATCTTGCAGTAAGTGTTCTAAAGAGAATAAAGAAACATTGAGGAGATGCTTTCTGAAATGAAGGTGATCAGTGAAGCCTTCTTAAGGAGTGTCATTTGAACAGAGGTTGAAATGAAATGAGGGGCAAGCCTTAGAAGGTCTGGATGGTCTCTCCTGAGGCTCTTCCTCACAAAGCTAGCAGCTGGTGTGTAGTATGGACTCAGCACCAAACACATTTGGAATGGACAGCAGATGAGCACATTTCTTCCCATCCCTGTATACACATTCCTATGTCTTTTGCCCTTTCATCTGGAATATTCTCTTTGTTGCCTACCTTTTCCCCCTTATTGACAGTGTCTTCCTATATAGCTTTGGCTGCCCTCAAATACAGGATCCTGCTTCCTTAGCCTCCTGTGTGCTGGGATTACATGTGCCAGCAAATCCAGCTCAACCAGGGTACTAGAGAAAGGGAGGCAAATGGAGACCAGCCATCTAGATAGAGCAAGACCTTGTCTCAAAAATCAACTTAACCAGATCTGGGTGTGGTGGTACATGCCTGTAATCCTAGCACTCAGGAGGCAGAGGCAGGCAGATCTCCATGAGTTTGAGGCCAGCATGGTCTATAGAGTGAGTTCCAGATCAGCCAGAGGCATGTAACAGAAACCCTATATCAAGACAAAAACAAAAATAGGCATTGTAGTACGTGCCTACAATCCTAGTATTCAAGAAGCAGAGGCCATCAAATGAGACCAGGATGGGCTCCACAGTGAGACCCTCTTTAGGGGTGATCTTTCTGTGCCCTGTGTAAAGGTTGTCTTTGTATGTTCAAATGCGGATTTCTGTACCAGCAGAGAGCTGAGCACAGACCAGATTTTAGTATCATTAAGCATCACCCATCTCAATGTTTTGTAAACACTTTCTCCATCACCTTCTGGGAGGTTTAATAAAGAGCTGGATGGCCTATAGCAAAGGCAGGAGAGGAAGGCATGACTTCTGGGCGGAGATAGGAACTCTGGGAAAGAGGCCCAAAGGTTACCAGCCTTTGGAAGAAAGAAACAGTGCTAAGACTAAGACTGAGAGGTAACAGCCACATGGCAGAACACAGATTAATGTGAACGAGACAATTTAAGTTAAGAGCTAACTGGGGAGCAAGCCTAAGTTAAGGCCAAGCTTTAATAATAAATAAAAGATTTCCGTGTCATTACTTAGGAGCTGGTGCTCCAAAGAAAGTCCTGTTTTAAAGCACAAACAAAACGACCTCTGTTGGTTAATTGTTGAGCTTTGCTTGATTCTCTGGCACTGGGGCCCAGGATGGGTTCCAGCTGCGATTCTGAGTGATACAGTGAAAACCTTAGGTCAGCTCTGTCAGGAGATAGCCACTCTAACCCTGAAAGCCATTAAAATATACAAAGTAACTTCTGTGTGTTGTGAAACAACATGATCCTACTATTACATCGAGCCCAAAGAGCCCTGGGCTCCCACAGAGGGAGGAAGCGCAATTTGCTCACTCTGGTTGCCTCTTTCCAGCACTCATAGAGTCCTATGACATCTGATTTATTTGCCCTGCGTGTCTGCCAGCAGCTGCCACTCTGCAACTCCTGTGGGAACTGCCTTGATTATATATGCTTTGTAAATTACAGTTCTTGCATTTCACTTCCAAACAGTCCCAGAATACTCCATTGCCCTTGTCATGTCCCAAGTGACAGTCAGTCGCTTCTGTCTCTACAACCAACCAAAGAGTCCAGAAGCAAAACACCGAATTTAGGGGCTAGAGAGATGGCTCAGTGGCTAAGAGCACTGTCTGCTCTTCCAGAGGTCTTGAGTTCAATTCCCAGCGACCACATAGTGGCTCACAACCATCTATACTGGGATCTGATGTCATCTTCTGGTGTGCAGATGTACATGCAGATAGAACATTCACCTACATTAAATAAATAAATAAATTGTTAAAAACAAACAAATAAACAAACAAAAAACACTGAGTTAAATGCTCACCGAGACTTATATGCATTTCATTTTTTATTACCAATCAAAAATAAATTTCATATATTGTTTAGCAAATATTATCATTGTTTTGTGACAAAAGACACAAGAGTTATAACAACAAAACTCCCCGAGAGTCAAACTCATAACAATGCCAAAATAAATCACAAAAATATACAAATTAAAATCTTAATGCAAAATAAATAGGAGTCACTTGCTATGGTGGCTGTGACTTGCCTACCCACTTGGATGCCATCTGCGAAGGCTCCCTTACCTGGGAAGACACGCAGACCGGGCCAGTTCCAGGGTAAGGCTCAGCCCAGGAACCAGAGGTTGGAAGAGGAAGTGAAAAATTGCACTGGGAGGAGAAGGTCATCAGACCAGTAATGTTTGGAGATAATTAGGACCCTCTGTAAGAAGTGATTCTAAATGAGAAGGGAGGTGCGGGGAAGGGTGGGCCTGCCTGTGGTGGTGGTGACTGCATGCAGAGAGGTAGCTGAGGAGGTGCGTACACCTGCTCCTTCTGCCTCACACCCACCGCGTGGTGTTATGTACCTGGCATCTGGTCTCTCAGGAACACAGCTGAGCACCTCCTAGGGACTCAGGAGCACGCTGCACCTACACAAGACCAAGGGTTTTTAAGGACTAGAGGTCTGGTGTCTTTTTCCCTTATAGCTGAAACTACCTTCTGCGAGTGGAAGAGACCTCAGACTAGCTGGGGTATAGGATACCCTGGTCTTAGGAGTTAGGGTTCTCTGGGTATGTAGGCACAGAGTGCCTAGAGTGACAGACCTCCACTAGCTGAGGAAAGGAGTGAATAAACATTACACACAAGACCTGTGGCCTCGCTTGCCTGGATCTTATACCCCAAGCTCCTACTCTTCCCAACAAAAGAGCAGATGTGGCCCTTGGTCCTACAGTCTTCCCAGCTCTGTCCCATGGCCTGACTCCACTCGGGTCTCCCAGGGTAGCACTGGGGTAGGGCTTCCCACGGTGTGCGTCGCTCAACAGTACCAACAGTTCAGCCCAGGCTCATCATTGCCCTTTCACTAGCATAAGCCTCCGGCAGAGGGAACAGGCTACCCACAGCATGCCGTCAGATGAAAGCCTCCTTTCCTGGGCCCTCTTAAGAACGAAATAAGGTCAGGCAAGCCTCGGCCAGCTACACAGGCAAGGGCATGAAGAGCCAGCCTGGGTGGCTCCCAACATGTCCTGTGCCTAGTCCCAAGAGCGACGGGTACAGAGATAAGAATGGGAGTCAGGGAGAGTCTTCCTGAGCTGCACCCCTCTTCTTGCAGGTTTGGGTGGGCAGCTTGGAACCAAAAGGGGCGCCCAACAAGTCACCTCCAACAGAGGTGCCCTCCCCTCTAAGGAAGCCTTTGGTAAAACTGAGGGCACAGCTAGGAAGCAGATAAGCCAATGTAGACCCAAAGACTGTGCCTAACTCTTAGAGCCAGACCCTTACAGGAGAAAATTGTCCAGAGTGGTTGATGGGAGGCAGGGCATGGGCCTCATTGGAGTCCTGACTCACCAGGAGAGCCTGCGGGCAGCGTTGGAGAAGATCACTGGATCCGGTAGTTGACAAGAGTAGATCTGTTCCTCTGTGATGCCGGCGGGGCCTCTGTGTCCCTGATCAGTTACTCGGCACCTCAGTGACCTCAGTGCGTGTGTCCAAGCAGTTGATGTCATTATCATCTGGATCCCTGCTTCCCAGGCAGAGCTCTTCCTCCCAGGAGTCCTCTCCTGTGGGCTCCAGGCCCCCACTGCTGCACAGGAATGACTCCGAGAGTGACAGGCACAGGCTGCAAGGTCTTCGCTGGGAACAGGTTATGGCTATTGCTTCCTGGGGGGAGGGCCCGTCTCCTCTTTTAAAGTTGTGGGGTTTCTTTAAAAAAAATTTTTTTTTTTTTTGTACATAAAGTTCCTTAACCCTGTCTTCCCTTCCCAAATGATATTTAAAAAGAGGAGCAATGAGCCTAGCTTAAAAATTCTCTCAGTTTAAAAAAAAAAAAACCAAAAAAAACCCCAGCCTTTGCTTACTAGCTGGGCTGGGCAGGCATCACGTCAGAGCGAGGTCCCCGTCCGCAGCCAGGTCCCCTCGGCAGGGTGTCTGGTCGCTCAGTCATGCAGGACATCTACCTGCACCCCTTCTAGCCTATCAGGCTCCCTGACTTCATGTGGGCCCACTGGGGAGACCCCCGCAGGGTGGGCGGGAGTCCCCGGGCCCTCCTGTCAGATGGCACCCTCCTGCGAGGCTCTGTGCAGCAAGGAGTTGCGTTCATTGAGAAGAGTCGTGGTCTCATCCACCACGGGCAGCTCAGACTTCTCCGTAAAGTTCTCTGAGCAGGTGGCACAGCCGTCCAAGGTGAGCTGAGGGCTGTTGTCCATTCGGGAGGCCAGCAGCCCATTCTGGTACTGCTGTCTCGTGATCTATAGAGGGGAGAGGAGAGAGACAGGTGGGGTGAGCAGTGCAGGGGCCGAGGTGTGGACTCAAGTAGACTGGGCCAGGAGAGATGTGATGAGGCAGGGCCTTCCAAAAGAGCTGGGAGAAGAAGTGTTCTAGGGCCAGCAAGAGGGATTAGTTGGTAACACACACACACACACACACAGATACACAACACATCGTCATCATCATTGTCATAGGCTAGGTGTGATGGTACATATCTTACTTCCAGCACTCAGGAGACTACAACAGGAGGTTTTCAGAGCTTGACACCAGCCTGGACTACACAGTCAGACTGTGTCTCAAGAAAACAAAAATACAAATCAAGAGGGACTAGGAATGCAGCTCCACGGTACAGGGCTGCCCTGGCATGTACAAGGGCCTAAGAGAAATACAGCAGCTGACATCATCTAAATTTTTCTTAAGGACAAAAGGGGGGGGGCGGCTTCAGGTCTGGACTGCCCACACTGGCGCCAGGACAGAGCCATCTAAGTGCATAAGGCAGGACAGCAGAAGCGGGAAGCTGAGAGGCACTTACCTTAATGTACTGCAGGTCTGTGAGCGCTCGGACACTGAAGTCACAGACATACTGGCCCAGGATGCAGCTGCCAAACTGGCTGCTGCCTGCCAGGGATGAGGAGGGCACCGTGGTGTCTGCGCTGCGGTCTGGGTAACTGAGGGAGGCTGAGCGGCTGAGCGGAGTCGGGTGGGCTGGGGACCGCTCTGTGGGAACAGCACATAATCAGCATGGGGCCTGCCCTCATGCCTGACCAGCGCCTGGCCTGACCCCAACCTCGGATGTTAGGGACGCCAGCCATGTCTGCCCCCGGAGCAGGCCACAGTTCTTGGGGGCAAACAGGAGTGCACACACACAGAAGCTCTAACTGCACAGAGCCAGTGAGTAACTGTGCTTCAAAGTGTCACATGGTAAGTAGTAAGAATGCCAACCAAGCAAACCAACTGAAAAGTGAAAACCAAGACATTCATGGCCACAAAACACCTCATTAGTCAAGTATAACACAATGATTTCCACAGACAAACCACCATCCTATCTAACTTTCACCATGTGACCCACACTTAAAAATTAAAAAAAAAAAAAAATTGGGAGAAGGGCTGGAGAGACAGCTCAGTTAAGCTTGATCCCTGATCATGAGGACTGGTGTTTGGATCCCGGGAGCCATATATCAAGCCTGGTGTCCTACTAACACCTGTAACTGTTGTCAAGGCATTCTGGCTTCCACATAGAGATGCGCACACTCACACCTGCATAGATACTCATGCAGACACACATAGATTAAAAAGTAAAAAAAAAAAAAATTAAATTCAAGACAGGGTTTCTCTGTATAGCCTTGGTTGTCCTGGAACTCTCTCTGTAGACCAGGCTGGCCTCGAACTCACAGAGATCGGCCTGCCTCTGCCTCCCAGAGTGCTGGGATTAAAGGCATGCATCACTACTGCCTGGCTAAGAAAAATCATTTTTCAAACTTTTTGAAGCATTACACAGCACAAGCTGCCCTCCGACCCACAATTCTACTAGCTACCTCCCAAGTGTTGGGATTACAGACGCACAGTACCATAACCGCCTGAAACTGTATATTTTAAAAACACATGAATTAAGAAGGAAAAACTCAAAAGAAGAAGAAGAACAACAATAACTCACGAGCTCAGCCCAGTGGCACATGCCTCTGGTCTCAGAACTCAGGAAGTTGAGGTAAAAGATCATGAATTTTAGGCTAGCCTCAACCACAGTGAAACCTTGTCTCAGAAAAAAAAAAAAAAGAAGAAGACAACAAAGACGATGCCAGGCAGGTTGGTGCACGCCTGTAATCCCTGAGACCTAAGGGAGGCTGGCAGATCTCTCTGAGTTCAAGGTCAGCCTGATCTACAAAGTGAGTCCAGGACAGCCAGGGCTACACAGAGAAACCCTGTCTTGAAAACCAAAAAGACAAAGAAAAAGGAAAGACATAGTTTGCGTTCTCAGTACAAATCTGATCCTGGCAACATGATGCCTATCACATCCTACAGTGCTCAAAAGAGGGTCAAAGGTGTGGTCCAGGTGTAACACCAATCCTGGCAGAGGAATGGGGTAACAGGCCCTACCCAGGTAAGGGCAGCGACTTGAATCCAGAGGAAGCATGAAGAAACCAAGGCCCAGAGGTGTCTCCATCTTGGGCCCTCAGCTCTGAGCACACTGAAGCATGCAGAGGTGCTAACTGAGGAGTGAGGGGCTGAGCTGCTTTGCTCTGAGTACCTGTGAAGTTACTAGCCCCTGAGTTAGCTACAACACAGTGGAGACGCAAAGAACGCTGCAGCCAGTGGCTTAGCGGGCCAATGCAGCCTTTAACCAAGTAAGACAACGCAGGCGCCTGCACACAGCTGTGACTGCCACTCAGAAAAACACTAGGAACACACGGGTAGCAGCTCCACTGCTGAGACTGAGGAATAGAGGAGACTGTATGCAAGAACAGAGGAGGACCGTGTGCAGGGAGAACAGAGGAGGACCGTGTGCAAGAACAGAGGAGGACCGTGTGCAGGGAGAACAGAGGAGGACCGTGTGCAGGGAGAACAGAGGAGGACCGTGTGCAAGAACAGAGGAGGACCGTGTGCAGGCAGAACAGAGGAGGATCGTGTGCAGGGAGAACAGAGGAGGACCGTGTGCAGGGAGCTAATGTAAATAGAAACTCGGCTTAAGTTCTAGGGAGAAAAAGGAATGCTGGCATTATTACTTCATATTTCACACTAAGAGCTAGCAAAATGGCTCAGCATAAAGACTTTCCACCAAGCCTAATGCCACAAGTTCAATCCCCAGGACAACACAGTGGAGAAGAGAACTGACTCCCACAAGTTGTCCTCCGACCTCCCATATATGCCTGTGCACATTTGCTTGGGCACATATACACATACAAAATTGTGATAAACTAATAAATAGTTCCTATTAACTATTTGAATGGCAAGATGCTCTTCAGTCAATGCTCACTAACACAACAGAGCTGAATTTGTTGTTTACTACAAAGCTGGGGATCAAACCCAGGGCCTGGAACATACTAGCCAAAAGTTCTATCATTGAGTAGTCCCAGGAACTGAACCTAAAGTTCCCAATACTACATGCATGCATAACCGGCCTGGGCTACATAGTGAGTTTCAAGCCATTCTAGGCCACAGAATAAGACCTAGTCTAAAAAACAAAAACCAACAACAACAAACCATGGGCATTGTAAGGTGTCATGTGGCTACTGGGAACTGGACCTGGGTACTCTACAAAAGCAGTGATAGCACTCTTGACTACTGAGCCATCTTTCCAGCCCATATTTTTTTAAAGATTAAACATTTTTATGTATTTTATGTATATGAGTGCTCAGTCTGCATGTACACCTGCATACCAGAAGACAGCATCGGATCCCATTATAGTTGGTTATGAAACACCATGTGGTTTTGGAGATTTGAACTCAGGACCTCTGGCAGAGGAGCCAGTGCTCTTAACCACTGAACTGTCTCTCCAGGCCCTTTCTTTTTATTTTTTAATTTGTGTGCATGCATGTGGGGATGAAGAAGACCTTCTGAGTCTTCTCACCTGCCCTCTGAGGAGGGGATGTATGGAAGAGTGTCCAATTTAGATACAGACACCAGGATTCAAGCTATGCATGCGTGAGCATCCATGAAACACGAATAAGGACAGGGAGGGAGGCTGAGGTCAGTGAGTGAAAACTAAGTCACCATTTTATTTATTATTGTAAGACAGGGGGTCAGAATAGAACCACCATGTGGTCATTGAGAATTGAACTCAGGACCTTTGGAAGTTCATGGTGTACTGTGAAACACTAAGAGAAATTTAAAACACAAAAAGTAAAAACTTAGGGTCTAGGTATTTAGCTGAGCGGTAGAGTACTTGTCTAGAATGTGTGAAGCTTTGGGTTCCATCCCCAGATGGAACGAACACACACTCACACACACACACACACACAGAGAGAGAGAGAGAGAGAGAGAGAGAGAGAGAGAGAGAGAGAGAGAGAGAGACAGACAGACAGACAGAGAGACAGAGAGAGAGAGAGACAGAGACAGAGAGAGAGACAGAGACAGAGAGACAGAGAGACAGACAGAGACAGAGACAAACAGACAGAAAGAGTTTTGTTTTTCTTTTTAAAGAACAAAAACCTAATAATACAAGTATAAAATGGGAGCTCACTGAACGACCGGTCAGGTTTTAGGGTTTTCAGGCCTGGGCTGGTCAGAATCGGGAGGTGGCCAGGTCCTTCCACATCCTGTGCAGCTGTGGTACATGTGAAGACCTTCAAGCTGCATGTCTCCAACTGCTCCCACAATTCCCAGGAGGGGCCATGTCCAGAAACAGCACCTGGCATTTGGCCCTAAGTACTTGCTAATGGGAATGCCACATTTTAGTTGTTCCAGAGAAAATGGAAATAATGAAAGTTGGACTCTAAGAAATCCTGAATCAGCTCTCTCACTTATTGCCCACCAAAGCTCTATGAACTGGGTACAGAGTTAGTCCCATTTTTCAAGCGAGAAGAACAAGGGGGTGGGTTTGGCTCAGAACAGTGGACACAGACTCAGAGGGATGGCCTGCCTCTGGGGCTGGGCCTCATCCTGCCGGGCTCTGAAGAAGAATGAGAGGCCTGAGCGCGCTGATGGGGTGGCATGCCATTCTGCAGAGGTGTGTGAGCAGGTTGGAGCAGGGTGCTGCACAGCTGGGCTTGTTTTCCTCCAGGCTACATATAGGACACAGGCCACCGTCTGAGCAGAGAACACGGCCCTGTGTCAGCTGGATGATGCTTTCTCGGGACCTTTGGAAAGGCCCTTCCAGGCCAGAAACTGAGCCCTAGGATGGACCGTAAGTGTATCCAGCAGGAAGTCCCTGGGTTCCTATAGGAGCCATTAGTGCAGCTGCAGTACAAAGCTCTAGCAACAGGTGGCGCTGTGCACTTCTCTAGCATGCCTCATTACCTGAGAGCCAGGAGAGCAGGGTGTTGAGCTTGCCAGGGGAACACCCCGCCTGCACAGGAGGCGCTGGAGCAACAGAGGAGAAGTCAGTGACCTGAGAGGGGTCACACGCCACAGGAACAGGATGGAGAGGCATATTCAATAGGCCAGGCAGGGAAGGGTGGGGTGGCACACAATCTCATCTAAGGGACACCCTTAGCGGGGAAGGGAACTCAGGAGAGACCAAGAAGCCATCTCTCCTGGACCTTACAGCCACTGGGTGGAGTCCTTTATACCAAACAAGATCCAAATGAGGTCCAAACAAGGTCTCCCTAAACATTAGCTGGTGCACCCCTACAATCTCAGCATCAGGAGACTAGGGCAGGGTGGGGAAGAGTCCCAGGCCAGTTACAAAGCAAGGCCGTTCCAAAACCAAAGCACAGGGACGCCCTCAGCAGGGCAGCTGAGAACCTGTCCTTAGCGCCGACAGGTTCAAGTGAGGTGCACCTTCTCTGGATCCCATAATACCCAACTCATCCTAACGCATGGACGGAGAAGGCCGTGTTGATATTCATGGATGCCCTAGCCCTGTGTGAGCTTCTTGTCAAGGACAGTGACAAGTGTGGCACGGGGGTTCTCCAAGAATTACAGCCAATACTCTATTGGCAAAGCCTGTTCTAGGCACCAAAGATAGCTCTTGTTCTTTCCCCTGCAGTAATCCGCCAACGTCAGAGTGTTCACACAAGGTAAAGCCCAGGGTACTTTCTAGGGTGCTGCAGTTCCGCCCTTTCCCAAAATGACCTCCTAAACAGGGGATAGCTGAGCCCTCCAGGCCCAGAGGTCATCCTTGGGAGGGCCCAGCTCCCAATGCCTGCCTCTATTCTGAGAACCAAGCCTGACTGAAATGCAGTAGCTGAGGCCAGGAGAAACCAACGCCATCTACAGCCTCCCCAGGCTGCGCTACTACCCAACACCAGTACTTCATGTACCCTGATTCCCCAGGTGCCAGTCCTCCACATGCCCCTGTCCTGCCCTGACATTTTAGTCTATGATGGTCCATCCTGTGGTCCCCTACCTGTCCATTCTGATTTCATTGTGCTGCGAAAGGCATTTGATTATCTTAGTTTCCAAAGCCCATGAACTGCCTGGTCCTCTGACCATCTCTGTCTGCCCAGTCTTTCCCACAACAGCTGGTTCCCTCACTACCTCAAGGCTCCCTCTGCTCCTCTCTTACCCTGGCCTTCAATGAGGAAGGCCATTCCATTCCCATAAACCTGGCAATTCCAGCCTCTACCTGCCTCCTTCTGACATGAGCCCTTAATTTACAAGTGCCAGAGGGTCCCCAGGACCTGGCCACAACTCACCGGAGGATACTGAGGTCAGAGCCATGGTCCCATAGTACGAGAAAGCACCCGTCTCAAACTTCATGTTCTCCTTTCCTGCTTCGACTTCCACCTTCCCCTGAAAGAATGTGGGGTTAGGGTTACCACGTGGCTTGAAGAGATAGTCTGAGGCTTGTGTGCCAACAGGAGAGGGGTCACACTGGGGCATCTCCACAGAAGAGAGAGGTGTGAACGCCAGCCCAGAGCCCTGCAGCATTCAAAGCCTTGACCGTACGGGCACAAGAGTGGCCTCTGGGGAGACTGTGGGCAACCCATAGCAAGCAAGCCCAGGTCCAAGCCCAGGCTGCTCATCCATAGGGAGGTGCAGGTGGAGGGAGGGCCTGTGCGTAAGGCCCAGGGTCAGAGGCTCACCTGCAGGATGAGGACGAAGTAGTCTGACGGCTTGTTCCGGGTGTACAGGTAATGGTGGATGTGGTACTTGTTGTGCTCATCAAACTTGAGCTCCTGGATGACATCCGGGTATTTGAGCAGCCGTAGCAAGATTTTCTCTGATATCAGAGGGGGGCTAAACTGGGACACCTCTGCAGAAGAGAGAGGGGACTTCACAAGGGGCCGGAACCAGGCAGCCCTGGATCTGGGTCATTGCTGTGCCGGCAGCCTCTGTACTAAGACTGCTTCCTCCCTGCTTGGGCCATTTCCTCAGTCTGCACCCCCCTGGGGAGGGCCACACTTGGCTTCTGCTGCTTAGATGGTATCTGTCAGCCTACACAGCCCCAGTACTAACAGTCATGACCTCTGGCAGATTACTAAACTTATATGCCTCAGTTTTCTCATCAGTAAGATGGGGACACAACCTCCCTGGGTGGCCTCAAGCTTAAGTGAGTAACACGGTAGGGCATTTAGACACATTCTTGGCTTGTGCATGTTAAGTAAGTGCTCCTGCAAGGGGGCTGGAGTGATGGCTCAGTGGTTAATGGCGCTGTCTGCTCTTCCAAAGGACCCGGGTTCAATTCTCAGCACCCACACAGCAGCTCACCAACTGTCTGTAACTCCAGTTCCAGAGGATCTGACACCCTTACAACAATGCACATAAAGTAAAAAATAAATAATTTAAAAATGTTCCTACAATTACTAGTCTCTACATCAACAACCAGCAAGAAGACACAAGGAGAAAGGAATCCGTGCACCCTCTAATGATCCAGAAAGGGAGTTGCAGTAAGAGTGAGTGCACCAGGGCAGCGCCTGGGTCCCGAAGTGCTTTGAATTAGAGGTGGCAAGAGAGAAATGCAGCCCTGCAGAGCATCTACAGGGAAGCTGGGCGGCTCCGCTGTAATATGCTCTTCAGGGCAGGTGAGCACTGTAGGGGTGGACAGCTGAAGGGCCAGGGGCTCCCAGCTATCCCCTGGCGTCTCTGTGCTTGCTCTGTAAACTAACTAGATTGTTCCTGGAAGTCTGTGGCAGCCACGAATGGTGAACAAACCAAAGAAGGGAGAGGGAGGGATGGTAGGACCCCTCCAAGGTGACTGTCTCCCAGCACTCGCTGTTTCTGTAGGAGGAATGGCCAGAGACCTAGGGTTACTCCCTCTGTATTTCCACCTGTGGCAGAAGGAGCTTCCCACACTCTTACCTGTGGCCAGGAAGCGATGAGCAGCCAGAAGTAGCTGAGGTGAGATCTTCACTTTGAGTTCATTGTCAGCGTCTTTGAAGGCAGAGAAGTCACGCTTGTTCTTCATGGATACCCGTTTCCGGGTTCGATTGTCAGCTGCAAGAGGAAATGTCTGGAACTGAAACCCCTGACCCCAGGACTGGAACCGGACCCCTAGTTCCAAGGCCCCGGGCAGGGAGGGCAGAGGAGGTCTCCTGTCACTGTGCTCAGCGCTGTGTTCCCTCCTCGATGCGGCCAGTATCGGGTGCCTGGCTGGCTATTTGGCCTGGCTCAGGGGTCCAGGGCCTTCACATCCTGCACTGAAGCCTTTCTACCTGGGATACCAAACTTGGGATACAGTGGGATTATGGGCCTGTGGAGAGGGCTAAACTCACTGTACATGTCGGACTCGTCCAGGATCTCAGACTTGATGATCTCCTCAATGACGTCCTCCAGAGTGACCAGGCCCAGCACCTCGTAGAAGGGGTCACCCTCACCCTCATTGTTCACCTTCTGCACAATGGCCAGGTGGGACTTCCCTGTGAGGACAGCACACAAGGTCAGGCATGAAACAATGCCAACACATTCAGGACTGAGTCACGGGGCTTTCTTTCCTTTCCGGGTGTCTGATACTTCTTCCACAAGCAGATACACTCTTGTGAACAGGAAGGCCACAGTCCCCTTAAAGGCATTACACTAGACCTTTGTTTAAAGAGGATGGAAGCTGGGTGTGGTGACTCACAGCTGCCATCCCAATACTCAGGATGCAGAGGCAGGAGGATTACTGGAGGTCTGAGGCCAGCCTGGGCTACACAGTCAACCCAGGCCAGCCTGGACTATAAATAACCCCTTCACAAGAAGAAGAAAAGATGAAAAAGAAGAGGAAGAAGCCAGGTGTGGTGGCACACGCCTGTGACCCCAACACTGAGGGAGGCAGAGGCAGATGGGTCTCTGTGAGTTCAAGTCCAGCCTGATCTACAAAGTGAATACAGGATAGCCAAAGCTACATAGAGAAACCCTGTCTAAGGGGGGGGGGGAGGGAGGAGCCCTAAGGAGGATAAAATGACAGGCTCTGCCTGGTGCTGCCTGCCAGGGGTTCCAAGGCCTCTGGGAAGAGAGGCTACAAAGGAAGCCCTTGATCAAGGGCTTGTATACGACAGCTAGACAGAGTGTCTAGCATGGCCCGGGGCCTCATGAGCCACCATGGGGAGTTCAGTCACACAGCTCTGCCTGGCAGAGACCCAGGGATGGTTACTGTGCAAAGCCAAGGCTCTGGCTCTCAGTGTCACTAGCTAGCAAATGTGCTCACTATATCAGGCCAGGCAGGGCCCATGACTGGACAGGCCTTTCCCTCAACCTGAGTTGGGTGGGAGGCAGGGGAGTGAGAAGTCCTGCGGGTGAGAAGGCTCCCAGGCTCCCTGTAAGGTGGTCACCCAACTCTCATACCCCAGGAAACAAAACGGAAATAGTCTAGAAGGGTTCGGTCACCCTAAATATGGAAAGGTGTGCTCATTAGGACACATACACACACCCACCCATGACATAACACACACGGAGACTTAGAGCCCTGGAGACCTCTGCAGGCTAAGTGTGGGCCTTCCACATGGCGTGCCCTATCTCCCAAACTAATGTTGAGGCTAGAAGCCATTTGAAACACCCTTGGGAGGGGCATCTGCCAGGATTCTCAGGCCACAGATAATGCCTTGGTCCCAAGAGTGAATCTTCAGATCCCCTAAGGGTGCCCTGGGGAGAAGGAGAACTGAGGTTTCAGGAAGAAAGTGAACTGGCGCAGCTCTCCCCGAATGCTGAACGGAGCATCTGAGTGCTTCGCAGACGTGCCAGTTACTATGCCACACCCAGGTTGTAGGCAGAACCATAACTGCACCAACGCTTCTAGAGAGGAGCCAACAAAGGCAATAAGTCTGCCTCAGCTAAGACCTTGGTATCTGACCCCAGGGCCTCTTCTCACTGAGGAGTGTGTATTTCTAGCGGGCAGTGTGTACAAAGGTTTGAGCTACTGAACTCAGCAGGGCTAGGAAGGGAAAGCAACTTTTAGCCTCTCCCAGACTGGTTCCACTTAAAACCCTATTGATGATGGCCAGTGTGGGTAAAAGAGGCCCCCACATTCACTGGGCTGGTGGACAGGTAAAAGGACACAACAGTTAAGCAGATCAAGACAAGACAAGTTGTCTCAAAATGAAGGCTCTGTAACCTTGGACCTAGACATTCCACTCCTAAGAATGTATCCTACAGAGACACAATTGTCGCAAAAGCACAAACACACAAAAGAAAGGGTGCCCATGACAACCCTGTTGACAGCCCCCAAACAAACCCTCCTAAATCAGCAGACACAGCAATGCTGGACAGGAGCCCCCAGCTGCTCTTAGAATGTCACAGAGCTGGGCGGACAAATGTGGAACAGAGCCCCACGTGTACGCTTAAGCAGCAGAATGGGGTCATCAGCTGCACAGGCACGAAGGGCCGTAAGAGCTTGAACTGGCCCAGAAATGTCTAGAAGTGTTGATAAGACCCAGTTTTGACAGTGTATGGCGTTTGGGGGAGGGTCCTGAAGTTTGAGCAGCAGCTTATGGGTGGAGTGTGTGTCAGGTGTGCCCTAGCCCTGGGCTTCATCCTTAGCACTGTAAAATTAACCTGAAAGAAAAAGTGCAAGGACAAAGGGAGGCTGATGGGAGCCTCTAGGCAAAGACCCTCTGCATCTCACGGCTCACTGTCACTGTCATCAGCACCACCGCCTTGCTTTGGGGTTTTCAGTCTCTCCATTGTACGTATGTGGGGGGGGAGAGGTGTGTGTGAGTGCAGCTGCCCACAGAGGTGAGGAGAAGACAGCAGGTTCCCTGAAGCTGGACTTACAGGTGGTTATGAGCCGTGCTGTTGGGAACTGAACTGAGGACCTCTGCAGGAACAACAGAAAGTGTTCTTAACCACAGAGCCATCCCTCCAGCCTGTGTCTTGTGATAAGGTGTTGGGGAGCAGCATGTTGGTAGGACTAGAATTCAAATATCACCCACCCCTCCGTGAGTTCCTGGAAAGAGCAATCGTAACACAGTCATGGTCGTGCTAGTCTACAGGAAAGGTGGTGGTTTTCCTAATGGTAGAAATGCCCACTGCAGACAAAGCTAGCTGACCCCTGAAGAGGCACCCGAGCTGTCTTGACCTCCACTCTGACGCTTCTTTGTGGAATCCATTGCTACACGCTTGGGCACCTTCTGGTGATGGCTACCCATATGATTATGTAGCCCTAGGGGACCACAGTCAGTCCTGCTCAATGCCAGGAGCTCTAGATGCTGGCCGTAAAGATGGCTTACCCATTGGGCTCTACAAGACGTTTCTAGCTAAGAAGCCATTCAGTACCCTCTACTGGGCCAGCTCAGCACCCTACTCCAGCTGGGTGCCTTTTTCTACTCTGCTTTGCCAAAGGGGTCACCTATTTGTCCTGGCAGAACATCTCTTTTCCACCAAGGACCTTCAATAGTGAAGTTTCATTCTTAGAGGACCTGCTAGCCAGGAGTTCTTTCTCCTCCCTCCTGGAAACCCCTTTCTTGTTGGCAACAGACACTGCTCTGCTGTGTTCCTGGTCCCAGGGCTTCTTCTCTTTCTCTCAACTCGTTTGTTTTTTAACAAAAAAGAATTTATGTGTGTAATGTTTACCTGGATGTATGTGTTCCACATGCACGCGTGTTGCCACTGGAGACCAGTAGAGGGCATCACAACCCCAAAGCTGAACTGGAGTTACAGCATTTGTGAGCAGCCAGGTTTTTGTGTTCTGTTTTTGAAATAGGGTGCACCATGTCGCTCAGGCTAACCTTGAACTCACGATCCTCCTGACTTAGTTTTTAAACGCTTGAATTACAAATGTGTGTGGAGGTGTACCACTATGCCTGGTTCTTCCCTGACCTCTTAATGCTGGAGGGCTGAGTCCTCACAGCTGGTACCTTGCCTAGTGACTCAAAAAGTCATGTGTCAAAATATCTCAAAACCAAAAATAAAACAAAACAAAAACATCCTGTTATGTAGCTGAAACTCCCTGTATAGCTAAGAATCACCTTGACCCTGATCCTCCTGCTACTACCTCCCCAGCGCTGGGGTTATAGGCCTGCACCATCCTGCCCAGTTGATACAGTGCTGGTGTTCCAACGCAAGGCTTTGTGCAGGCACCAATTGTGCTATACTCCCCAGACTCTAAGTAAGACTTTGTAGCCCTCTCCTGTGCCCCAAATCTTCTATCCAACTACAAGCTAAAAGCCTCAATACCGTGAACCTAACAGGGCTAAGAGCTAGTTCATGGCCCCGGTCTTTCTCATCCATATTGTCCTTTTGTGAGTTAAGTACAGAGACAGTAGTAAGCCTTGCCTTCTCCCTTTTCCTATTCCTCTTATCTTAGCTGCAGAAGAAAGGTAGTGAGGGGAAGGAGAGAGGGATGCAGAGGTGAGAAGGAAACGTTTTAGGTTTTAGTAATTTGGAATTTCTGTGCTGCTGGTTTACCATTTAAAGATAAATAGGTTTAATCACACTGGCCACTGCATGTTGAAATAGCAACCTGAGAGCCAAGATGTGCCCACTGCTGCAACAGAGGCATGACTGTTACGGGGTAACCAATCATTTCTGATTGGATGTGAAGCATGCTCCAAAGGGGAGAATTCATGTCCAGCACAGTAAACCTGATCAAAAGCACACAGCGGGGGAGACCAGAGGTCTCCCCATGAAGCTAAGTGGCCATGTTGTTAAGCTGCTTTTTAAATATGTTTATTTATACCCATAGATCTGTCCTGCTCTCAACCTTAGTCAGAGGAACTTCTTACAGCAGGCAGCAGCTAATGGAGCGATTCAGTAACTGGTCAAAGTGCTGAGAGTGACCAGAGTGCTCAGCTGTAGCACCACGGCCCCACAACGCCCCACAACCATCAGCAACCAGGGCTCAGAGAACCTCACGGAAGGCGAGAGGGAAGCTGTGCAACGTGGTCTTGTGGACACGCATGGCCAATACATTCATGAGCTCACGTCAGCTGTGATTACCTGCAGAAGCTGACGCAGGCAAGACTGGAAAGTTGTTCATACTCTAACAGACGGCCCCACACCTATGTGCTTATGGGCAGTACCAACTGGATTTAGTGTGCTTCTTATTTTTAAAGGCTTATTTATTTTTATTTTATGTGTATATGTGTTTTCCCTGCACATGTGCGTGTGTGCCATGGAAGTGCCTAGTGACCTAGGAGGGCAGACAATCCCCTGGAACTGGAGTTACAGATGGTTGCAAGCCTCCGTGTAGGTGCTGGGAACCCAACCAGGACCTCTGCAACCTCTTGGCTCTTAACTACTGAGCCATCTCTCTAGCCCCTAGACAGGGAGGCAGAGGAAGGTGGATCTCTGTGAGTTCGAGGCCAGCCTGGTCTACAAAATGAGTCCCAGACAGCCAAGACTACACAGAAAAACCCTGTCTCAAAATGCCAATCAACAAACAAACAAACAACAAAATAAAAAACCAAAAAGAAAAAAAGAAAAGAAAAGTTGTGAAGCTGGGAGGGATACATGTTAGAGGGGTGGGAAGTGATGATCAAAATATATTATATCTATGTATGACATTCTCACAGAATAAACAAAATTATTTTGTGAAAATAATAAAGCTAACAGAGCAGGAGCCAGGGATACAGCCCAGCAGTAGAGAGCTGACCTAGTAGGCTAGGGGTTACCACCCCTGCACCATGAAACAAAACAAAACTAGGCATGTCAACATACTTATAGCTTTCATTATGTGGAATGCAACTCTAATATAAAAATTTATTTTAATGAGCTACCTTACTTTGTTGCTGATGAACATTTAACTAGATAATTGGACTTGGGCTGTGGCTGAAATAAGAAATGAAGAATATTTAAATAACATACCTATAGCTGACATGCCACACTTCTTTAAGTAGTATGTGTTAAAGAAAAACAACTGAGGAAACGTAATAAAATGTTACTATTTGGCTGAGCCATATATAATTGCTGGCACTTGGCTACTTCTGACCCAAACCATAACCAGTGTAACCTGCAGATGGCCTTTTCCTTATTATCGTTTCCTATACAGAGAGCTGGCATCTCCACAATTAATCACATTCTGTAATCAGAAGGAACACACAAAACAACTTAAAAAAAAAAAAAAAGGGCAGTGTGGAGAGCCAGAGAGCCGGCCCAATGTCAAGTGCATCTGCTGCTCTTTCCGAGGACTGCCTGGTGGCTGGTTCCCAGCAGCTCACAGGACATTCACTGTCCTCCACTGGCCTCCACAAGTACCTGCACATACGCGCACATGCTCACACACTGACGCACACACATAAAAAATAAAAACAATTAAAAAAAAAAAAACACCTCAACATTCTAAGGCCTGCGAGATGGCTCGCTGGGTAAAGGTATGGCCAGGGCTTGAGTTCAATACCGAGAACCCACCTGGTGGAAGGAGGGACAGACAGCACAAAGGTGTCCCCTGACACTTGAGTGTGCGTCAGAGCATGCACATGCCCTTACACATAAATAAAACAAAATGCAAAGAAATATTGTAAGAACACCCTAGCACTGCTTCTCTGGGACTTCCTAAATGTTTGAGAGGGGCAGCTGTGTGGGCAGGCCCACAGAAGTGAGGCATCCTGGACTCCTGGCTGTCCTCTGTGTCACAGCTCCTAGCTTGTGGCAGGCTTGCCCGCTCTACCCTTTACTGACCTTTGTCCAGAACTAGCCAGGAGGAACCCTGTCCTCCCCAGGCAGCCACAGGTGCGCCTCCACCAACCCCTGGTTCACGTGGGACAGGTTGAAAATTAGGAGCAAGGGGGAAAAGGACCTATAAGCCAAGTACCTTTGCTTCAGCTTTCCTGTGTCATGTCTGGTTTGGTTAGTTTGGTTTTTGAGACAGGGTCTCATTAGACCAGGCTAACCTTGAACTCACTGTGTAGCATAAGACAACCTTGTCCTGCCTCGCTTCCCAAGTGCTGGGCTTCCATGAGCATGCAGCCATGCCACCAGCTTACGGCACATCTGTTCTCTCTGCGCATACCGTCCCGGGGACCACGACAGTTTTGTTATCTCCCTCACCCAGCACCTGGGCTTTCTGCTAAACAGCGTCCAAGTGCTCCAAACCCTCACCCAGATTTTGAAAGAAAGTCTCTAGGGCCCTAGAAGGCCAGAACCCCACCCTGCACTTATTTCAATAAACTGCCACATCCTCCTCTCTCCCATAAAAAAAATACAATCCGAAGACTATAAGGAAATGCGTTGCTGGGTTCTGGGTTTCAAAGTCCACGGGGGCTCCCATCAGCTCCAGCTACTTTTCTGGGACAGAAACAAGGACCCAGATCATACAAAGGATCTTACGACCAGAGGTGGTGTCCTTAGTGGCCTCCTCCCTGGGTCACTCAATAAATCAGAATCCCAAGTTCCCACAACTGGTCATGCGTGCTGACTTGGTGACAGGGCACCATGGCCTTGGGCCACTGGTCGGCACCTACAGATGGCTGGACACTGACTTCCTGGCAAGCAGCTCCTTTTTCCTCCCTTTGCCCAGGCTGGAGCAGGATTAAGCTGGCTATTAATAGTGCTGACCTCAGCCAGCAGGAGGAGCAGCGGCCCTTCCCAGCACTACGGGGTGGGAGAGGAGTCCGGCACGGAGAGAGGTCGGGCACCTTGCCTTCCAGCCTGGGAAGCCTGGGAGATTCACCCGTTATCTTAGGCTCATCTACATGGCGACTGTGCCCACACCCACTGTGCTCAGCCATGCTGGGCGTCCACGGCTGCACAAAAGCAGCGGGAGGCTGTGGAGATGGCACAGTGGGTGAAGCACTTGCAAATGCAAGTTCGAGCCTGTGTAGAGAAATGATGATTAATTCTAAGAATGAAGAAAGTGGAGTCGCCCGAGCACAGACTGAGAGGAAGGCCAGCACCACTGACCCCTGCTCCCCAGAGAACAGGCAAGAGAACCAGTGTACCCAACTGCCCAGCAGTGTCACAGCCAGGCGGTGCCACAGTCCATGGGCTCAGAAGCTAGCTGTGGTCTCACATAGTCTTCAGTTCACAAGCCTCTCACCTTGGCCATTCAGACATTAGAGATGACTTTATCCACAGCCTGGGGCTGGGGCACCCATGCCAAGGCAGCAGCGGGCCAGTCACAGCAGAAAGGAGTACTACAGAAGCCCTTAACTCAAGCTAATTTCACTTATATACTTTAAATATGTAATCTCACTTCTTACTGCTCCATGTGAGTGGGGGTGGGGAGGCATGGAGGCTGGAGTCTACCTGTGGTGCTGGTTCTCTTTCCGTATCTAGGCGGGTTCTAGGGCTCTGCCTCAGGCAGGCCAGGCTTGTGAAACAGGAGCCTTTACCCTCCAAGCCATCTCACATGCCCAAATTCTATTTCCTTTCAATGTGTGGGTTTCATCACGGTGCGCAGGCTTCTCTCAAACTCTTGGTCCTGGCATAAGGGATCCTCTTACCTGGTCTCTCTTACAGGCACACGGCACCATGCCTGGTAAAGACTGTGGCGACTACAGCAGAGCTCTGCTGGGAGAACCAACAAGAGTTCAGAAACAAAGTCCAGTGCTCGGGAGGTGGGGGCTGAGGGGCTACCACAGCTTAGAGCTAGCCTGGGCTATGGTGAGCTTCAGGCCAGCCAAGCTGGCCTTGCTTTGAAAACACACAAAACAAAACCTCCAGTTGGCACCCTCCACTCCTGTCCCTGTGTGTGCGCGTAATATCATATTACCAATCTGATACTTGAATCAAAAGAGAAAAGGGACCATTCAGTGAGAGGTATTGGGCTAACCGGGCCTGTCAGTGCACTGCGAGCCTTTAAAACCATTAGAAAAATCACAAGTTTAGTTTGTGTTTAGCCACTGACCCATCTCTTTGGCCCCTTTTGGTTTTGTTTGTTTGTTTGGCTGTGTTTTTGTTTTCTTGAGATATAGTCTTCATCTGTACCTCATAGTGGACTGAAACTTTGTAGCCCAGGCAAGCCTGAAATTCACTGCAATTCTCTTGCTTACAAACTTACTTTTAAATACAAATATAATGAATACAAATTGACCCAAGGAAATGTAAGTTTTAAAAATGACCCATCAGCCTGTTGCTCTGTTGCTAGGGACCCAACCCAGTAAACTCTGGGGCGGGGGCGAGGTTTGATTTATCAGATCTGTACTCTGCAGTAGTAAAAGAGCTAGTTACCACTGATAAGCAGTTTAAATATTTTCTTCAGGAACATGGCAGCATATATTAAAATACACGATGTGCAAGACCTTGGCCTCAGCTCATTCTTCCACTCCTAGGAAGTGACTTACTGAGAAAATACCCACATAGTGTGTGCACAAGGTGTAGCTGAGAAGATCCAACCAGCACTTACGGCCCAGAATTGCAGCAGCTCAAGAGGATGACTCAGGCTTGAACTGACTGAAGGAGCTGGTGATTCACGGCGTGCACGAACCAAAATGAAGAAAGTTATAAGCACCATAGAAGCTGGGTGTGGTGGTGCACGCCTGTCATTCCAGCACTCAGGCAGCTGGGGCAGGAGGATCACTGCAAGTTCAAGACCAGCCTGGACTACAGAGTAAGTTTGATGTCAGGATGGATGGCATACCGAGACCGGCTCAGACAAGCAAACAAGGGCAGAAACAGAAACCAGTGTAGGAAGAGTGAGCACTGTGCTTCACTATGCAGAAGTGGATTTCATATTGGCGTTTGACATACCACAAAAGGCATTTTATCTACTATTTGTCTTCTTACTTTTACAGTGAGAAAAGATGACAATACCCCTTTCACAAGAAGCCGTGGAAAGCAAGGCAGTTTCTTTCTGACTAACTCCGGCAATATAACTAAGTAACTAGGGCTGGGTGTGGTGGCACACTTTAATCCTAGCCCCCAGAAGGCAGAGGCAGGAGCCACCCTGGTGACCGGTGACGTCAAGGCCAGCCCCATCCACATACCCAGTTCTAGGACAGTCAAGGTGGCATGGGGAGATGCTGTCTAAAAACACAAAACAACCAACCAAACAAACAAAAAGAGACACAGCGTGTCCCTTCCGGAGCCTCGTGCGTCCCAGAGGTCCTGGGACCAGGCAAGCCACTGCCTTCCTCCCCAGGGGCAGTGAACTATGGCCACGTTTTTTTCTATAATACTACAATAAAAACTTCTGTTCAAACACCTATTACTTGACTCAGAGGAATGAGTCCCATACATTTGTAAAAGCAGAGTTAACAGGCCAAAGGGTTCCAGGCGATTGGCAAACCTGATGTGATCTCTGCATTCCCTTCTCAGCAGGAGTCCAGTGCTCAGCCTCCCCAGCAGACACCAGGGTTGGTGATTCCTATTCATTCCTCTGTGTCCAGCACAAGGCAAAACATAGAGTGGATGCGCAATAAGCCAGCAATTCAGTCAATGCCACCAACGAAATACTGCATCATAATCAAGTATGTTGTCTTTAATTAGTGAGTTAATTAATTAACTTTTGAGACAGGGTCTCACTATGTAGCCCTAGCTGGCCTGGAACTCAAGAGATCCTCCTGCCTCTACCTCCCAAGTGATGGGATTAAAGGTGTGTTTCACTATGCGTGTCTTAGATATGCTTTTAATCTTTTGTTGTTGTTGTTTGGTGTTTTGAGACAGGTTTCCTCTGTGTAACAGAGCCCTGACTGTCCTGCAACTCTCTTTGTAGATCAGGCTGGTCTCAAACTCACTTCTGCCTCCCTGAGTGCTGGGATTAAAGACGAGGGTCACCATGCCAGGCTATGTTTTTAATCTTTGAAAAGAAATTTTTATTTTATGTGTATGGGTGTTTTGTTTGCATGCATAGCTGTACATGTATCTGTGTGCATGCACATGTACTGTGTGCACACAGTGCCCTTGAATTCCAGAAGAGGGGGTGGGAGCTGTTAAACTGGAATGCTCGTGGGTGCAGAGATCCAATCAAGGGTCCTAGGCAACTGCTGGGCCACCTCTCGAGCCCCAGGCTGTTGTTGTGCTTATTATTATTACTATTACTACTGTTACTACTATTATTTTAAGGAAAGAAACGACAAAGGGAAAAGCAGTGAAGAAAAAAGAACGGTTGACTGATGACAATCTCAAGGAAGACAGAGAAAGTGATGTAGCCACTATGGCAGCTTGCCAAAAACACAGGAGGGAAGCCAGTGATGAGGGGGTTCCTGGAGACAGTGCAGCACACAGGGCCAGGCCTACCTGGAACCTGTCGGTACTGGTTCTGTTCACACTTGGGTCCAGGTCCAAAACAAGTAAATTTCCCTTCTGTTTGTCCACACACTGACCATGGGCCCCATCCAGACCATGGGCCTGCTCATGGGAGAGGCCTGTACACTCTATTCCAGCACCCGAGAGGGACCACACACAGGGCTGCCCTGCACCTATGCCAGACAAATTCCCCCGAAGCAGATGAGGCTTACTGTGCTGTGGATCCTGGAAGGCAACAGCAGGCTGGAGGGAACAGGAATAGAGAGGCGGTGGGCTAGAAAGACCAGCCTCTGCTGCCCACAGCACGGGAAGCAATGATTGGGCTGTGGCTGATGGGAGCTGGCCAAAATAACTCAAAATTGATAATTTAGAATGCTAGTTAAGGGCTGGAGAGATGGCTCAGTGGTTAAGAGCACTGTCTGTTCTTCCAGAGGTCATGAGTTCAATTCCCAGCAACTACATGGTGGCTCATAACCGTCTATAATGAAATCTAGTGCCCTCTTCTGGCGTTCAGTTGGCCATGCAGACAGAACATTGTATACATAATAAATAAATAAAATCTTAAGAATTTCTTTTTAAAAAAAAGAATGCTATTTAAAACAGACTTTTAGCTATTGTCATCAATCACGGATCCTACGTTGGGTGTATTTTGTGTCTTGAGAGGCCAGACTTTGTTTTAGAGATAATATACAGTAATAACTATTAGAAAAAAACAAATTAAATGTGACATCATTTTTACTTCTTTAAAAATTAGGTTGGGTTGATGAGGTGGCTCAGTGGGTAAAGGTCCCCAGCCGGAGTTTTAGCTCTCGGTAACATGGTAGAAGGAAAGAACCAATTCCAGCAAGCTGTCTTTTGATCACACATATCAGAGTGCTATCTCGCATGTGCATGTAGTACCTGTACATGTATAATACCTGGAAGAGCAGATATACAAACTGAAAAACACCTCTTTTGAATAGGGGATAAAAAGTTTGGAGGACTCTTTGCAGAATAGCCCTGAAGTCTCAGCTCTCAGGAGGCCGACTGCTTGGGAGGATTACTCACACCCAGGATGAACAACAAAGTGAGGAGCATTGTCAAAAAGAAATAAGACTAGGGCTAGTGGGGCGACTTAGTGGGTAAAGGCACTTGCCACCGAGCTTAACAACCTGAGTTCAGTCCTCAGTGCAGGATCCACATGGTGGGAGGAAAGCGCCAACTCAAGCAAGTTGTCCTCTGACCGCTACACCTGTGCTGCAGCAGGAATGCGTGTGCGTGCACACACGCAGAGACAGACACACACTCACATACACACTCACACTCACATTCTGTCTGTCTGTCTGAATAAAATTTAATTAAAAGAAATAACAGTCCCATTGGGATGGCCTCGCCTCAGCTGCCACTTTGTACAGCAGAGACCCACATGGCGTCTCCATGACAGCCCTAGGGTGACTCTCTCCATAAGTCTTGTCTGTCCCCACAGTCGTGTTATAAGAAGGGTCCCAGGAAGTACCACTAAGTCTCCTGCTATAGACCCTGACCTTGAACTTCACCAGGAAAGCCACATCCTGAGTCATTCTGCCCTTGCTCCAAACAGCTTGCTAACCTCAGCACCCCATGGCGGAGCTGCTGACAAGAAGATAGTGAAGTCCTTGCTTTTGATTTTCGTATCATTAGTAATATGTAGTTTTGAACCTTTTTATGAGGAATACTAAACACATACGGAAGTAGCGTTGAGACGTAATCGCAGCCTCATCTACCTTAAATACTTAAGTGCTCTTGGCCCATCTTGCTGCCTCTTTACCCACTTTTTTTTTTTTGAAGTAAAGCCCAGGCTTTATCTGTAAACATCTATAAAATTACACCTGCAGATATCTAATATTTCAATTTGTATCTCAAGAGGGCTTGCTCAGGCTGGCCTCAAACTTGCTATCTATCTATCTAAAGTTTCTACTGTTGACAAAAATAAAAAAATAAAAATAAAACAACTTGGGAAGGAAAGGGTTTCTTTGGCTTACATAACCCGAGTCATATTTCAATGAGGAAAGTCAAGTAGAAACTTGGGGCAGGAACCTGAAAGCAGGAATTTAGGTGGAGGCTATGGAAAATGCTGCTTACTGGCTTGCCTGATTTACTTTCTCATATTCCCAGGACCACCTGTCCGGGGATGCATCATCCACAGTGGGCTATACCCTCCCTCAGCAATCAAGAAAATGCCCCACAGGTGTGCCTGTAGGTGAATTTTTCTCAGTTGAAACTCGTATTCTCAGATGACTCTGGCTTGAGTCAAGCTGACAAAAACTAACCAGCTCACCATCCTTCTCGCCTCTGACTACTTTTACAAATGGAGCTTTTCTTTTTTGAGATGTGGTTTCATGTAGCCAGGCTGACCTCAAATTCACTGTGTAGCTGAGGATAACTTGGAATTTCTGATCTCCTTGCCTCTACCTCTCAAGCACTGGGATTACAGGCATGTACCACCATACTCAGTTTATAGAGTACTGGGGCCCAAAATCCAAGGCCTCAAGTTTGCAAGGCAAGAACTCTACCAACTAAACTACCTTCCCAACCTCCAAATGTCCTATTAGGAGTAAACAATAATGTTACCATGCATACAAACACACATATAGTTTATTTAAAAATATCCCCCCCCCCACAAAAAAATTACAGTTAGTGGTTATCTTGAAAAAGTAGACATACATATCTGTGGTTTTGAGACAGGGCCTCTCTACATAGCCCTGGATGTCCTGAAACTCACTATGTAGACCAGGTTGGCCTCAAACTCAGACATCCATCTGTCTCTGCCTCCTGAGAGCTGGAATCAGAGGTGTGAGCCACCACTCCTGGATGCACACATATATGTATATTCGGAAATACTGACAATTTTCCCCTTGGCATTGGTAACAACAAAGGAAGCAAGGAAATTAGGAGTTTAAAGTCTTGCCTTGCTGAGAGTGTAGTTTAATAGCAAATCACAACACTTAGCACCTGAGTAGTTTAGATGTAATGCCCAGCACTCAAAAACATGCCTACCTTTCCAAGATAACTACAGATAACTGTAATTTTGGGGAGTAATGCCTACCATGGTACCATGGACCTCCAATCCCAGCAGTGGGGAAGCAGATGCAGGAGAATCATGAGTTCTGGGACAAAGCGAGCTAAGAGCATAGCACGACTCTGTCTGAAAAACAAAACCTCTATCTACAATAGTTACAATTCACAGTGTTTTCACTATCCAAATTAGATCACGTGTGGGGTTTTGTGTTTTTCTTTTTAAATACTTCACATTCTTTTTATTTCCTGTGTCATTAAATTTTTGTCAAGCTAGATGTGAATCTGATACATACATTCTTTGAAAGCACCCCCACAAAAGTTCCTTTTTCATGGCTGGGTACTGAATCCAGGGCCACACTCCTCTGAGGCAAGCATTCTATCACTGAGTTGGCCTCATAACATTTCCTTAGGCACATGTGTGCACTGTGCTCTTCAACTGTGCCTTCCCCTTTGGTATCACATGGAAACGTGTGTGTGTGTGTGTCTGACCGTATCTCCATATACTCCAGATAGGCGTCCAAGGATAGGTTCTTTAAAAGTGTCATAAATTATTTAACATAGATTCAGTTCAGAGCTAAGGTACCTTGGTGGGATGGTTAGGGACAGTTAGGACTCACGAGAAACCAAGGATCCAAAGGCAGGCAGTAAGGACTAAAACACAGACCTTGGTCCACTGGTCACAGTGTCTGGAAATGAGAGAAGAGTTTGTGTCCAGCCCAGATGCTGATAATCTGGTGTCGGGTGTTTCCAAAGGAAGAGCCGGGCCATGCAGCCAGATTCCGGGGGTTCCAGTAGCACACCAGCACCTCCACCAGCGCCACCAGCCTCCTTTCGGACTCATGTCTGGCCAGCAAACTGCTTCTCCCTTTCCACCCAGTTCTGTGGTTTCAGGAGCCCCCTTGGCCTTGTCTAGTGGAATCACAGAGCTGGAAGCAGGACATGCTAGCTGCTCTCCTGTTCCAGAGTTCCAGCCAGAAGGAGCTCTTTCTCCATCAAGCCTTTTGCTCACAGCTCATCGCCTTGAGAGGTTCCTAGTCTTCAAATCTGTGGGCAGTTAGCCAATAATTTCCTGACACATCTATAAAAGAGTCAGACTGTCGTCAGTGAACACACACGTGCATGTTAGCTATAAACATTTCAGAGGAAATTCTGCTAACTGCTTTGCTGAAATCCAAGCATATTCTAGCCTTCGACTGGCTTTCCACTGCATGAATCTGATAATTCTACCCCATTACACATTAATGAAAAGAAAGTTAGAATTTTCCCCCTTTGGTGAGCCCCAGTTGGTTCCTGGCAGTCATATAGCAGTGCCAAATTGTTTACATTATTCTGGATCTTGAAAGCCAAACCTGAAGAGGAAGAAAAACTACAGCAATTGCAGCGGTGATGTAAGAAGCCATAGCACAGCAGAGGGAAAGAGAAGAGGGCAAGAGCATTATCTGAGACGGTCAAACTTGCTCACCTGGAGGGAGATATTAATTACAAGATGGGAAGACTTAATTATTAAACAATTATTTTTCCTGCCATTAAGAAAGCTGATGGCATCTTATAATCGCAGGAAAAACAATTACAGCTCCATCTCCCATGAATGTAGATGCCAACATTCCCAGTAAAGATGTTAGCAAATTAAATCTAGTGGTGTTAAAGGGGGCAATAAATCATAAGTAAGACAGGTCGACTTCAGTCATGCAACGTTTAAATCAACATGGGGGAAAAATCAGTGTATTTCATAACAAAAGGGGCTAATCATTCAATTATATCATTAGGTAAAGGGGATTGCCATGCAGACCTAGCAGCCTGAGTCCAAGCCCTAGAACCCATGGAAAGGTAGAAGAGGAGACTGAGCTCCATAGTTGTCCACTAACTTAAACGAGTGTGTATATGTGCATGTGTGCGTGCGTGTTTAACCACTAGGGGGAGAATTTCACTGATAAAGGAGGTCATAAAAATTAAAGGAAGCAACATCACCTGTGGCAATAGTTTATCATCTCACTCATCCCCATTACCGCCCTCATACTAAGGGAACTGGCGTCCAGCATGCTCATGCTAAGGGAACTGGCGTCCAGCGTGCTCATGCTAAGGGAACGGGCGTCCAGCATGCCAGGAGAGCACCATAGGGCAGGGGAGAGGAGGGGAGGGGAGGGGAAGGAAAAGTCGTAGGCTACCCTTCCACTTCTCTTACTCTCCTCACCATCCTGTCACGGTCTCTCTACATAGCTAACTGAACTGACCATGCTTAAGAGTGTGGCTTCTAGAGCAACCAGCGTGGGAATGTCACTTAGTTGTTAAGCCATCAAGGCCCCACTCAGCCCCCCTAAGCCCCAGCACCTAACAATAAAATAAGTACTCCATAAGTGCCAACTACCCAGACGTTTCCTTCTTTTAGCTCTCTGCTTGACCCTCCTTTATTCTATTTATTATTACAAGCCATATTTATTACAATTGTAACACAATTTACAAAGAGAGGTCAGAAGATGAACTGAGGAAGTCCGTTCTCTCCTTGCATCATCTGTGTCCCAGGGATCAAACCCAGGTCATTGTGCTTGGCAGCAAGCACCTTTACCCAAGGGGCCAGGGGCCACCCTTCCAGTTCTACCCTTCCTCAGAAGTCCTTGCTTCTCAAGGCCTGGGCTAGAGGCCTCATCTGCCCTAGCAGCAGGGCCTGCATTCCTCCTCATCCTCCTGGAGTGGATACTTCTAAGGAAGGTGTTCCCTTTTAGTTTGCTTGTCCAGGTTTTAAGACAGGGTCTCTCCATGTGGGCCAAGCAGGCCTTGAACTCTCCACCCTCTTGTCCCCCCAAAGTGCTACTGGGATTACACGAGTGGATCACCGTAAGAAAAACATCTTGAGGCAGGTATGGTGGTTCATGCCTGCCATTCCAGCCATCAGCTTCCTGAGGCAGAAGACTGTTTCTGGTTTACACAGTGAGTTCCCAGCCAGCCTGGGCTATACTCTAAGACCCTCATCTCAGTCAGTCAATCAATCAATCCACCCATCAATCGCTCTTTCTCTCTCTCTCTCTCACACACACACACACACTCATTGTTCTCTGTCTGTCTGGAGCCTCCTGCTGTGTCTGTGTTCCCTTTGATTGTCCTCTTGTCCGCCAGGACAGCCTACCCCTCCCTCTCCTGAAATGAAAACACCAAGTGGTGTGGTGACTGGCATGGAGGGCCGTGTGTCTCCTGCCTAACTAGCCTGACATTATGCTCTCGTAGCTGGGATGTGGATGTACCAGTAACTAAGATGGTGCTCAACATTTCCCAGTTAGCAGGAAAAAACATTGCTGGGGTGCCGCTCAGTGCTAGAACACTGGTCGTGCATGCTCAAGGCCTGAGTCTGCTGGTGGAGAGGAAAGGCAAGATGGCTCAGAGGGTATGGGACACTTGCCCTAGGCCTGACAACCTTATCTCCACCCCTGGGACTGACATGGTGAAAGGAGAGAGACAGTTCCCACAACTCGTCCTCTGACCACACCACTTGTCCACAGACATGCACACCATAGCACACACAAAAAGCACGTGTGCATGCACATACTAATACACACATACACACACATATACATACACACACAGGCACACACACACATACACACATATACATACACACAGGCACACACATATACCCACACAGGCACACACACAAGCACACACACACATACCCACACAGGCACACATACATACCCATGCATATATACAGGCACACATACACACAGATGCACATGCATGTGTGCACACACACAGGCACACAAACATATACACACTAACAATCACGCACACACACACTTTTTAAAAAGAGGATACCCTCAGTTTTCGGTTCTCGTGCAGATGCTAACTTCTTTCAGCTCGGCTTGTAACTCTTACAAATAAGATAATATCTGACTTTCTGCATATGGTTATAGTGTTTAAAAACACTGAGTGACTTGCTTTTTTACAGAAACTAAGTTCTTTCTTACTTATTTTGTTTTTGGGGGTGTGCGTGCATATGACTGGGTGGGCGCCAGACCCTGGAGATGTAGTTATAGTTGGCTGTGAGCTGTCGGACACGAACGCTGGGAACCAATCTCGGGTACTCTTCCAGAGTACTCTTAGTCACTGAGCCATCTCTACGTTACAGTGGGCTTTTTTACTGAGCTCAGTGCATTTACAGCTTAAAAAAAAAAAAAAGGCACTGTGCTGAACAGTGGGCCAACCGCCAGTGTGTGAGCCCCTGTGGTCACCAGCTGCTGTCAGTGCCAACTGGGGCATGTTTTGGACACTAGGAACAGAAACAGTTAACACAGCTAATGTTTACTACGCAGTGACAGAGTACTGGGCACACAGCTAAATGCCTTGCACGGCTGACCTCCTTCAGTTCTCACAAAAACCGGGAGGTGGACACAGTTAGTTATCAGCATGGATGGGCAGTCATGGCCACTAAGGACGTTTTCCCGAGTTCAGGATTCAAGTCACCATTCTAAGCAGTTCACAGAACAGACTGGCTGGACATGCCTTCACTTATTTTACAAACTTACTTGAAACTTGGGAAACCTGGACAACAGAGACTTAGGCTGACAGGAGGTCTCCAGGTTATAGCGCGCGTGTACACAAGTGTGTGAGACAGGCTGCAAGCACCAGGGCGTGGCCCTGCCTGTGCATGAGGGGTGTGGGAGTGTGTTCAGATCTCTGCCAATGCAGAGCTGGGGTAGGGGCACGTGTGTGGTCAAGCCAATGAGTATCCCAACCTGTGTGTGTGTGCCTGTCTGGGGCGGAAGGTGGCCTCCTTCCCGGGTGGTGCCTAGCTGCCTGCTAGCCAAAGACTAGGCATCCCAAGTGCCCAGGAACCAGTCTTCCTAGAAGCCTGCCCAGCCACAGGAGACCGGGCCTGTTGCAGGAAGGCCACTCTGGTCCTGGGGGATGCTGCAGTGTCTCGGAGTTTAACCCTCAACCAGGAAGGCTGGCACTGCAGGTCTGGCCTCTGGGCTCACCTTCCTGCAGAGGCACGCAGGGCAAAACAAGAACGAGAATGCAGGATGATAAGTAATTTCTTACCTAAGAAGAACCGACCTAAGCTGTGTTCCAAAAAGCGGGGCATAAAACTGCACAGACACTGATTTTAATGTCAAAACACCTATGGACAGCTTCAGGCAGAGCATGTTACTGGAAAATAAAAATGTTTTGTTGTTGTTGTTGTTTTGTTTTGGGGGGTTTCTCTGTGTAGTCTTGGCTGTCCTGAACACACTTTGTAGACCAGGCTGGCCTTGAATTCACAGCAATCTGCCTCCCTCTACCTCTGGGTGCTACGAATAAAGGAGTGCAACCACCATGCCTGGCTTAATTTTGTTTTGTTTCAGACATGGTCTCATTACAGAGCCCTGGTTGGACTAAATTCAGAGGTCTGCCCACCTCTGTCCTGTGTTGTCATGGTGACCTGTGTCACCATGAATGTTTTCATACTGCTGTTTCTTATAAGAACTTTTAAAAAGTAAAACAGAAATAAATCTCAATCTACCTCACTCCTTCCCCACCCGATTCCGGGGACCCTCGGGCAGCCCTGAGCTTAAACTCACAATCTTCCTACCTCAGCTTACAGATTTGAGTGCTAGGATTTCAGGTATGCGCCATCACACCCAACCATGAGAATGAACTTTTAAAAAAGCTGTCACAACACATCAGAAAAGACAACAAAAATCTAAGCCAAACCAAACTACCAGTTCTGGCAATGAGATGTATGTCTTTTATGGCTATGAAAAAACTAATGACCAGCAATAAAAACAAAAGAAAATGCCAAATAAATAAAACAGGAATATGAATAAGGACTCCAGGCTTCAGTCTACAAAATAAGCCAAAAGTCCCTTAACAGAGCCTCCACACTTTTCACAACAGAATATCTTAGCGAGCTCAGCTGTGAGGATGGGCTGACTATGGTCCAGGACAAGTGAAGCAGACTGGCCCACTGAGGCAGCACCAGAGGACAGCTGTGACCCATGTGGATATACCAAGATGGAGGCTGCATGAAAATGGCAGCTTAGCCCAGGGTCATGGTAGGTACTCAGGGAGCCTGGAAACTCTCATACCTCAGACAAGTTTCTCCAGAAACTCAAGAGTGTCCTTAAGCACACAAGAAATGTTAAGAGAGAGTCAGTCTGAGGACAAACAAAGGCAGCCTGTCCCTTCTCATGGGCTGGACGAAGGAACCAGGAGCCCCTGCCAAAGCCAGGCACTGAGACGGTGACATAGGAGCCCGGCCCATGCTCCTGCTAAATACACTTCCCTGGCTGTGCTGCCTTTTAACCAACATTCAGCACAGGCTAAACACACTCCCTGTCAGTTCTAAGACTGGAGCTGGCAGGTAAGCATCGCTCTTGAGGCATAACAGGCTTCCCTCTGCTCAGAGATGCCCTCGATACTTAGCGTGCCAAGCTTGTCTGGAGGATGGTACCAGTGTGGGCAGAGCTCCTCAGATAGCACAGTGATCTGCACTCTGGAGCCAAATGGGCTGAAAAGCAGATCCAGCAGGCAGGAGTACTTCTGCCCACAAAAGACCAATGAGGTCACTTCCTGTCTGACAGTCTTTACCCAGGTCCTCCCGAAAGCTATGTAAGGTAGCGATACAATGAAGGGCCTTCCGCTGCACTGCCTCTCCAGACTGACTTCTGGAGACAGGAGAGCCTCCTGCAGGTCCCTCCCCTTTACTCACTGCCCCACGGGGTGCTGGTCTGTGACCTTGTGCGCTCATATCCATCTGTCTCCAGGTTAAACTCTGTCACCCTGACCTGTGGTGTCAGGAAAACATTAGAGCTGGGTGCCTTTAATTAAAAAACATGAGATGCTCACAAAGCCAATGCTGCTAAGAAACTCTTATTAGGGCCGGGACACAGATAGCACCCTCTGGCACACCATCAAGGGCTCTGAGAGAGGTCTGTCAACAGTACATCCCGGGGCTCACTGTGCCCTGGCTCCTTGGAGGGAAGCAGCCTGCCAGTGGCACAGGGCCAGCCCACTCCACAGAGCTGTGCTCCCTACTCAGCGCATAGTCCTCAAAAGACAGGCAGCGGCAGCCTGGCGGGCAAAGGGCTTTGTCAGCTGCCCACACTTGGGACGGATGCCCCATGTCCAGAGCACTGTCCACACATGGGCAGCGACTGTCACTCTCAGATCTACTCCTCACGCTCAGATCCCTGACTGAGGAGGAGCTGACAGACAGCAGCTACAACTGCCACTGCTCTGGGCCGCTGGGGCTGGGATGTCCCATCCAGCAGCCTGTGTTTTCCACGCTGCCTCTCCCAGGACCACCCCCGACACCGGTCCACCTTCTTCACACTCTTGGCAGTGATGATGTCCGGCCTGGCCCTGGCCTTCCTCCCCAGCCCCAGGGGAGCACTTTCACCTGCAGAGGTGCCTAGACAGCCACACATGTTGGTCAGGTCTGTCCACAGAAGCACCGCCTGAGACCTTGTCAGAAATGCAGACTGTTAGGCATGGTTACTCACACCTATAATCCCAGCAACCTAGAAGGCTGAGGCAGGAGGATCATTGTGAGTTCAAGGAAGGTGAGCTACATTAGCAGCCAGCCTGGCTACATACAATGTAGGACACTGTCTCGAGAAAACAAAACCAGTCCGGTGAGGTGGCTCCTGGGCTAAAAGCATTTGTTTGGGCCCTGGGACCCATGAGAGAATGAAAGAACTAACTCCTAAAAGTTACAGTGCGCACGCACAGGCACACAAACACACACGAGAAATAACTTGAAAAGGGAAATGCTAATTTCCAATAAAAAGTCTGGGTGGTCAGAAGACCTCAGGCAAGAGAGAGGCTCTGATGTGGACAGTGCTGAGCAAAGGAGCTGACGCCGGGTGAGAGTTCTTTTCACTTCCCTCTGCTCCACACTCACCAAGCTGATTCTTCCTTCTCCTCCCCCTACCATAGCTACATCGAATTATCATCCCCAAGTCACAGGGCCGATACCTCAGACGCTGGAACACTCGCCCCCCTCAGCCTCGGCCCCGCCTGCCCTGTGTGTACGTTTGGACAACCAAGCTTTGGTGGCATGTCTGTCTCCCTGGCAGACTGTGAGCTGTGTGAATAGGCGGCTTTACACATCTCTGACACCCAACGCGGCCAGCGCTGTGTCTGACACACAGGCTGCAAAAAGTCACATGTTTATTGAACAAATGCATGAACAAAGAGTTGTGGTGGGAGAAGGTGTGTCAGACAACAGGAAGCAAGAGGGAATGCAAAACTCATGCAGTGTTTTCTTTTTTCTTGTCGTTATGGTTGTTCTGGGAATAAAGTTGAGTAGATGGAAAAATCTGACGTGGCACAGACGGAAATATGGGAGGGAATTTTTTTTTAAACAAAAATATTTCTAGCTTGCTTTCTTCTCCAAATTATACCCTGCTAACTTGCTGAGAGGAGCAGTAATAGGCTCAAGGTCACCTCATAGGTCAGTGCCCAAGCTGGATAGAATATAACCCCAGCTTTGTCTGGGTGGAGTTTATATCTTTCGCTGTGCAGTGGTCCAGAGGGTTATAAGGAGGGTGGGGAAAGATAAGATGGTTAAAGATGAGCTAAGGGCCTGGGAGTGGCAGGACTATCCAGGAAGGGGCACAGGAGACACTGGAAGATGGACGGGCTCAAGGTTGGGAGGGGCATCATTCATGACTCTAAAGCATCTAAGTGGAAGGAAGATGTAAACTGGGCTCGAAGTCACTAGGCTTTCTTGTGTCAGGATCCCAAGTGGTGACAAACCCACTCCTAACACCCAGTACTGCAAACAGTTCTGGGTGAGGCTCTAGTAGAAGGGCCAAGGTTCAAACTGCATCAATCTGGGCAGCCTTGATTAACTGGCACAGCCTCATGCCACACAAAGTCTCACTCCTGAGGTTCTCTCGAGCACCTGTAGCCTGTCCTGAATGTGGCAGAAAGGCTAATAAGCATCTGACGTTAACTGTCTTGAGGTAGGAAGCAGGATTCACTGTCTTAATCCTAGGGGAGTTCAGCTCCCCACACCCTGCACTGTGCAGGGCCTTTCATGACTCATCTTAATGAGAGAGGCTGTGTAAAACCTCCCATGGCCACAGATGGCTTACCAGCAGGCAAAGGCAGGCAATTGGCAATGGGACTCAAAAATCACACTCAGAGCCCCAAAATCTTCATGCCTGGGATCCAGACACACAGGTCATTATAGGGGTCTCCTGGCTCTTCCTGGTAAGACGCCCTGGCACTGCATCTACCACTTTCCCTCATAAATGCCTCAAAATTTTAAAGCTTCCAGAATGGGAATATTTCTTTCCCAAATTTGACAAGTCATTGGTTCATTTATTTATTCACTAGGTAGCTTTTATTGAGGATTTACTATGTGCCAAGGGCTATTCCAGAGCCGTTGATATGGTCATCAGAGCACAGAGCCTGCCCTTTGGATCTTACATTGTACTGGGAGGAGGCGGACAGTGCAGCCAGCCACTAAGCCCCTGAGCTGGGAGTGAGATGTGCTATGAGAAAAGGAAAATGTAGCACAGAGTGGTGGGTGGGCTAGGAAAGTCAAGTGAGATGTGGTCACAGGGTGACAGCAAGGCCTCACAGAGGGGACGCTGAAGAGGCCAGAGAGGGGAAGGGAGCCACTCTTAACTTTCTTGGAGAACGCTAAGGCCTCAGAAGGGGAGTGTAGCCTGAGAAGCCTGGCAGACTATCATCCATTCATTTGTTCAACTAACATTCAACTAACTACAGTTCACTGAGGCCCTATCTGTCAGCCAGGCCTGCAGTGGTAAAAACCAGTAAGGCAGGGCCTTCTGCTCAAGGAACTTGCAAAACTGGGGAGTGTGGATTAAAGAACCAGATTTTAAAAAAATATACTACAGATCCAGGCTTGGGGGCACACACCTACAATCCTAGCATTTGGGAGCCAAGTCCAGCCTCAGCTACAAAGCAAGAGCCCAACTCAAAACAAAACAAAACACCAAACAAAGAAGTTACAGCTAGGCAGAAGGCTTCTGGCAGAGTGAGTGCCCTCACACAATGTACGGGTGAAAGGTCCAGCAAAGACCCTAAAATACATCATTCTGTCTGACATGCTGATGGTGCTGAATTATACTTGCTCCTTGTTAATAACAACAACAACAACAAAGCCTTCCCGACACTAAACCTGGAAAGAAAAGGTTGGAAGTTGTAAATACACACGAGGTGTGTCTGCCCCTTCCTGAGCAGCCTCAGAATAGGGGTAGGTACCAGATGGAAAGCCCCAGGAAAGCCCACCGAGGGGGAGGCATGAACATGGCAGGACACCTCTGTGGTAATTTATGAACTAAGATTGGTCTCCTAAGTCCTCCAGACATCAGGGAGGCACCACGCAAGGACCAGGGGCTCATAAGGGGTGATCGCTGCGTCAGTCTGTCATCTCCACTGTCCTGATCACAGGACACAAACTGTGTCCTGCTTTTCCACGAACTGCTAGGGTCCATGCTCCAAGGCCCGGACTCAGGCCACAGGCCTCTGTCAAGGAAAGTCTGGTGGACCAAACTGTGAGTGTTGGGAGGGAGGCTCAGCCCAGAAGAGCTCTGGCCTAAGAGATGCCAGCTCTGTTTTTCCAGTTCAGTGAAGAGACACTTCTTCACGGGACAGAAAGATGCCCTGCCAGACCCAGCACGCTCCCACAGAACAGAGTTCAGCCCTGCTGATCAGGAACCGGACACCAAATTAAGGCAATCCATACTAGTTGGATCCAGATCTGACCACACTGATTGGGGAGCTACTAGCTGATAATACGTCACCAGAAAACCATGTCAAAGACTACAGAGTTGGGTGAGAGGGAACCTGCCATGCAATTCTTCACCAGGCTCCTTAACAAAGCCACTGGAGAGAAATGTTCAGGGTGTCTAGTACAAGATGGAAGTGGGACACACTCCCTACTATCTCTGGGCCCCCACTCAGACCCTGGGCAAAACAGGCAACACGAAACCTCCTTCCATGCCATCCACACTACCTCACATCTGATCCACAGTTCTCAAGACATCCTTAGATCTGATGTTGAGAGCTGTCTAGAACACTTAAAAGGTAGGTTACCAACCTGACCCTTTGGCCTTGACCCTGACCCAAGCACACCTTTTAAGACTAAATCTGGCAAGGCCATCTCTTCTTTCCTGATCCCATTTCAAGACTGTCTACCACTTTTCAGTTCAGAAATGACCCCAGGGCTTATCCCCTACTAGGGTTCAAAAGTGGATCCTAGGTCAGCTTGAGCCTTTGCCAGGAACAGCTCTACAAACGGGAAGAAGGTTGGGCCTGGGGTTATGAATCCAAGTCCCTCCAGGATGAGCCTCGGGTTCTTCTCTAAAGAGCTGCCCTTGCTGCCTCCTTGCCTCCTTCAGTCTAGGTGGGCTTTACTCTGTAATCGCCTTGTTTACAGCCCACCTTGAGGGTTTCAGAGTAGAAGGAGGAGGAAGTCTTTGTTGGGAATAAGGAAGAAGTGTGTGCCTTGAGCTTGGAGGCAGAGGAGTAAACCCTCTAAAAGCCTACCTACCTGGGAGCGAGCCAAACACACCAGAGAGAAAACACACACACACAATGCAAGGCCATGGGAAGATTGGGGGTGAGGGACAGGCAAGTTTATGTGTGCCTCCTGGGAAAGATGGAACAATAATCAAAGTGTGGTCTCCTCGCTTCTAAACAGTGGAAACTGCTAGTTGGCATTGTTCTGAGTTGGTAGCCACAGAGAGACGTCCCAATTATGCTTCTGTGGGCTGGAGGGCCACTGACGGCCCAAATCTTCTAGAGCTCCAATCTTGGGGGGAAGAGGTGTGCAAATCCTTCAGCCTCTCCCTTGGTGGTCGCCACCTAGCAGAGCCAGAAGGCCCACTAGACAGGCCCACCTGCCAAGCCATGGGCACATCCTTGGCTTCCTGACAGGAGGGGTGTGACCCTGCCCCAAGTCACTTCATCTTTTAAGATTCCCCTCAAATGTTTCCTCCCCAGTGACAACACCCTCAGCTCCCAGACTACTTCCCCTCCCTGAGCTAAATCTCCAGGAGACCCTGGTGTTTGCCTCCTCACCTCTTCACAGGCATGAGCCTTACCCTGTATCCCTCTCCCAGCTTCAGACAAGGGTGTCTCCTTCAGCTTTGATTCAACTAAACACAAAGCACAGTACCTGGCAAAGGCTTGAGAAGTGTTTATGCTGCGGATGACAACGTTCACCTCAGAGGCATAGGAAGTGGTGGACAGAGGGACACAAGATCAGTCACACAAACAGAAGACACAAAACATGCAGGGGATGCCTCAGGGGAACAAGAGGTGTCAGAGGAAATTCAAGCAGGAACTACAGCAGCCCTTACCCTTCTTGAATTCCTCCAGCATGGCATCCAGCTTGGTATCATGGAAAACAAAATGTACCGGGTGGTTGTAGAAGCGAGTGATGGTCTTGAGCGGGGTGCAGTCATCGGGGTCCACGAAAGCCAAGTCTTTGACATAAAGGATGTCTACGATATTGGACTGCTCATCTTCAAACACAGGAATGCGGGTATAGCCACTCTCCATTATCTCTGACATGGTGTTGAAGTCCAGAATGGCATCACTACGGATCATGAAGCAGTCGTGCAGCTGGGTCATGATATCCTCCACAGTTTTGGTCCTTAGTTCCAGGGCACCCTGGATCATATTTAACTCCTCCTTCACCAGGTCATTATAGGGCTCTGTCACCTTCAACATCTCCATTAGCTTCTCCCGGTTGTAAACAGTGTGAATCTCCTGACCCAAGGCAAAGTCCAGGAGTTTGCTAATGGGGTAACTCAGAGGAAAGGTGAGCAGCATAAAGACTTTGGTGAGAACAATAGTGTTGGCACCCACAGCCAGTCCGTGTCGGGAGCACAGGGCTTGAGGTAAGATCTCCCCGAAGATGACAATGCCAATGGTGGAGGAGGCCACTGCCATGATGCCAGACCCGATGAGGTTGTCCAGGAGGATGGTGAGGGAGGTGTTGACCAGCACATTCCCCAGGAGCAGCGAACAGAGCAAGTAGTTGCCCTTGCGCCGGATGGGCTCTATCTTGCGGGCGTACCTTTTCTCCTTCTGAGTACCACAGTTCTGCACGATGCGCAGCTCCATCGGGTCCAGGGCCATAAGCCCCAGGTTGAGGCCAGAAAATATGCCTGACAGCACCAACAGCACCAACACGAGAAGAATGTGCAGCCAGAGCGGCAGAAACCGCTCACTCTCCTCCACCATGAACAGCAGGGAGTCCTTGTCTGTCCATCTGAGCCAGGGCCCGTCGGCCCGGGTCCGAGTGCACAGCGCGTACAGCTTCATGTTCTCGGTCCTCCGCAGGAACTTGGTGAGCACCACTAGCATCCCCGACGTGTTCCCGCGGCTCACGTTGACCAGCCGCTGGACCACTAGGTCCTTGGTGAGCTCCAGGCAGTTGGTGGAGTTGTGGACCGTCTCGGCGTCGTCCACCTCCGTGAAGGAGATCAGTTTGCTGGAGACCTCGCCCAGGCTGTGGCCGTAGAGCCTCAAGTTCACCGTGCTGCCCTCGGACACGAAGATGATGCCATCCGGGTTCATCCCGCACGACTTGTTGCAGCTCGCCAACCTCATGCCCAGGATCACGCTCTGCTGGGGGCTGCTCTGGCCGCTGGCCGCCCGCGTCCACAGCAGCAGCAGCAGCAGCGCGGCCAGGAGGAGGCGCCCTCGGGCCGGCCAGCCGTCCCGCCGCCCGCCCCCGCCCCCCGGCGCCATGTTGCTCCGGCCCCGCCGCTGCCCGCGCCCCGCCGCGCGCCTCGCTCGGCGCCGCCGCTCCTGCCCTCCTGCCGCTCCGCCGCCGCCGCGCCAACTGCCCCAGCCGCGGGCCTGACGTCAGGCCGCGCCCCGCCCGCCCCGCCCCGCCGCCCCACGCCCCTTATTTGCATGCGAGGTCCCGCCCTCACCCGCGGCTCGCGCGCCCGCCTTAAGGAGGTCTGCGAGCTTAAGGTGGAACGGCGCGGGGCCAGCGCGGGAGCCCGCGGCGGGGGTACGCCCAGCCAAGCCTCCGCGCGGCGCCCGGCTTCGCTTGCGCTGCTCCTTAGGGAGCCGGCTCTCGTGCCCCACGCGTCCGGCTCTTTCCGGGTCCCCTGCACGCTGTGGTGACTGGCTCTGTTCTGCGGCGGGTCTCCGCGGGCACAGAAAAAAAAATGCATTTCCTGGTTTAGAAAAAGAAAAGGGAACCTGAGGGCTCGGACTGGCATTACAGCCTCCGAGCTTCTGGGATTTTTTTTTTTTTTTTTGCTGACCTTGACTCAAGGCCAGAAATAGGTGGTCACTTCCCCCGAACTGCCCAGCCCGCCGCTCGCTTCTGTCTAGAGACCACCCGACCCCTAAGGCGCCGAGGGACCAGGCTCTGACCTGCGTTTATCACCTGTCATTTCTATTTAGGGATGAGATTTCATTGAATATGTGCCAGACACTTGTTTCAGGCTCTGACGATACGTCAACGAACAAACCAAAAATCCTTGCCCACCTTAGTTTACAACCTAGAACCAGAAAAATGATGATAAACAGGGATGGGGTGGAGGGCGCAACAAGCAAGTAAACACATGGGGGGTGGGAGGCAGGGCAAAAAGCAAGTAAACACATATACTTACTGAATTCTTCTGGCAATATTAAGTGTAATTTGAACCTAGGCACAAGTCCAAGGCTCTTCAGATCTCCACCGTTAATACTAGTTCCTGGTCTGTAAATGGCAGTAAGAATGACTGTTTTTGTTTCTTTGTTTTGCTTTGATGGAGACAAGGTCTCAGGTAGCCCAAGACGGCTTTGAACGCTCAAAATCTGAGGCTGACATTGAACTCCTGCGCTGCCTTTCTTCACCTCCCAAATGCAGGGTTTACAGGCATGTACCACCCTGCCTGGATTGATTTTTATGTTTTAGTTATGGCTTTAGTTTTTAACTTGATGGCAGAAAGAAGGATAACACAGCACCACCTGGCTAAGCAGGTGGGAACAATTGGCTTACACACGGAACAGGACAGGACAGCTCTCTGTGATTAGGCTTTGCCTGTGTAGTAATAGTTGTTGCTGCCTGCTCTTTCAGAAACATACCCTTAACCCCAAATTGGGTGACTGGCCAGCTGAGGCAGCTGCATGTGGAAATGAACCAGAGGTGTGGCTGCTGTCCCAACCTTGAGATCACACTTCCCGGTCAGCCCTCCTTGGATGTCATTCGGCACCTATGAGTTGAGTGTGTGGGGATGACCACAGCTGTTCACCCACAGCCGTTTGCCCTGTGAAGGGCAGGACATGGATGGCAAACAGCCTCACCTTGGTTGCAGTCACACTAAGCACACAGAGCCCCACATCTCCCAGCAAGGCTTCTCCAGGCCCTGGAGACACAGAAAGCCCTTCACTGTCTCCCTGTACAAACCCCTGTGTGTATTTTTACTTTGGTACACAGTCTGCCAATAAAAGCAACAATCAATACGAGCAGCAAAAAGCCTAAAGGAAGGGAACACTCCTGCAGTGCTGTGGGTGTCAGAGGCAGGACCTAACGCTCTGGCATCAAGGCTGCGAGCTCTGTAAACAGCCCGCTGGAGGACGTTCCTAGTGAGTAGGTACCTCACCTCACGCAAATACACAGGGTGTCCAGGATTTGAGTAAACAGCACCCTCAGGTTGGGCACTGGCTAAGAGTTGTGGTCCCTCCCCATCTTCACCAACCCAGAAGAGCCTCCTACACTGTTTCAAAGCAGCCCCGGGTCCTTGGAAGGCTTCTACCAGGCTTCCTCATCATTCTAGTTGCCCGTAGATCCCTGCCAGCCCTCTGTGTCCTTACAAACTCTCCCTGCTCTATTATTGACAATTGGCTATTTTTATTTTGCCCTTTTTGGGCTATGTTCACTCGTGCTCTGCAGCAGGCATTCAGTCTTAGCAACAGATGCCAACAAAGGGGGGAAAAAAGTCAGTACTTGAGGTACTTGTGTTGAAAGTAGAAGCAAAGAAGTGAGGGTAAGGAACACGGCGGGGGGGGGGAGCTGGGGATTAGACATAGAATGACAGAAACAATGGTGGGTGTCTGTTATAGTCAAGTTAATTTTCGACTGGATTCCCAAAGTGATTAGGAGAATAAGAGTAGATTCCACGAAGTAAAGAAGTAAAAGTCAGGACTAGAGAGATGGTTCAGTGGTTAAGGGCAATTGTTGCTCTTGCAGAGGACCCAGGGGACTCAGGTTCAGTTCCTAGCACCTACATGTTGGCTTACAACCATCTGTAACTCCAGTGTCGGGGGTTCCAATGCTTTCTGTCCGAGGGCAACAGCTGCACACACACGCACATATACACGTGCAGGCGAAAAATGTTCGTACACATGAATAATAGGTAACAGCAAATAAATAAATGGTAAGATAAGAGGTGGCAGAGGAGGTCAGAGTCGCGATTCAGTGGCTGTGGCTGTCGAACTGCTCCTCTAGGTAAGGTGTCTGCCATCCTTTCTCATGGATAGATATGTAGAAAAGAATCTATGGCACAAAGCATCAGGAAACCTGGACGAATGTGTGGCTCACAGCAACTAGGCTGTGGGAATGGAGCAACTTCTCTCTTTGGGGTCAGAGAAAGGTACTTGTCTGTATCCTTCAGGGCGGCAAGTCCTTACTCACCTGAGTTGTCTCCTTTTGCAGGGGTGAAGGTTCCCCTTAGCATAGCAAAGTCTCCATTCCTGAGCTCTTTGGACCTGTACATCCTTTCTAAGTGTATACCCATAGTCGACACTGCTCCTTCTTGGTCCTAGGCAATGACGGTGTCTTGAGGGGTTTTGCCCGTTTTCCCATCCCTGGCATCATGTTGGTACTGGGGTTTGAATGATGAAGGACTCTGAATTGGAGAGCCAGGATCTAGTCCTTCCAAGCTGGATTCTTAGTCACTTCACCTTCTAGGTTCTCAAGATGTTGGAGCTGTGGGCCTTTCTGCTCCGGTTGCCCAGAGCCTAAGCCCTGTCCTGAACACACTGGAAGTCTGTTGGAGTGTGAACCCTGGAATGGAAAGCCTGCTTGGGGACAGTGGGGCATTTATCAAGGATGGTACAGCCATCATCCGTGTGCAGAGCAGTCTAACCCCTCATGAGCCTGTATATGTCCTTCTTACGTTTCGGACACGCCCAAGCTATTGCATTGTCTCAGGGGAGAAGGGACCTTTCTCCCTGTATAGCTGGACAAAATAAGCCAAAAAACAGCCAGCTGAAATCCCAGCTCAAGTCATCATAGCAAGCGGGGGGACGGGGGGCTTGAGGGCCTGGATATAGAGAATATAGTGATTTCTGGCTTCATTGAGGCAGAGAATAAAGTGCAGACATCAGGCTAGAGAGCCAGACCAAGGAAAGGGTGTGCCTCAGGCAGGAATGCCAAGCCACAAAGCAGAGGCACAGTTGGTATAAATTGGGTAAGTGGGTTTCAAAGGTCCCTTGGGCACCTGACATGGTTTTCTCATCGGGGCAGGACACTGGATGGTCCAGCCTTGGGTCAGAGTTTCACAGGCACACTGGGGGCTGGTTCAGCTGCTGACTGCTCATGAGGCCGGGGGTTCAGGAACAGTCTTGGGATGCTGCACAGTGAGGTCTTCACAGGTTATGCCAAGGATTCAAGAGATGTGCTTCAACAGTCATGATACAAATGCTTTGTAGAGAGAACATGCCCTTACTCCTTGTTCTGGAAAAAAAACAAAAACAAAACAAAACAAAAAACAACTCCATTTGTTCTTTACCAATTTGGGATCTACAGCCAGTGTATCTTGATCATATCTACTCTCCTTTTCCCCTGGACTCCTAACCCACAATATGTCTCCTTCCAACTTCAAGCCCCACCCCCTTTTTAATAAGCCACTCTATGCGTGTGTGGGGCCGAGCCCTGGAACGTGGGCAACCTACCAGAGGCTGCACTCACAAAGAGAAATTATGCTCCTGTCCCCACCAGCTATTAAGTACCAATCGCTTCTCATTTAAGGGTGGGGGAGTTCATAAACCTCTCTGATACACATTCTGAAAATTTGCCTGGCATGGTCTAGTGCGCCAACCTGCTATTAGTTCATGGTTCATGAGTGTAGCGGCCACACCATGCCAGAAGACAGGCTCTGGTTTCCACCCTCCAGCTCTCACATTCTTTCTCTCCACCCCTGTCTCCTGAGATGTTCCCTGAGCCTGGGTGGAGCATATGGAAGAGAGAGGTGTGAGTACAGAGGTCTCATTTAGGCCCGAGCAGCACTCACAGTCACGCATGCGCAGCACTTCATGGGTCGCCTTCCAAAAGGAAGCTTCTCCGACTGAAGGAGAGTGGCACAAATCTATGGTTATAAGCATAAATATTTAAAAGGCAGCCAGGCAACACGGTCATTTACCAAAACAATAATAGTAGGTTTCTCCTTAGAGGCCGTCATTTTTTTTTAATCACTGTGTTTCTCTATCTACCCCTGGCCATGCATGCTTGTCTTTCTCTTCCCTTTTCTCCAGAAGGAGATCTGTAGAGAATGGTGTGGAAGGAGACAGAAGCTGAGAGAAAGGTCGCATGGGACTAAGCAAGATCACATCTGGGCACACTGGCCTCCTTGGGGGAAGGGGAAAAGGTTGGCTGTGATACTTCGGGGAGGGGAAGGTAAGCTTAAGCCCTCACAGAGCAAAGGATCAGAACCTGGAGGCCTAAGCAAACCTGGGAGAGGGAAGCTACCAGCCAGCGTCTGGGAGACCCCAAACCCTGCTTGTCCAGAGCCCTGGTGAAGGGCACCAGGTTCCATGGATCTGAGGGTCTCCACAGACCCGGGACTCAACCCCCTCTTCCTTCCTCTGCCCACTGCCGCCTCCACGCTGGAATACCTACTGTCCCCAAGTCCTCAGCAAGATTTTTTTCCTTCTGCTTCTGAAAACACACTAAGGTTCTGTCTGTCTGTCTGTCTGTCTCAATCTCTTTTGATTCTTTGGTCTAGGGACCAAACTTGGGGTCTTTTGCTTGTAGAGCAGGTAAGTGTTCCAGCACTGAGCTACGTTCCTAGTTTTTTATGTGCTCTTGAAACAAGTCCTAGATAAGATTGTGATTCACATCTGTGGTCATTCATCCAATGGGATGTCTTTTTATTTGTTCGTAACAGGGTCTTGCTATGTAATCCAGGCTGGCCTTGAACTCGGTATACTCAGTATCCTATCAAGCCCTTGAGTACTGGCATCACACAGCCACCTTTTCAGGGTGCTGGAGAGAAAAGGCAGGGTCTCACACATATAAAGAAATGCTCTATCTCTGAGCTTCATCCCCCAGCCCTGACCTTTTTTGTATTGTGAGGGATTAACTAGTGATCACTAGAGAAAACCAAAGACCAAGATAGCAAACGCCTAATATTTACAAAGGATTAAAAGCAAAGGGCTTGTGATCACTGGCCCCTATACCTGACCAGAATCTGACCCTTGCATGAATTTGAAGCTGACCAATGGGATAACTCACTCCTGACACTGGCAAGTCTGTTTCCTCACTGAGGTAAGACGGTCTGTCTGTCTTACCTCACACTTCTTATCGCAAATTATTAACAGATAGAGCCACCCTTGCCTGAAAAGGATAAGGGGATACAAAGGAGGGCCTCCTGGTCAGTAATCTTTAAGTTTACAGAAAGCAAGCCAGGCTCGGTGGCACACGCCTGTAATCCCAGCACTCAGGGAGGCAGAGGCAGGCAGATCTCTGCGAGTTGAGGCCAGCCTGGTCTCTATGTTTCAGGCCATTAAAAAAAAAAAAAAATTAGGGATCTGGCCAAGGTTGCAGGAGTTGTGGGTGAGCCAGTCCCTCGCCAGCTGCAGCGTTAGGTGAGCTGGCTGGGGCAGAGTTGGAACTGGCCCTGGTGGTGTCTGTGCAGGAGAGCCAGTGGGCTGACCAGCTCGGCTGCCGCCCAGGCCCAGATGCAGGGTTTGGAGCTGGCCCTCCCCAACATCTACCCCATTTATGATCTGGTGGAGCACATGAAAGGGCCAGTCCTGCAGATGCAAAGCCTCGGGGTCTCCGTGACAACAACAGGAAATCAGAGGAATCCAGGTAAGGATCCAGTGTTGATAGTGCAGCAGAAGCCAGAGGCCTCGAGCCAGACTAGTGACTCGCTGCAATGACCGTTTTCAAGTAACTCGCTGCAATGACCGTTTGCAAGTAAAGATGTGCGGACAAAAGGGTACACTGCGGGACACACCGTGACACACTATAGTTTCTACAATGAGATTTTCTTCTCTTTTTCTTTGGCAGGGGGAACTTGCAAGGGCAAAGGGTGGGTACGAAGGGACAGGAAGATGAGTGGGATTGGGGTGCATGATGCGAAATTCACAAAGAATCAATAAAAAGTTGAATAAGAAAGGGGACCAGCAGGGTGGCTCAGTGGTTAAGAAGAGTATGGACTGCTGTTACAGGCGACAAGAACGGGGTTCCCAGGACCCACACTCGCTGCTAACAATCACCTACAACTTCAGCTCCAGGGAATCTGATGGTCTCTTTGGGTGCCACCTAGAAACACAATTAAGAAATAAAAAGTCACTGAGCATGGTGGTACACACCTCTAATCTCAGCAAACTGGAAGGCAGAGGCAGGAGAATCTCTGTGAGCACAAGGCCAGCCCAGTCTACAAAGTGAGTCCAGAACAGACAGGGCTATACAGAGAAACCCTGTCTCAGAAAACAAAACAAACAAAAAAGAAAGGAAAGTCTTAAAAAAGCTAATTTACCTTTATTTTCCAGTGTTCAAATGTGTGTGCTGTGTGTGTGAGTAGTGTGTGCATGCTATGTGTATCTCTGTGTTTATGAGTGAGTGTATGGTCTCTGTGTGTGTGTATGTGTGTGTGTGAGTCTGTGTATGAGTGAGTATTGTCTGTGTGAGTGTGTGTGTCTGTGTGTGTGTGTATGAGTGAGTATTGTGTGAGTGTCTGTGTGTGCATGAGTGTGTTGTGTATGTGTCTGTGTGTGTGTGTCTGTGTGTGGGGGTGTCTGTGTGGGGGGAGTTTTTTCCTGTTGCTCTGTTTCTTGAGTTAATGGCTTCATCACACAGCGAAAGAACCTGACTTTTCAGGCTGGCAATGGGGAAGGGCTGGACTGAAAGCTGTTGAACTGGTGTGGGGCCTCATCTCCCAGGGCCTTGGCTTCTCCCTTGAGCTGGGGACCAAGAGCCCACAGAACGGGCTAACTGAGCCGGCGACCCTGCCGCCCTTCTGGAACTGACTGCCCTTTCTTTTTCCTCCTCAGGGCTTCAGGGTGGCACCTCATTTATCCATTCAGGTATTTCCCTATTTTTTACTGGACTTCTAAAGTTGAAAAACATTTTTTTCTTGCAACAAGGACAAATAGCACAGTTGTGGAGCACACAGACTGCTTCCCACTCGGGCATCTTCTTTTCTGTTTAGTGTTTCCCTACTACTTGCCTTCTTCCGTTTCTTTTCCACTCTGAGACAGAAGCCGTCTTCCACTAGACTGAGAGACCGCTAAGACAAAACAGAACAAAACACAAAATTTAAACAAACAAACAAATAAATAAAAGCAAAAAAAAAACACTGATTGGCAACATGGCACCAGTGAACGCCCGTAGGTAGAAATACACGCTGGAGCCAAGACAGAGAGAGGGGAAGGCCAGCGTGAGGGGTGCTTACACATCTGCAGAGTGGGGTAGACCTCCTTTAGGGAGGCTAAGAGTGACAGCACCAGCGGAGGAAGTGCCTAGCCGGTGGCTTTAGATAGAAAAGTACAAGTCTGTTTCCTGAGACCATATTTAACTTCTCTCTCTTTCTCCCTTTCTCTCCCTTCTCTTCTCCCTTCGTGTGTGTGTGTGTGTGTGTGTGTGTCATCTAGTCCCCAGTGCTGGAGGGTAGTTGTGAGCACCAGATGTGGTGTTAGACCTAACTCAGGTCCCCAGCATGAGCTGCATATGCTCTTAACCACTGAGCCATTTCTCCAGCCTCTGGATTGTATTATATTTTTAAAGGTTTATTTGCCCATTTTTATGTGTTTTGCCTGCATGTATGTATGTGTGCCACGTGTGTGCCTGGTGCCTGTGAAGGTACCAGCGAGGTTTTAGATCCCCTGCAGCTGGAGTTATAAATGGTTGTGAGCCACTATGTGGGTGCTGGGAAGCGAACCCAGATCCTCTGCAAGAGCAGTAAGTGCTCTTAACTACTGAGCTATCTCTCTGGCCCTGGTATTTTATTTCCTAAGAGAGAGAAAAATCTGATCTTGACCCAGTTAAATGGTTTTCTTTCTTTCTTTCCCCCCCCCCCTTCCTTTTTGTATTGTTTTACATGGTTTCTCTGTGTAACTCTGGAACTCACTCCATAGACCAGACTGGCCTCAAACTTAGAGATCCACCTGCCTCTGTCTCCCAAGTGCTAGGATTAAAGGCGTGCAACTACCACCAGTAGTAAATTGATCTCTCTCTCTTTCTCTCTCTCCTGTTTTTGTTTTGTTTTTTGTTTTTTGTGGTTTTTTGTTTTTGTTTTTGAGACAGCGGTTTTCTGTGTGGCCTTGGCTATCCCAGACTCACTTTGTAGAGCAGGCTGGCCTTGACCTCAGAGAGCTCTGCCTACCTCTACCTCCCCGAGTGCTGGGATTACAGGTGTGTGCCACCATGCCTGCCTTTTAAATTGACTTCTTGACCAAGCCACACGGAGAGCAAAGCTGGCCTCCTGCGTCCCTGTAAGCACCCTGTTGGAACTGCCCTTGGAGCATTGGAATGTTCTCCTCCTCAGTTCTCTGTCGCTGGTGTTCACACTCATGGAACACAGGATAGTTTTATGTCAACTTGATGAAAGCAAGAGCCATCAGAAAGGAGGAAACCTCAACTGAGAAAATGCCCCCATAAGATCTGGCTGTATGGGGCTGGAGAGATGGCTCAGCAGTTAAGGGCACTGACTGCTCTTCCAGAGGACCCAGGTTCAAATCCCAGCACCCACATGGCAGTTCATAACTGTCTGTACCTCTAAGATCTGACACATACACATACATGCAGACAAAACACCAGTGCACATTAAAAAAAAAATAAAGGTAAATAATTTAAAAAAAAAAATCTGGCTATAGAGTACTTCTTAATTAGTGATTGATGGGGGAGGCCCAGCCCATCTCGGGTGGGGCTGTCCCTGAGCTGGCGGTCCTGGGTTCTAGAAGAAAGCAGGCTGAGCAAGCCACGAGGAGGCAAGCTGGTAAGCAGCACCCTCCACGGCCTCTGCATCAGCTCCTGCCTCCAGGTTCCTGCCCTGACTTCTTTTGATGATGAACTGTGGTGTGGAAGTGTGAGCCAAATGATCCCTTTCCTCCCCAAGTAGCTTTGCTCACGGTGTTTCCCCACCACAATATAACCCCTTCAAGGCATATAGTAACTTCACAATTCACATGTTGCAATCAATCAGGCAAGTTCTGACTGTGTCCCCGCCCCAGCCAGAAATCAGACCAGGAGAGCCTCCTCCCCAGGTGTCCAGATTTCCTCAGGTTGATCTAAAGGGTTGCTGCCACACAAGCTCCCTGGAGAGCCTGTGGTGAGTGGCTGGTACGGCTGGGCCTCGGGGCCTTTTGCACAAGACCACTGAATCAGATGCAGGCTCTGTCCTAATTTAAATTCCTGGCTGCACAGTCCTTCCTGGGACTACGGTTTGGGTGTGTCCCCTGGAATGCATGTATTGGAAAGTCAATCCCCAAAGTCATGTGTTGATGCTATCTGAAGGTAGAGACTTTGAGAAGGAATGAGGATGAGGTAATGTCACTACAATGAGGCTGTTAGTGGCTTTGTGAGAAAAGGAAGAGAAGACCAGGCATGCTTGCAGTCTCTCCAAGGCAAGCCTTCTTGCTGTGTCGAGACACAGTGCAGAGGTTCCCACCAGACGCCGGAACCTCGAGACCAGTGAATTCCTATTCCTCATAAATTAGCTGGTCTCAAGGATTTAGCTATAAGAACAAATAAACAAAGATGTCAGTCACCCAAAGGGAGAATTATTTCCATCAAGGAAAAGGCTAACTGAGATTGAGTGGTCATGGATTGCTTCGATCTCCTCAAAGGCCTGTCCTCTCTATGACTTACTCCATTCCTAACCTTGGGGATGGGCACCTCTTCCATCTTCTGTGTGGGTCTTTTCTTTAAAAAAAATTTTTTTTTTTTTTTTTAGATTTTATTTTCTGTGTGTGAATGCTTGCCTGAATATGTTTGTGAATCATGTGTGTGCAGTGCCCACAGAGGCCATAAGAGGGCATCAGATCCCGTGGGACAGGAGTTACAGAGTGTGAGCTTCCCTGTGGGTGCTGAGAATCAATTAATAAATAAAAATAAATCTATTCCATTTGGGAGGCAGAGGCAGGCAGATCTCTGGGTTTGAGGACAGCCTGGTCTACAGAGTGAGTTCCAGCACAGCCAAGGCTACAGAGAGAGACCCTGTCTCGGAAAAAAACAAATAAATAAATTTATTGAAAAAAATTTTGCGTTTATTTAAGTGTGTGTGTGTGTGTACTGCCACACGTTTGGAGATTGGAGGAACAACTTTTTTCACCGTGGTTTCAGCTTCTACTCTGTAGGCACTGTGGCTTGAACTCAGGTCCTCAGGCTTGGCAGCAAGCACTTTATCCACTTAGTCACCCCTCCAGCCCTGAAGTGTAAGTTTCTGGTTTCTTTGAAGACTCAGTTGTGTGATGTTTTGCTAGAAGCAGTGTTGTGAGAAGGCATGTGATGTTTTGGTGCGAGCAAAATTACAGGAGGAGCGTGCTGTTGGCCAGCTGAAAACACTCATGGGTGGAAGCTGAGGAGAGGAGATACAATGTTTTTTGTATCAACTTCACTTTAGTGGTCTCCGTTTTTCGACACTTCGCTTCACAGAGAGAAATGTTCTAGAGAACTTCGTGGGGCAAGCCAAGAGAGTTTGGGGGCTTTTGCTGGCTTGTTCCCATTCAGTGGAGTCTTGCTGTTTCTGCTGGATTGTGCTGATTGGTGTTGCTGTTTGGTACTGGCACTTGGACTGGACTGCTGGTATCCAGACATGAAGAGTGGACTTGCTCCAAAAAACTGAATCTAAAAAGGTCCACAACCCCCTTTTTCTAACAACTTTCTTTCTCCTCTCTCTCTGGCCAGTAGGTTGGAAGGGAAGTAGAGGCATTTAAGAACTCTAAATAAAGTAGGTCTATGGAAAAATGTAAGCCTACACAGCCTTAGAATTAAAAACAAAAACACGTCATTTTTGTTTGTTTCTTGTCTCTGTTTTTCTATTCTACCCCCCAGCCCTGTTGGCAGCACAAATTTACTTTTTGTTTGTTAGTCGAGACAGGGTTTCTCTGTGTAGCCTCGGCTGTCTTGGAACTCATTTGGCAGACCAGGCTGGCCTCGAACCCACAGAGATCTGCCTGCCTCTGCCTCCAGAGCGCTGGATGCTATCACTCCTGCCACTTTACATAATTTTGTTTATATATTTACATACTTATTTTAGTTTACTTGTTTATTTTCACCGTGGAGCCCTGGTTGTCTGGGAACTTGCTCTGTAGAACAGGCTGGCTTTGAACCCGTAGAGATCTACTTGGGTCCGCCTCCGGATTTGGAAAGGTTAAGAAACCCATTAAGGCTCTCACGGAAGTGGATTATGATCACATTTATCCTTATCCTGATTCTAATCCTTCAGAATCCCTGCCTACATTTCTGTGGACTCCATGTTCAAGGAACAGAAAGTCAAAGTTTTTGCTGTTGTTGCTGTTTGTTTTTCAAGAAAGGGTTTCTCTGTCCTGGCCTTGTAGACCAGGCTGGCCTCGAACTCACATCCACCTGCCGCTCCTTCCGTGAGTGCTTGGATTAAAGGCATGTGCCACCATGCTTGTCCAACACAAATTTTTTTTTAGGAATTTCAACCAAACAGGGTTAAAATATGGTATAGTTTGTTTGATTGTTTTCAAGTAAAAGTACATAAGAAATTTCTATCAAATTTCTTTTGAAGATTTGGGAGGATCCCACATATAACTTTCCGTATTAAAAACCCAGTCAAAGCTGGGTGTGGCAGCGAACATCTTTAATCCCTGAACGCTGAAGTCAGAAGCAAGTGGATCTCTGTAAGTTTGAGGCCAGCCTGTTCTCCATAGCAAGTTCTATATGCTAGCCAGAGTTACAGGGTGAGACACTGTCTCAAAAACAACCAACCAACAATAAAGCTGGTCAAGGCTGCAGGGATGACTCTGTTGTTCTGGAGGCTGGAGGGATGGCTCAGAGGTTAAGAGCACTGACTGCTCTTCCAGAAAGCCCAGGTTCAATTCCCACATAGCAGTTCACAACTGTCTGTAACTCCAAGATCTGACACCCTCACACAGATATACACATAGGCAGAACACCAATGCACATACAAATAAAAATTAAAAATTATTTTTTTTTAAAAAGTGTGTGTTCTGCTCTTGCAGGGGATCCAATTTCAATTCCCAGAACTACCTGTAACTCCATTTCTAGATGATCTGATACCCTCCCTGACCTTAACAGGCAACTGCATCCTCCTGCATGTACACACACACACACACACACACACACACACACACACACACACACACACACGGGCTGGAGAGATGGCTCAGTGGTTAAGAACACTTGTTGCTTTTGCAGAAAACTCTGGTTCAGTTCCCAGCACCCACACGGCCTCTCACAAACATCTGGAGCTCCAGTTCCATGGGATCTGACAGACATACTCTTCTGATTTTTGCAGGTACCAACCATGCACATGGAATACATACATGGAAGTAAAGCATTCAAACATGTAAAATAAAGTAAATCTAAAACAAATTAATGAAAATATTTGAAAAAAATCATCAAGTGGGTTAAATGCTATGATCTCAGTTGTAAACGTATATTGCCTGTGCCCTCTTTTACCTCTCTCCAGGCTTAGAAGAGCTGGGGATTGAACTGGAGGGTCTCATGTATGCAAGCAAGCTCCCTCCTACTCCAGATCTGGGGCAGTAAGCGCTTTGGGGTTTCTCAGATCCCTCCAGTTGTTGACTGGACTGGCAGGGGGGGGGGGTGGCAGGTACGATGTGAGTATACCTGTGTGTGTGTATACCTGTGTCTGCATGTCTGGTGTTGAGCAGAGCCAAGCATAGACTGGTTCTGCAACAGACCCCCGCCCTCACCCCACCTCTTTTCCTGGGCCTAAAGTTTCCAGTTTGGGGACCTATTAGAAGCAAGAGAAGATGAGTAGTTATTTTCCCTTAGTCTTCGGCAATTTAACTCTCCCCCCTCACTCCAGATTTTAGTTTACCTTGTGTCCAGATTTTGGGTTATTGCTTTCTTTGTTGTCTTGTGACAAGGTCTCACTATGTAGTCCTGATGGTCCTGGAACTCACTCTGTAACCCAGGCTGGACTCAAACTTGGGGTGATCCTACAGCCTCTGCTTCCTGAGTGCTGAGACTACAGGTGTGCCCAGGCTGAGCAAGTAGTGGATTCCTATGTAGTCATGTACAAACTCGTGCATGTAAGCTCGTGCCATGGTGCCTATGTGGAAATCAAAGGACAGCTCTCAGGAGTCAGTTCTCTCCTGCCATGCAGGTCCTAAGGATAGAACGTAGGTTGTTAGGCTCGGTGGCGAACACTTTTGTCTACTTAGCCATCTTGCCAGCCTTCACCGTGGATTCCTTTAGTGGCAGGTTCAACTCAGCTCTGTGCACGCCTACTCCTGTTCTTGCTTTTGGGTGGCTCTTGTGTTGTACGGGGATTTCCTTGGGATGGAAAAGCTCTTCTCTTGCAGGAATGGGAGGCTCATTAAGACTCAGGAAATGAACTAAATCTCCAAGTCTCAGTATGTCCCGGATCCCCAAAGCCCTTCCCCAAGGCTGCCCAAGAGTGACAGGTTCTGGGGACAGGAGACTCTCCCCGCCAGGCCTGGGGACTGCTTGCAAGCCCCTAGAGGAGCTTTGGGATGCACCTTGTTTTTGTTTTTGTTTTTTCCTGGAGTGGGCTTCTCAGTGTTGCATCTGCCTTTGTGTCATCTTTGTTCCTCCAAACGATCCATCCCCCATATTCTTGTACGTAAACCCGGAAAACTCACTGGTCCTCTAAGCTAGGTTTTGAGGGATCGTTTCTTTGGTCTGTGCCTAGTGCCCTATCTGGAGTGGACAGGCAGATGTTAGTTCCTGCTTACCCAGGAGAAGCCATGCAACATGTTGGCCTGCAAGAATCCTTCCTGGACTAGTGTCCTGATGGTTACAGTACAGACCATCTGTCACCAACCTCCCTCTTTGCTCCAGGTCTTTCTCCATCTCTCACCCTTCTGTTGTAGGAGTCCTGGGGCAGAGCGCTAAGTCCTCTGCCTAAGGAGAGGTCTGGTGAGGGCCTGAGGTGCCAATCTCTCTCTTTTTCTTGGGTCTCCCCTACCACTTGACTGTAAGAGGTATGTGAGTTATTTTTTGCTGCATAACAAATTACCCCTCCTCCAAGCTGAGTGGCTCAAACCAGTAAACATTTATTAAGTCATAATTCCTGAACCACAGGAATTATGAAATAGCTTATCTGGGTGGTTCTGGTTCACAAGCTATACTCAGTATTGTCTGTGGCTGCCGTCACCTGAATGCTTGATTAGGGGCTGGAAAATTCACTTCCGAGTTCATATTCATGGCCATTGGCAGGAGGCTGTAGGTTTGCATTGTTTGGGCTGCTCACAGCACGGTACCTTTCTTTCCTCAGAATAAATGAGCCAAGAAAGTAGGGGAAGGAGACTGGACAAGGTGTGTTTTATGACCTTTCCTCACAAAGCCACAAGCCAGTACTTATTTCCTGTTAAATTCCTATTCCATTAGTCACATGAACAGAATCTGATATTCTGCAGCAAAGACCCACATAACACTGTAAATTTGAAGACAGCCATCAGGAGTCTGGCCATCACGGGATATACAGCAACACCCCGTTTGAGTGCTATGGTTTAAATCTTTTTGTTTAATTTTTGTTTTACTTTTTTGAGACAGGGTCTTGCTAAGGCCGGTTGTCTTCAAGCTCCTGGAGATCCTCCTGCCTCTGCTTTCTGGATGCTGGGATTAAAGGCGTGCTCTAGCTCCGCCTTGAATCTTTTCACATTTGGTTTTTTGAGACAGGGTTTCTCTTTATAATAGTCCTGACTGTCCTGGACTCACTTTGTAGACCAGCCTGGCCTTGAACTCAGAGATCAGCCTTCTTGAGTGCTGGGATCAAAGGCGTGCACTACCATGACCTGGCCGGCCTTGACTCTTAAATGTTAGCTATGAGCTCACATTTTGAATAACCAGTCTTCAGTGATGGTACCATTTTAAAGGCTGTGAGGCCTTTAAGAGGTGGGAGGCAGAGGCAGGCAGATCTCTATGAATTGGACAGCCAAGGCTACACAGAGAAACCCTGGCAGAAATAGGTCATGGAGGCAGGCCTATGAGGAGTGTTATATCTTATCCTGGTTCCCGCTTTCCTGTCGGCGCCACATGAACAGAAGCCATCACTCCTGCTGCCCTGCCTTCCCCATCACGATGAGCTGAGGTAAACCCTTCCTCCCTTAAACCGTTCTGTCAGGGTCTCGGAAAAGTAACTAGCACGCCAACCACAGACCAGCTCTCCCGGGACACCCCTCCTGGGATCCCAATAGCTTCTTTTTAAAGACTGGAAACCCGGCTTCGCTGGGGCGACTGTTCTCTGCGTAGGTGTGCAATAGACAAATAAGCTTACAACCACCAGGACCAAGCTCCCGCTCGTCCTCTAAGGTCCTGGTATTTCTCTGTAGTGTTGTCTTTCAATACTGAGGGCTGAATCCAGAGCCTCATGCATGATAGGTAAGCAACCTACCATTGTGCTAACCCCCAGTTCTCTTTTCACTTAAAAAATACTTTCTTTCTGTTGTGTGTGCGATGTATACCCGTGAGGTATGTGCACATGAATAGGTGGGGGCACTGAACCTGTGGCAACCAGCAAGGCCCGGGCATTTCTCCAGTCGCCTGGCCACTCCTGGCTTTTTACACAGAGGTTGGAGACCCAAAGCCTCATGTTTTCACAGCAAGCACTCTGACCTACTGAGCTATCTCCCCAATCTTCATCACCCCCACCACTGTCATCATCGTATTATTATTATTTTTGTAATGCCAGGATCACGGGACCCTCAGAGAACACCACCAGGAGACGACTCAAGAGAACTTTATTATGAGAGCCATCGAACTCAGGACCCAAGTCTCACGGACACAGCAATACAGAAGTGGGATCCTGAGCCCTGAGTGAGCAGGGTGTTTAAAGGGAAAGTCTGTGATCAGGGGGTTTCCATGACAGCATGCAGGGGGGTTCATGTTTCCATGAGAGAAAGGGGGTTTATGCCTTGACATTACAGAATTGGGTAAAAGCCATAGGGGAGAGGTAACCGTTTACATAATCACAATTGCCAGGGAAATTGTCTCTATTTTTTACTAAACATTTATTCTGTGATATTTCCTAGAGGCCGTTGCTTTTAGAGCTAACTTTGTTTTCTGCCAGGTGCACATTCTGTGATATATCCTGGTACCTGAGTTCAGCTCCCAGTCAAGATGGCTCCTTATTTCAAAATGGAGTCACCCAGGCTAACTTAAACTTCATTTTGAGATAGGGTCTCTCTAGCTCCCCAGGCCAGCTGTGAATGCCCTATATGGCTTAGGCCGGTCTCCAACTCACTACATGCAAGTGCTGAGATTGCAAATCCCCACCCCACCTGCACTACCACACCCAGCTCGTCCCATCATTTTCCTTCTGAATGACAACGCTATCTTTCCAGTTACCATGGCAAAATCTCTCAGATTTGTGCTTCCTGCTCTCCTTCCATCACATCCCTGTCTGTCTCACCCACAAACCATGTTGGCTACACATTGAAATTATAGTCATCACTTGGTGTCCTCAAAGGCTTGGTTCCAGGGCCTTTGGAGAACTCCAAACTCCACGAATGTGCTCCTCCCAGTTCTTTTCTTCTCTGAACCACTGAATATCAGACAGGGCCTCATGCATGCCACAAAAGTATCTACTATTGAGTTAAAATGCCCGACCCCCATCCCATCTACCTTAAATCATCTCTAGACTATAGGACATCTAACAGTGTGGAAATCATGTGTTAACAGTTGTGTATGGAATGGGCATAAGATAGGTCTCTATCTATTTAAGTCAGGTGTTATTTATATATTTTATTCATGTTAAGGACTGAATCTGGTGCCTGCTGCCTGCCAGGCAGTGCTCTTCCACTGAGCTCTGGCCGCAGCCATCTTTTCCCTATTTATTGGGAAAGAAGGTCTTTCTGTGTTGCGCAGTCTGGTCTGGAGTTGTCTGCTGGTAGCCCAGGCAAGCCTTGAACTTGTGATCATGTGTCTCAGCCTCCCATATAGATGGGATTAAATCTGTGCCACCATGCCCAGACCCAGGATACTGTTTTTATTCTAAATTTTATTTTATGTGTATGGGCGTTTGTCTGCACGTATGTCGTGTGCACCAGAAAGGCCGGAAAAAGGCCCTCAGAGCCCTGCAGCCGGGTGCTTACAGCTGTGAGCCACCATGCAGAGGGAATAGAACCTGGGCTCTCCTGAAGAGCGGCCAGTACCCTGAAGACCGCAGTCTTCTCCTCAGCCTCCGGGGTTTTTTTCTGTTAGGACAAAGCCTATGTGGCCAGAAGAGCTTTGAATTCAGGAGTCTCTGCCGCCTGAGAGCTGGCACTGCAGGCATGTATGAAACTCAGATTAAAAAATGTTTTTCAGGTAAAATTAAGTATTTTTTTTAACATTTAATTATGTGTGTGTGTATGTGTGCACATGCATACATGTGCTCCCACATGCCACATATATATATAGCACATATACAGAAATTAGAGGACAACTTTCAGAGTCAGTTTTCCCTTTACCAAGTGGGCCTGGGGATCAAACTCAGGTAACTAGGCTTGGTGGCAAGCACCTTATCCTGCTTCTCAGAATTAAGATTTAACAATATTTTCACCAGGTGTGGTAGTTCAGGTGCGTAATCCCTGCCCTCTGGAATCTGAGGCAATAGGATTATGAGTGCAAGTCCAGACTGGGCTACATGATAAGACCTTATGAAGCTGACCTGTGATAACAAAGCGTAGACTCTAAGTGTGAACTCCAGGCAGCTGGGGCTGATGGTATAGCTCATTGTTAGAACACTTGCTTAGTATGCATGAGTCCCTGGGTATAATGCTCAGAACTATGATAAGTAAATGAATAGACAATCAAGCAAACATAAATAAAATCCAGCAAGTAGCTGGAGAGATAGCTCTGTGTTAAGAGCACTTGCAGCTCTTGCAGGGGTTTTGAGGTCCACTCTCAGGACCCATATGATGGTTTACAAGTGTCTCTAACTTCAGCTGGGGTGGGAGGTCTGACTTCCTCTTCTGGCTTCCACAGGAACTGCACACACATGGTGCACCTGCTTATATGCAAGCAAAACACACAAATAAAATAAATCTAAAAAGAAAATAAAATGCACCTGGGGCTGGAAAGGTGGCTCAGTGGTTGAGTGCACTGACTCTTCTGGAGGACCGTGTTCAAATCCCAGCACCCACATGGCAGCTCACAACTGTCTAAAACTCCAAGATCTCACACCCTCATACAGGTATTCCTGCGGGCAAAAGCACACCAATGAACAAATAAACAAATGAATGAATGAATAAATAAATAAAACCCAACTAGAATTCCCCACTTGCTTGGTCACCAACCAGCCCAGCCTTTCCCCTCCAGACTATGGGCTTGTCTCCTGTCTGGCTTCTCTGCTTCCATCCTGTTCCCCTACGATTTTTTTTTTTTTAATCGACAGCCAGAATGAGACTTGAAAAACAACTTACAAGTTATATTTTCTGTGATCCAAACCTATCAGAAGTGCTCCATTTCTTTTGAAGTTATAGTCAAGGACTTGGCATTGACCAACGGCTTGGAGTTTGGTTTTAATCTAGTCAGGGAGAGACAAGAGTTAGCGGAGGTGGGGGTGTGTGTCAGGGGGATGATGATGAATGTGAGAAATTAAAAATCTGAAAGAGTATTGTTGACGGTCTGTTGTGTATGAGGTTCAGCTGAGAAGCTATATTGTGGGCTGGCAGGATGGCTCAGTGGGTAAGGCACTTGCTGCCAAGCCTGACAGCATGAGGTCAGTCCCTAGGATCTACATGGTAGAAGGAGAACTGATTCCTACAGGTTGTCCTCTGACCTACACACACACCCCTCAGCACAGGCAGAATGACTGAGGGTTTCAAGTCAGCCTTGGTTACATAACAACATTGTCTAAAATGAACAAAAACAAAGATAGGAGGAAACAAATATAAATTAACACTTTTTTTTAAAAGCTGAGTATGATCTGAGCATGATTCATGCTGTAATCCCAGCACTCAGGAGGCAGAAGCATGTGAACCTATGGGTTCGAGGTCTGCCTAGTCTACAAAGCATGTTCCAGGCCAGCCAGAGCTTTGTTGTAAGACCTTCTTTCATAAAAACAATAAAACAAAGCAAATCAAACCCAAACTCCCATTTATCAAGTGCTAACTGGGTCCTACCCACTCACCTGTCTCTCCTTGCCTCACTTCAGTGTGTACAGTAATTCTGTAATGTGAAGTCTTTGTGGTATTCCCATTTTACGGACAGAAAAAGTAGGTGCCAAACAGCTTACATATCTTGCTGGAGGCCCTATGACTAGCCCAGGCCAGCACAGCGCAGTGCAGAGATCCAAACTTGATTATCTCCAGCATTCCACGGAGACATTTTCCCCTGAGAGTTGTTGAAACTAAAGGACATAGTCAAGAGAGAAGAGAAACGTCTTTAGGAAACAGCTCTGGGCTAGGGACACGGCTTGGTGGTAGACTGGGCTCAGCAAGGCTGCCAAACAACAATCAAGAAGCTGCCAAAGCGCTCCTCACGGAAGACCCAGCACTCAAGAGGCTGAGGCAGGAGGATTGGTTTCAGGCCGCTCTGGACTACCTAGTGAGACTGTTGTGTGCTTTTTGTTCTGTTGTGGAATAGGATCTCATAGTAATCAGGCTAGCCTGGAGCTTGCTATGTAAACTGGGCTGGCCTTGAACTCACTGAGATGGCCTGCCTCTGCCTTCAGAGTGCTGGAATAGAAGTGTGAACACTGCACCCAGGCTGAGACTGCTTTGCAAATAAAAACAAAACAAAAGCACCAGCCATATGTGCAGCTGGATGTTCAAGAATCCTGAGTAAGATTTAGAGAAACACAGCCCTGTTATTGCAGTTGGGTTCCTTACACATTTTGCTTCAGTTTGTTTGGTTTTGTTTGTTTGTATTGTTTGGTTGTATGTGTGTGTGCCTGTGTGTGTATCTGTGCATATATGTATGTCTCTGTCTGTCTGCATATCTGTCTCTATATGTGTCAGTGTGTGTGTGCCTATGTCTGTGTGCATACATATGAATGTGCTTATGGAAGTCAGAGTTTTGTGTGCTTTGAGACTCTTATTAGGTAACACTGGCTGACCTGGTTACTATGTAGACCAGGCTGGCCTTGAACTTGTGCCTCCTTAGTGCTAGGATTGCAGGTGTACAGCACCATGCGTGCCTAGTCTTCACTTTTCAACCCATCGATCTGCACTCTAACCTTGGTCTCTCAGCTTTCAAGAATCTTGGGGATTGCCATCATCACGCTGGCTCGGTATTTGGACCAGGATAGCCTCCAAGATTCCAGGCTAGTTTCCTAGGCATGCTCATTGTTTCCGCTTGTCCCAAAGGGCCTGCTTTTGCTTGTTGGTTCTTCTCTTTCCTTTTTTCTTTTTGGTGAGCCGACAAGGCTGGCCTCCAACTCGATTACAGCCATCTGGATCTCCCAGTTGCTTTCTCTTAAAAGGACCAGAGTCGCTTTCCCAGAGCACACTTCATAAAGTGTAAGGGGTAAAACAGGTCTGTAATCCTAGTATTAGGAGGCTAAGGAAGGAAGATTTCAAGTTTAGGTTTGAGCTTTCAAGCTGGAGACCCACCCAGGCCACCTGTTGAGACCCTTTAAACCAACTCCTAATGACCTCGTAGATGAAGGTGGCTCTCACCCTCACCAGAGAGTCTTGGATTTGTAGTACATGGTGATCAACACAGGGACCCACAGGTGGCCAAAGTGCAGAAGAGAAATGCTTTCAGGAAGATCAGTCCTAAACGGAACACACCGCCTCCTCCCAAGGCTCCAGGATCATTGCAGAAATGGGGGGAAGTGGGGCAGAGGAGTGTAAGAACCAGAGTCAGGGGGTGGCTGCAACGAACGCAGAGCAGCTGCGTGAACTTGCAGCAGCTACGGAAACACATCCAAGCCTGATCCCCAGCTGGGGATCTATCGGGAACTAAGGCTGATGGGAGAAGGTAGGTCAACCATGCTGCTGTGGAAGGCCTCACATCCCTGAATACATGGGCACCTCAAACTGGACAAAATGTGGGGGAGAGAGAGAGAAAGAGAGAGAGAGAGAAAGAGAGAGAAAGAGAGAGAGAGGAAGGTAGTTGGGTAGGGAAGGAGGGAGGTGGATCAAAGGAGTTGGGGATGTTGCATGTGGTCAAAACTCACTGTTTTGGTGCACACCTTTAATCCCAGCACTCAGAGAGGCAGAGGCAGGCAGATCTCCGTGAGTTCAAAGCCAGCCTGGTCTACAGAGTGAGTTCCAGAACAGCTAAGGCTACTGAGAGAAACCCTGTCTTGCAAAACAAAACAAAACCTCATTGTACCTAATTCTCAAAGAAATAATATTTATTATGTATAATAATAATTTATTATAATTATTATGTATAATAAATAATTTATTTATTATGTATAGTGTTCTGCCTGCATGTGTGCCTACATGCCAGAAGAGGGCACTAGATCTCATTATAGATGGTTATGAGCTACCATGTGGTTGCTGGGAATTGAACTCAGAACCTCTGGAAAAGTAGCCAGTGCTCTTAACCTCTGAGCCAACTCTCCATCCCAAAGAAATAATTGTTTTAAAAAGGAAAATCATGTTTAAAAAAGGAAATAACGGGCTGGAGAGACAGCGACTTAGTAGTTAGGAGGACTAATTCCTCTTCCAGAGGACCGGGGTTCAATTCCCAGCACCTACATGGTAGCTCACAACTCCAAGATCTGATGCTCTCAAACAGACATACATGCAGGCAAAACACCAATGCACATAAAATAATAATAAATAAAATTTAAAAAGGAAATAAAAAGAATTAGCCAGGCATGATGGTGCACCCTTTTAATCCCAGCACTCTAAAGGCAGAAGCAGGCAGATCTCTGAGTTCAAGGCTAGACTAGTATACAGAGTAAGTTCGAAAAGAAAAGAAAAGAAAAAAGTAGGTCAGTATAACAAACCCTCATGTACTCTTATAGAACTCTCCAGAATCCCACCTTGCATATATATGTATAAGGATGGAAAATTTTAACTTGGCCTTAACCATGGGAACTGACCATGGGAACTGAAACTTGTGAGCTTTAATCATTACCAAACCCAGATCTGATACAAAACCAAACCCGGACCTGATACAAAATGTTTCTGAAAGACGCTCTTCTGTAGTTATAGATAAAAAAGCATAAAACAATCTTTAACCATTCCCTCCTGGCTGCACCTGGCTATGACCAATCATAGATTGCCCCATTAGGAAAGTCCCTTACCCCTAGACCCCCTCCTGTTTTGCGATTTTTGCCTTTATAAACTCTGTGATTCTGCTGCTCAGGGCTCTGCACCATCCCCTTGCGTGGGAGCTGTGTGCAGAGCCCTGACATGCCAGCTACTAAGTGAAACCTCTTTGCATCAAGCTCTTGTCTTTGTGGGTTATTGGGGTCTGGCATCTATCCCGAGGAATGGAGGGTCTCCCCACCTCAGGAGTCCAACATATGCTTCACAGAGTCTTTGATCTCATACTATCAGTCAGGGTTGTGTTAATCTTCTCACACCTACTTTATCCACTGAGATCCAGAGAGATGAACAAGTTCCCTGAGTTCATACAGCGGAGTGCGGTCTCCAAAACTTCAGACATGGGGCTCAGGATGGTTCAGTGGCTGAAAGGGCTTGTTTTTACAGAGGACCTGGGTTCATTTCCCAGCACCCACATGGTGGCTCACACAGCTACATCCATGCACAAAAAAATGAAAATAAGTATGTCTTTAAAACTAAAAATGTGCTGGGCATATTGCCTGTGGTCCTGGGACTCAGGAGGGTAAAGCAGAAGGGATGTCTCAAGTTTAGGCCAGCCCCAGTTTGGGGCTACAGGGTAAGTTATGAGATCCTGACTCATAGTTTGTTTGTTTGTTTTTCCTAATTAAAAAAAGAAAGAAAAACTAATTAAGAGCCGAATGTGGTGGCATATACCTATAATCCCAGTACTAAAAGTAGAAGGATTGCTGGCTTCAAGGCCAGCTTCGGATATATTACAAAGCCCTGTCAAGAAAAGAAGAGGCTGAGCCAAGCATGGTGGCTCACAACTTTAGTCTTAGCACTGAGGAGGCAGGGGCAAGCAGATCTCTGTGAGTTCCAGGACATCCTGGTCTATACAGTTAGTTCTAAGACAGCTGTGCCTATATAGTGAGTTCCAGGACAGCCAGCACTGTCTTAAAAAATCAAATAAACAAATGAAAAATACCAAACCAACTAAACCAACTGACAAACAAAAAAACGTGAGGGGTGTAGCTTAGTGGAAGAGGACTTGTCTAGATCAGTTTTCAGCACATACACACACTGCACACATGCACACACACATTTGTAGGGAGCAGAGAAGGAGGAGGAGGAGAGGAAGAGGACGCGGATTGTAGCTCAATGGTAGAGAATTTGCCTAACACGCTTGAGACCCTGCACTAATTAAAAAACAAACAATCGACCAGAATGGGTTTATGACCTTTTTGCTTCATTTAGTCAAGGATGAACTCATAAAAATCAAAATCCAAAATCTCAGATCTGGGGTGTTTGTGTGAGGAAGGGGCCAGAAAAATCCACCTTGCCTGCCCATTTGCCTTATTCCTTTGTGCTTTTACAATGGGCAACATGAATTCATGTTACTAAGCCTGTGCTGTATGCTGTACTTAGAAATGAAGAGCTGGAGCCTGGTCTCATGGTTCACACATGTGATCCCAGCACTTGGGAGGCTGAGGCCAGAGAATCAGGAGTTCAAAGCCCACCTTGGGCTACACAAGACCCTATCTTAAAAGGAGAGAGGGTTGGGGGAGCATAGCTTAGTGGTATAGTACTTGTCTAATTGCATTAAATTCTTTATTTGATTCCCCCATACTGCAAAGAATAGAGAAATAAACAGGGCTGGGATGTAGCCTGATGGCAGAACATTTACCAAGCATGTGCAAGGTCTGGGTTTAATCCTCAGCACCATGGGGCTGGGGGGAACAAGGCAATGGGCTAACCAAAGAAATTAATAAAAGTAACCAAAGGTTAAACTTTATTATTTAAACACAACGAAAACAATCTAGTTGACAGAGAAATACGGTGGAAATAATTCTTCAAAACCATTAGAACCCTTTTTCTGTAATGGTGGTAAGGGTTAGGGGGTGGGGAATCGGGTGGGGCCTGGCATAGGAAATGAGTAGGAACGACTTCCTGTGGCCCATGAGCTGCCTTCCTTGGTAGGGGGAAAATGAGTAATCTGTTAATTGAGTGACATAATTCCAGTGAGATCCATTATAATCGACACATGCACAGACTGAGCTGATCAGGTTGTAAAGGGCCTTGGATGCCACACTAGGGAGACTGGATTTTATGCTATGGCCACTGCAGGTCATGAACGGTTTTATAGTAAGGGGATGACATAAAAAGATTAACTGCAGTTCCTAAAGTCTTGTCACCATGGTAACTGCTTTGGGTGGAGTTTGTAAAGGATCGGTAGCTTTGACAGCTTTCAAAAGTTGATCTTCTCTGAAGCAAGCTCAAGTCTTGCTTCCCTATTAAACTTACACTCACAAGAGCTTTAACCTTGGCTATGTTTATTGGGAAGATGTAAACACAGATCTGACAAGCCCTTTGTAGATATCTGTGGAGCATTTTCACAGCTCAGAGATATACACATGCTCTGGCCTGAGGGGTTCAGGAAAGCCTCCAGGAGGAAGTAGTTACAGGAAGCTAGTTTCTGAAAGAGTAGGAAGTGAGCAAGCAGGTGAGGAAGCTGGAACAGGTTGGTGAAATAAGGAGCCTGTGGGCAGTTTTTGCTACAGGGGAGGGTCAGAGCCAGATGGCAGAGAGCTTTATGTTTCCGTGGACGGACTGGAGATGATAAGCAAACCGTTAAGGGCTGAGTAATAACGTGTTGGACATAGGTGGCTTGAAAGAAGTTATGGAAAGGGAATACACTGTTTGTTTGCATTTTTTTTAACGTTTGGCAAACATTTAATTTCTATAAACGTCTAATTGATAGTGCTCGTCAAGTCATTTATTTATTTATCTATTTATTGGTTTATAGAGACAGGGTTTCTGTGTGTAGCCTTGACTGTCCTGGACTCACTTTGTAGACCAGACTGGCCTCGAACTCACCAAGATCCGCCTGCCTCCGCCTCCCTGAGTGCTGGGATTAAAAGCGTGCATCACCACCTTCCGGAGCCAACCTTTTCATTTTAATTAATTACTTAGGTCCCCCTCTAACTCATCATGCTGGCTTTGAACTCCCCACCTTCCTGCCTCTGTCTCTAGAGTGCGGGGATTACCGAATGCTCACCTACGTCTGAAGACACATCCTTTGCCAACAGAGCTAGTCTTCAGTTCCTTCCATTTATTTTATTCACTGATGTGTCTATTTCTCCTCTCACTTCTACGTCCTCCTGACTGATAGCTTGGCGGTTAAATAGGTACAAATAGCAGTGACGTTTGCCTGGGAACGGGGGATGGGAAATGTTTTAATTTTACTATAGAACGCAGAAACAAAGTAAGAACCACTACGTAGCTAGCAGGCCTGAGGGAGCCCAGGACCAAAGCCAAGAAAGGAGCCTGGCCATTCGGCAACGCCCCTTGCCTGGTTGGCAAGGCAACTGCTACCAGGCAGCCAATCGGTGAGATACTCACCTGCGGGGGCGGGGACTCGCCGGGAGCCAATGGGAGGCCGGGCCGATGGTCCTGCAGGCCAATGGGTTGGGCCACGGGGCGGGCTTTTTGATGAAGGGCCGGCGGTGGGAAAGATGGCGGCGGCTCCGAGACCCTCCTGGTGGCAGTGGTGGCGGTGGCGGCGCGCGTGGGCTCGGGACGGGTTCAGGCTGTCGCTCCTTCTCCTTCTGCTGGGGTCCGGGCAGGGGCCGCGGCACGTCAGGGCGGCTCAAGCGGTGGAGTACTTGAAACGGGAGCACTCGCTGTCGAAGCCCTACCAGGGTGAGGCGCCCGGGGCGAGGTGGTCGCGCAGGGGAGGGCGTGGGGACAGCGCCCGGCCTGGGCTCCGGGGCGCAGCCGCCAGCGGGACGGCTCCCCCCGAGGAGTCCGGCTCCTTCGGAGAGCCACAGGTCCGCGGCACCGGCGTCCGCCCCCACCGCCGCCCCTTTCCGAGCGCTGGAAGTTTCCAGTAGATCGAGGCAGGGCTCTCAGATGTCACCAGCGTCGGGCTGGGAGGAAGGTGTGTTGGGAGCTGACCGAAGTACGGGGAGAGAGAGCTGGGCGAGGAGAGGGACGATTGAGGACCTCTAGCGAGGAACCAGTGTCGGGATGGAGCAGGGGCAAGAACTCGGGTAGAACTTGGTCGGAGTAAGAAAGGAGGAAAAGTCTGTTTGTTGGTTAGAACACCTGCTCCTTCCCAGGCCGCAAGCCCCGACGATGATGAAAGAGGTCGTTAGCTCTGCTTTCTTGAGGGATTTCTGGGTCTCTAAGCACAGCTCAGTGTCAGAAAATTGACACAGGTGTCTTCAAAGAAAAGAAATTAGTGCAGAAGGCTTAACACACACGTTTGTTTTCCCCACAGAACTGTGGATAGAGGGTGCAGAAAACAAAAATTCATATTGCAGAAAGCTATACGGTGTCACTAAGATGTCAGCGTTGGTCCCTGCTGATAGTATGGGTTAGACTGGTTTTCACCCTGGAGATACTTAGTTTAAGGGACTTGGGGGCGGGGAATCAGCTTTCACACACTTGAAAGCCTGAATTTAAAAGAAGAATATGATTAAGCCCCATGGGCTTCTGAGGGTCTGTCCCTTTCTGTATAAAATGAGAAAATTCTTGTCCCTTTCACGGTGCTAAAGTTTACTCGCACATACAGAGTGTTTTAGGACATTCAGTGTGCTAACACAGGTCCGACTTAACACATGATCTAGACTACAGTTACTATGCCATGCCTAAATGACAGCTCTGAGGTGCATCCTTCACCTGAAGGACTTAGCTAAAGGAAGCTTAGTGTGATGGCAAGTTCCTGTGGTCCCGGTAATTCAGAAGGATGAAGCAGAAGGATTGCTTGAGTCTAGGAGTTGGAGATCAGCCAGGCACCATATTGAGAATCCATGTCAAAAAAAGAGAGAGAAAAACAGTTTATTCATTAATACTAAAGGGAAAAGGTAAGGGCCCCAGCTTTCATAGGCTCTGTGGAGGTTTTGTGAGCACTTGAAGACTGTGAGCTGATCTGTTCCCTCCTCGCAGGTGTAGGAACAAGCAGCTCTTCGCTGTGGAACCTGATGGGCCATGCCATGGTGATGACGCAGTATATCCGCCTCACTCCAGACATGCAAAGTAAACAGGGTGCCTTGTGGAATCGGGTGGTAAGAGGCCTCCTGTGTTAGGACCCCGAATGTCCTAAAAAAGCTCAGAAGTGACTTTAATGATACTTACTGTCTTTTCCCAGTGTTCCACCTTCTGAAGATACTAGAAGTCTTTAGAGGGCTGGAAAGATGGCTCAGCGGTTGGTTAAGAGCACTGGTTGCTCTTCCAGAGGACCCGGGTTCAATTCCCACCACCCACATGGTGACTCACAACTGTCTGTAACTCCAGTTTCAGGGCATCCAACAGCCTCACACAGACATACATGCAGACAAAATACCAATGCACATAAAATAGAAGTAAATAAGCTATTGATTTTTTAAAAAAATCATCAGTTCAAGGATAATGGTGAATGCCATAATAAATCAGATATTTCTCTGTTGACCTGTTAGAGCAAATAATTCATTTTCTCATTAACTTAGAGCAAATAATTTATTTTCTCCTTAACCTGCCATACCACATTTTGGGGTTTACTAGTTTAAACCTTATTTAATTACTTTGTTAAACAGAAAACTGTTGTTTTGTTGCTGTTGTTTGTTTCTTACCGTGTAATCCAGGCTGTCCTTGAACTTGATAGTAGTCCAGGCTAGCTTCAAACATGTGATCCTTCTGCTTCAACCTCCCTACTCTGGATATGGTGCTATACATCTGTAGTTCTAGTTCTTTGGGGGACTAAGGTAGGGAAATCAGTTAAGCCCAGGAATTCAGCCTCAGTCATAGTAGGACACTGTTGTTAAATGAATGAATGAATGAATGAATAAATTAATTAATAAGCATTAAGAAATACATTTACCCCAAACTTAATCCTAGTAGCCTTCCCTTGTTTCAGTGAAGAGTTTGTTTTGGTTTCTGCATAAGAATCACTTTGAGCCATTTGAGTCCTTTCCTTTGTCCTGGGGGCTCTTGTTGGCTACTTTGTCTTCCTTGGGTATGATGGCAAACAGTGAGCACCTGGAGTGGCTGCACTGTGTTTTTGTTCAAGTGTGAGCTGATTCTTTCTGTTTTCTGGGTCCTTTCTAAACTTTCCCAACCATGTTACTTTTAGGGATGCCTTTGGCATCTCTTGACGTTTTCTCCCAGTCTCCTATAAATGAGTGGGGAATAATCTTATACTCCTTGGCTTTCTCATTGGCTAGAGATGCTGTGAGTGGATCTCATGAAAGAGGACTGTTTCTTTTCCCTCTTCATTCTTTCTCTAAGAGTTCTAAGGGAGCAGAGGGGTAAGAGTGCTTTTTCTGTGAGCCAGCTGCAGAGTCTGGCTCCTTAACCAAATTGTAGTGCTGAGCTCAATATGGGGCATGGCAGAAGATTTAAGAATCAGTTGACTGACTTGGATTCTAAGTCCAGCTTTGCCACCCAGCTACCATGAGCCCCAGGCTTAGGCTGCCTTCTCATTGTCTATTTCTCCACCTTTTAAAGTGACTTCATAATGTCTGTCTGATTTCCCTTTCTGAGTTGTCAGAGCATAACCAGACACAGTGGGCATGAAAAGACTTTGTGCAATATTTGCTACAATGGTTACAGAAATAAATGCTGTTATCAGACCTCTCAGTTTCACTCATGGGCTCTTGTGGGTTATTAAATTTTTATGTACAAGGCTTAGTGACCTTAACCTGTAAGGTTCTCTGATTCCTTCGTTCTCAACAGAATGAACCAAGGAACCATTTTTGAGCTACTTGAGTAGGATACATAGTTTGAGCAAGTGGTTCTCAAACTTGGCTGTCCACTGGAGGCTATGCCTAGATCCTACCCCACAGATACTGATTTAATTAGGATAGGGTGTTAATTAGCTAAAGATGGCACTCTGCCATCTTTTGGTCATTGGGTTTTCTTTTTTTTTTCTATCTTTTTTTGGGGGGTAGTGATGGTAATTTTTTTGTTTGGTTGGTTTTTGGTCTTTTGAGATAGGGTTTCTCTGTGTAGCCCTGGCTGACCTAGAATTCGCTCTGAAGACTTGAGCTCAGAGATCCTCCTGTGTTTGCCTCTGGAGTGCTGGGATTAAAGGTTCCTGCCACTACCGATGGTTTGATCATTGGGATTTTTCAGACATCAGCAAAGTTTCAGAACCACTCTTAAACATCACCCTGAGCAAAACTGTATAGCATTGTGATACCTAAGGCCAAGAACTAGCGGCAAACACCTCTTGACCACTGTGGGCTTCTCTGGCCTGCCCTCTTCTCAGGGCCATTGTGCTGCCTGCTGGCTACAGGACAGCTTTCTACCTCTGAAATCTTTCTTGTCCTGAAAACTAAATGAAACAGTAGAGAGATAATCCAAAATGAAAAGGCAGAATAGAGCTGGGTGTAGTGTTATACGCCTCTGATCCCAGCACTCTGGGAGGCAGAGACAGTTGGTGCTCTGTGAATTTGAGGCCAGCCAGGTCTACAAGAGTAAGTTCAGGACAGCCAAGGCTACACCAATAAATCCTGTCTGGGTGGGGGGAGGGGGCAGAAGAGGGCAAACTGTTGGAGATATCAGGGCTTTCTGCTACGTGAAAAAGTGTCCAACCTCCTTTCATTTTGACTCTGTACTCTGTATCATTCTTTTGGTGATGCCCCAAAAATTAAAATCAAAAAAACTGAAAATGATCAAACTGTTGCTCAAGACCCAGAACAGTCTGTTTAGAAACCCTTTGGCTGACACTGGCCAAGCCCAGCTGAACCGCCCTTCCCTTCTTTCCTCACAGCAGACTTTAACTAGATGCCGCCCCAGACCAAATACTGTCCTCACCCTGGTTTCTTCTGAAAACGCTGTAACTGTGTTACAAACTTAGCCAGCCACTCACAGCTCTCTCTGTCTGTAGAAGGCTTTGGTACACAATTACAAAAGCCAAACAGAAATCTGAGTGACGCCTGTCTTCTTAATGTGTCTCCCCATTCCCTATCCCCACGTGTCCCCAAGAGGCTGTCCCAGTGGAAGGAGATGGTGTTTGCCTCTGGCACATTTATGCTTCCATTGGTGGGCACAAAGATTTGGGGGACTGTAGCTTCCTATTTGTTCTCTTGGGAATTCAGGCTTGCCCTTCAGCTTGGCAGAATGCCATCTTTAGCTAATTAGAGTTCTTCATAACATCTGCTAATTATCCCTGGAAATCTCTGTGTGGGACTTAGCTTTTCTTCTTTTTTAATGAATGAGGCTTTGACCTTTCTTTGAAGCCTAGTTTTTTAGAGTTTGTTGGGTTTTTTTTGTTTTGTTTTGTTTTTTGTTTTTTTCCTGTCAGAGGAATAGTCTTACATTGCAAACAAGTATTTTTAAGCCAACCCTCTTTACCCAGTTGGCTAGATGCACTTCTGGGTAGATGAAGGATTGTGGCAGACTAACTGCCTTTTCCAGCTTGCATGTCCTATCCTGTTCATGCTGGAAGATGTGAAGATAATCGGGTGCTTTATTTGTCTTCCGTGCCCAGTACCTTAAACAGTTGAATGGCTTGGTCCATTTAGTTTTAAGAGTCTTTCCCAAGCCTCAGATCTCATTTTAACTTGTAGTCTTATTCCAAAGCTGCTTTCCATGTCTGACTGCTGCTGAGGGCTTTATGGGTTTCAAATTTCGTGCTCCTCTCTTATACCTCTGTCTTCCTCATGTTAGCCGTGTTTCCTGAAAGATTGGGAGCTGCAAGTACACTTCAAGATCCATGGACAAGGGAAGAAGAACCTGCACGGAGATGGCCTGGCAATCTGGTACACAAAGGATCGAATGCAGCCAGGTATTAGGGACCCTGGGGCTCTCCTGCATGGGTGTAGCAGGCCTGTGTATTCCTGGGCCCTCTCTCTGAGAAGGACCCGTCCTCCTAGCTTTCCCTTTCCCTTGACATCTGTGAATGAGTGTTAGCCCATCGAGTCTTGAGAGTGGGGTCTGGGTCCTCAGCAGTCTGAACTTGGCTCATCCTGGGATGATTCCTTGCTTGTTGGTCCCTTCCGTGTTTTCCCAAGCAGCCTGGCATCCGCTGACAGATTGCACTGCTCTCTGGAACACTGGTGAGCTGCTTTCTTCTGGACACTTATGCACATACACATACATGTTCAGCACTTGAGTCAAGAGAAGGATTTTCTGCTTTCCTTGCTGTTGTGAGACAGTGTTCCAAGAGGATGGCAGGCTGAACCTGATTTGACCTGATTGCTTGCAACAAGAAATAGAACTTGGGAATTCAGTTCTCTCTTGGGGCCATAACCTTTACCAAATGTTTATGAAGCAGAATTCTGTAGGTAGGGGTGCCTTAGCAACCAGCTTGGATCAGGGAGTTACTGCCGTACAAAACAAGGTGACAGTCGCCATTCTCCTCCTTCTGCCTTTAGCAGCAAACTATGGCAGTTGTTGGGGGGCCCAGTCATTCACTTTGCTGGGTACATTCATGTGTGTGTGCTCATCTTAGCAAATATCTGGGAGTCATTTGAGTATCACCTTTTCCTCTGCCATATAAGATATTATCCCTTGTCAACTCTTGGCTCTATGTCATTGTTCATCATCTGTTCTCTCTCTCTAGGGCCTGTGTTTGGAAACATGGACAAATTTGTGGGGCTGGGAGTGTTTATAGACACCTATCCCAATGAGGAGAAGCAGCAAGAGGTAATGGTGAGGGTCAGGGTTAGGACAGCTGTACTGATGTCACAGTCCTTTCCCTCAGGAGCAGTGTATAGGAGGGGACAGGAGAGATAGTGAGGGCCCCATCTGTTGACCTTCAAAAACTGATGTCCTTGGCAATTTTTTTTCCTGGAGAGAGCTGTTTTCGATCCCAGCAGTCCTGCAGGAGTAGCTGTCACACTGGAGCTTTTCTACAGCGCCAGCAGTGCCCTCACTCATCCCCATACGGCAGCCTTTGCAATTGAGCGCTCTTGCTGTCTAGATTAAGGCCAAAGCCCGGGGAAAGAGGAGTGACCCAGACTTTCAGCCATCACTGTGTACTTTCTTCTGCTATGTACCTACCCTTTCCAGCATCTTAATCTTCTCTGGCAGCAGTTCCCATCACAAACAAGAAAGGGTTAAGTAAAAAATTGATGAAATCACTGTATTTATTTATAATAATAAGGTTTCACTGTGTAGCCCGAGCTGGCCTTGAGCTAATTGAGATCTTCATCCTCAGCCTTCTGAGCCCTGGATTACAAGTGGGACCACTAGTTGGTGGAACCCGATGTCTAGACATTGCAGAGACTCAACTACCCTGAGGGTTCTTTAGTACTCTCTTACACTGGCACAGGGCTGTGCCCTCTCTCTCCTGTAGTACTGCCGTTGGATGGCAGAGAAAGGACAAGTTGTTGCTAGGTGCCCTAGAGAAGGCAGATGGGAATAGAGATGGAGATTTCTTACCTCCCCTCAAAGATTTATCAGAAAAAAGGTTAAAATGTATACAGTGACCACTATATGTCACACTCAGGTGTAACGGTCAGAGTTCCTCACTGTTCACTTTAGAGGAGCTGGAAGGTGAGACCTGTTAGCTGAGTCACTTAGACTTGTGTTCTTCTTTTGTCTGGGCTCCTCGCTATTCCGGGCACTTTCGACCCTTGCTAGATGCCACAGCCTGGGAATTAGCAAGAGCAGCACAGTCCCTGTGCTCTGTAGTGTAGGATCGGTGGAGGCCGAGGCACTTTGTGAGGACACAGTGGACTCACCTAACCTTGATGGGGCAGCCGCAGTGGTGGCTGCAAAGCCTTCCTCTGGGACACAGCACACTGAGGTCTGCAGGATAAGGAGCCGGTGTTGCGTGCAGAGGGAAAGCATATATTAAGGTGCTCTGAGAGGGGACAGGGAGCATAAGGAAACACAGAGCTTCAAATACAGGCTAGAAAGAAGAGCAGCCAGCAGCCTTGCTGTGCTATGCAGCTCATGAGCTACACTGTTCACAATTCATTCTCTTCCCTCTCAGGCACACCAGCCACGCTGACTGTGTGCCTGAGCTGTTAGATTGGCAATAACAGCGTGACTCCTCTTTACCAGTGAATAAGCAGGGAAGTTGTCTTGTTCAGCATAGCAGCCATTTCAGGGTCTGCCTGTTCTGAGGCTTACCCTTAATTCTGGTGCGTTTACCTCCACCCATGCATTGTATTCCTCACCATTGACTTCTGTCTTGAAAGAGGAGATATTAGGTATTTTTGTATACGTGATTTTTGGAGCCGGGTGTGGTAGTGCATGTCTGTAATCCCAGCACTCAGGGAGGCAGAGGCAGGCAGATCTCTATGAGTTTGAGACCAGCCTGATCTACAAAGCGAGTCTAGGACAGCCAAGGCTACAGAGAGAAACCCTGACTTGATACTTCTCAACTGCCCCCCCAAAAAACAAAACAAAGCCATATATGTGATTTCAGTTTTTTTGGGCTTTTATTCAGTGCAGAGAATGTAGAAAATTGTCTTTTTTACCACACCCCAAAAAACTGGGGCTGTCTCAGAGGATAAAATCAAATGTCTTAATATTGATATCCCGCACAGGGTGCCAGGCCTTGCTCAGGTGTCTCGTTTACTTGTAGCAGCATTTACTATCTCTGCTGCATGCCTAAGAACTTGAGGTGCACAGGAAAGCCTGTAAAGCGTGTTGGTATCACATGGGTCACAGATCTGACTCCCAGAACTCCAATTCCATTATTTTGGCTTCTTAGATATGGTAACAAAAGTGGAAATGACGGAAGGAACCACAGGCAAATTGAGCTTCACTGAAAGTTTGAACTTGGGGCTGGAAACACAGCTCAGCAGTTAAGAACACCAGGACTTGCAGGGGACTCAGGCCCAGATCCCAGTACCCACATGGTGGCTCACAACCATCCATAGCTACAGTTATGTAGATCCCGTGCCGACGTCAGGCTTCTGTTGACATGCATATGATATGCAGACAGACATGCAGTGAAAACACTCATAGACACTTAAAATCAATCTGAAATTTATTTTCCCAAGTAGTGTTCTTCAAAGCACACCATCAGGAGGAGGGCTGGTGGTGTAGCTTAGTAGAGTGTTTGCCTCGTGTGCTCATGGCCCTGGATTCAGGCTCCAGCACAGAGAGCACACCAAGAAAGTTGACTCACCTGAAGGTGGGAGAAAATATATGCAAATCTTATTAGAGACCTATTTTTAGATTATATAAATAACTATCTTACAAAGAACTATTATAACAATGAGACAGACCAATAAAATAGTAGACAAGGGATCTGAATAAATGTTTATCTGAAGAAGATAAGTTAATGGCCAATAAACATGAAAAGATGCTCTATGTCATTAGCTTTTAGAGAAACAGATGAAACCGCAACGAGCTCCTCACAGCCACTGGAATGCAAGTGCAGAGATGTAGCCAGTGAAAGGCCGTGGTGTCATTGGAACCCACACACTCCTAGTGGAGATGTAAAATGATACGGTTGGAAAACATTTCAGAAGGATAAAGATAGAGGTTCTCTGACCTGGTGAATTGCTTTGTGTATAGCCAAGAGAAGTAACAGCATCTATGAAAAAGCTTGTGCACAGATGTGCAGCGGCCAAAACCTAGATAGACCTCCAGTGTTCATCAGCTGAGACGGTGATAAAGTAAGTGTTGCTATGGGATCTGACACGGGTGACTCTTGGTTCTGTGAAAAGCCAGTTACAAGAGTCCTTATTGTGTGAGCCTATGTCTATGAAATGTGGTCAGATCCCCAGAGACAAGGTAGGTGAGTGGTCATCCAGGGCTGGGGCTCTCAGGTGGGGAAGGAGAGTGACTACCAATGGGCACAGATATGGAGTGATTAAAGATGTTCTGAAAAGATGATAATCACCACCTTCATTAGCACAAACCAGTACCCACTCTGGGTGGCTCGAGGGGTGTATGGATTATGTCTCAGTGTTGCTGTTGCGTCAGAAATGCTTGAGAGATGAGTCTGAGGCCTTTTGGCACTATGAGCCTTTCCACTGAGGATCATGTTTCTCATGTGAACCCAGATGTTGGTGAACACTGCGGGGAACTTGGTAGCACCATTGGATCACAGATGTCTTCCTCTACTTGAAATCAGTCTAGTGGCAAAAGACTTCCTGGAACATTAACACAGAAGCACAGCTGTTGGCAGGCTTGGCCCTCATTCTTGTCTGTGACATGTTGGAGCCTCACCCACAGGAGAGAGAAGCAGCTGGCTGGGGAGTGACATGAAGCTCTCCAGCCTGCCCTGATTAAGCTTAGAAGTTGTGCATGAGGTGCTCCCCATATATATATATATATATATATATTATATAATATATAATATATTTATTCGCCACTTAACTGGACAAAAATTAACATTAATGTCTTAAAGGCACATTTCAAGCTGAGGAAATAGTGATAGAACTCACACCCTGAATGTGGAGGACTCTGGGCTCAGTCCTAACACTCTCCCCTGCACGCTAACACCGCAGACCTGCAAGCACACGTGTGCATACTCTGTATTCCCTTAGCCTATCTCAGTAAAGAAACTAAGCCCACTTAATCTTTTGGCCCAGGGAATCATTTTCTTGTTTGTTTGTTTGAGACAGGGTTTCTCTGTGTAGCCTTGATTGTCCTGAAGCTTGCCCTCTAGACCAGGCTGGCCTTGAACTTAGAGATCCGCCTGCTTCTGCCTCCTGAGTACCGGAATTAAAAGCGTGTACCACTACCATCTAGGGAATTGTTTCTCAAAGGAATTCTGACTCCTTAAGTTTTCTTGTTATAAAACTTAGATGTGATTCCTTTTTTATTTGTTTGTTTATCAGTTTCTTAGATCATGACAGTGTTCAATATATAAACATCATTTAGGAGACCTGGAAGCAGCACTTTTGGTACCCTTTGAAGAGCTGAGAGAGCTTATGTCAGAGTCACTGAGTTAGTGGGAGGTCGATGGGTCGTGTGGTGACACTTTGGCCAGTTATCGCCTGCTCTGGGTAGCATGGGCCCTGCTCAGTTCCTGTGTCCTTTCTGTGTAGGTTCCTGCAAAGGGCTTTCTGAAGAGTACTGTAGAGCCAGCAGGGCCGCTCAGGTTTGGAAAGGGACAGGTGCAGCTGGAAGTGGCAAGTGCTTTGTTCCCTCTCTGAGGGATTCTGTGCGCAGCCTGGGAGGAGCATGGCTCCTAATAGCATCTAGTGGAAGAGTTATTTGTTACTACAGAAAATCCGGAGCAGAAAAAAAGGCAAATCCATATAGGCATCTTTTTACAGATGAAAATGTCACATCAGTTAGCAACTGTGTGAAAACATAATTATGAAAATCTGGAAGCATAAGATTCAGATTAATCGTTATTTTGATAAAGTTTTAGATTTATAGATTGATAGTCCACTAGGACTTTTAGAATATACTCTGTTGATACTACCCAGGCTGGTATCAAAGTCTGGTCCCAGGTATTCTCCCTGCCTCAGCCCCCTGAGTAGCTAGGATTATAGTCATGTACCGCGCTACCCCCAGCCTGTGTCCTTCGATATGCTTCTGCACTCCCACACTTCCTCAGCTGGCTGAGAGAAATTGTTGAACATTGCCTTCCTTAACCCTCGGTACTTGTGTATTTTTCCTAAAGAAGCAAGGACTATTGTCCTCAGCACGGTGATCAGAGCAGAGGAGTTAAAAATGGTGAGCACACTGTTCCTCATCTTCAGGCAGGCTTCGGATTTGCCAAGTGCCCCTTTATGTTCTTTCTAACAAAAGAAAACCCAGGTCCCGTTTTCATTCACTCAGTTGTTAGAGCTTGCTCTCGTTAAATGCTTTCATTTATTTTGTGTGGGGGGTGGGTACATACATGTGAAAGTCAGAAAACTGGAGTTGGTTCTCTCCTCCACCCTGCGGGTCCCAAGGATCAAACTCTGCTTGTCAGCCTTGGCAGCAAGTGCCTTTCCTGCTGAGCCCCCTCACCACCCTCGCTCTTACTCTACTCTGAACCACTCTGCAGTGGGCATACAGGCATTGTGTGTACAGACATGACTTTTCTTTTAAAAGTAGCACGTTTTAAGCTTTTAAAAATGTAGGCTTTTACTCTGCACGTTGCTCTGGCCTTCCGTGCGGCAGCCCTCCTCCCCTCTGGGTGCTGGGAGCTCTCCCCGCACTTGCCGACGGGGTGGGGCGCTGGAGAGACGGCTCAGACGTTAACACCGACTGCTCTTCCAGAGGTCCTGCGCTCAATTCTCAGCACCCACATGGTGGCTCTCAACCATCTATAGTGAGATCTGGTGCCCTCTTCTGGCGCATAGGCACACATGCAGGCAGAATAATGTATAAATAATAAATAAATCTTTTAAAAAAAAAAAAGATGGATAAATAGTTGAGACAGGGCTTTTGAGCTGACCGCTTGGTTTCAGACCTTAAGTGCATTGCCAAGTACTAGTGTTTTCTCAGACGAGATTGCTTGCCTGTGAGGTGAGGAAACGGTGGTTCACAGATGGCCCAGCATCACAGGTGCCTGTCACCAAGTGAGTTTGAAAGGAAAGAACCAGCTCTCTCAAGTTGGCCTCTGACCTCAGAGTGCACGCACGCCACGACTCACAGGCATTCCTTTTCCTTGAAAAATAAATAAGTATAATTTTTAAAACAAAGCACTAGTACTGCTCACAGGAGTGAGAATTAAGTGAGGGCGTGTGTCTCTGTCACCAAACACAGTGTTACCACTCCACTAAAGGGACTCCTCGGGAACACTGCAAACATCTTGGCAGTAGCTACTGCGGCAGCCCTCTGTCTTTCCTTTCCCTACCCTCTCCCTCACATCTCAGTTGTAGAGCATGGGGACACAGCTCAGCAGCTTGTAGCAGGCTTAGCCTGGGAAGCACTGCCTGGAAAGAGTAGCTCCTGTATGCCAGCTGGTGGCCTTGGAGTGCTGGTGTCAGATGCTCCCATCAGAGACCGACAGAGAAGTAACTTTTCCTATGTGCTAAGTATGTTGAAGTGTGTTTCAAGAAGTTATACAATCCTTCACTTTTTGGTGTTAAAATGTGCTTTTGCAAAATGCTATTATAGTTAACTTTTTAATTGCATTTTAATCTATTTAAAATGCAATTAAAAAAAGGAAAAGAATCTGGGCATGTTGATGCATGCCTCTGATCCCAGCACTCGAGGCAGAGGCAGGTGAAGGCTGATTGCCATGAGTTTGAGGGAGTCCAGGACAGCCAATGCTATACAGAGAAACCCTGTCTCGAAAGAAACAAAAACAAAACAAAGCCAAACAAACACAACAACAACATTTAAAAAAGAGACATTAATTCCCAAATGTTTCTGGACATCTTTCACATCTATGTCATCCAAGGAAATTACTCCTCAGTCATGAATGTTTAGTTTTGAGCAGTGTTTAATGTAAAAATTCATTCATTTAGCTATTCATTGGCTGGCTTTTTATTGGCTTCCTCCTGAATGCCAGGCACTGTGCCAAGTGGGCTTCCTGCCTCATCTCCTTCCCATAGTTAACCCTGTGAATTTATGTGTCATTCTCACTTCCTCCAATAAGAAGAGTGACGCAGAGGGCTGGTAGCCCGCCCAAAGATATGCGCTGTAAGCAGTGTAAGGTGTTCAGAACCCAGCGCTTTTCGACCTTAGTGCTGTTTCTGTTAGGTGATCACAACCTATGTGCTTTGGACCTATAGAATTTGAGTATAGAATCTATAGGTTCAAAAGTTTGTGAGTATCTTTGGTGGGGGAGGGGATGAGAAAGACAGGACGCCATGTAGCTAATGCTGGCCTGGAGTTTTCTGTGTAACTAAGGATGACTGTAGACTTGTAGGCATGTGCTACCGTGGCCAGTTCCATGTGGGGCTGAGCATCCAACCCAAGGCCTGTGCATGCCACGGAAGCATCCTCCCATCTAAGCTACAGCCCCAGCTCCAAAGTCAAGTTAAAGGTGATTTAGCAAGAAAAGTGAGAACACTCCCGAGAGCAGGAAGGATCTAAGGAAGAATCATGAGCATCTTTAGTGAGTGAATGCTGTATGGTTAGCTGGTAGAGGGTCATTTTCAAAACTGAGTGGCTCTGTGATACAAAGTTTGGAAATAGATCCTGTAATACAGACAGTATTCATTTGGACAATAGTTGGGAATTTTCTTACTTTTGGTGACTTCGAAATTAGGAATGAAACTCTCACCTTGCCTAGGCCCCGTATGATTCTTCAGTGTTTGGTTCCAGCCATAGGCTGTTTTCTAGGGACCGCTACCATGTGAAATCAGTGGCTACCCAAGAAACACTTTAAATCCTCTAACTAGGAGCATAAGGTGAACTGGCATTGGATGAAGGCATAGTGAGAGCTGCTGAAGCAGGCAGATGGTAGTGTTGGGGCCATGTGGCTCAGTGTCAGCTAGTGTTTCATTTGACGGCATGCCATGGTCTTCCTGGGGCTGGGGATGTAGCTCATTTAGAATGCTTCCATAGCATACAAAAAGCCCTAGATTTGGTCCCCAGCACTCTGTTGGCCTGGTCTTTATTCCCAGCACTTGGGAAGTACAGTAGGGAGATGAGAAACTCTTGAGTCATCCTTGGCTACACAGAGGGTTTGATGACAACCAGGGCTACATGCATCTCTGTCTCAAAAAACAAAACCAAGACTGAGTCCCCATGCCCCATCTAGACTGCTGTGAGAGTCTTTGACTCCGGTACCCACAGATGAAAAGCTCCTCCAGGTCAGCTGAGGCCCAGCTTACACCCTGGCTATTGCTGGCTGATTAGATGGGGAGAGTTGGGTACCTGTGACTAAGGATTGCTGAAGTCAAACTTGTAATTGGAGATGATATATGAAGCAAATCTCGGGGTCATCAGAGCACCCCAGGGCATTTTTTTAATCCCTTCCTTTCCTTAATTGTTCACTGAAGTTACGAGCTTTCTCAGAATCCATTTCTGAGAATTACTTAATAGCGTGCTGGCAATTACCTTGTTCTAAATGACAGTTGCATAAGAGTAACTATGGCAGCTTAATCATCCACGATGAATGACGTGCCCCTCAGGGTGCTGTGTCTGTTCTGCCAGTGGCTCACAACATCTGGGCTGCTCCTCTAATGCCTCCCCCACCTCCGCACCCTGCTCCCTGAGGCTGGTAGGCCTCTGTGAGAGCAGATACCTGTCCAGCCCATTTCCTGCTGGACCCCAGCATTTGGAACAGTACTGCCTCTTACCCTAGGTGCTCACTAAGGATGAGAGGAATGAATGCTTTGGGACCCCCTGCCCCTCTTATGAACTGAGCTGAGCTGAGGATGTGAGGGCTTCTCTCAGTGCTGGTAGTTGAGAGTTGTGGAGATTGCTGAGGCAAAGCTAAAGTGCCCTCAAGCCCAGTGATTTTCTAAATCTTACTCTGCTGCGCTCCCACGGAGCTTCACCCTGCCCCCATGTTGTAGGTTAGAGTGACAACAGTTATTTGGAAATGTATGTCCATGAGGCTCAATTAGAGGGTAAATGATCCCTTTGGATTAGATTTAATTTCATGGTCTCATACAGTGGGATTCTTTTCTTCTGGGCAAGAGCTGTATCCTAAGACACTGAGCAGTACAAGACATTTCCAGCTTAGAAGAGTCCAATCTTTTTTTTTTTTTTTTTTTGTCTCTTTCCCTCCATGCTATAGAAATACAGAGGTTTGGGAGACATAGCACAGTGTTTAGAAAGTGCAAGACAGTATGCTTTACAAAGCTGCTAAAAGTCTCAGGTCCCTCCATGGGGCAGAAAAGCCTATGTAGTAGTCTCCTTGAGGATCTGGTGACAGCCAGACAGCCTCACAGAGGTGTGCAAGTACTTGTGCATGGACTTGGCATATATTGGGAGGCTTCAAGAACTTGTTGCATGCCATTTATGGACCCTAAAATTCTGTATGGGCATTTGGGTTGGTAATTCATCTGTTACAACAGGGTCAAAGCTCTTCCAAAGCTGTCTCCTTCTGACTTGGTCTCCCATCTTCTGTGTCTTGTCTCGTTTTTGTAATAACCTGCTGGCCCCTGTCAGGCCCAGAAGAGGCGCTATTCTCCAGGAGTCCAGGTACTTGGTTGTTGACTCACCGTGATCACCCTGTATTCTCACATATCCAGCCAATATTTTTTTTGCTGCTTAGAGTCCACATGGCTGTTGCCTCGGAAGTTGCAGGTCTCTGGTCATGAGTGCATTTCCACCTTGCATGCTGACTGTCTGCAACAGTGTGGAGCTTGTCCAAGGAGCAGCATGCCTCCTAGTCCCCTCCCCTTTCATCACCCTGTCCCTCTGCAGTGACTTGTACTGGGATCATTCTGGAATGGTTAGCTCATCAGTTATGAGGAAGAATTTGCTTGTACAGCTCTGTTGGAGAGAAGGCGTCTCTTAAGTAGTGGGAACCTGAGTAGGTGACATGGGAACTCTTAAGTTTTCCTCTGTGATGTTGCCCTCTCACTGTCGGCGTTCTTGGGGGAAGTTGTGTGTGGGTGGGCTGAAAGTTTTGACTGGGAGCAGTGGCTGTGGCTAGCTCAGCCCACCCCGCGCCTGTGCCAGCCGTGCTTTCTGGGGCCTACTTTATTTAGCCTCGTCTAGTGTAGGAGCTTAGAGTCTGAAAAGAGCTATCCAGACTGGAAAGGTTTCCCTGGCCACTCAAACAGGTATTTTTCAGAATACCTGCTGTGTGCAAAACACTTTGCTGGGCAGAGGGATAGGGCTAAAGTGGAGACCTGGAAGGTGATTTTTCCCTTCCTTCAAGAAGCAAGTGTGGAGAATAGTATCTGTCACGAAAAGGAAACTCCTGCTGTGTAAGTGCCGAACGGTGGCTCCTGCGAGGAGTAGAGTCACCCCAGGTCTACCCTAGGCCTGGGGCAAGGGGAGCTACTAACCAAGCGTGGAATCCGTGCCCCTGGGTTCATGTCCTGTGTGATCATCGTATGTGGGTCCTTGGGCAGGGCCGGGGCCACTTAAGATGAAGCGGGGTGGTTTGCTCCTCTCATCCGTCAGGGGCTGTTCCTCTCACTGTTGTGCAGGCGTTGCTAAGAGTCTCCTCACGGTCTGCTTCCCCTCCCTGTGTTCCAGCGGGTATTCCCCTACATCTCAGCCATGGTGAACAACGGCTCCCTTAGCTACGACCACGAGCGGGATGGGCGGCCCACGGAGATAGGGGGCTGCACAGCCATTGTCCGCAATCTCCGTTATGACACCTTCCTCGTGATTCGCTATGTCAAGAGGCATCTGACGGTGAGTCCTCCCCTGGAACAGTTGGTGATACACTCTGCCTCTGCTACCATGGCCTGTCTCTGACATCTCTGTCCTTTATTCTAGATAATGATGGATATTGATGGCAAACATGAGTGGAGGGACTGCCTCGAGATGCCTGGGGTCCGGCTCCCCCGGGGCTATTATTTTGGCACTTCCTCCATCACTGGGGATCTCTCTGGTATTATACTGTTCTTTCTCTCTTTGCCTCTGGAGGTCCCTTTTGTCAAGACCCAAGGCCTGATGAGGCCAGATGAAAGAGCTATGGGAAGCCACGTGGATGGTTTAAGAATGCTACACATTTTTGTCTAGAGCCTGTAAAATCTCCAATCCAGGCTCTTTGGGGACAGTTGTATATAGGAGCTAACTAAAGCAGTGTGTGTGCCCTTGTCTAGGCAGCTCTTCCAGCCTGTGTGAACGAATGCCCTGTTTCCTGTCTCTTCCTGCCTTTCCTGTTGTCAGGCTTCTTGCCCTGCACTTACTACTGTGTCCAGTTAGTTCCCTTCTCCTCATAGAGCTGCCCCTCAATTCTGTCACCCTGCTCCTAAACAACGCCCCCCCCCCCTTAGTTCATGCGTGCTGGCCACCTGCCTCCTCCCAAGCTGTACTTGGTCCTGCATCTCCATCCTCCATGTTCACCGCTCTTTGATGTGCAGACACTATAGAGAGTTTTTTCCTAGCTGTGTTCTGGACAGCACTGTCTGCCTCCTTGTGCACAGTGCCCGGGCCTTCATCTGTCTTTTTGACCACTCTTCAGCTCATTTCACCACCACTGCGAAGCTCTTACCTTCCTGGTTGGCATGCCAACACTGTACCTAGTTTTGGCACAGGCAGCCAATTTAAAGTCTATAAACTTCTAACCTGTAGAAGTATAGTTTTGTTGTTATTAATGTTGGCTGTTTGTTTGTTGGCTTATTTGAGGCTTAGTTGTTTGTTTTTGTTTTGAGTCCGTCTTGCCTTGTACCCTGGCCCTGAGCTAGTGATAGCACCTGTAAACCTTCCACACGCTGGAATTCCAGGTACGTTACACTACACTTAGCATAGCCTCATTGTTCAAAATCAAGGATTTGTTGAGAAAGTTCAAATATTTCTCTACTGTCCCAGGATTTGATGTTCCCACAATGTAGAGAGCATTGCCCTGACTTTGTTCTGAAGGAAGGAAGAACAAAGAAAAGCAAGGGAAAGGGAAAAAAGAGGAGGCCAAGAGAGGTGGTTCTGAGTTTGAGGCTAGCATGATCTACACAATGGGTTCCAGGGCAGCTAGGGTGACATAGTAAGACCCTGCCTCAAAAAGTGGGGCTGGAGAGATGGCTCAGTGGTTAAGAGCACTGGCAGCTCTTCCATAGGCCCCGAGTTCAATTCCCAGCAACCACATGGTGGCTCACAACCATCTGTAATGGAATCTGATTCCCTCTTCTGGTGTGCATGAAAATAGAGCATTCATATACATTAAATAAATAAATAAATCTTGAAAAGGAAAAACAGAGTAAAGAAAAGTAAGATGATGAACTGGGCTACATAATAGTTCCAAGCCAGTCAGAGCTGTAAAGTCATACCCTGCCTCCAAAAAGAAAAGAAAGGAAAGGTCAGTTTTCTGTTAGCTTCTTTGCTATTTTATTTGTTTCTTTGTTTTACTTTGTTTTATGATGGGGTCTATATAGCCCAGGCTAACCTAGAACTTGCTGTGCAGCCCAGACTAGCCTTGAACCTTAAGATCTTTCTACTTCAGCCCCTCAGTGCTGAGATTACATGTGTGTTACATGCCTGGCCTGGCCTGCCCTGGCCTGGCCTTTCATCCTGTCCTGCAGTTTAAGCTCAGTTCTGACAGCAAAAACATTTTCTAGATGAAGCTGAAGGCAATTTCTTCCACTTCGGGTGTGTTGAGGACTGTCGCTGAACAAGGAGCTAGGGAAGTGCCTTAATGGCAGAAACATATGCGATCCAGGCCCCTGGCAACAGCCGCCTCAGTGTCAAACACTGCTGAAGGAAGCAGAGCTGCCTTAAGAATTAGCTGACACTACATCTGAGGCATCTAGAACTTCTCAGAAAAGCCAGGAAGGCCATGTGTGATGCACACGCCTTTAGTCCCAGCACTCAAGAGACAAAACAGTGGCTCTCTGAGTTCCAGAACAGCAGGGGCTACATAGAGATACTATGTCTCAACCAACTAACCAACCAACCAACCAACCAAATAACCTTTTTTTTTTTTTTTTCAAGACATGGTTTTTCTGTGTAGCCCTGGCTGTCTTGGACTCACTTTGTAGACCAGGCTGGCCCCAAATTGACAGCGATGTACCTGCCTCTGCCTCCCCAAGTGCTGGGATTAAAGGTGTGTACCACCACACTCTGCTTAAACAAACAAAAAATTTAAAAGCCCAAAATCAGCATAACAAAAACAAAACAACAAAAAACTATAAAAGAGAGAAGCTGGGCAGTGTCTCACACCTACAATTCCAGCATTAGGAAGGTTGAGACAGGAAAGGCACAGGTGTGCGGCTGGCAGCCTGGGCTACACAGTTAGAGTCTGTCTCCTAAAACCAAACAGACCAAACAAACAAAGGGTAGAAGCAGGGCCTGGGTGTGGTGTCAAACACCTGTAACCCCAGTACCGAGGAGGCTGAAGCAGGAGGGTCATCTGTTCAACTCTGTCTTGCATATTTGTACCTATACACAGAGAGAAAGAGAGAAACCTCGATTGCCCTTCTAGTACATTAGGGAGATTAGGGTCAGAACTCCAAAGAGCCAGAGAGAGTTCGGAAGAGCAGCATCTTCCGTTTGAGTAATCTTGACCCCGAATGACCAAGGCCCAGTGAGCAGATAGTGGGGGCCTTTTTGCCTCTCTGTGTCTCTGTGTCCATGCATGTGTTCATGCCCTACCAATAGGAGGCAGCAGGGCTGTGTCTCTTGCTGCCGAGAGGTCTTAGTGCATGATAGGAGATTTGGCTGTCTTCAGTAGCTTTAGGGCTTTGAATTGTCGTGTGTGTTACAGGCGTGTGTGTGTGCGCGTGCGCAGGGCCCTGCATAGGCCAGGAGAGGCTGTCGGGCCGCTGGAGCTTGAACTGCAGACAGTTCTGAAGCATTTGATGTGGGTGCTGGAAACTGAACTCTGGGCTTCAGCAAGCGCTCTTAACCCCCAGAGCCATCCCTCTAGTCCCGATTATTTCAATATTATCAACTTTTTTATTATGTAAGTAATGTATGTTTGCCAGGAAAATACATAAAGTATGTCCAATTTCTTATTCTTTTAGATAAGAAAATGATGAGGCTTTAACTTTTTAAAAACATTTGACTTTTAGCCAGGTGCGGTGGGGCACGCCTGTAATCCCAGCACTTGGAGGCAGAGGCAGGTGGATCTCTGTGAGTTTGAGGCCAGCCTTGTCTATAAAGGCAAGTCCAGGACATCCAAGGCTACACAGAAAAACCCTTCCTCAGAAAAAACAAACAAACAAACAGTTCGGTTTTTGTTGGCTTTTGCTGCTGTTGTTTTTGAGATGGTCTCATGGCATAGCCCCGGCTGGCCTGAGTCTCATATAGTCCAAGCTAGCCTTGAGCTTGCATCATCCCTTCTGTTTCTGCCTTCAAGTGCTAGAATTACAGGCATGTGCCACCACACTTGGCTGTTTTTTTAATTAAGCGCTGGTAACCCAGGCATACACCATCACAGGGGCTTATATGACACTTTCTTTGATGTGTGTCATTGTCCTTAGCTCATATTCACTGCGCCAGTACCGTCTGCTCCTCGGCTAGTCTTCCCTCCCCGAGATTGTCCTCCATTCCCACAGGGGAGAAAGCATGGTGTGTTTGCTCCGCCCCCACTGTCCTCACGGCTTGTCCCTACCTCTCTGCCCCTGTTAAGTCTCCTTGCTCCCCTGAAGATAGTCCTCTACTTTAGATTTCACGATTTCTCCTGGTCACTGCTCTCGGGGGCGGGCAGGCTCAGTGGCTTGAGGCGAGATACTCGTGCCGGCTGCCCTCCTGCTGAGGCAGCTGGAGTAAGCCTTCGTGCTTTCTCCTGTAGATAATCATGATGTCATTTCTATGAAGTTGTTTGAGCTGACCGGAGTGAGGACGCCAGAAGAAGAAAAGCTGCATCGAGATGTGTTCCTGCCCTCAGTGGATAATCTGAAGCTGCCTGAGAGTGAGTGTGGGATCCTGGGAAATGGCCTGTGTCAGGGAGGAGGTTGTGGTGTCTGTGGAGTCTGGGGTGAGTGGCACCCACAGCTGTCAGGTTGGTCCGTCTGTGCTCCTCTGAGGCATGTGGAATGGTTGCACTACCTCCCTACCTGTCCTGTCACAGGCAGGCAGCAGCAGGTGGCCTGCTTCATTTTTAAATTGAGCCATCTGGAAAGGGGGTGGGGGTGGGGCCAGGGCTCTGGTTCCCCAGAAGAGGGTCTCAGAAACCGGACAAGCTATTGACCCATTGTGGGGTGGCCTCTATATTCCTGTTTTTCTCTCTTGCTTCCTCAGTGACAGTACCACCAACGCCCATGAGTGGCCTGGCCCTATTTCTCATTGTCTTCTTCTCCTTGGTGTTTTCTGTATTTGCCATTGTCATTGGTATCATACTGTACAACAAATGGCATGACCAGAGCCGAAAACGCTTCTACTGAGCCTGCTGCCATCAGTCCCTCTATGATGTTTACCCATGAGGTGTGGGTCTGGGCATACAGCCTGGCAAGTCAGCTTGAGTCACCAGCTGTTGTTCAAGGACTGTGTTCTGTCACTGGAGCTTTGAATGCAGGGACCCTGCGTTCGCATGGTTGTCCACAGGAACATCTCACTGGCCCAAGACACCACCCGCAGGGCCAAGCAGCTGTGATGTGCCTTTCCCTGCTGTCCTTCCACTTAGGAGTGAAGAGACTTGGAGAACTACTTATTATGATACCTAAATTACAAAATTGCATAGATAGCCCAAGCATGGATTGGACACAGCGGCCTTCTATATTTTCAGATTCCCAAATAGAAAACCAAGCTCATACAATCTGGAAACCCACTGACTAGTTTTTGCTTTACCTATGCCTCTTTGCCTGAGGAGCCCCTTGGCAAGCTGGACAGAGAGTTCTGCCTCACCTGCCTCTGTCTCCCTCCACTCACAGTCCTCTCTGTGCATCCTGAGCTAAGAAAGAAGCTCACATTAGCTCATTGCTTCAACCTCTGCTCCCTGCCAGCCCCAAGTCTTATTTTTGACTGTTGCTGTGTCTGTAGCTTTCCCAATGAGAGCCTTTCAGGCCTTTGGATGGTTTGGCTAAAAGTCATTACATATCAAGAAAAGATTAGACAAGTTCACAGGTTCCGGGAGATTACCTGTGAAGTCAGCCAGGTCCAGGTGTGCTGCAGAGAGCTGCGTTCGCTGTATCTGCCCGTGTAGAGGTAGTCTGGACACACTGGAGTCTGCCTAGTCGCATGTTTTGTGTTTGTCGTGATTCTTGGGATCCTGCTTTGAATATTGGAAGTAAAAAGCAGACTTCTCCCTCTTCCCTGGACTTGGACACACTCTGAGAGGAGCTGATCTCATGTGACAAATTTCTTGAGAGCAGAAGCCCTTCATCCTCTGTGCCTGGAAGAGCTCTTGATGGTGGAGTGCCCGGTGTATCACCCCTTCTGCACTGCCTTATCCCACAGGCGTCACATGCAGCTCACCTAGCTGCCCCGTGATTAAATTGCTTACAGGCCAGTCTCCCTGGAGGGCCTGGAACTGAGTTCTCTGTAGCCCAAGGGAAAGTCTTAAAGTGGCTGATGGAACCAATCATGAGTTCTGGCTCAATGGTCGTCTCCTAGGGTGGGCTTAGTGGGGAGGTTCCAGCCTTTTTCCTGAACCTCAAGTATGTCAGCTCTTACCCTGCCCCTCCTGGATAGCTGGGGAACCCTGCACAGTCATCCCTCACCCTGTCCACCCCACACTAGGAGAAAGGGTCACCCTTGCTGCCCCTGGGTGTTCATCTTCTCGGGCCTCTGTGCTTGATTAAACAGCATAGTGTGCACTGCTCTTCTGCAGGAGGAATAAAGGTGGGGTGCAGAAAGCCTCTGTGTACTGTCCTGCAGTAGCAGAAGAGCTTAAGGGGAGCCAGGGGACAAGCTAGGATAGAGAGGTTGGCCCTAGGACCAGGAGCACTGGGTAGAAATGATAGTTTTGTCTGTTTTGAGCTCAAAGGAAGAATGGATGGGTCCATGAGGGACAGGACCTAAGTGGGCTATTGAAAGGAACTCTCATAGTGGGACAGAAAGGATTCCATCGTGAGAGGAGTGAGAGGGAGAGAGTCCGCTCTGTGATTGCTCTGTGAGGATCTTGATGCTTTTACAGAAGGCCAGAAGATAGGACCTATAGTCCCCACATAGCCCGGGGACCAGTCTTTTCCCATTTGAGAAGTGTGCACAGGAAAACCACCATGCTAGGTGGTGGTAGTGTACCTTTAATTCCAGCACGGGGAACAAAGGCAGGTGGATCTCTGAGTTTGAGGCCAGCCTGGTCTACAGATCAAGTTCCAGACAGCCAGGGTGACACAGAGAAACCAAAACCAAATAACCAACCAAACAAACCCCCACCCATTCAGCATCATGCATCCTGCCCCAGCTCTTGATTTTTGTTGCAGAAACAAATGTTTCCCATGACAAGTGAGGCTGTCTTTGTGGGCACTGTAGCCCAGAATGTGTTCTGGAGTTGCTGGTGCCTGTCCCTGGTGTGACTTGTGTGCTCTCACTCGTACTTGGGTAAAAGCCGTAGCCTCAGCATATGACTCACTGTTACCCTTTCCCTATTTTCTCTGTCACAGCCTCACGCAGAAACAAAACAGGACTAGATGGGGCGATTAAATGTGGCATTGTTCCCCAAGTCTCAAATAGAGAGCTGGTATCTTCAGCCTTTCACGTTGTCTTCAATCCCAACCCCCAAGTTCCAAGGTGGCTTTGTTAGAAAACGTTTATTTCAGTAGAAAATTACAGCTCTGCTCCTCCTACTAGAAGCGGTCTCTAAACATATGAGTCAGTGTGCACAGCCCCTTGCACATGGCCTTGAAGGCTCAAACAAGTATCTGCCAGGAAGCCCAAGGCACAGGGTCCTTGGCAGGGGAGAGAAACACCAGGTCACCTAGCCTTGTGGAACTGGAGTCTCTGGGAAGATTGCTGTCGTGTTATTCTTGGGTACTTGGAGGATTGTTGGCTCCTGGTCTTTCAAAGGCTGTAGCTTGGAGCCCTCCATGGTATAGATGGACGAGTTGACAGTACTGACATTGCTGGTGTTCATTGAGCTGATGAGGTTGATTATTTTAATGGGAGGCTTCAGCCGAAGTTCAGGTTTGACCCACTTCATGGCCAAATAGCTCTAGAGAGGAGACACCAGATTAGCCCAAAGTAGCAACCTAAATGTACTCTCCGAGCTGTTGCAAGAGTGGTCAATGCCTTTGACCTCTCCCTATTGGTCAGCACTCACCGGAGCGGAATAGAAGAAGTTGAACAGTATAATCCCTAAGACCAGTGTCACCACTAAGCATATGATTTTGTAGCGGTAGCGTTTGCAGAAAATGTAGCAGAAGGCTTTAATAGGTGACCGGTACCACAAGAGAGAGTCATGGCGTCTGCCCATGACGGTCGGTGCCAGGGATGCAAGGCAAGAGGAACCATCAGCTCAAGTGATCAAGAGCAAAGATCAGGGAGCCCCTCACAGCCAACCCCAAGCCTTATTTTCTGATGTCAGCCTAGCCTTGTAGGAGGAAGTAGCTTTCCCTTTTCACATGGAGGCCCACTGCCCTACAACGAGGAGGAGAAAGGCGGGCCTGCACCTGTGCCCCATGGGCCCTTACACAGGAGGGTGAAGCGTAGGGAATTGGTTGGGTTCGGACTGGCCTCGCCCGGCCGGCCTGATTAAAGCCTCTCTCTCTGGCAGCATCTCAAGGGACATCTTCACTTTACCCTAGGAACACCAAAGGATGGAGCAGGGGCTGCTGTGTCAGCAGCACGCATGCTCATCTCAGGAGCACTTCCCTACCTCCACAGAGGAGAAGAGGCTTGCCCACGGCCCCCAAGAAGTCTGCTAGAGATAGGTCAGGTGGCATAGCAGTCCTAGTCATTCAACACCTTCCCCAGCTCCTACCGACAAACGCCACTTGTCACCATCGTTGACCTGACAAGGCCACCATCCGGTTACATTGGTCTTCTTAAAGAGGGAGATGTGCTTCCATTGTGTAGATGGCTCTTTGGAGTTCGTTTCCATCATCTTGAGCGAGCAGTGTTTGGCTCTCTGAGCCGGAAGGGGCATATCGGATAAATCCAGCTCCAAGACCCCTGGGCCCAGAGAAGTACCGTCATCAGTAACAGTAGCGTTTTATCCCGTGTCACACACCGTTCATCAGGACCTCACCTAAGAAGTCATCTGGGGAGAAGAAGTCGTTGTCCCATATCTGGATGATGAGCCGGGCCGGAAACTTCGTTGATGTGGGGTCCAGGCTCCATATGTAGTCCTGGAGGACCGCAGCAGGCTGTTAGTGGCCTGCTTCTTGGACAGTTCTCTTGGATACCCACTGGTCAGTAGTGACAGACTGAAGGAGAGGGGTTCTATCGGAGTACACACCCTAACACCCTGTCACAGCTTGCAGGTCCCTGAAAGGAGGCGGGACCCATCGGACCCTAGGCCTCTTTCCCCGTCTCTTCTCCCCACCCCTTACCTTCTGACTTCGGATGCATACGCTCTCAGTCGACAGGTAGTCCAGGGTAAAGATAAACCTCCAGTTGAAGGTGGCCTCCCCAGTGAGGGAGTGGTAGTGGACGTCTGTCTTCTGCATGTCCTCCTCTAGCCCAGATAGCCACCTGGGGAAACAGAACCCTTTCACCTGGGGGCTCTGTGTGTGGTCCCCACTCCCCAAGGCACAAGTGGTGGCAGACAGGTGTTCCCCTGAGGACTAGGAGGCCGCGGCATGGAACCAGGGCGCGAGGGGCTTCCTGGGTGGTCCTGCTCCCGTGGTCGCGCCTCACCCCTTGATGTAAATGTCGCTCATCTTTTCTTTACTTAAGGTCTGGTCAACCAGGTCCACCTGGGCGGTGCTCCAGATGATGCAGCGCAGCTCGTACCTGCGGCCACTGTGCCCTGAGGCTGGGGGGAGGGCCAGCCCCCCAGCCCACAGCCAGCCTTGCTTGGGCACCCAGAGCCCACACTTGGGCAGTGAAGCTCCTTCTCAACTTGATAGGGAATTCTAGCTTCTCGGGGTTGGGGGGACAGGTAGCCAGCACCTTGGGGCTGCACTGGGTGCCACCATCAGGAACTGGGCTTTCACATACTCACCGTTTGGGCTTTCTGGGGCTGATGTTGACTGGGGGCCCCGGAGGCCCCAGCATCTTGGGGAAGATGTCCACCCACATTTGTATTTTCCCCTAGAGCCGGGATGGATGGATTTGCTGGTTGGGATTTGCCTGCCTGTTTGCAGTTGGGTGGCATGAGGGCATGAGGCTTGGATGAGGTGAGGTGGGGTTCTTACCACCTAGGGATGAGGCTTAGAGATGGCAAGTGTCACCTCCTAGCGGGTGAATGTCACCTGGCAGCCCTGTTAGTTTTTGGCTGGGAAGGCGAGTGATTGGGAGTGGACGATCTGACTCGGAGACCATGAGTGGGTGTTGAGGTCTCACTTATGACTTGGGGGCTGAAGGGTGAGGCGGTCATGTGAGACAGCCTGTTGGTGGGCATCCTTGTTGGGGTTGGGCCTCATGCACTCAGCAGCATGGAAGCCCTAAGTGAGAGGAAACCAGATGGTCAGTAAGGTCACTTTGTGTTGTGTGAGCACAACCTACGGATTTCAAGCCAGCCCCAAAGTAGAGAGTTCCAAGAGAGAATTAGTAGTGAGGATAGCAGGAAGTAGGGAAAAAGAGCCTTGGACAATAGGTGAATGTGTTCTGCCCGTCAAACCACCTGACCTATGTTAATTCCTCAGAGTTGACCCATTTGAGAAAGCCAGCTTAATGAGTGTGGTTATTTTAAAAATTGCTCAGCAGAAGGCTTCATAAGTGTGAAAGATTTCTAGAAGATGAAGCCATTTTGGTAGCTGGACAGTGAGGGATTATTACAGTGCCCTTGGGGGTCTGCATCCCCGGGTTCCTTGCCATAGAGAAGGCAGCCTGCAGTTTAGTGGCCAGAACTGGGGCTTGCGATGTTTGTGCTCCCTGATCTATGGTGTCACTTCCCTGCTTCCAGGAGAGCAAAACAGTGGCATTATTGGTTGGTAGGACACCCTAAGAGCTTCCCACAACTGCTGTGAGACATCCATCTGTTCGTTACGGCCCTTCCAGGTGTGAAGTTCTCTGATGTCATTGGAGCATCTTTCTTACTGGTGTGCAAAACATGCTTGGCTCCTGTCTATGCATGCATGTGAGTTGTTGGCATGTTCTTGCCTCTCACTGTAGACTATGTCCTGGGTGGATGGACACCCAGATCTCCTGGTCTAGTCCAATCCCTAGGAGGTAGGAGCCACCTCTGCAGTCACATACCTGGTCAATACCTGGCTGGCTGTTACTGTACAGAGTGCGGGTCTCCACGTGCTCAGGAACCAGGCCCTGGGTGCTCAGGATGTACAGTGCCAGACGCTCCTTCGCAGGCCCCAAATTCTCCAAGGTAGGGGGTGTGGGCTCTGGATTGGAGATGGAATGGATCATGAGGTCACTGGCATTCCACCCGAATGCCTTCCCCAGCCCTGCCTGAGAGTATGGCTGCAGTCACCTTCTATGAGAAGAGAGGGGAAAATGGAAAGCTGTTTGTCTCTATACAAGGCAACTTCTCATCTTGCCCTCCCCTCTCTGCCTGGGTTCTCACTGGTCCCCTGAGGTGACACCTGTGCCATGTGGAAGTGCTGGGCTCACCAAAGCTCTGCAGCTGGAGCTTCTTCCCATTGTAGAAAACAGAGTCATCCTCGAGGTTAAAGACGGGCGGAGGCAGCCCCTTCTGCTTGGCATAGCGTTCCAGAAGGGAGCTGGGGGGCAGCTGATCCCGCCACCTAAAGGGCCCTGACCTGTGGGAGTACACCGGAGGAGCAGATAGGAAGGGTCAGGTCCTGGAGGACACACAGCTTTGGGCTGCAGGTGAGGGTGCTAGAAATGCAGGCAGAGGCTCGGGGCCAGCCAGGTTCCCAGCTTCTCCTCAGGAAGCTGTGGGCTCAGCGCCCTGCCCCAGCCTGCTTGCTGAAAGGGCCCACACTCACAGGCAGTAGGACTTGGAGAGCCCACAGTGGGCTCCAAAGCTAGACAGAAGTCGGTTCTCAAGATCAATGACAGTAGTTCCAATCTCATCATCAGAAGTAATTAGGTCAAAGTCGTATAGCTGGATCTCTAGGTCCTTTTCCAAAGGGATGTTACAAGTGAATTCATATACCCTAGAGGCGAAGGGTTGGAAGGTGGCTGTGGACATGTACATGCTGCCTCACTGGCCAGCATCTCGGCCCAGGGGTCCCCGCCCCGCCTCTTCCTTCATTCCCAGCGAATGTGGGCAGCAGAGCATGGGGTAGTCCCTGAGGAGGGCTGAAAGTAACTTCAGATGGTCTGGGCACAGAGGCTAGAGTGCCTTTCTTTGGGGGAAGGTATGACAAAGTGGTGGGTTATCCACTTCTGTTCCACCTGTTGAGCCCCTAAGAACCAGTGAGGCGGCGCTTTCGGGGCCTTGGAGGCTCTGAAGGAATGCATCTGCTCAATGGAACTGCCTTCCAGCATAGCATGGAGGACTAGAAAAGTGACCGTGCATGGGTGACGGGAGACAGCTCACATGCCAAAAATGGGATCCAGAGTATTGGGATAGTACAAGTCCCGGCTGCCAAGTTTCGTCTGCCCCAGTTTCAGGATCACGTAAGGGTCACACTGGGTAGAAAGGAAGAGGGGAGTTGGCCAAGGTTAGGGAGGGTGGGAGCAGGCAGCTATGTACCGCCCGTGCCTGTAGGGGTGGCTGTGTGGGTGTAAACAGCCAGAGGTGACTCGGGTATGGGGTGGGGCCGCTCGTGACACATGGGACTACATTCTTACCAGGCCATTGTAGTCCTGTGACTGCAGGTTGATGGCTCGGATCAGGTACACGCGTACCATGCAGATCTGAGGGAAATCCTCAGTCTCAGGCCAACACGAGAACTGTCGTGGGGGTTTAGGAGCCTCTGGGTTCTCAGGAAAGGGGTAGATTCGGAAGAGGCCCTGGGGGAGAGACGGCATCGGCAGCCCAATCCGGCTGTGCTAGCCTAACTTTGGGAGGTGGCCACCACCCCACCTCTGCCACACCTGAGTACAGCACTGGGCTGGGTGGGGGCGGAGGGTGAGCAGCAGGAGTCTTCAGGCAGGGCAAAGGCACTCGGAGCTATTTGATGTCCCCAGACTATGCACACCTATCCCCTCTGGTTTGATTGTGTCTGAGGCTTGTGTCTTTGGGGGACCAGCATGAGCCAGAGCTGGGAGTCTGAAGGTCTTGACTCCCAAAGTCGCTGGCTGCATGGACCAACCTGTGTCACTCTACTTGTGAAGCTGTTTCTTAGGCCCTCACTCACCTTCCTCAGGGCTGTGCAGAGCCAGGGCTTTTATTAGAGACTATGGGGACAGATAGGCTACAGAGAGGCAGGTAGCCGAGCTGTCATAGACACACCTTGAATTCCCCTACCACAGGACTGTCCACTTTGGGCTGCTCCTGGTAAAGTTTGAAGGTCTGGCAGAAGTCCTGCAGGCCCTGGAAGGCTGGAACTGCCTCCAGCTCACAGTCATACACCTGCAGGGGTGTGGGCTGGTGAGGGACTGTTTTGGGAATCAAGAAATGAAGGGACCTTGAGCCCCCAAGCCTTGCTCTAAGTGTTTGCCTCACTGTCTGCTTCAGATAGAGCAGCTGGTAGAAGGGTTCTTGGTACCCTCCCAAAGGCGGCTTTGTTCTTCCCCTCTCCCAGGACCCTCCAAACCTTTAGGGTGTGGTAGCTTTTGTACTTGTACTTCGGGGACCTGTCCTCATCGTTCGTGGCCCACAATAGCTTGCTCCACCAGTCCACATCGTGGTCATAGTCATCCTGACAGAGAAGAGGCCCTTGTTGGCTCTCTGGCAGGACTCCAGCCCACCTCCCTCCCTGAGCTCATTGGCGTTGTCCCTTGTTCCCTGGTCTGCATCTGCTTTACCTCGTCTTTGCTGGGACTGTACCAGAACTTCTTGTAGAGTGAGTCCAGGAACTGAAAAGTGAGGAAGGTTAGAAGAGACTGGAAAAAGCAGGCGGGAGGTGGGAGCTCAGCCTCGTTCTCCTGTCCCCTTGTGCTTTACATAGGCCTTACAGGCTAGGGGAGGGTGAAGGAGAGGAACCATGCTTCCTGGTGTTCCTTGCCATCTACATAGACAGGACTCAAAAGTGCTCAGCAATGCAGAGCCCCGCACTTTATCTGAACCTCTGGACACAGAATCTTTTGGGGTTTTGCGAGTCTCACAATGTACCTAGGCTGTGACCCTCCTGCCTCAGCTTCAGTGCTGGGACTGCAGGCCTAACCACTGTGCCCCACCCAGCAAAATCAACCTTCCCTCCCTCCCATATCTTGTGCTAGGTTTGGAACTCCCCATCTGAGCGTGCTAGGCAAACAATGTCCCTCAAGGTACATCCCTAGTCCTTGGATTTTTGAGACAGGATCTTGCTTATGTAGGTCAGACCCGAGACCTTCCTGTTCCATCTTTCTGAGTGCTGGGATTACAGGCATGTACCACTATGCCTGGCAGCATCTGCTTCTGATGAAGGCATTTAGGAGCTGCTATGCCTTAAAATTGGTGCTGTTGCCCTAGAGCTGTAATCATGGTGCATTAGGGGTAAAGGGACTTGGGACAAAATCTTAATGACTGGCAACTCTAGTGGGATCCTTCAGGGCCAGGGCCTGAAGTAAGGGCTCCTCAGTAAGGAGGTCTTAGTCCATACGGTGCTTGCTTTGTGTGTCAGCTTTCTTGTTACTGTGATTAGATACCTGACAAGAAGCAACTTATGGGAAGAAATTACTGGCTCCCAATTCAAGACATCACGGTGAGGAGCTATGGGCAGGTGTGTGAGACATCTGGTCACGTTGCACACAGAGCTGGGAAACTGATGAACGCCAGGGTTTAGCTAGTTTTCTCCTTTGTTTAGGAACCCAGCCATGGGATGGCGCAGCTCAGAGTGGGCCCTCCCACCTTGGTTACTCATCTAGATCATCCCTCCCAGACATGCTGGCGGCTTGTCTCTTGGGTGATTTTAGGATCTTGTCCAGGTGACGTTCAGTGTTAACCGTCAGAGTCTCGCAATCATGATCATCTAAAATTCTAAAACCAATGTAAAAAACGCCCGGAGTGACAGTATGTGTTTGCAGTCCTGGTACTGCGCAGGTGAAGACAAAAGAATCCCTTGGACAGGGTGGCTGCCTAGCCTAGCCTAGTTAGCAATTTCTAGGCCAGTGAGAGACCCCAACTCAGAAAGCTAGGTGGAGTTATGCCTGGTCTCCACACATGTATACACACATCCCTGACATGTACCCCCCATACAAATGAATAAACAGTAGTAAGTAAAAGCTGAGGTGATCTAGGTGAATGCCTGTCATAGCAGCACCTGGGAGGAAGAGGAGGCAAGAATATAGGGAGGTCGGGGTTATCCTCAGCTACATAACAAGATCAACACCAGTCTTAGATATCTGAGACTGTGTCTCAGAACTGGCCCTGAGGCCCAAAGCAGAAAACCTCAGGACTGACCGAGGACCAAACCTCTAGCCTTGTGTGCGGTTAAACCCCCTCACAGGCATGGCTTTATAGACAGCCCTCCACAGGGACATGTGAATGGTATGGGAGAAGACAGCCTGGGGCCCCTACTCACAGTGTCAGGCTTCTTCACAGACAGAGCTGTGGAAAGAACACAGTCATGAGCCTCAGAGGCCAAGAAAGAGGGGCACCTACCCCACAAAGGAGCCTACTGTACTCCTGATGAGGGTCCCACCCTACTCCTAATGAGGGTGTCCTGGAGAGAGCAAGACACGAGGCCGAGGGAAGAGAGTCATACTTGGCAGCCTCACGGGTGTGTAGTCCAGAGCCCAGGGGTCACAGAAGTAGGGCTCGAGGAAGTCAATGTTGGCCTGACCAACCACGACTTGCTGGCCAAAGACCTGGTTGTCCACTACTTTCACCACCAGTGGCTGTGCGTGGGTCTTCTCCATCGGCATGAACTACAAGCCCAAAGAGAGGGGACTGTGAGGCCCCTCGAGAAGACGACTGCCCAGCCTCTGCCCATGGCCTCTTACCACTGTGAGGAAGAAGGTGGACGAAGGGAAGTTGGGGTTCTCCTGGAAGTTGCTGATGGGTTCTGTCTTCAGGGACTCTTCCCCACACTCCACCAGGAGCTGGGGGTAACGCACCTTCTTCATGTTGCGAAGGCCCCAGGCCATAACCTGTCAGAACCAGGAGGCAGAGTAGGGCAAGGAGCAGAGAGCACCACTTAGTCAGGGCAGGGACAAAACAGCCAGGAAGTGATGTGCAGCAGGAAGCATGGCGGGGTTAGGAACAAGGCAAGGCTGGAGTTAGTGTCTGAGGCTCTCCAGGTCTCCCTGCCCTGTGAGGGGCAAGCTGGTTTACAAGACCTGGCTGCCGGCTGCTCTCTCCATGAAAAAGGTGGCCTCTAACCAGCAGCTGAGTCTGCCACTCACCCCCACTGGCCTCCAAACTGATAAGTGGCACACCTGCTCACTGTTGGCTTACTGTCTCCAGACAGTCCTCGGTGAGTTCCCGAGGCTGGCTGTCTCTAGAGCCCCCAGAAACAGGCAGTGCTCAGATTCTTCAGAGTCCCTATAACATTTAGCTTATTGCTGACTTGTGTTCCAGACAGCTCCATGACCAACCCATGACCTGTTACCCTGTGATTTCTCTCTAAATTGACAAAGGAATGCCCATACCCTTCATGAGACCCTCCTTGGCAGCTGAGTAGGGACCAGTCACATTGGCTGGTCTTAAGGAGTCACTAGTTCCTGGACTACTTGGTTATTATCTGCCAAATCCTAAGAGGGAACAGAATGACTGATGCATAGGCCTCCATTTGGCCTCACAGCAGGGATGGGCTTCAATTGCGCTGCTGTCATCGAGGCCATGGTGTCTACAGTAGGTGTCCCCGAGCCTCAGTTTTCTCAGGAAGTCAGTTCCTTATGTACAGGCACCAGCCAGCACGAGAGAGTTCAGGTCTACTGCCCCCTGCTTGACTGGCTGTATCATCTAAGCCTCTGCTCTCATTTTTCTTCTGAGAATATATTCTTAGGGTTCAGGCTTTGTGCCAGGTGGTCAGAAAAGTCTCACCAAGTGCTCCAGGGTGCCTGAGGAAGACTTATCTGTTGGGGGTTGGTCTGGTGCTCTGTATATTCAGGTACTGAGTTCTGGGCCCTGAGATCTACTTGCAGTCTGGACATGGACATTGTCACGTGTAAACTTTGCTGTCCAATTATTTCTGATTGGTTAATAAAGAAGTTGACAACCAGTTACTGGCCAGAGGCAATAGACAAGGCCTTGAGGTCTCAGGTGGGGACCACAAGGGGAAAAGGAAGAAGGGAGCAGAGAGAAGATGTAGAGAAGGCTTGGCCTGACGGAGCAGAGACAGCACCGGCAGGGCCGATGTGGCAAGTAACTTGTGTGGCTGCAAAGTAGCAGGACCAGCTCAGAGGTTAGACGAGAGAGATCCCACCTGCCCAGTTATCGAGCCTAAAGCTTATTAACAAATCTAATGAGTCTCTGTGCCATTTATTTGGGAGATAGAGTGGGTGACTAGAAAAGGACCCCCAAATTATAAAGTATCATTTCACTCGTCCCTGCCCATCCCCCCCTCCCCATCTGCACACACCTCAATGGCCATCATTTTCACGATAGGCCTGATGTTCTTGGGAAGCATGTAAATCCCATTCTTACAGGGGACACTTAGGATTGGCAGATGGTGGTCTTTCAGCTTCTGGAGGGCAGAGGGGGGGAAATCAGGGAGCATGAGGCTGTAGAAGCAACACACCCCTTAGTGGGCTTCGCTAAAGAAGTCCCAGAACTGTGGGTTGGAGTTGGAGGGGGCTTAAGAGGGAGGTTGGCCAGGCTGATAGCACTGAATCTATTCGAAGGCTCAGACCTTTCCAGAGGGGAGGGGATGGCTCCTGGTTTTTGTGGAGACCTGGAGGTGAAGGCAGGAAGAGCTTAGCTCTTCCCTGTACCTGTGTCTCCAGGATCAGCTCACAGGACGCAAAGATCTCGCCCTCTTCCTCTCCCAACTCTTTGACAAGGGGATGCCACCTCAGAGGGGCCATGACCCAGCCTTTGAGGTTCAGCCAGACCACTGGAGGCCACATGCTCCGTCCCCACAAGATCTTGTTTCCCTAGAGGAAAAGGGAGTTCATAGAACGTGCAGGCCCGACCAGGCTTCCCGCATGGGCGTGGGCTGCAGTTAGCACATTTACGTAGCCTCTGAACAGTGGCCTCACTAAATACTTTAACACCTTGTTCTAAAATGCGCCTCTATCTCCAAGCAAACTGCGAGGTAGAACTTCCTCCCTCGGACGCAGCCTGCAGTACCCCTGAGCCATGCTGCCACAGTTCCAGCACCACAGGTGGGGGGTTCTCTTTCGTATCCTTGGGGCTCTCAAAGAGTAGAAGGTGCTGGAAGATGAGCGTCTGGGCCCATGTCGGAGCTGCAGAGCTTCGCAGGGTCTGGGTGCAAAGGCTATGGTTCAGGAACACCACTCGGATGAAAGGTTCTAGACCAAGGAGGGGGGCAAGGGTGTCACGGTTCCGAACTGCCAAGGGAGGTTCCCCTCCCCTCTGAAGTGGCAGCCAACAGACAGACAGCCACTGCAGCCGCCAACCATTCTACAGGAGCTGCAGATCAACTGTGCATACCCCACAGGCCAGGGGAACCTTCGCTTCCATCCATGCAGATGCCACACCCACTGTGAATGCCACGCCCACTGTGGTTACACTTTGGCTTTCACAGTGATGGAAGGGTGCTGGGGAGAAGGCTTCCCTTTACTGACTGTCCACAGCACCAGCGAGTGATGCTCAAAGGACACATATCTCAGAGAACAGCCCAGTTCCCTGCCAACCATTGTTTATCTTCTACAAACAGGACAGGGTGGGAGTACTCTGCTCATCTCCTGAATGGTTCTATGGCTCTTCCTCACAAGGGGCCTCTTTCCTGTCCCTCTTCTACAAAGCCTCAAGTGGTGTGGGGACTTTAGATGATGAACTCTTATAGGAAAGCATGAGAGAAATAAACCCTTTCCTTTCCAAGTTGCTTTTGGTCATGGCATTTCACCACAGCAATAGCAACAAGCTTCCTGGGATTTGCATCTTTGTTATATATTCATCATGGAGTTATGTGCTGGGCCTTGGGGGATAGGAGACCCCGCTGAATGACAAGGAGCACTCCTACCCTGAAAGGTCAAGATCTGGTTGTACATCAGATTCCGAGCCTGGTAGATATAGCAGAAGAGCTGGTAGTAGTGAGGCCCTGGGTAAAGGGAAATCTTATTCAGCACTGGTCCAGGCTCCTCCCCCACCACCCCCGGCCTCAGGCCCTGGCCTCTGGGGCCCCTCAGTAGACTCCCAGGCCTGGCTCACTGTTGAGGATGCAGTAGATGAAAGGCATGGTGGGAATCCGGGGATCCTCGGGGGTGTGTCTCCAGAAGGCTTTCCTAAGATGCCATGACAACGTCTTCTCCAATTCCTTCTCAGGCTGGTTTTCTACCTCCACTGCCTGTGCCCAGAAAGGCCCTCCTAAGGTCCTCAGTACTCCCTGACTCCTCTCTCCGGGCCCCAGCCACCCTCTACCCCTCTGCCAAACTTGAGGAGTTGGGGCCAGCCAGCAGGAGTCAGGGATGTGTGTTCCTGATCCTCTGGTAGGTGGTGTAATAAGCAAGTGTCATCCAACCCAGAGGCCTTACCAAGGATCCCTCCAGGAGGAATATGGGAGCCACGCCCCTGGTCTTGCTGGGTGCCAGCCGCCGGTGCCAGCAGCGGCGACGGAACCGGCTGGTGGGCTGTGGGTCCAGATGGAACTTGGAGTCAAAGGTGCCGTACTCCCAGCCGTCCTTCCCCTCCTCAGAGGAGTCTCGCTGCAGGGAAGCGTGCGGGCACTCAGAGTCCTGCTCCTGTCCCATGTCCCAGTCGGGCCCCTTCCTCCTGCCTCACCATCTGCAGGAAGGAGATGGCCTCCTGCTCCTGGCTCAGCTTCTGGCGATTCCGGAAGCGCACGCGCACCCAGCGTCGCCGGCGGCAGGAATGGTAGGTCTTCTCCACCGAGTTCCAGATCTGGGGCATGCCGGAGGGTGGGATCCCCACTCCGTACTCCCAGCCTGCAGGGGCAGCACTGTGACCTCTGGGTCCACTTGAACCTGCAGGCTTAGGGGCTTTGACATGCCTGAGAAGAGGGCCCTAGAGAGACAGGTTCTGGGGATAGCGGGAGCCTCACACCCAGGAAGATACTCTCAAATTGTGTAATTTGGACTAAGTGGAACCAACTGCAGCAACTCCTTGTGTCTGTAGCCCAGGCTTCAAGACTTCCAACCCACTGCTCCTTCCCTGGAGTAAACTGAGGTAAACTGAGGCTCTACAACCAAACCCATGTTCACACACATCCCTCCACCAGGCTTGTTCTGGGTCAGGCCTGGGGAGGTGCCCCCTGCATCTCAACACTAGGGAGTAGAGGCCCTGCTCCCTAGAAGCTGGGGACTCCAGTGTTTCAGAGCCAGCCTGAGTGCTTGGCCACTTGGAGGCCCCCAGGCTTGAGTGCTTCTGGGTCCCAGGACTTCATGCCTGATGTGACCAGAGACTGACCCTCACTGTCCACGGCGTGGTTAAGCTCTACTATCCAGCGCTTCTTAAAGTGCCAGCCTTGGGGACACTTCACATTCTCCAGAGCTTCCACAGGCTGTCCATTCTGTCGGGACGGTGAGGGAGTGGGAAGGCTGTGTGAGGGAAATGAAAACCTACCTTTGCTTACTTTTCATCCCCCCTCCAATCTTTGACTCTCCAGCCACCCCCTCAGCTAGAAAATATTGCCCCTTCTGCTGCCACTATAGCTCTTTTAGTTAGAGGTGAACAGCCTGATCCTTGTTACACTGGGGACAGGCTGAACTTGCATGGTTCTACTCACTTAATTTACTCCATTAAATGAACAAAATTCAAAGGCTAGTTCTTGTATCACAGTACCATACATCCTCGGCTCAACAGTGATAGAGAAGACAGACTATTGATGTCATGATAAAGCGTGCGTGCGTGCGTGCGTGCGTGCGTGTGACACCATGCTCATGCTGGGTGTCAGTCTCCTCACTCAGGAGCAGCTGGACTATAGGCCAGCACCACAGTATCCAGGTCTTCCTGACATCCTATTTAAGGTACCTACAGCTTGCTATCCTTTAGTACAACCCCTTCATCGGTGCTAAAAGACGGTAACCACAGGGCTGAAAGGCTTATCTGGGGGTCCCACAGCTTGAACGGAAGGAAGCTCAGACACAGCTCTTACTACCTGGCCACCCCAGCTTCTGATTCTCCCTTTCTGGTCCTTGCCTCTCCCTGAGCCCCGTACCCTATGGCAGGACGCTTACCACGTCTGTGTTGGGGATAGCTGCAGGCCTCCAGGCCCCCGAGGCACTGCGGCTCTGGTTCTCATACACCTCTTCCAGCACCTGGCTCTTGTTGATGTCTATGTCCAAGAGGAGTCTGGGCAGCAGTGATACCCCAAGTTCCCAGAGCTGTCTGAACTCCAGGGGCCATCCTCTGCTGGCTAAATACCCCACCTCCCTTGAGCAAGGCAGAGCCTGGCATGCAGACAGGGTATCGGGCAGGGCCGCTGGCCTTGTGTGTTCCCACTCACAGGGACTAGCTCAGTGGCTTTGGGGCCACCCATGATTGCTTAACCTCTTTTAAGTTACCACCGACTAGCCCTTCCAGGGGAGAGGGAGTCACAGAGTAGGACATGCCAAGAGCCAGGTCAGGGTTTGGACCATCCTTACCTCCTCTGAGGCTCCACCATCCAGTCGCCCTGCCAATGCCATCCCAGGGGAGCCTTGAAATCTGTCTTGGGGACAGCCTTGTGTCCCATGACATCGGAGAAGTTGGGGCACTGGAACAGTCCTGGCTGTCCCCACTGGTCTTTGTGCTTGACTTGATTCTCATACTGGGGGAGGAGGGTCACAGTCAGTGCTCACAACTCCTTCGCCAACCACCTGGTACTGGTGATGTCCAGACCCCTGCCCCCCAGCTTCTAGAGATGCCGTAGCCAGGCAAGGCAGGGCCATCTCCCTATGTACCTAGCAGAGTAAAGCTCAGCAGTCAACACCACTTGGTGTTGCCCAGCCAGCAGAGGAGTGGGCTAAGGCCCGGCTAAAGCCTGCGTCTTCAGCGTGGCCTGCCAACCCCCTAGTCACTGCAGACCTGAGACACCCGCTCCTGCAGCACACTTACTCTTTCATGCTACCCTGGGTCTTTTACAACCCCCTCCATCCCTTCTGTACCTCTGCCTGATTCGGAGCTGGTTAGACCCGGCTGTCCCTTGACAACCCGGGGAAATGGTTCCAGAGTGTCCCTGGGTACCACGATCCATGCTCTAGTCCCTCACACTTTAAAATGGCCTAGCACCTGTGTGTCACATACACCTTAACTCATCTATATGTGGCGTAAGGCCCAATCCAATGTCAGTGCTATGTCAACGTTGTTCTAGTGTATGGGTAAGCTCACAGTGACACCAGGTGTGCACATCTTTGGTAGAGATGCAGCCATCACACACTTAACTGCGTTCTCAAGCCACAGCTGGTTCAGCACATGACTGTAGACACTGTTGACAAAGGGAACCTACTGTGTTATAGTATCTACATGTGCAACCTAAAAACATAACAATGTTTTAATGCCCAGGCCAGTTTTGAGCTCTCAGCCATTCTCCTGCTTAAGCATCCCAAGTGCTGAGATCACATGCACACGCCAACCAACTCCACGAACATTATACTTCCATAACTTGAAAGGCCTGTGTTGTGGAATTCTGTCTTGCAGACGTGACATGGCTGCTATTGTCCTGAGATTCGGTCAGCTGTGACTACCCTTAGGGGACTAAGGAAGATGGGGCCACCCGTTCCTGTTTGGGTACATGAGAGGGTTGTGAGGCTCATGGGCTCCTCCTCTCCCCAGTGTGTATCAGCAGTTAACACTTGCTGGGCGGAAGCTTCTTCGGCGCTGTAGCTGCCCCTACATTGCTTGTAAGTAACCCCAGCTAACCTCGTTGGTTCACCAAGCTGGGTCTGGATAGAGCTGTTCCCCCGCTTTGTCATCGGTCACCTATCTGAGGTCGGTAGCACATGTGAGTGGGGACACGTTGGCAGAACTGTTTTCCTGGGCCAGCCCTCCAAAGTGCAAAGGACATTCCTTGCCCTCTGCAGAGCTATCTGCCCAACTGTTCCCCTGCATCCCTGACATTCTGTGGGCAGAAGCCTCCACTCCAGGTTTTTTTTTGCTTTTGTTTTTGTTTTTCATTTCCTGGCTTTTCCCCATCTCCCATGACCTCCAGTCTGGCCTGAAGGTCTGGCAAGGGTCTGCAAGGGTCCCAAGCTGCCTGTTGGTACAATTTGGAGCCCTGATATGTTCACATGCCTTGAGAAAGCTCTTGATAAACTTCCACCAGGAACAGTGTGGCCAGGCACCAGAGGGCCACTCAGACCCTGTTTGTTAGCACATGTGAGTGTTAGCAGGCTAGCATGACCCATGATTGCTTTCGTCACTGCCACTTCTCAGAGCTCTCTCATATTGTCAGATTTGAGTTTGAGCTATTGTCTCTTCACCCTCCCTTTCTGAGTTGCATGTCCCACTGTCCAGCCTGTTCTTCCCTGCCTTGGCCCTGACATTCTCCTTCTTCCCCACCCTCCAAATGCCACGTGTGTCCACTTACCGTCTCTGCATACACCACCATGTTGCCCTGCTGGAGGAGCTTCAGGTCCTTGCTGTGTGTGACATTACCAAGCCACATGCAGACTCGGAGGTGGGCTGGGAGTGTGTCCTGTCCTTCACCTTCTGGGTACTGGGCCAGAGGCAGATCAATTCCATGGGGGTGCCACTCCCCAAGGGGGGATAGGGGTGTGGGAGGAGAGGTTGAGGCAGGGCCACGCATTGCCAGAATGGGTCACACCCACCCCTTTTGACTGAGTCCTGAGAGTGGGGGTCCTCACATTGTGTGCTGGAGTCAAAGAGTCTACAATAGCACCAAGCTCTGGGCTGGAAAGTGAGTTCTGCCCTGGTGTTCACAGATGGAGACAACAGGCCAGGAGAAAGAAGGAAGAGTGGGGAAGATGGGTGAGACAGCCTGGGGAGCCAGAGGGCGGTGGTGATGCTGGCTGCCGTTTCCTGTCCATTGCTTCATCCCTGTGCCCCAGCACTTCCTAAGCACCCCAGTCCTCCATAGCCCAGTGAGGTCACCAAGCCCACTGGCCTGAGTAACACACTCAGGATTCAGCCAGGCACTGGAAAAAGATAGGATTGAGGACTTTGCATAATGTAGAAAGGGCAAGAGCAGGCATTTTTGGGTCTGGGTAGACCTAGAGTGGCCTGTCTGTTGACAGGGTTGATACAGGTGGCTAGGAAAGGCCAGGCAGGCTGCATCCGCCCTGAGAAGCAGTGGGACCCTCCTATAAGGACCCTCCTCCTCTCCAAGACAGAAGGGCATCATTGGGGATTTGTCCTGTCTTATGTTAGAGCTTGTTTCCGATAGGAAGAGCCAGTACCGAATCTTACAGTCACTGAATATTCTGAAAGTCACCCAGTTGGGGTTCACAGGAGTGGTGACAAAGTATTAGACCAAGCAAGCGGTAGGCATGGGAGGGAGGGAGGTGGTGGGGGATTTGAGGAGCATTTACCACAGATGTGGGTTTGGCAGCAGCTCACATGCTGAGAAGCACAGCCCTATGCCTTCCTCTGGGGACTGTATGAGCCCTGTTCTACTTAATGCAGGGCCAAGGAAGAGCACGTGGGCCATGTCCTCAGGAGGTCCCACGGGGCTTTCTTGCAACCACAGGAGTGCTCTCTAGGGATTTGGGAATCCCATCTTCCCCAAAAGATACCCCTCCTTCCCCACCTGTAAGAGGAGGTTCTGAATCTTCCCACAAAACTTGCCAGAGTGCAGGGGTCCTGCTGGGGAGAACAGGACAGTGTGGGCGGGTACCCGAGCATAGGCCACTCGCTGTTGCCTCGTCATCAGCCAGATCATCACATCTGGAAGGCTCTCCTGGGGCTGCCGAGGTGGGAGAGGGTCAGGAAGGACCTACGTGGCCAGTTCTGGGTCTCACGGTCCAGCTAGTGCAGCCAGCGCCCACCTCAGCAATGACTGCGTTGAGACGGCGCAGCCAGTCCTCGACTGTGCCCACCATGTCTTTTGGGTTGGCATCCTTGACCTTTTGCAATAGTTGCTGCAGAAGATGGCTTCGAAGCTGCCATTTGTTCTTGTCCAAGTCGTTAGCTTTGGGATGATCAGTCATACAAGGCAGAGGGCGCCTGTGGCCAGGGCAGGATAGTAGGAGGGATGTCTACTTCTGGTGCTACTGCAGGGCAATGCTCCCTTTCTAACCTGGAGCCTCTACCTGACTCATGGCTGGCCTGACCCAGGAAGGCGTGCTCATCTCTCTTCTTCAGGAAGCTGGCTGACTGTGGGCCTGACCCAGGCTCCACCCATCCCTCTTCCAGCCTTGAGGCCCCGGAATATGCTATGTTGATTCCCAAAGACTTCTTGTGGGTAGATGTTTTCCGGGGAAGAGGCTAGCCAAACCATGGGGGGGGGGGGAGAGGAAGGGGCTTCCCAGTGAGCTTGAAACAGGCATGCTGGATGTAATGAGTGAAGCGGGAGGAGTGGGCTCTTCTGGGCAATGGAGTTCTGCCCGTACGGTACGGACATCATGTGTGGGCATGGAGCAACAAAGCCTGTGTTGGACTGGCGTCCAGGGCTGTTCTGTGTGGGCAGGAAAAGCAGCTGTGTGTGGGGTCAAGCTGGAGGAGAAGGTTTGAGTAGTACTCCTGTGGGGTAAGGGTCCATCGCATGCTCCTCAAAGCGTCCAGTTTCTCTTTGGAGCCTCACCCATCTCAGCCTAAGCCAGCCCCGGTCAGGGGACCCTCAGTCCCTACCGGCAGTCCTCCGCCAGCTCCCTCAGCAGTTTCCTCCACTGGTGGAGCAGAGCTGGATCCCTCGGATTCCGTATGGACTTCAGGGTGTCCAGGTTGGCTTTCTGCCCATGGAGAGGAAGGGAGAGCAGAACTGGCCTCAGCCTGGAGCTCTCCTGGGATAGGACTGACAGGCCCCAGAGGCCTTTAAAGAGAACCTGGTGAGGCCAATTCCAGACATGCCCTAGCAAAGCTAGGACACCCTTCCTTCCCTACTTCCTGCACCCAGCAGAGGAAAGGGGTGGCAGGAGATGGAGACACGTGGAAGCCGTGTGTAGACATGAGAAAGTAGACGTGACTAGAGGCGCTACATGCACAGATCTTCTTAGAACTGTGCTCCTTGACAAGAACCTAAGGTTCTTTGTAATGTGGCCTTCCCAGCCTCTGCTTGCCACGATACCTCCACAGCCCTCGTTCCTCTCATGGCTCCAAAAAACTGGCACATCACTATGACTTCACACACACGATTCTCTTTGTGCTTCCATCCCCCCAAACTGCCTATGAAACGCCCTAACTGCTCTCTTCTGCCCTCCCCATCCCCGTCTCTCTGATCCTCAATCTCTTGGCACCTGTGTTTCCATGGCAACCCTAGCTGCATTGCACAGTGACTGAGCAGAGTCTGTGTTTACTAATCGCCAATGCCCTATGCTGTGTGAGGCACACTTCTCAGTGATGTGGTATACAAGTGTGGTGTGTGTGGCTGGTTTCCTAGTGCTGTGATGTACGTTCCACAGCCTCCCGTTTACCCCAGCTTCCTCATGCACACTCACCAGGCGATCCCGGGTGACGTGGAGGAGGTTGAGGCAGTTCATCCGGAAGGTGACATCCTCCCAGCTGGAGGTCAGAGCCACCACGGGCTTCATGTTGTACCAGGGCACGTAATGGTAGATAGTCCCTGAGACACAGAGACACAGGATGGAGGGGGCAGGATATCTGAGGGGCCATGCCTAGAAGGTCCCTATCACCACATCCTCCTAAAGGATCGCTCTTGAGCCAGCATGCCTCTCAAGGATCCATGAACCATGCCAAGCGGGGGCCCCAGCCTGAGCCCAGAGTACTTGGTGAACACAGCTGCTTCCTATAGGGTGTATATTGTGTTCAGTATGTCATGTGGCTTCTCAAAGCTTCTGGTTTACAGGAAGGGAAATCAGGTTGGTGTTGATGTGGGGCTGGGGACTGGAAGAGCAGTAAGAGCCATCTCCTCGACAGGATACTGTTTCGGCAATACCTGCTGTGTTGGCTTCAAAGGAACAAAATCGCAAGTACCCTAAATGTTTAGGCAGCAGAAAACCTGGGAGGCTAGTGCTCAGATTTCAGAAAAGTTGTGCTTCTTCTTGGTAACTTCATGGCATGAGAATATGACAGAAAGCTGGCCTCTACACAGTGTAGACAGGCTAACAGGAGAGCCCACAGCCTGCGACTCCTGGAAGATACACTGAGGTCCTAACCCTTCTGCTTCAATGTACCATCTACTCTGGAAACGCGATCACTGGCGATGTAACTAATCAAGACGAGGTCATTTGCTGTGGAGCAGGATGGGTCCTTAAGCTAGTTTGACTGGAAGACAGAGAGATGGTGTCCACGTGAAGACCAGCACTGTCAAAAGTCAAGGGACGATAAAGCTGAAGAGAGGAATGACATCTGCCAGACAGAGAACACCAGAGACTGCACCTGACACCTTCCCAGGGACCCCCCACTCCCAACTTCCTATTGTCTTCTTATTGTTGTTGTTTCCCCAACAAGGTCTCTCTGTGTAGCCCTGGCTGTCCTGGAACTCGTTCTGTAGACTAGGCTGGCCTTGAACCCCAAGATCTGTCTGCCTCTGCCTCTGAGTGCTTGGAATAAAAGCATGTGCTACCATAGGCCTCTACTGTCTTGTTTTAAACTTTTTAAAATAAAGTTTTTATTTTTATTACTCATGTGCATGTGTGATGTGCATGTGTGACGTGTATGTGAGTGCAGGTCTGCATACACCACAGCATGTGTGTGAAGGTCGGAGGACAACTTGCAGTTCTCTCCTACCATCTTGTCATCTCTGGGGATTGAGCTCAGCTCCTCAGGCTTGTACAGCAAACACTTTTGCCCCCTGAGCCGTCCCGTCACCCCAGAGTAGTTGTTTTAGATAAGTCAGTGCCAGACCTAGAATGAAATCAGGGTACCCCAGAACCTCCTCTCTCTGGGCCAGGATGAATAAGAGATGGCCATCACTCAGAAGGGGACAGTGAGGACATTTGCCTGTCTCCACCATGGAGGGGAAGACAACCTTCCCCAAGACATAGAACGCAGCTCAGCATTCCGACACAGGCTACCGCTGAGCCTGAAGGATGCCAACCAAGTAGGTCAGAAGTGACCCCTCAGCAGTGGTCAGGTCCCTCAAGTGAGGAACAGGCGCATTTCCTGGAGAATGAAATTTGATCCAGAGAATTCCCACAATATAGAGAGAAAATTAGGAGCTTAGAAACAACACACACATTCCCTAACCCTAGAGGGAAGTGAATAGAGCATTACTAAGAGATGTGCCCAGAGGGCTTGTAGCAGCTGTAACTAGAATGGACAGAAGTTGAACAAGGCTAAAATGTTCTCTACAATAGAAGGGCTAAGCAAATTATGGTCTTTGGGGACTGTTGAACTGCTTTCAGAACACCCTGTATTACCAAAACCCACAGGTGATCAAGTCCCTTTTATAAAACGTAGCATTTGCACAGAATCTACCCACACATCCATCTATACTCATACACTCTCTAGAGCATTTATTATCACATCAAGCAAGGTAGATTGTATGCAGATAGCTGTTGCTCTGCCATATGGTATTCTTCAGAGGACAATGACAAGAAAAATCAGCACATGTTCGGCATAGATGCAGCTTTGTTGATTAGTGGGTACCTGTGCACAAATGCACGTGTGGGTCCATGTCCATGTGCGAGTGTGGTCTGTGTGACATGCGTGTGAGTGCGATGCTTGTGCACAGCACAGGGAGCTCAGAGGGGAGTGTCAAATGAGTGTCTAATGTCTTCTTCTGTTACGTTCTGTGTGCTCTTCTGAGGCAAGGACTTTCCTAAAACCTAGAGCTTGTCTTTTTTGGTTTTATTGTATGTATATGGGCAAGTGGGTATCACATGCGTGTCTGTTTCCTGCCGAGGCCAGGATAGAGCATCCAGTCCCCTGAAATTGAAGTGAAAGATGGTTGTGAGCCACCACGTGGGTGGTGGGAACCTAACTTGGGTCTTCTGGAAGAGTAGCCAATGCTCCTAACCACTGAGCTGTCCCTCCAGTGGAGCTCAGTTTACTTGGCCAGGTGTCAACCAAGAAAGCCCAGTGATCTTCCTCTGCTCCCCAACCTGAGGTTACAGGCTTCTTATGTGGGAACCATAACATGAATTCCAGTCCTCATGCTTGTACAGTGAACCCTCTTAAATGCTGAACCATCTCTCCAGCTCTTGTTTTCGTATTTTTCCATTTCTTTTTGTTTTGGGTAATACTTCTCATGTATATATCACTAGGTTCTTTCTCTTTTTTCCTTTCTTTTTTTCTTTTTCTTTCTTATTTCTTTACTTTCTTTTTTCTTTCTTCTTTCTCTTCTTTCTGCTGTCCTTCCTTTCTTAGCAAGATCTCTCTACATAGCCCTGGCTGTCCTGGAACTCTCTATGTACACCAGGCTGGCCTCAAACAACAATTTTTCTGCCTCTGCAGTCTGGGACCAAGGGCATACGCTATGCGCTACCACACCTGGCTTGTTTCTGTATTTTTGATGCCTGGTTAGTGAAAGCTAGGTTTCCATTCTTATACACAGCTGACTATATTCACACAATGGAATTCTAACTACTCAGACATGGAAGTGAGTGAGCTATAACTATATCCATGAAAATGTTGATCTGTGGCCACATTTCACAAGCTGATGAGCAAAGAAGGCAAAGATTTAAGAGAAGTACATATGATATATGTTCTTTAATATAGAAAGATGAGGTGGAGGTTAGGAGTGCAATGGCCCTTTGTGGGTGGGAGTAAGAGGCACAGGCCCCTAGGGAATGTGTATTCTACTTCACAACCTGAGTGCTATTGTTTGGTGTATTTGCCCTAGGATTAGTAACTGAACTCCATGCTTTGGTTGGTGTAATATTCCATGAGTATGTTATTCTTGAATATTCCTTTACTTAAGAAATTGAAAAATAGTGATGCCCTGCTAAGTACCATGGTAGAAGACATCACCAGCTGGGTTTTTTTTTTTCAGTCCCAGGGGATGTGGTTGGCTTTGAACTTATGCTGACAATGAATACTTATTTATTGTAAAACTATAACTTATCATTTGTATCATGTACACGAAGAAAAATAGTGAGGTCAAAAGCACAAGATCAGTGTGTACATTGCAGTGCTTGGAGTGGTAGAAAGCACCACTCAGCAGAATACAGTGGGGAGAGGCAGGGCCTGAGGAGCCATTTAAAACAGAATGGCAGGGCTGGAGAGATGACTCAGAGGTTAAGAGCACTGGCTATTCTCCCAAAGGTTCTGAGTTCAATTCCCAGCAACCGCATGCTGGCTCACAAGCATCTATAATGAGAACTGGTGTCCTCTTCTGGCCTGTCGGTGTACATGCAGACAGAACATTGTATACATAATAACGAACTAACTAAATCTTTAAAAAACAAAGCAAAACAGAATGGCCACCCTGAGTTCTTTCTGAGAGGATCTAAAAGTTCCTAGATGAAGCCTAGAGAGGACCCAGTATGAAAAATATTGGCAAGAGATTTAACAATAGGGGGTGGGGTAGGAGTGTAGTATGAGATGGTGTATAAGAGTGGGTTGCTTCCAGAAGGAAACAGAAGAGAAAATTAGAAGGGACAATTCACAAAGAGGAACATCTTAAAATTTTCTAGGATTTCAGGAAGACAGCAGCTTTAGACTCAGGTACTGAATGAATGGGCTGCATAATAAACATAGAGAGATCCAGGACTGAGGGTCGGAGTAGGAGCCTGAGATCCAAGATGGCAACTTTCCTCTCCTGATCTTGGAGACCTTCCAAACACAAGAAGAAGGGAAGGAAAAAAAAGTCCATTTCAAGCAAACAGGGAGACAGAGATAATCTGTAGATTCAAAATGCACGTTAAGGACTGCCAAAAGCAACCCAGAGGCTTCCTCAGAAGCAGAAGTCACCTGTGGGGAAGAGCAAAACAAGACCCACAGCGGGAAGCAAGGCTTGAGGAGAGGAGGCCTTGAAAAGTGCCAGCAAAAATACGCTCCCTGAAGGAAGGCAGGACTCCGAGGACAAAAAGTGAGCAGACAGAACTCAGCAAACCGGCCAAGAGAAAACAAAAACACCCGAGAAAGAACTTTTGACAAGTCCCAGGGTGACATGTAAACCTTGAAGACAATCGTTATGGGACGTTGAACTGAGAACATGAATTTCTCAAGTGACCAAAATGGAATGGAAAGGCAGAGTCAAAAGAGGACCAGGGAGAAAATGATAGCTAGAAGAGAACCAAGGGGAATCATGATACACACACTTGACAGCCCTGCAGGAGACAGTGAAGCACAGTGGAGTCCTTCCTCATAGAACCTAAGGACAGCCAGCCAGGAAAAGGACCGGACTTTTAACAAACGGAACATGAACAGCACAAAATAGGCATGCAGCTTGATTCAAAGTCAACCACAGAACTAAATGCAAGAACCAAACACCCAACATTTTTAAAGAAAAAAATAGGAAGAAAAAGTTCATATCTTTGTGTAAGGGCAAGTTCTTGAAAAATGACACAGTAGGAAAAAAAAATAAAAGGGTGGTGTGGCCTGCATTTAACCCCAGCGCTCGGGAGGCAGAGCTCTGAGTTCCAGGCCAGCCTGGTCTACACAGCGAGTTCCAGGACAGCCAGGACTCAGAGAAACCCTGTCTGATACATATGTGATCCAAATTTAAAATATTGCCACTTCAAAAGACAACAAGGGCTGGAGAAATGGCCCAGTGTTAAGAGAGCTTCCTGCTCTTCCAGAGGACGTGAGCTGGATTCCAAGTACTCATATCAGGCGGCTCACAACAGCCTGCAGCTTCAGCTTCAGGGGATCTGATGCCCTCTTCTGGCTTCTTAGTCACCTGAACTCACAGATACACACACATAAAAAAAAAACAAAACAAAACAAAAAAAAACTTAAAAAGGGGGAGGGGACCGAATAGTCATTTTTGGAAGAGACGGCAGGGCTAATTATCTTTAGGAAAGGTGCCAAGGGAAGTCAATGCAGAAATCAAATGTTTCTTAGCAAATAGTGTTGAGTTGGCTATCTATTTAGACAAAAAAAAAAAAAAAAAAAAGAATTTTAACCCCTTCCTCACACTACATACAAAAATTAAGTTAAGGCCAGAGAGAAGGATCAGTGAGTAAAGACACTTAGCCATCAAGCCTGATTATTTCAGGTCGGTCTCTGGAACATCTCTGCTCTCCACGTGCATGTGTGCAAACTGTGGCACACTGGCTCCCTCACCCTGCCATGCTGAGTCATCCTGGTGCTTGGCCTAGACAGGAGGATCTTGAGTTCAAGGCCATCCCCTTAAAGACAACAAAAGCCCCTAGGAACACCTCATCTCTTCATAAAGGTGCTTCCCACCAAGCCTAACAACCTGATTTGGTCCCCAGGAACCACACGGTGGAAAGACAGAACCATCCCCTGCTGTCCTTTGACTTCGACATGTACACACACACACACACACACACACACACACACACACACACACACACCCTAAAATATGCAAACAGAGGTGACAAAATTTGATAGGCAGAAAGCTTAACCAGTCATTTCACTAAAGAAAGATGTGTGGGGACAGGAGTGCAGCTGGTAGGTGGGTACCAGCTCTGGCTGGCAGCATGGTAGCTTCACGTTCGGAAGGCCCTAGGACTGGTATTCAGCACCACATTAAGATGAGCTTTGTGAGGCATGAGTGTGATCCTGGCACTTGGGAAGTAGAATAAAGAAGATCAGAAATTCAAGGTCATTCACAGCTACATAGTGACCTTGGGGCCAGTCTGGGCTATTACGTACCCTGTCCCAAACAACAAAACAGAAAGTGTGTGTGTGTGTTTGTGTGTATGTGTGTGTATATGTATGTCTAATCTATATTTTAAGGTGAGTGATAAGTACACAGAGCTGAAAAAAGATTTAATGTATAAAACAGTAAGAAAGATACAGCCAGGACAAGATACAGGATAAGGGAAAGTTACAGGGTAAGGGAAAATGATGTGTATACACAGACGCTCACCCTTCACTTATGAGAAAAGGCACATTGTGGTCATGTGAGATGGCTTTTCACATGCAATAGCACGACAAAAATTAAGACCCTGGCAGCATCAGAGACTGGTGAGAACAGAGCACAAAAGTAATTCTCATCCCATGCGGCTGGGAGTGTAATTTGCGGTAATCACTTTTGCTCTGAGACTCCCTCTCACCCCTAGCTATATAATTTCTGGTCCTTGTGACCAGAAGACATGTATGAGAATGCTTACAGCAAAGTTATTAAGCCAGCCAACTTATCTATGTCCACCACATAATTTATGGTCCGATCACACTGTGGGGTACATCCAGAAATGAAAATAAAATGTGGCTGTCCCAGAGTCAAGTCATGCTGGGCAGAAGGTGTGAGGCGGATGCACATGGATGGATGGAGTCCTCTCAGACACAGCAGGAAGAGCACATGCCACTCATGGGTTCACACGCAGAGGATAAAAACGAAAAAGAGGACCAAAGGATGATGAGCCTAAGAGACAGACTCATGATCAGTTCTCTGAGGAAGGGACCTTCTAAGGCACTGGCAGCCTTCTGTGCACCAGCTGGATGGTGAGTGTGTGAGAACTCCTCTTTACCCTTATTAAAGCTACACATACACAGTTTAGATACTTTCTGCACACGGATCTCTCTTTATGTTAAAGGGGAAAAGCCAGTCAGTCACAAAGGACCACATAGCGTAGAATTCCATGTGTGTGAAATGTCAGACTAGGAGAATGTATTGAAACTTAAAGTGGATTAGTGGTTGTCTACAGCTGTGGGGGTGAGCAAGCAGTAAGAGCAGCTAATGGGCCGAGGGTTTCTTTAGGGAGAGAGGAAAGCATTCTAAAATGGGTTGTGGCGATGGTTGCATAACTGTGAAAATCCTAAAATCCATGGGACTGTATGCTCCAAAAGGTCAAATTACATGTTATGGGAATTATATCTCAACAAAGCTTTTATTTAAAAGAGTCAGTAGGGAAGTGGGGCCCAAGGAAAGTGTCTTGATAGGCAACGGCAGGTCGAGGCTGACAGAGAGGAAGGGGGAACCGGTCAGGGGCTCTCAGTTTTTAACATGTACCCACAGCACCTGCAGGCCCGGACAGCCTGTCAGGCTCTATTCATAGACTTCTCTGATCTTTCCAGGTCTGCAGTGGGGGCAAGAATCTGCCTTTGTAACATGGTGATACTGTTGGCCCAGGAACTATACTAGAGAAAGTTCCTGACTCACATTGGATGCAGGGGTGAATGGATGGACTGTGTTGGGGAGAGTGGATAGGAGAACTGAATGTTTAAATTAGTGGGCTGGGGCCGGGAGAGATGGCTCCATGGATGACAGCTTGCTGCACATATCTGAAGACCCGAGTTCAAATACCATTGCCTGCCTGAAAAGCAGGCTGGGGGCCTGTGGGGCTGTACCCCAGTACTGTGGAGACAAGAGGGCTGCTGAGGGTTGTTGGCCACGAGCCTAACTCCAAGTCCAGCAAGAGACTGTCTCAAAAACAAGCGATCTAGAGAGCGATAGAGCAAGACAGCCAACATCCCCCTTTGGCCTCTTCGAGTGTGTGCACAAGCTTATCCACGTGCACAGACACAGAGAGAAAGAAAGAAGTGGAGTAATGGATCAATAGCAGAGAGATGAACAGCATGTAATTACATGGTGTTTTTCTGTTCTTGAGCTATACATTGTCTGGCAAGTGACTACTGTCTGGCAAGTGATTTCACTGCCCTGAACTTCATTGTCACTGAATGTGAAATGTGTGTAAATGCAGATGTGGTGATCCTGCTTGGCAGCCTGAGGCAGGGGACCAAGATCAAGGCCAGTGAGACCCTGCCTAGAAATGACTAGGAATGTTTATGAATGTTCTATGAGCCGATCCCTTTGGAAGAGCCTTGCACACGCCTGAGCTGCTTTGCTTCTTGCTTGAATCTGACTATTACCATCATATATCACCGGGCTGTACTGTGTGGTTGACACGAGAGGCTTGTAGTTTGGATCCATCTTGTTTCCATAGTGGCCCATGCTGACCTCGAATTGAATCAGGTCCTTAAATTTGGGCATCATGGTACAAGAAAGGAAGATGACGCACAGCCCGTACTTCTGGCGATACTGCTGCCTCTAAAACAATAACCACAAACACACACACATCCTCAGTACAGAAAGGATGGCTAAGGATATCCTGACAGGCAGGGATGTGAGGGCAGGTACCCTGTTTTTTTCCTAAAGTGTTCTGTGTTCCACACGCGTGCACACGTGCACCGTTCTTGGTGGCTTCCATCACGCTCCTTCCCTCGTCCAGAAAGGTTGCCCCTTTCCCCTTCGGCCTCAGCTGCCCCTGTCTCTTAATTATGTCTATTTCTGCCATGCTGCACACTTGCCTGGGTCCTCTGTCCGCCTCAACCACCACTTGTTTTTATTCTGCTGTGTGGCCCATGTTTCTTCCCTCTCCGGTCTTCCCTTTCCTTTCCACTTTCCCTTCCCCTCTCTCCTTTCCCCCTTCCTCCCACATTCCCTCTCTCTTCCCTTCTTTCTTCTTCTTTCTTTTTTTTTTTAAACGGTTCTCAATCTGTAGCCCAGGCTGGCACTGAACTTATGGCAGTCCACTTGCTTCACCCTTCTGAGTGATGGGATTACAGACATGAACTACCACAGCCACAGGATTTTCAGTGTCTGTCTGTCCATGTGTGTCTCTCTCATGCACACACACACTCAAGATCTCTGCTCTCTTCTCCTCCCCTCCCGCGGTTCTGGCCGTGGTGCCTGGTTAGGCTCCATCTCAGCTCTTCTCTCCTTTCAGCCCCCTGCTCTTCTCGGGCCACTGTTCCTGAGAGCACAGATTCAATCATGATGTGCTTATCATGATGTACCTATGCAGCTAGCAGTCTCCAGGCTGAGCTATGGGTATGTCTTATAAGCACACAGCAGAGATGGAATTTGCCATCTCCCATACCCCTGTCTTTCTTCGGGGAGCCCATCTTGGTGGCGGACACTGTTGGCCACACTGTCTCCCAGTGGGCAGGAGCTTGTAGGTGTCAGCCTCACTTTTGTCTTTGTCTCAAGGGGTCCTTCTCTTCTCTCCTCTCCTCTGCTGAGACTGCGTCCTTGTCTCTACTGACTGAGCTCCCGAAGCATACCCCCTCCGACCTGCTGTCCGTCCACTGACTGAGCTCCCGAAGCATACCCCCTCCGACCTGCTGTCCGTCCTGGCCCTCTACTGCTCCCATTCAGGGGCGCTCCACTGGCTTTAGGAAGAAATCCAAAAGCCTTAAAATTCTTTTCCAAAGCCCCAAGGAAATGGGGTGTGAATATGCCGTCTTCTTCCTTAAAAAATGCTTCCAAAGCTGCAACCTTGCACTTACAGGTTCCCTGACCACTAGGGATCTGGCTCAGCATGAAAGCCCTAGAAGGTGCTTGGGGGGACACTCAATAGACTGGTTAGGCATCCTTTTACTCCCAATAGACTGGTGGCCAATGTCTCTTGTGGTGTCAGAAACTGGGGTTCACAGTGGGTCTGAGGGATACAGAGAAACTCTTTGTTTTTCTTCCCTGGGTTACCTGTTTTCTGTGATTACCTCTACGCGGGTCACTTCTTGAGACAGGTCCTTTATCATAGTGTTTCGCTGAGACTTGATTGTGGTGATTATCTCCAGGAAGACTCGGCCTCGATAAGCTAAACCATCCTTGACAGCATCGTCGAGAATACACTAGGGCAACAGAGAGACAGGGGTGATCAAAAGAGAACAAAGCACCCCCCCGGGGCCCACACAGCAAAGGCAAGTCTGTCCCGTGATGGTCAGCATGGGGATGGCTCCAACCCCAGCTCTGCTCTAGAGTCAGGTCGCCAAGGTAACGGTTCCAGGTGTTCTGGGTCCTGCCCCCTCCTGCACTCTTCCCACCCACTGCTCCTTGTTCATGCAGACTTTTCCTGCCAGCTGACCGGAAGGACTTTGAACTGAAATGCTTGGAGGGCACAGTAATCACCAAAGTGACCGTCCCCAACCTGGCCAGTCAATGCACGCTCTGCCTCCTTGTCAAAAGTGAGTGCTCCAAGAAGAACATAAAAGCCTAAGACAGGCCAACTAGAGTGCTTCCCTGGTCTTGTGGGAAGAGTCCCAGCAGGAGCTGACTGCAGCAGGTGACAGAGGCCGAGGAGTTACCCATAGGGTGACGTGGAGGAAGAGACAAAGTCTGTGACAACGAAGGGCTCCTCTCACAAACTCTTCCAGCCTTATTAAGCACCCCCACATTTCCCCTTCTACTTATCTTATTAAATTTGTTTGTATTTATGTGTTGAGGGAGTAGGCTGTGCCACGGCATGAGACTAGAGAGAGAAGAACAATTTCTGGGAGTTGGCTCTTTCCTTCTACTATGTGGGTTCTGGGACTGAGCCCACGTCTTTACTGGTTGAGCCATCTTGCCAGCCTCCACTTTTTTTTAAGATAAGGAACTGCTGTGTAGCCCAGCCAGCTTCAGACTCATGATCTTCCTGCATTGGCCTCCCGAGCGCTCTTATTCCCTTCTTGACGGAGCCCAATTTTGAGTTGGGTTTCCAGCATTAATCAGCAATCTTGAGCGACCCTGCCCTTTTTTCAGCCCATGTGCCTTCCCTCCTGGTGGGAAACCTTACCAAAGGTTCATCTTTCTCAGTGACCATCTTAGAGCACCCCGTTTACCCTTTTCTGTATCAGGGCTTAGAATCCCTTGTATACAGGACAATTTATTTGCCTGGAGAGAGGCCAGGCAGTCTTCCCTGGACATTTCTCAGCCTCTAGTGCTTCATGCACAGTCAACTTTAACTCTGCTTTCCCCCCTCCCCCGAGGCTGACAGAAAATACTTACAGTGCCTTCCTCTGGAGTCCTGAAAGGGGCTTTTTTACCCCCACGGAGATTCAAGAAGCTGGGACCAAAGCAGGGCAGGAAGCCAGAATACATCCCTGAAGGAGAAAACTTGAGCACAGTCAGGGGCTCAGACGGGATGGGTGCAAAGGGAGGGGCCCCTAGCTTTGCTTGCCTTGGATCTCCTCGCCGGTGGACGAGATCTGGTTGAGGCACAGGCTGGCAGAGCCGATCTCATCGTGGCAATTGTCTTTAGAGCTGGGAAAAACACTGCAGGCTGAGCCCCTGGCCCAGCTCTGCCTCCTCCTCCCCAGAGCGTGGGTCTATCTCTAGCCCATTTGCTTACCGGTGCAGGGCCCTGAACTTGATGTAGCTAGAGAGGCAGGGCAGCTGCAAGGGAAGGTGGGGCCATGGTGAAGGTACACAGGCGTGGTGTGGTCCTCAGGGGATCTCGCAAACGGTTGGGAAGACCCTCCCTCAGTTCCCATACAAGCACAGTCAAGCCAGATTTAGCCTGTGCTTCGGCACTTTTGGATTCCAGGCTTCCCACTTACAAAGGCTGCTGCCAGGGCCCTGGGACCATATAACATTGCTTTGTATTCATCTGGTTTTTAAGATGAATTTTGTATATGTGAGTGTGTGCCTGTGTCTATGTCAGTACAGCACATGTATGTCTGCTGCCCGTGGAGGTCAGAAGAGGGTACTGGAGCTTCCGGGCTGAAGTTCCGGATTGTTGTAAGCCTGAACTTGGGTCCTCTGCAACAGGGACAAGAGTTCTTAACCACAGAGCCATCTGTCTAGCTTTGTTTTGTATTCTTCATTCTAACATGGACCCCTGCTTGCTTACACTTCAGGACTAGGCCTGGCTGAGGGGGCAAAAGGGATTGCTGTGCAAACCCAATAACATGAGCCCAGCCTCTTGGGACCTATCACATAAGTAAAGAAAAACTCCCTCAAGCTGTTCTTTGACCTACACATGTGTATGCTGGCCCATACATACCCATGCACATATATAAGTGTCATGCGTGTTCTGGGAACTGAACCCTGGTACTCTGTAAGAGCAGTGTGTGTGTGCTCTTCATCCCTGAGCCGTCTCTTCGTTTTTTAGTGTGGGTGAAAGGGCACATCTGAGTTTCTGGAACTTGGTTGTATGTCCCCTTACTGTTCTCTACTGGACTGAAGGGCATAACCTGGGTTTCCTCGAGTTTCCTACTAAGCAGAGCATTTTGGCTGTGCTCAGAGCCTCTGGCCTCGATCTATGCCAACACGAACATCAGATGGAGCAGCCGTACCTGAATCTGGAAGGTGAGGATTTGGTTCCATACTGGGCTATCGGACTGGATCTGTGATTGTGTCCTGAGCTGAGAACATCCCAAGGCCCAGTCAGTGCTAGCCTGTCCCCTCCTCCCAATCCTGGTCTTCCTTTCCCACCTCCCTCTCCAGTCCCTGGGTGGACACTTTCGGGCTAATCCCTAACCGTTGGCCTGAAGTTCTCCTTGGCAACAGTGTCCCGACAGCCCCAGAGTCACTCCCTCAAATGTCTTAACGCTCCTCCCACCCTTCTTTTTAGCAGTGCTGACGACCCAGCTTCACACACCATAGAGCAACACTCTGCCACTGAGCAATACCTCACTTTTTTGTTTTTCTTTTATGCTTTTTTTTGGGGGGGGCTGTTCTTTTAATTTACTTATTTTCATGTGTATGGGTGTTTTGCCCGCTTGTATGTCTGTGCATCCCATGATGCCTGGTGCCAGAGGAAGCCAGAAAAGGGTATGTGCACCTCTGGAATCGGAGCTGGTGGTGAGCTACCGTGCTGATGCTGGTAATTAAATTCAAGTCCTCTGGAGGAGCAGCCATGCTCTTAGCTTCAGAGCCAGACCTAATTTCATTTTGTTTTGAGACAGGGTAGCCCTGGCTGGCCTAGAACTCTGTATATTTGCCAGGCTCTGGCCTGGACTTGGCAGTGCTCTTCCCACCTCCCAGACAGCACTGTCAGCCACATGAGGCACGTACAGAGGTTTTGTTAGGTTCCAACAGGAAAAAAAAAAAATGGCCAGAAGCATGGCTGGTGGCAGCGGCAGTCTCCCCCGCCCGCTTTTAAAACCGAGACACGCCTCATGCAGTCAAGGCTCGCCTCTCCCTTCAAAGCGCTGTGGTTACAGACATGCAGCACATGTGGTATGGCAAGTGCACATTATTTCACTTTATTTTGATTGTATTTGGCTGAGCCAGGGCATCACTGTGTAGCCCTGGCTGGCCTGGAACGCACTGTGTGTAGACCAGGCTGGCCTGGACTGGGCTCCCGCTCTCAGCCCTCTCTCTTCCTGTGCACTGCTTTCCCTATGTGCCACTTTCCCTAGGTCTCAGAGCCTTTCCGTACTTACCTTGTCCCCAATTAGTTGCACTTCCAAGGCAGGAACGGCTGGCTGGTGGCTCTCTAGGAGAGGAGGATGAGAGGGCTTCTGAGACAGACGTCACTTTTTGTGGAGGGGTCAGGAAGAGGAAATGGGGGAACTAGACAACTTTTAACCCCTCCCCCAGTTCAGCTGTTTTCCCTCTGGGCAGACCTGTCTTCCATTTACACAGTGGTTCCAGGATATGGGAATTTTAAGAAACATTTGTATGCCAGGTAGCAGCGGCAGCGGCACACATGCCAGCTGCCAGCACTCTGGGAGGCAGAGGCAGGCAGATCGCTGTGAGTTCAAGGCCAGCCTGGTCTACAAAGTGAGTCCAGGACAGCCAAGGCTACACAGAGAAACCTTGTCTCGAAAAAAAAAATTTAAAGAAAACAAACAGTTGTGAATTTTAGTGTCACCCTATCCCTTATTCCAAATCTTAGGCTGATATTTTTTAGAAAGCAGAAATCTGGTAAGGCTCTGAAGTGTTCATGCACAGGGAAACCTGGAGCCTCCTCCTCCCTGCCCGCAGCCTCTAACTGAAATGAAGGTCCTCTGCACAGTAGATGAAGAACTGTAAGTAAGCCAGGCTGACTGGAGCTTCTGTTGACTTGTAGATCTGGACTTCAGTGTCAGTCACATACGGCAGCTCTTGGTCTACCTGGAGACAGCAGAGGATTGGACAGGGTCAGACTCAGAGGAAGGGCACAGCCAAGTTCACCCCCTTTTGATTTTCCCAAACTTCCCACTTGATGCAAGGAGAGTGGACAACCCCCTTATAACACACTGAACAAAGGAGGTGTGGACCAATGGCTGCTTGGAAGGCTCAGAGGTCCCCAAGGAAGCGGTCAGGTAAAAATATTACTGGGAAAGGGGCACGGGGGGGCGGGGGGACAGGACAGCCTCACCAGCGCCTGATCTCCCACACCGAGGGCAGAGATGGTGACTTTCAAGTAGCCTCTCACTCCGATGATGGTCTTATGTCGTCGCTGGCAGAGGCCTAACCATTTCCTTAGGAGTGTGTGACCTGGGGCGGTGGAGCCAAAGTGAGAGACCCTCCAACCCCCTCCTGAATACAGCTTTGTTTCTGGGGAAAAAATAAGGCAGGGAATGCCTCAGATACACTGTCTCTCATCTAATGGCAGAGAAGAAGAAAGCTGTCCTCTGCTACCACGTAATGATGGTACACTCACCAGGCTGCTAGCGCCTCTGGGAAAGAGGGCTCCTCTTTCCACCCCGGCCTGACGCCAGACAGATGGAGGCAAGCAGCTCCCCACCCCTAGATTCAGTGTCAACCTGGGATGCGTGTTATGGATGGCTGGTGGTAGAATTCCCCACAGTCGAACAGTGGGTACCAGAGCTGCGATGGGCAGGATGGAGGAGAGTTGAGGGAGGCTATTAGTGGATGCAGGATGCAGTTGGGTAAGGAAGGACCGGGATCTCTACAGCAAAGTAATGGTGATTGACAATCATCGTCTATGTCAGAATGACAGAGAGGAGAGTGGACGTTCTCAATACAGAGAAATGATAGCGAATGTGAGGCCAGCCCGGGTGTGTGAGACCTTGTCTCAAAATACAAAACGAAAATGTCAGTGAATGCAGGGGACCCGTGGCTGGCTAAGATGCTGAGAGCAAATGACATTGAGGACTGAGCCTTAAACAAGACATCCTGACCCTCTAATGTTCCCTCTAAGGGTTAAGAAGTATTGTGGAAGAGAGGCCAGAAAAGACTGAGGATAGGGAAGTGGGCTGACAGCGGCCATCCACCAGGCACAACCCAGTCACCATGCTCATGAACTCATAGCCTCTGTGGCTACCAGCTCTGCGCCCTGTGAACAATCGCAGATCAAGGAGTGCCTCATGGGTCGACACCTCTCACTCTCAACTGTTGGTTGCAGGAGATGGAGAACTGCCGTCTCCAGTTGTGTACCTACCACCGAGCCCAGCAGGCTCCGGGGCATAGCTCTAAACCCATGGCCACATAGACGGCCCTAGCTAAACTCGGTGGATCCCACAACACAATACATATACAGTTATGAGAAATAAATTCATAGGGATGTGTACTGGCTGGTTTTGTGTCAACTTGATACAAGCTACAGTTATCAGAGAGGAAGGAGCCTCGGTTGAAGAAATGCCTCTGTGAGATCCAGCTGTAGGGTGTTTTCTCAATTAGTGATCAATGGTCCAGCCCATGATGGGTAGTGCTTGGCTGGTGGTCCTGGCTTCTACAAGAAAGCTGGCTGAACAAGGGGGAGCAAGCCAGTAAGCAGCACCCTTCCATGGTCTCTGCATCAGTTCCTACCTCTAGGATCCTGCCCCGTTTGAGTTTCTGTCCTGACTTTCCTCAGTAATGAACAGTGTTGTGGAAGTGTAAGTCAAATAAACCCTTTTCTCCCCAACTTGCTCTTTGGTCATGATGTTTCATTGCAGCAATAGAAGCCCCAGCTGAGACAGGGAGCGATGGGGTAGACAAGAGTGGGAAACAGATAAGAGGGTCGGATGGAAAGACAATCAGCATTATGTGTGTGTAAAAAGACATTCGATGCATAAATATAGGCTTAAAAAGAGCAGTGGTAGGGGACGTATGCCTGTGATCCCAGGAGGCAGAGGCTAGTTCATGGGTTCTAGGCTGGCCTGGGCTACATAGTAAGATCCAGCCTCAGGAAAAACACAACAACAAATTTGAAAAGCAGCAAAGCTGTGGTCTTCTGGTACTGGCTTCACAAATTAGAAACACAACTTTAAATAAAAATTGAGCATTTGACCCTCTCCAATGTGTTGAGCTTTTCAGAGAAAGATGCTTTTATCATAAGTCATGATAAAATATAGCATAGAGTAAATATTTTCAAGCAAGAAAAATTGCTCAGACTCTGTGATATCTTCTCCCCATTTGCTGAGGATTCTGAGGGATTTTGACTCCTGGCCTTCCCCGCCCCCCTAGAAGGCACATATCCTTGCCATAACTGTCACCTACCTGGGGAATTGTAGATAAACCCAATGTCTGTCTGAAAAGATAAGAGTAAGTGAAGATTAGTTCAGTTTTAGACAGGTTTTCACAATGTAGCTCTGGCTGTCATGGAACTCACTAGAATGTGGACCAGGCCCACTTTGAACTCACAAGAGATCCACCTACCTCCGTCGGGATTAAAGGCATCCGCTACCATGCCCAGTGAGCTTGGACCTTAAATGCCCCTCCTGCCCAAGGATCGTGCGTTAAAAGCATGATCATATGCCTTTAATGATTGGATGCTGACTATCACAGGTATTTGGTTAGTAAGGTTGTACCACACAAGCCAACACCAACGTTTGCAATTTCAGCTCACCCAGTGGCCACTCGGCCAGGGCCTATGTGCAGGCTTAGTCTGAACTCTGTTTTCAGAAGAAACTGGAAGGAACATTTTCCTCTCTATAGAGGAGGCTACTGAGTTTCAAAGATGTCCCACAGGCTTAACAGCCACTGAATGAGGAAGCCTGTGCTAGAAATACCTAGAATAAAATACACTCAAGTCTTCCCTGTCCCTGGGTAGAAAAGGGCATCAGTGCCAGGGATGGGGGTGACTTAGTGGTCACTAGCAAAGAGACTATACGTGGCTTCCCTTTCTCCTGGGAGATGGTATCAGACTAGGGCCTGAGGGAGATGGTATAGCACAAGAGGCAGTGCAAATAGGGCCAGTGCCCAGGTCCACAGATCAATAGCATGATTCTATCCAGAGGCCTGCTTCTACACATCATCTTGTATTAGGTAGGCAAAAAATTCTTAGACAAACAAATAAAAGCATGAGCTGAGCTAGGGCACTCTCCCACTTTACACAAGGCACTGAGTTCAGTCCTTAGCAACACAGACATACAGGTGCACACACACAGACACATACACATGTGCACACACACAGACACAAGTATACACATGTTCACACACACAGACACAAATACACACAGTCACATAGATACACACATATATACACACATACATACACACACAGACACAGTCACACACCCATAGTCGCAGACAAAGACAAACACATACACACAGAGAAAGACACAAACATACAGATACACACATAGATACATACAGAGACACACATATATACATACATACACATACAATACACACACAGACATACTCACAGACATACACAGACCGTCACACACACATAGTCACAGACACAGACAAACATACACACAGAGACAGACACAAACACACACAGATACACACCTACAGACACACAGGCATAGTCACACAGACCCAGTCTCACACAGACACACACACAGGTACACACATACAGACATGCAGACACACAGAGAAAGACACAAACACATGCACAGTCACACACACAGAGACTCATGCACAGATACACAAGACACCACACAGACATACAGACACATGAACAGATGCACACAGGCTCACACAAATAGCAACATAAAAATAAAAATTCTAGGGTCTTGGGCCCAGTTCAATCCTTAAAACCAAAATAAAAATGAGGTGTGAAATTGGCCTCCAGAAACATACATGCAAGCACACACAAATGAGCACAAACACATACACACAAAATAAAAATAAACAAAACCCTCCCTCTTTAAAAATAAAAACACTAAAATTAAATAAAAATACTAAGTCGGGCATGGTGGCTCATGTCTGTCATTGTAGCAACTGGGAAACTGAGGCAGGAGGATGGCCATGAGTTTGAGGCTAGCCTACACGATATTACATAGTGAGTTCATGGCCAGTTTGGGCTGTGTCACAAAAACATCTTTCCCCCAACCCTGTCCTCAAAGGCAGCAGCCTCTTTCTAGAGCTCTTCAGCACTTGGGATGACCTTTTTGGGTCCACAGATGGAAGCAGATATGTGACCCGTATCCACAGTGCCTTGGAACTGGTAAGTTAGCTCGGCGCAGCGTCCTTCTCTAACCCTGACGGGCTGCAGCCCTGGCCGTGCTCCTGCAGGCTGGCTACGTTATCGTCATAGCTGTTATGACTGTTTCATCATCCTACAGCTGAGATCCGAGAGTGGATCTGTGTGAGACACTGAGTTCTTTTCCCTAGATTGGATCCTTGAGCCCAGCCTGGGTTTCCGTAACAGCTTCCCAGCCTCCTCCTTCCTCGGGGCTCACCTGGAATCTCCCGATCTCTGCTTTGGATCTCGGTGCTTCAGAGTCCACTACCTTCAAGGAGTTTCCAGAGAGAGAGCTTATCATTCAAAAGACCAATTTCCCTGCCCTCATGTAGCCCAGGCTAGCCTCAAACTCAAATGACCTTGGATCCCTGGTTCCCCTGCCTCGGGCTCTCAAGGGTTCCAGGTGTAGGCTGCCACACCCACCCCACTGAGCACTTCTAGTGGTCAGCACTTGGAAGCCATTTTTTTCATGTAGTTCTCAGAGGAACCTTGTGAGGTTCATATTTTTAGTTTCATCTCATTGATGAGGAGATTGATCAGAGGGATCAAGTCACTTGTCCCAAGTCAACACAAGGCAAGCAGTTTTGAAATCGACTCCCTTTAGTACATATTGTTCTGGTTCTTTCCATTGTGTTCTGTGCCCCAAAACACAAAATGCCCTAGTGGAGAAGCTCCCTATTGCCCCTCAGCCCTGTGCTGGCACCTGGAAGGCACTTATAAATATGTATTCACCGTTGTTACTGGCTCCCTTTTGGGGCTGAGGGCATGTCACTCTGGTGACATGAGAATCTGGCTGCTTTAGCCAGATTAGGGCAGGCAATCTCTAATACAGGTTGAATGAGTGAAGGAGAGAATGAGGTCTTTGGGCTACCAAGGGGAACAGATGTATGGAGTCTGCTGCCTTGGAGACAGACAGTATTTTCTTGCCCTGGGCTAGGACAGGAAAATGGTCCCATTTAGCTGGAGACCAGTTTGTCTCCTTACCTGGATTAAGATGTTCTCCTCGAAGAACTTTGCAGGAACCTCATGGAAATTCTGGAAGAACAGCTGGAGCAGAAAGAATTGGGGGTAGGGCAGACAGTTTCTTCTTTATCTGAGGACCTTGCAAACTTGAAACTTTGGAATATGTGTGTCTTCCACTGCCAGCCTCTCTCCTGTCCCTTGCTATGTGCCCACTTTGGCAACTCCCTTCTTATGATGGGAGACCCCTCCAGACACAGAGGATTCCTCGGCTGCCAGGGGTGTTCTGCCCAAATAAAGGGGTTCCCTAGAGAACCCAGCAGTTCAAGAAACTAGCCGCTCCAGGGTGGCTATTTGAGCCGTGAGCTCCTTCTAGAGTGTCCTGCCTGGCCACCCCACCCCTTCTCTCTGGGTTAGCCAGAACTGCCTTTCCCTCATCACTCTGCTGCTTAAGTCCTGCATGGCTTTAATGTGCCGTTGCTTAAGTCCTGCATGGCTTTAATGTGCCGTCTGTGACCCTAATCTACAGCGCACACTCCCAGCCACGCCTTTCCACTACAGTTTGGCCAAAATCAGTCAATCAAAAGTGCGTCTTGCTTTCAAGTCCTTGAATTATCTTTCTTCGTTCTGTCTTCTTCTAGCAGATTCTTTCTTCAGAGGTTTTGTAGCCTTCCCTGAGGTCTTCCCCACAGTCCCAGCACCTGGCCCTACCACCTTCCCTTTTTCCTCATACAGTCACCAGCTAATTTAACAAGCATTTGCCTGCCATCTTCCATGTTCCCCACACAATGCTGTTGGGGTGTGCAGTGATGAAACGTGCATGAACTGGGGCTGCTTTTCAGAGCCCTACTAACAGTGCTCCCCGACCTCTGTCTCCCCCACTGCAATGGTTTGTGGGTTCACATGCTGTGTCGCCATCAGATCACTAGCTCCTCAAATGTGGAAATCTCTGGATTAACCCATCCTATTTGCAGAAAAGTTGGTGCTCATTAGGAGGTGCTCGGTGAATGCCTGCCGCTTACAGACATCCCCCTTAGGAAGCTTGCCAGCTGCTTCTGGGGAAGGCCCACCTGTTCCTACTGCCTCACCTGCCCGAGGTGGTTTGTTCAGCCTACCTCATTGAAGAAAGGATTGTTTCCCGTCTTGATCCGCGTGACATGCTGCTGGCCTGCAATGTTTATCTTTACTACCGGCTTGATGTTGTTGCCCAGGAGCTGTCGGGCTTCAAACACCTTCAGCCGAACCTACAGGGGACACACAAGAGACCTGATGATGAAGGTGTGGACTTCCCTCCTCCAACAGGGACTCTTCTCTAAGAGCAAAACTTTCTGAGAAGGAACATTCCAGGTACTACAGACAGAGAGGACCTCCGGGTGGAAGGCTGAAAGGGGCTGAATGTTAAGAAACAGGCTTGGTTTGTCCAGGGCCTGGCCAGCCACCTTGAGGATCCACAACACTGTGGCTAATTGGAGCTGAGGACCAAACTCAGGGCCTTGCTCTTGCTAGGCAAGCACTCTACCATTGAGCTAAATCCCCAGCCCCTCACTGTGGCTAATTTTTAAAAACAGCATCTCCTTGTGTAGCCCAGACTGGCCTTAAACTCCTGATCCTACAGCCTTCACCCCCAACCCTATCAAGTGGCTGGGATTCCAGATGTGTGCTGATGCCAGAGCTTTTTAAACAGACATATGGCAAGATGGGTGCATTTTTGAAAATACTTTGGACTAAAGAATGAATAGACATGTTGACCAAGAGTTCTGGAGAACTCTGTCTCTCCATGTGGTCCAAGGAAAGGACAGGTGAAGCTCAGGGCAGGGAATGGAAGAAGTGATGGAAAAGTGAGGAAAGGCCAGAGACAGGTCTTGGCCTGTAATTGGATGCAGGAAAAGGGGCACTCAAGGCTGAGGATGTGCTGGTTCAGAGAATAGTTAAAAGATGGCTGGAGAGATGGCTCGGAGGTTAAGAGCACTGACTGCTCTTCCAGAGGCCCTGAATTCAATTCCCAGCAACCACATGGTGGCTCACAACCATCTTTCAATGAGATCTGGTGCCCTTTTCTGGTGTGCGGCTGTACATGCAGACAGAACATTGTATACAAAATAAATACATCTTTTTAAAAAAAGGAAAGAAATGCTAGGTCATGCGACAGGGGTCAGAGGGAAGCTGGCAGGGCATGGGATGGGCTTCCAGAATTCCCCCAGAAGCCGTGGATCACCCCACAGATCCTTTTCACACAGCCTTGGCCTCTCTCCTGCCGTTTCTTTGATCTTGTACAGTGTGCCTTGCCTTGATTTGCCAACAGCCCAAAGGCTCTGGGAAGGCAGGGCCTGTGCCTTTCCCTCTGCCCTCCCAGCACCTGTCTGCCAGAGCCTTCAGGGCTCTGCACACCCCTCCCAGCCTCACCGGGGCAGTCTAGCTCCAGTCACAGGTGGAATTGCTCCAGAATGGTCCCCAAAGGAACAGGGGCAGTGAGGAGCTGAGGACCCGATGCTGAATCTGAAGATCTGATATCTACCAGGAACTTGTAGAAGGGGATGGTGTGGGAAAAGGCAATGGTATCAGGTGGGTCTATGCAGACTTTCTAGTTTCTCACCTGAAAGTATTGAGGCTTGGAAGCCAGAGCCCTGTGCATGGTGAAGCCGGGGGCCATTAGTTTCTTCTGGGTCACCTTATTCGCACTTGAGCTCAGGAGTTCTTCATTGCCTATGGAAAAGTCCAGGGTGGGCAGGTTAGGGGCCTTTGAGCCTTTCCCCCTTTTAGTCCTTCTGGCCCCCATGACCTACTTCTGACTAAAAGCTTGATCCTGATGGGGCACATATCTTGCCCTGAACATACTCTTAATGGATCCCTGGACCCCACTCCTCACACATGGAGGCTCTTGAAAATGGTCATCCTATGTCCTTCTGTCCCCATTAAGAAAAGTCTTATATCTGGAGATGAGAAATGGAAATGGAAAATGGCAGCTTTGCTGGCTGGTATCTGTCAGCCTAACACAAACCTAGAGGTCTCTGGGAAGAGAGAACCTTAATTGAAAGATTGCCCCATCAGACTGCCTGTAAGCAAGTCCATGGAGGGATTTTCCTGATCAGCAATGGCTGTGGGAGGGCCCAGCCTACTATGGGCTGTCCTGAGTTGCGTAAGAGGGCAAGCTGAGCAAACCATGGAGAGAGAGCCAGACGGTAAGCTATGGTCCTCCATGGTCTCTGCTTTAGTCTCCGCCTCAGGGTCCCATCCTGAGCTCCTGCCTTGACTTCCCTTCATGGTGGACTTTCGGTGGTAAGATGAAATAATCCTTTTCTTCCCCAGGGTGCTTTTTGTCCTGGTGTTGACCGCAGAAATAGAAAGCAAACTAGAACAATGGCATTAGCCCTGCGGGTGATGGCCCTTAGGTCTGTGAAACTTCCAGGGACCCTTATCTGGCCACAGTGTTTTGGTACGCCTTAAGAATTGGGTCTCAAAGGTCCCAAAGAGCCCTAGAAAGACATACCTGTCATCTCAGTATTGTGCTCAGATATTTGGGCCACCTGTAAGGTGACAGTACACTGCAAAGCAAAGGCAGGGAGTTGGAAGCTAGATCTTAGTAAGTTCTAGCACCAGCCTTCCTAGTCTGGCTGGGTTCATTCTCCCTCCTCCATGGGCAGGACTATATATACTGCAGGCACCTGTGTGACGTGTGTGTGTGTGTGTGTGTGTGTGTGCACGTGCATGTGCGTGTGCGATATACTGAAGAGATAACCACGGCTTACAATGGAGGCACTTGAACAATAATGGAATTATACTGATGCCAGTGCTACAAAGACCCAAGAGGTTGCTGAGAAGAGGGAAGTGTGAGTTGGGACCTGTCCTGAGCCATGATGCTAACTAGAGTGCCCACCCACCACAATTTTAGTGTCTCCTCAAGTGGCAGAGCCTCCTCACTGACATCCTGAAAGCACTGAAGCTCTCTGTTCCTCTGCCTGCCAACAGGCAGCCTTGAAGCCCACTGTCTATTGCAGTGACTGACTCCAGGGGAGATGGAAGAGTGGATGGGAGACGGATGGCCGGACGGGGGACCAGAAGGTGACAACTGTGCGATGGGGCCCTCCCAGTGCACAAAGACTCGTGGCTGCTCCTGGACGGAACTACGCCAGTCGGCCATATTCCTCCGGTCGCCCTGTCTGGGCCATCTAGTGCCTCACTCACATCAGTGGGCTTCATGGAATGGTTGAGCAGGGTCAGGTTCTTCATGAAAAAGACTTCATTCGGTCTTTGCACTAGCTGCTTGAGCAGTACGGTGGCCAGGCCAATGAACCTGGGGGAGGCAAGGAGTGGATGTAAGAGTCCCAGCCAGGGCAGAGGTCTGTGTCCTATGGATGGTTTTCTCCCAGGGCCTGGTTTTCTACCAGAGGGCGGTAGGGGTAGGGTCTCTCCACTCTCTGGGAAGTTGCTTGGGGAATTCTAAGAAAGTGAGCAACTCATTGGATCAAAGATGGGCACTTGGCTAAGATAGACCAATCAGATCCTACGTCCTGGAAAAGGCCCATGGTGTGCCATGGCTTCACTTCTAGTGGGATGTTAGTCTGGGTTCAGTACTAGAACTGGGCTTTGGCCAGAGACTGTGATTAGGCAGATTCAAGATCTTTGTGGCTTCAAGACAGAGCTGCTACTGGTATCTGGGTTTGTATCCTAGCCAACTTCATCTCTGAGTCTTGGTGCCCCTTTAATACCACCCCCCACTTTCCTTCGCTGTGTGGCATGGGCGCTGTCCTTCATCTGAGTTAGTTATGCTTAGAGATGGGATAATTAGGGCTTAGTAGCTGGTCTGCTACTGTTTGGTCGGGAAGCCAGGCCCCCCCTGGTCTCTTTCTGCCTCACCTGTCTTTCGTTTTAGAGCCCTCATCCCGAAGGATGACTTGAAGGAAGGAGTCATTTTCCAGTGGTCGATTCCAGAGGTACCAGATTAGGGTCTGTGGGGAGCAGGGAGAAATCAACATCTTTCATTTTTTAATTTTGAAAGTGGTTGTTTTGAGATAGGGCCTTATTATGTAGCCCGGGCTTGGCCTGGAACTCAACAGGTAGGCCAGGTTGGCCTGGGGTTCGGTGATGTTCCTGTCTCAGCTTTAGGAGTGCTGGGATTCCTAGTGTGGGACATGGTGCCGGCCACTTCTTACCTCCTCCTCCTTCCCATTCCACCTTCTAGGAAGTGATGTGAAGTCTAGGGAATGGGCTGGACCTGAGGAGTTTCTGTCACGTCTACCTTCCTAAGGAGAATTCGTGTGCTACCTTGTCCCCCATGTGGGATATCCTGGGCATGTCAGGAGTTGGGTGATGGTGGAGTGGGACAGTGTGAGTGCATAAGAGGAGTGGCTTCCACACAAGGAGCCTTGTCTCCGCTTCAGGCTTCTAGGTCCACGACAGTGGTATAGATGGATTAGTGCTGGGACCGTGCTGTGGTTCATCCCCAAAGGCAGAAGAGAAAGATCAAAACCAGCTGTGGACAGATGTGACTATCTGACCAGAGGCTAACCTAGGCCAGGCTGCCCCAGTCTTAAGAAACCCGGGTGAGGGGCTGGAGAAATGGCTTAGTGGTTAAGAGCACTGACTGTTCTTCCAGAGGACCCGAGTTCAATTCCCAGCACCCACATGGCCGCTCACAACTGTCTGTAACTCCAGGATCTGACACCTTCACACAGACATACATTTAGACAAAACCACCAATGCACATAAAATAAACATAGATAAACTGTAAAAGAAGAAGAAGAAGAAAGAAAGCAAGCAAGCAAGCAAGAAAGAAACCTAGTGAGACTCGAAGGTAGCTCCCTAGCTCTCTGGCGTGTGTCTAGTACCCAGCCCTGCCCCTTTGTTCCTGGAAGTGTTCATTCCTCTCCCAGGATGGCCACGGTGTGTCTACCTCATTCCATATGGGGTCATTTCCTTTTTCCTGATGAGTCCTTTTCTTTATATCTGCAAAGACACCAAGGGGCTGGCATGAGTCTGGGGAAGTATTTAGTGTCTGTATTTGAGTGGGGTCAAGAGAGGTGGGGTGCTGCAGAAGTTACGTCAACGCTGGCAGGTGTAATGTGGCATCCATAGTTTCTTTTTCCTGCATTTCAAACTTATCACCCTGTGTAGTAGATAGCCCCCTTCATTTTACTTTCTTCCCTTACGTCACAGTACACTGAGCCATGTGGGCTGTGACTCATTCTGGCCCAAGGAGTGCAGGAATGATACTCGCTTTCCCTGCTGAGCCATCTTGCCTGCCCTTAAAGATTTTTAACTCTAAATTCTCAGACAACATGGTCCATAGATATGGAGGGTCAACCGCATTGTTTTTGTTGTTGTTGTTTTCCTTTTGGACCCAATAATCTCACTCCCTACAAGTTTCTGAAACCTTGTTGTCCTGTACCAGCTTCCACATGCTCAGCCAAAAGACCATCATCACGTTTTCTTTTATTTCTTCCCCTCTTCCGGTGGTGGTGGGATCGAACCCAGAGCATTTCGCATGCCAGGCAAGAACTCTACAGCTGAGCCAAGCCCTAAGCCACACTACCTCCTTTTGGCTCCCAGCTCTTTGACCCCTAGATATACTTAATCTGTCTCACAAACCTTTTCACCCTTTTCTCTCCTTCCTTCTTAGAATCAGGCTTCTTCAGTTATTTAAAAGTGGAGATAATAAACCTTGCCTCTTTAGGCTCACTGAACTCTGCTGTGAGGAACAGTCATCATTATATTTTTTAGAAGGCATTGCCAACTGTAAAGCTCATTCAAATGTAATTGATAATATCAAGCAGCTATTATCAAAAGTCAGACTTAAAGGTTATCCTTGTATCTTTAAAAATTCTCATTGTAATCGTATAAAGCAGGGCTCTCTCTCTCTGTATCTGTCTGTCCTGTTGATTTTTTTTCCCTTTTTTAGATAGGATCTCAATGTGTAGACCAGGCTAGCCCAGAGCCCCAAATCCTGCTGCTACAGCCTCCCAAGTCCTGGGATTACAGGTGCCACGTTGGACTTCTTTCTTTGCCCAATACTTTATAGCACAGCCTTAGTTCATGGAAGAAGGTGAGGAAGTTTGCTGTGCCCCACCCCATATCTGTCTGGGAAGGAGTAAGACAGAGAATCAAAATAAAAGAAAAAACAACAACAAAGACAATAGGCTTTGAGACTCAAGAGATGGCTCACCAGTTAAGCGTATTCATTGCACTTGCAGAGGACCTGGGTCCAGTTCCCAGCATCCACATGGTGGCCAAGAACCACTTGTAATCCCAGCTCCAGGGATCTAAGAGCGTCTTTTGACCTCTGTAGGCACCAGGTACACACAAGGTAAACACATTTAGGTGTAGGCTGGGCAATCACACACGGCTGGTGCATATCTCTAATCCCAGTCCTCAGGAGGTAGCACTCAGGAGTTTGTGGCCAGCCTAGGCTATCAAGCAAGTACTAAACCAAGCCAGCCAGGGTTACAGAGTGAGACCTTATCTCAAAACAAACAAGGAACAAACTGAACACATTCGTGCAAACACACACGCACACACACACACACACACACACACACACACACGGAGTCTTGGCTGGTTTTTTACTGTGTTGGGGGATCTGTTGTTGTTAGAAACAATGATGAAAATCTGAACTGTTCTATTTTATCAATAAAGATTCAGGAGCCAGATGCTGAACAGAAAACCTGTTAGCTCAGAGAAGCAGAGAAAGCACCCAGCTGACCTTCCTTCTCAGCTCAGGTCCGAATGGAAAAGACCCAGAAGTACAACTGACAGCCCAGAAGGAAAAGGCCAAAAAAAAAAAAAACCACAAAAAAAAAAAAAACAAAAAAACCCCCAAGGCTGAAGGTGTGCAAGTTCAAAGCCCAGAAAGCTGGGGAGCTGAGGAGTTGAAGCCAGAGCTTGAGCTAATAGTCCTTTCTTCTTCTCCACACTGTCTCACATACCCCTCAACTCAAAGTCCCTCCTACTCTTTAATCCCTGTCAGCAGGATTCTTGCTCCGCCTCTTGACCTAGGCTTAACCTTGTTCTTTCTTTCTTTCTTTCTTTCTTTCTTTCTTTCTTTCTTTCTTTCTTTCTTTCTTTCTTTCTTTCTTTCTTTCTTTCTTGAGACAGAGTTTCTGTGTGGGGCCTTGGCTGTCTTGAACTGACTTTGTAAACTAGGTTGGCCTCGAATTCACAGAGATTCGACTGCCTCTACCTCCCTGAGTGCTGGGATTACAGGCATGTGCCACTGTGCCCAGCCAACCTAGGGTTAACTTTACAGAGAGCTCTTGGATTAAAGGTGTGTGCTAAGGCTGGCTGAACCACACCATAATCACCTGTTTACAATAAATAGAAAGTTCTTGGATTTTTAGGTGTGTGTTAGGGCTCAACCAAACCAAACAATAAACAGAGGTTTACAGTTCACAGTTTTGGGGTTCACAATTGGATTATATAATCCTGCAACAGGGATCAAAACCAGGACCTAAGGTGCTAGGCATTTGATGACAGGTTTTGAAACAGCCAGAGTCTACCTCCTCATTGTGTCACACAGGACATCTTCATGAAGTAGGATGTGAACTATTCAGTTCTCTCTGGCTGTGTGGCGCCTAGCAGGGCTCCTGGTTGCCTTTTAGAACCCAGTTCTCACCTCTGAAGTAGATATTTATGCAGGGTTTGGGTGGGGGACTGAGGGGCGGGTTAATTTCGGCGGACTCCACAACAACTCTCAGCATCGCGGACACCTTCTTAATCCCCTCCTCAGGGCCGAGGCTTGCGGATTGCTCCTTGGAACTCCTATGCCTTGGGTTCCCAGGGTGAGTGGAGCTTAGCAACAGGGGGACTGTCACAGAGACAAGTGGTTCTTGGTTCCGGAGAGAATCTCCAGAAGAGATGAGGGGCCGGCGTGTGACAGAGTGTGTATAAAAAGTGGCTTGAGGTGATGAGGCCTACACAGACAAAATGACCTAGCAGTTTTGATGGCTCCTTTCTTTTCTTTTTTCTTTTCTTTTCTTTTACTGCTTTCCTTTTCAACGCCAGACACAAAGTTCTCTTCTGTCTGGAGATGAATTATTGGCCAAGTCATGCAATTTAGATGAGAAAATAAAAGACGTGAGGCCATCAAAATATATGTGCAGGGAAGTCAATGAGGTCTCAGGGGAGTGCTTTCTAACAAGGAAGCAAAACATTTGGCCTATTTTTTTTCTCTGTTTGACTTTTTATTTGGGGGACAGGGTCTCAGGTAGCACGGCTGGCCCTGAAGTTCCTACATAGCTGAAGCTATTTTCCGAATCCTCATCCTTTAGTCTCTGAGGTGATGGCTATTTTGTTTTTATAATAATTAATGCTAAGAAAGCTACTTCCTATAAAGACATACTACAAAAAGGTAGAAGTATTTCCAGAAATGATTGGATGTTCTGTTCTAATCCTAAGCTAAACACTTCATTAATGATTGTTTTATGAAGCTAAGTTAGCCATTCAAACAGCAATTCCTAAAGCCAAGCATTCAATCACAATCCATTCAATCACAATCCAAACATAGAGCACTTTGATACATGCTGAGGAAGGAAAGGAAAACACCAGGAGCCTTTGTTCTTCCTAAGAAAACTATCAGTCTTCTGTAAGAGCAAAAAACTTTGTATCTACTGTAAAAACACTGCAGTTCATAATATACAATAGTCTAAAGTCTGAGTTGAGGAGTTTTGATTGCATTTGTTGGTGCTCTAACTATATTGTTTAAATGAAGGAAAATCCCAACTTTTCTAATTTACCAATAAAGACTCAGGAGCCAGATGCTGCGGTGAAAACCTGCTAGCTTAGAGAGGCAGAGAAAGCACCCAGCTGACCTTCCTTCTCAACTCAGGCCTAGATAGAAAAATACCCAAAAGGCTTTCTATCTCAGCTAACAGCCCAGGAGGAAAAGGCAAAAAAATACAAAAACAAAAACAACAACCAAGGCTGAAGGTGTACAAGTTCAAAGCCCAAAAGCCAGGGAGCTAAGGAGCTGAAGCTTAAACTAAAGCCAGAGCTTGAACTAATCTGTTTTTAAATACCCCTCACCTCCAAGTCCTTCCTACTCTTTAATCCCTGTCAGCTGGTTTCTAGTTCTGCCTCTTGACCTAGGGTTGACTTTATTAGATCCAGTATACAGAGAGCTCTTGGATTAAAGGGGTGTGAAAGGGCTCAACCACACCATAATCACCAGTTTACAATAAACAGCTCTTGGGTTAAAGGTGTGTGCTAGGGCTCAACACCACCAAAGAAACAGGGTTTACAGTTCACAGTTTTGGGGATCAGAGTGGAATCAAATATCCTGCAACACTATATGCCATGAGTCGTGCAAAAGTGTGCACGGTGTGTGTTCAGAAGCAAGTCTGCAGTAAGGATGGATGTAACACAGTCATGAGCTGCCAGAAACACCCACTGAATTGATTTTCTGTCGTTGCACATTTAGAAACCTCTTGCAGTTGCTTAATTTTCCTGACCTTCAGTTATTTGCGCCTAAGTGGGCTTGCAGCCTAGAGTTTAAAACACTGTTCTGTGCTAGCAACGGCGATGCAGGCCTATCCCAGCACTCAGGAGGCAGAGTCAGGTGGATCTCTGAGTTTGAGATCAGCAGGATGTCAGGGCTACACAAAGGAAGCCTGTCTGGGATTGGTGGGGAGACCAAACCAAAACAACCCAACAACAATAACAAAGAAAATTCAAGGTCTACCCTTGACTCCATATCTTGGCCTGAGATCCATGGAACCCTGTCTCACTATCTCCTCCATAAATGAATAAATAAAAACCAGCCAAAGACACTGAGTTCTAAAGCATGGAGGTTGGGTAGCTCATGGTAATTGCCATCAACAAAGCAGTTCCAGCTCTTGACAGGTGGCTGAAAGAACCCACTGCGTTCTCTTGGCAACCTGGTGAGGCAGGTCTTAGATATTTGCACATTTAGAGATGACAAAAAGGCCTTGCTTGCTGGCGTTTTGAGCCTGAGAGTTAAATGTACCTAACATCCCACCTTCACCTCATCCCAGTCTGAAGGCTACCAACGCCTCGTTATTCCTTAAACTCCGCAGAGCCATCCTGGTATTGATTCCCAACACTCTGCAAAGCGTTCCCTCTCTACTCCTCTCTACCCACTCTGCTTTGAGACCGACTGTCACTATGTAGCTCAGGTTTTCCCGGAATTCACCGCGATCCTCCTGCGCGCTGGGATTATGAGCACACCCTCCTCCTAGCTCAGTAATGGCCAAAGAACTGACTGCGGTGGAGCACCGAGCACTGGGGTTGTCTGAACTATCTTGATCTTCGCCTTCACTTTTCCTACAGAAAACGCAGAGGGAAGACGTCTCTGCCTGGGCGTGTGGCGTGCGCTTTCGGCGCTACCCACTGGCGGGCGACGCCGCAGGAGCGCGTCCGCTCCGGGCTTTGCCGCTCTCCGCCGCGCGGTTCCGGAAGCGATCCACTTCCGCGTTTCCGTCGGAGCCCAGGGCGCCGGGCGCGCAGGCGGTGGGGCGCACGCGCGCTGGGGTCCGGCTCGGGCGAGCGCGCGGCCGGCGACTGCGGGTGAGACGCGGCTCTGCCCCGGCGCGGGTGGCGGGCCGCAGGGTTCGAGGCGGCGGGCGGCGGCCTCGGAGAGGCCCTCGGGGCTCCGCGGGCGTGCGGGGGCGGGCCCGGGGCCGGAGCCGCGGGCCGGGGCGGGCCTGGGCGGGCGCGGGAGGCCGACGCGGCGCTGCGGCGGCCGAGGCGCGGGGCCGGGGAGGGCCCGGGGAGGCGGGGCCGGGCGGCTCCTCCTCGTCGGGAACTCGGGATGACCTTGGCCAAGTCGCCGTGGCCCCCCGAGCCGCCGCCCCGGCCTCCGGGTGGGCCGTTCGGAGGTTTTGCGGTTCGGTGGCGGGAACCCCTCGAAGGAGCGGTCAGTTTGCCGGGCGCCTCGGCGAGGGAGGGCTGAGGAGGAAAGGCCTTCTGAGGGCCGGTCCCGGCACGGGCGCTCGATTTTGTCTTTTCGAAACTGAGGCTTAACATGAGGTCGGTGCAAAACTTTGGTGGAGCGTGACCCCGGGAGACTCCCCTCGATCTCAGCCCAAAGCGGCGAGGCCTGGAGCCCTTGGCTGCAGTCAGCTTCCTGGAGGCCCTCGGTGCCAGCCTGTTGTTCAGGGGCGCCCGAGCCAACCGGCCCTGTCCACGTCCTCTGTACGGGGTGGAGAGTAGGGATCTTAGCCTTTGCAGAATTCGTGATTGTGATTCCTCTCGTTTGCAGAAACTTATCACCCAGGAAGGAAAGTGCCCAGCAAATATAGGTCTTTGTTTTTTGCTTTGCCTTTTCTTTCTTTCTTTCTTTTGAGAGAAGATCTCACTATGTAGCTCTGCCTGGAGCTCACTCTTGTATACCAGGCCACCAGGCTGGCTTCAAAGTCACAGACATCTCTTTGGCTTCTGCCTTCCCAGTGCAGGGATTAAAGGCACACACCACCACGACCATGTCTTTGTGAGCTGTGGAGTCTTGTCAGTTTACAGTTACATAATTGTGGATTTTTGTTTGCCACCGGCACCTTTCTGGCAGTGGTGAGGGAGCTCTTCCCTTGGAGGGCAGAGATGTGCGTAATAGTGAGGCATAAAAGCTTGTCTTGATAGTGTAAGGTGGGACAAAGTGAAAATACCGAACTGACAACCGCGTTTCACTGCAGGTGACTAGCATGCAGATGTTTGCACCCTGACTTGGCTGCCGGCTACTGACATGGCCCACCGGGGTGGGGAGAGGGACTTCCAGACTTCAGCCCGCCGGATGGGGACCTCCCTGCTCTTCCAGCTTTCAGTGCATGAGCGGGAACTGGACCTCGTCTTCCTGGATCATAGCTATGCAAAACCATGGAGTGCCCACCCGGATGCCAGTAGTGCCCGCCCCACCCGCATGCTCTTTGTAACGCCCCGTCGGCAGCAGGAGAATACTATGTGAGTTTGAGAACACCATGTGAGTTTGGGTTTCCTTCTTAAGGGCTACTTCTGCCTAACCGTGGTAGTGATCATGTGGTGGGGATTAGAGAGGTGCTCTTGGGAGTGATTGGGGCTGAAGGGTGACTGGAGAGCTTGGATGAGCAGCACAAGTGCATCAGGGCAAGTGTGGACATCTTCACAGACATTTCCAAATGGGAATTAGAAAAGGAAGATATGGGAATGGAAACACAGCTTAGTCCATTTGGATAAGAGTAATAAAACTTGTGTGGAAAGAGGAAGCTGGAGAATTTCCTCCCCATTTACTGAAGCATCTTATTTGCTTGACTGTGGCTATCAGCTATTGTTTGAGGTCCCTGGCTTCAGTGTAACAGTTCTGAGGGAGTTCCCAAAACATTGCCTTCATTGTTACCTCCTCACAGGAAGCCACCTGTGGCTGATTCTACACCCTTCCTAAGTCTCACATTTCTGGACACCCCCATGTTAGAGGGATAAATGATTTGGTTACATTTACCTAAGTAACTATTTTGAACCTTCTGATTTCACCCATATCAGGATTTGTTGAAATGCTCTAGTCTGATCATTAAACATTTGGATAAGAAATTTTGAGTTTGTTTTTGTTTTGACTTCATGTTTAATCTTTCCTCAAGCTTAGGGTTTTGTTTTTCCTTTTTTGTGGGGGTAGAAATCTTGTATTTGTGTTCTACACACACACACACACATACACCTTGAGTCTTAATGAGTTAGAGTTTTTGTTTGTTGGAGTTTTGAAGTTCATTTTGTGTTCTTCTCTCTCTGGAGTTTTGAAGTTTGTTCTGTGTTCTCTCTCTGTCTCTC